>OX638213.1:21808758-23008758 GCA_951805285.1 Thymelicus acteon
GTCTGCGGGTACGCCGGCTCGTCGTTCACCACCTCCGGCGCTGCAACACAACACGACCAGGGGCTAGAGGCTAAACCCTTCGAGCACTTCACTGTTTTAGGGAACAACCCATAGTTATTGGCAGACAGTGTTCGGTCTGCATTAAAGGTCTTCGGGCAGCATAAGAACTCCTGGATTTACTTTACCTTAATTATGCCGTCATCCATTCACCCCGAACCGACGTGTTGGCGTGGAATACGCTTCAGGTGTCTTTTTCCGAGAGAAAGCTTAACCTATGCTCTGGCCGGGGGTCAGTACTGCCGTCGTAAGGAAAAAGGGCAAAACTAACATTTTTAGCGAAATTGAGTAATATACATATTCGGAAACAGGAAAAAATGCCTATCTGCCTAATGTTTCGTAGATTTTTAGGATCACGCTAAACCGGAAATACCATTAGCTTAAAGGGCACAACGGAACTGTGACAAATATGCTCTTTTTTTCTCTTTTTAATGTTTATTAATACTAAACCTTAAATGTTATGTAAAAGAAAAGGCACAACTGGCAGTTACTTATATCTTCATGTACTTATGTATCATATTACATGTAGGTACTATTATGATCACATTTTACTACATTGAAAAGTCATATGTGGATTTGTGCCTTTTAGACTTGATATTACTGATTTTATTTGGATTAATAAACTCGATTTTCTCGCAATCTACAAAATGTTAGATGTGCCCTTTTCCCTTACGACGGCAGAGTACCGGATTGAAGTTAAATCAAAAGGCATCAAGGTTTCTCTCACCTTTGTACTCCAAGTCGCCGACCTGCGGCACCACGGTCCCCAGCTTGTTGACCTTGTGCGCGGAGCCGAAGTCCGTGAGCTTGACCTGCACGGAGCGCACCGTGGCCATCACCACGTTGTCCGGCTGCAGGTCCAGGTGGCAGTAGCCGCGCCAGTGCAGGTACTGCAGCGCGTCCAGCACCTGCTCCACCACGGTAGCCACCGTCTGCTCCGTGTACTCGTGCCGGCTCGCCAGGTACGTCAGCACGTCCGCGCCCTGCAGCTTCTCCAGCACCAGCGCCGCCACCGGCGCGCCCGGCGCCCAGTACGCACCCAGCAGGTTGGCTATCCGCTCGTGCCGCAGCCGCCGCAGGCACTCGAACTCCCGCTGCACCTGCACTTCCGTCTCCGGCCGCCACTCCAGGATCTTGGCCACCACCACGCTGTCGTCGTGCTTATCGATGCCCTTCGCCACGATCGAGAACCGCCCCCGCGCCAGCTCCGACACGAAGCTGTACCGGTCTGTCAGTTTGCCGCCGTTCCACTCGAGCGGATTCTCCTCCATCGAGTAGTCGAGCTTCGGCCGCTGCTCGTCGAGCACCACCTCCTGGCCGCCCTCCGTCAGCTGCTGCAGGTGTCGCATCGCCTTCGTCACCTCGATCTTGGGCGCGTCGCTCGCCGCCGTCTTTACCAGGTCGGTCGGGATGCCCTTGTCGCTCCACCCGATCCTGTTGCGGGAGGAGAGGCGGAACTGGTAGCTGGTGTCGGGCTGCAGGCCGCGCACCACGAAGAACTCGTGGTCGATGTTGTCGGCCGCCGTGACCCACTCGACGCTGTCGCCGCGCTTGTACTGCAGGCTGTAGCAGACGACGGGAGAGTTGCCGTCGTACTTGGGCATCTTCCAGCGCAGCAGCACCTCCGTGTCCGACACCTGCTCGGCGGCGGGGCTGTCGGGCGCGTCGGGGGCGGTGGCCTCCACGATGCGGGTGCGCGCCACCGTCTGGCCGCACTTGTTCCGGGCGACCACCTTGTAGAAGCCGACGTCGTGGTGCATGGCGGGGTCGAACCGCAGCGTGGAGCGCCCGTCCTCGTCCTCCGCGATGGTGATGCGCTGCCCCTCGGCGATGACCATGTCGTTCTTGAACCACTGCACGACGGGCTTGGGGTCGCCGACGGCGAAGCACGACAGCTGCGCGGCCTCGCCCTCGCGCACGGGCAGCGTCTGCGGCTTCTCGCGGAAGAAGGGCATCTGGCCGTCGCGCTTGGACTCCATGAAGGCTTGCGCCTCCGCGTAGCTGTCCAGGCGCGTGCCCAGCTCGTGCCGCAGCCGCCGGATGGTGTAGCTCTCGGTGCCGTAGTTGTTGATCCGATCGCGGCACTCGTCGTCGATCTCCTCGTCCATAATGTCCGTGAAGCGCCGCCTCTCGCGGATTATCGGCGCCTGGAAAATTCGCGGGGACGGTGAGTCACATGTCGTCGAGCTGGGGTGTGGCAGGGGTGCGGGGGAGAGGGAGGGGGAGCGATAACTCACCCTGGGGTCGTAGCAGTCGTGCAGCGAGACGGAGAAGGTGGGCGAGCGCGCGCACGCCACCTTCATGTACTCGCGCAGGCGCACCGGGAACTGCACGTCGCGCAGCTGCAGCAGGTACGTGTCGGGCCCATTCTGGTAGCTGGAACGAAACAACCATGCGTTCGTCATTCTGACCCTTGAGGAACAATGCGCAAATGACAAAACCGAGTAGTATTTAATCTTTATGATTCTGTTTTCTTCGTAATAAATCTGTCTACGCGATGCTCGGCTCCGTCGTTAGCTTTGAAAATGAAAACGAGCGGAACTTACTGGCTCTCGGACTTGGCGGAGACCTCCCAGTCGGGGTGCTCCCACTGCTGGAACTTGAGGTCCCAGGCGCCCGGCGATCGGTCGTGCGGCGCGCGCTCGCGGTCCGGAGTCCCTGCGGAACACATGGCGATATTCAGCTAGTGCACCCTTTTAATATCAGACGACGTGAGGTATTGGGGGTTCGGAGTTAATTTTTACCTTCAGGCGTGTACAACTCTCCCGGCGGGTACACCATTTTGGAGGGGTGCGTGAAGGCGCCGCTCAGCGGCCGGCGCCGGAACCACGTGCGGCACTGCGCGTTGCTCGTCCAGTCCCTGCGGACAACCCGCGCGTTACACAAACATTATCTTATCGCTCCGATAGACACGCTGGTCAATATCGCCTGAGAAGTTGCGCTCACCTGTACAAGTTGTAGTAGTTCCTGAGCCGGTCCGTGGTGAAGACGTACTCGTCCTTGTAGATCTTGTCGGCCAGCGAGAGCCAAGGGTGCTGTAGCGCCGCATTGACGTCCATGCGCTCGCGCCAGTCCACCACCAGCAAGCGGGAGATGAAGTCGCGGCTCTCGCGGCTCAGGCGGGACCACCACTCCTCGTCGTGCCACTCCCACTTGCCCTCCTGCACGCGGGTGAGGGTCTCGGCGTCGTTGGCCCCGCGGAAGGGCGAGCGGCCACTGAGCAGGATGTAGGTAATGACGCCGACGCTCCAGCAGTCGGCGGGGAAGGCCACGCCCTCGCCGCGCGCCACCTCGGGCGCCACGAACTCGGGCATGCCGTAGTCCAGCGCCGCGTGCTTGTTCAGCTGGATGCGGCGCGACAGCCCGAAGTCACAGATCTTGAGGTCGTCGCTGCCCGCGTGGGAGAGAAGCAGCTCGCCGATCTGGATGAAGGATGGAGTCAATTTTCAATCGATCGAATCGATGATTGACGTATAATCGATTTAGCATCGTTACTGACCGTGAGCCCTAGATGCGCGATGCTGTTGTCGTGCATGTACTTGAGGCCGCGCAGCAGCTGGCGCACGTACCCGGCCAGCTCGCGCTCGGTGAGGGTCTGTGCGCGCAGCAGCCGGTCGCGCACCAGCTGGCCGCCCGCCGCCAGCTCCAGCACCAGCGCCAGCGTGTGCTCGTGCTCGTAGGCGTCCCGCAGACGCACTAGGTGCCGGTCGTTCAGCATGTTCAGGATCTCCAGCTCGTTCTTCATGAACGGCTTCAGCTCCGAGTGCCCGTGCATTATTTTTGCGGCGTAGTTGCGCCCTGAGATAAGTTGAGTGCGTGTTAGGATGCTTAATTAATCGGGACTATATCGTTACTTACCATATAGATAGGTTGTAGACGAGCACTACATGAAGTAAAACCCTATACTTATAGATTAAGGATTTAAGGAGCCATTCGATTATCATAACTAGGCCCTATGTACGGGTTCACAACCCACATCAATCAATATCGATCACATTCGGTTGCAAGTTGAGTTTCAACAAGATACGCTATAAGACAAGGTGGAAGTAATACAATGGTATCTTATCCAAGTACGAAGGTCCCATGTCTCACCGGTCTGCCTCTCAGCAGCGTGGTAGACGACGCCCTGCACGCCGCGGCCCAGCTCGTCGCCCAGGTCGTAGAAGTCGCCGAACGGCTTCGTGCTGGGCTTGATGCGCGGCGGGTGCTCCGGCATCCTGCACACGATTGTAATCGGAACTTATTATCCTCAATGCAACGGTTTGCAATAAACGAATCACCAATCAACACCGTCTCGTATCATCCACGTAACGTCAAGAATTGTCAACGGAAATGTATATACCATCGTTTCGTTTCAGTGGGCATAGACCCTCAAATTATCTTCTGAGAGTAGAAGTCCAGTCAAGTTGTAGTTACCTGAGGGAGTACTCGTGTTCGCTCTCCTCGACGTACAGCATGGCGGAGGAGCTGACGGCGCCGGCCACGTTGCGCGCCGACACCGAGTACAGCCCCTCGTCCTTGAGGATGCAGTCCGTGATCACCAGCACCACCGTGTCCGGCTCGATGAACTGCATCTGGTGGTCACACGGTCACACGGTTACACAGGAATATCGATTCTAATCGATTTCTATAAGAATCGTTCTCTAAGTATCGTAATCAAGAATATCACGTGATGCGTCTTCAGGTACCTCTGCGAAGCTTGAAGTCCAGTAGTATATATAAAATTCTTCATCCTAATTAACTTTAATTGTTTACAATCGATTAGTGGCGTTCTCTAATATCATTGTACTGATTTAAAAATCGATAATAGTAGATTTTAAAAACAATCGGAAATCAAAATCGCATTTCAAAATCGATTAGTAGGCTAGAGTAGTCATTTGAAAACCAAATAGAAAATTGCATCGTTAGGCGATTTGGATAACGTCAATTAACACAATCTAATACTGAATTAAAAAACGCTAAAAATCACATTGAGTGGTCACACTCACAAATTTCCACGTGGCTTGGCGTAAAATGGTCCGGCTACAGTGACGAACGTAATCCCTACCCATTCAACAAAATGTTTATAATTTCTCTGTTTGTGATGACGCTACAATAGATACAGTTCGGTTGGTTACATGTCAAGTGCGCTAGTTACCTTGATCCGCGAGCTAGGCGCGAGCGGCTGCCAGTCCTTGTACCACTTGATGTCGGGGTAGGGCACGCCGGTGACGCGCGCCTCGAGCCGCGCCGAGTGCCGCTGCAGCACCGTCACGGGCTCGGGGCGCCGCACGAAGGCCGGGTACTCCGCCAGCGCCAGCCGCACCCGCTGGCGCGCCTGCCCGTGCTCGTTCGTCGCCACCGCCTCGTACCAGCCCGCGTCGCGCTCCAACATTCTGCGTACATACGAGTATTAAGGTATAGTCTACTGCGTACGAATCGTTAAGCAACTCAATTCGACAAGTATAATGGCTATTTTTTAAAGTTCCTTAGTGCATCATAGCTTATCGCGGCCTGTAGCCTGATGTGGAAAGGCCCTGTAAAATTAAACCCAAGATTGTGGGTTCAAATTTCACCAGGAGCATCAAAACGATTTTCAAATTAATAGTAACTATGGACTTCTTAAACACGAGTAAACACTTCCTTAAAAATATATAAACGACGAAAACTCACTTATTGATAAAGAGGGTGGCCTGTCCGTTCCTGGTGTAGCTCCAGTCGTAGCGGCCGCCGATCTCGATGGGCTCGTCGTTGAAGAAGTACGTCATCTTCGGCTTGGGGTAGCCGTACACGAACCAGAAGAGGTTGGCGTTGTGGCCCTTCACGCCGTACTGCGAGTCGTGCTCCTGGCGCAGGAACTTGGGCGCCTGCGCGTAGCCGTCGTGCGGCGGGCGCTCCACGTCGAAGTCCTTGGGGAAGTAGGGCGAGGTCTCGGGGCGGAAGTCGATGCCGGGCTCCAGGTAGGGCACGAACTTGGGTGGGTCGGGCTCCAGCTTGGCGCGGTGCGTGATGGCGAAGGGCGAGGGGTCGGACACGCCGTACTTGTTCTCGACGCGCACGCGGAACTTGTAGTCGCGGAAGGGCTCGAGGTTGCGGATGTCGCAGGCGCACGAGCGCAGCCCCGTGCGCGCCGTGAACCAGTCGCCGTCCGGCACCTCGCACATCTCCACCTGGTAGGTGACGGGGAAGCGCGGCCCGTGCGGGATGGACGGCCGCCACGACAGCGTGAGGTGGCGGTCGGCCATGCGCGAGATGATGGGCCGGTCGGCCAGCGGCATGGGCACGCCCGTCTTCTTCATCTTGTCCCACTCCGAGTACTGCTCCGACAGCGGCTTCTTGCCCGCCGCCGGCTCCAGACCTGACGATGACATGAGGAACGTCACACCACATTCATCCACAAAAGTTTGATAAGCTGCAGCCTGTTTTGGTTCATAGATTAATATGAAATCTGATAATTATTACTATCGTCATTTGATAGCTTCTGATGACGGTAGAACATTAAAATTAGGGCCAATGAAGTCTACTTCCAAACCGCCATCTTAATATTTATAATAATTATGGAGTAATATTTTTAAGACTCCCCCCTAAAACCCAGTACTGACTATCATAAGTGAGCTGCGCGCTGCACTCGTCCTCGCCGTGCGGGTTGTAGATCCGGCAGCGGTAGGTGCCCACGTCGCTGGGGTCCACGCCGCTCAGCGTCAGCCGCAGCAGCCCCGTGCTCTCCTTGTCCATGCGGATGCGCTCGCACGGGAACAGCTTCTCGTCGTTGCGGAACCTGCGTACGTATAGTAATAGCATAGACTGATGAAATGGCAAAAAATTACAAAAATGTTAAAAAAAAATAAAAAAATAAAAAATTGCAAAAATTAGGCAAATTTTAAGAAATGGTAAAAATGATGTCGTAAATCGTAATAGCTTAACAATTTATGTCGTAAAAAAGTTTCACTTCGTACCAGTGTATACTAATACACGCACCACAGAAGATAATGAACGACAGAGAGCATCAGTAATTCGTTGTCGGCCAAAGCACAAGCGAGGCAGGTTCCCGCTCTATTAATAATATTTATTGTTGATCGAAGAGTGTAACGCAAGCCCTACGCACCACTCGACGTCTGGGTCGGGCGTGCCGGTGGCGCAGGCGGTGAACTTGGCGCTCATGCCGCGCAGCACCTCGATGTCGCCGATCTTCTTCAGGAACGATGGCGGCTCCACCTTCTGCTGCCGGCTTCTGTACCAACATCATCACAACAATCAACTGATGCTTATCTATACTAATATATAAAGAGGAAAGATTTGATTTTTTGTTTGCATTGAATAGGCTTCGAAACTACTGAACCGATTTGAACAATTCTTTCACTGTTGGGAAGCTACACTATCCCCGAGTAACATAGGCTATATTATATTTTCAAAAAAATTAGGGATCCTTAATAAAACTCAAATAATGTAACTCAAGGTGTAAAAAAATAAGAAAACCGAAGCAAAGCGAGGGTGGTTACTCGTCAATATATAAAACACAAAAAATGTTTGTACGGATGTCCTTTAAAGACTGAAACCATCCAACCGATATGCCTCAAAATGGTTTCATTTGAATGGCAATAATCCGAAGGTGGTTTGAGATTACTAAATCAATGCATCAGGCATTTGGTTCATTGATAAAGTCGATTTTCCACTTTTCCCATACAAGAATATAGATGTGCGCAATCTAAAACTTAACATCTTAACGTCAACGTCAACACAAAAACACTGGTCTGTCATTGTCATCAGAATTCTTTTAGCGTAGTGGAACACGCTGGGTATCCACTAGTAGATGTAGTAGTAGTAAGTTTGAAGTAGGTACTGAACTGTTTTTAATCATCAGGGCATCATATCCTACTAATATTATAAATGTAAATGGAGACATCCATTCACAATGTTATTCTTTTACGCAAAAACTACTGAACGGATTTTGAAATTTAGCAACAAGTAGACCATGATCTGAAAAAAGACACTGAGACTGAATTTTTGTGGTTCTGTACTAAGAAGCGATTTTAGTACCATTATGTGACTGAGTTGTGGGGATAGGGTACTGATAGGTGCCTGTGTATCATTATCACACGAGTGAAAAAAGCAATAGTAATCAAACTACACCGTACATCTTATCCACAACTTGCAGCACCGCCTCGCACTCAGCCTCCCCCTCGCGGTTGCGCGCGACGCACTTGTACCGCCCAGCGTCCGCGGGCGCGAGGTCGCGCACGTACAACACGCACGCGTCGCCGTCGCGCTTCATGTTGTACTTGTCGGAGGCCCGCAGCGCCTGCCCGTCCTTGTACCAGCTGATCTCCGGCGCCGGGATGCCGTACACGCGCGCCGGGAACTTCGCGTCGAATGTTGGCAGCTGTGGGAGGAGGGGGTCAATACGATATAGTGTTACGCTTGGTCAAATGTCGAATCGCTTCAGTAATATTATAATAGACCAATCCGTATACATAGTCCATCGTAATATTATAAATGCAAAAGTGTGTTTGTTTGTCTTTCACGTCGTAACGGAGCCATGTTGTGATATGATTTTTTGTGTGGAGATAATTAGAAGGCTGAAGAGTGACATAGGCTACTTTTAACCGCGGTAAAACATCCATGGAAAGATTCATTAAGATGCGTATTTAAATCACTCCGTACTAAAAGTAACAATGTTTTGCTCCTTCTATAAGTTCGTAAAGGATCTATGGATTGATATCAATTTATAGTTAGAAATATTAATATAATAATTATCTATGTATATAAATATTGATATATTTTTTTTATTTATAGTTGGAAGGTTGACTAGAGTACTATATTTTACATATGTTATGTATGTACCTGTCTCTTTATTGCTCTTAGTAGCTTTTAAATTTTAGAACTGTTACTTATTCACTCTTGCACCAGGAATGTGTCTTGCATGTTAAACAAATCATTGTTACTTCTCTTTGAATACGCGGGCGAAGCCGCGGGAAATACCTAGTTACATACTAGGAAATACCTACTCATCGTAAAAGTAGCTACGTTACTGGAATGTAACTGACTCCAATCTCAAGAATAAAACTATTAAAAAAGGTTTTTTTTTTCGAATTGACAATTGCTGTTTAGCGGCTTTTACAACTTTACGCGGACAGGATTAAAAAGTGGTATGCATGTGGAACCTTTAAATAATAATAATAACGCTTCACACTCATAGCCCCACACTAGGATTCCCTGTGTCGTGGGTGCCATGGACAACACAATAGACAAGGACATTCACACCCAGATCGACAACAGAAATTCAAACTCATCATTCAAATCTCCGCCTCGCTGGGAATCGAACCCAGGACCCTCGGTGCGGCGATCCGGCATAATATCAAGAGTGAAATGTAGTACACAGGTTTACTAGCTGCATAATATGCATAATAGTATTATGAAGTGTGTATGTACCTGCTGCAGGTCGGTGAACCGCTGCGAGAAGCTGGGCGCCTGGTACACCTTGCGCACGGTCAGCTGGCCCTGCGTGCGGTCTTCACCCAGCGGGCTGACCAGCTGTACGCTGTACACGCCCGCGTCGCTCGGCTGCACCGCGCTGATCTCCAGGCCCGCCTGGGAGCAAATTACAAGGGTTTCATTAATTACGAGTCCCGAGGGAGAAGGGGTACTCAAACTTTGCGTGCCCATATCTCAATGGATGTAAAGTCGTTCTGGCATAATGTTTTGTAACGTTAGAAAAATAAAAATATTTATGTCAAATTATGAGTTGGAGGGGGGGGGGGGGGGAGTATTGATCCTTTTCTGAAACCAAAAAAAATATATAAGAAGGGGACGGGTGAGTAAAAATGGCCAAAATTGTTTGTACTTAAATAAATGAATGTCCCCTAATTTATGGATGTCTTAGAACTGTGCCACAAGTGAAATGAAATTCACCCATATCAAGGAATCGTTCCGATAATACTTTAAAATGGTCTACAGTGAAGTGCAGTGCAGACTGCAGTGCTTACTCTCTTCCCGTCGCAGGTGAGCAACAGCCTGTCGGTCGGCTGGAGCTCCACCCCATCCTTGGTCCAGGTGACCTGCGGCACCGGGTTGCCCACGAAGGGCGCGCCGAGCGCCAGCGGCTGCCCCTCCTCCGCCGTGACGTCACGCAGCCCGTGCACGAACTGCGGACGCTCCTGCGGGGTGGAGTCGTCCGTGCGGCCTGGGGGACAACGTGGCATGAGGTTCAGCGATACAGATCAGTGGTTTTTTTTAAAAGTTCATAATAGGCCTGGGGTTCTCCTTATGGTAAGGGAGGTATACTCCACTATTCTGCTCCATTGTGGATTGGTGAAGGAGTTAGTCAAGTGTCGGAAGTGCTATTTAATGATAGTAACGTAGATCAACGATTTTACGTACCCTCAAAAACATGGAAACGCTATAGAAACTATGCCACTATCCTATCGTTACTTGACTCAGTCGATCACTTGACATTATAAGGGTAACTAATTACTTAGGTACTTCGGGTAGTTATTGTCTGTGGTTGCGTCTGCAGCGGAGGGCAGCGTACGTGGCGGAACTTAATTATTAAAAAAAATGTGATATTTCTTTTAATTCATTACAAGTATTGATTAAAGTAAAATGGTTTTGCTTCTAATCAACCAGTCTGTTCTTTACATCATGGTCTGAAGTAGTAATTAACATTAACTAAACTTTACGTACTAGCAATGGTGAGGTCAGCCTTGCTGGCGGTCTGGCCCATGTCGTTGGTGGCGTAGACAATGTAGTTCCCGGCGTCGGCCGCCGCGGCCGCACTGAGCAGCAGCGCGTGCGAGCCGTCCGGCTGCGACACGATCCGGACCCGGTTGCCGTCCGGTTTTATCTCCTCGCCGTTGTGGGTCCTAAAGAAAAGGACGGATATTTTATGATTAAATTGAGTAACTACTCTTAATATTGTCAACAAAATCTTTTTGATTTTTGAGCGAAATCTAAAAATATCTGCGAGTTCATGCGCTTTTTGGGACACAAAAACCTTTACGTAGGTACATTATTTATTTTCAATAAGCGATTGTGGGTTTTATTATGTCTAGAACCATTAAAGGTTTTTTTTTTTAATTTGGGCAGCTCTATACTGCACTTGAGTTTGTTAATATGCAATCCAGCACCCAAATATATCACTGGAGAAAGGACCTACCTTTACCTACTCTACTTTATTTCCAGCAGAACTAAAACTCACCACTTCAACGTGGGCGGCGGGTGTCCGAGCACCTTGACTTCCAGCTTGACGGGGCAGCCCTCGATTGCGGTAACGGGCTGGAGGTCAGCCACGAAGGCGGGCTTCTTGTCCTTCTGCCCCACCTCCACCTGGGCCTGCGACTGCGCCTCGCCCAGCCGGTTGGCCACGGTGAGCGAGTACACCCCCGCGTCCTCCGGCTTGCAGCTGTCGATGCACAGCCCGATCACCCCGCCCGGCTGGTTGATGAAGTTGATCGCTTGCGATGGCCGGATCGGGAGACCTGACCACACGATGCATGTGCATTTATATAATTGGTTTTCCAAGGTCATCCATAGATAAAAATAAGTCACTAGCATAACAATGTACTAACGATTTCACTGCCTAAACAAAAGTGATTTGATCTAAAGTTCAAGCTTTTTACCCTTCCAAAGTCCCTGTCGAAATTTGTTTTATGTGCTTTGTTTTAAATTTTATTAACAAATATTAATGAATTTGGTTGATAACAGTTTTTTACCTGATGCAATTTTGTATCACTTCTAGCGTTAGTCGTTATTATCACTTGTATTATTATATATCCTGTATATTCATTGAGTAATTTTTGTTTTAAACATCTGGTAGAGCAACCTCCAAGCTTTTGGCATATCCTATAGAAACAATTCTGTTTCTGTTCTCAAAAGTAATAAAGCATCTACACCGACTGCAAACACCCATTTGGTTGTAAGTGTTGGCAACAATTTTTCATCAACATTTACACTTAAAGCTAACAGTATTTCGCGACTCACCATCCTTGAACCACTTGACCTCCGGCGCGGGGAAGGCCATGACGGTGGCCTGCAGCCGCAGCGGCTGCCCCACCACCGCGCGCGTGTCCTGCAGCGGCTGCGTCAGGGACGGCTTGCGTGGTGTCGCTGTCACACACACACACACACACAGCTATAGCACAGTTACACAACACTAAACTACAAAAGTATATTATATTTGTTTTTCATTTAATCATGTGGGCATTTTTTAATACATTTATGAACTTTTTTTTTAAATCTACCACTATTTCTGAAAGGTGTTTGTCATAGAAGAAGAAATGGCAAAAGAAACAGCATGAATCGATTTTGTTCCTCGTAAGTCAGGAGATTTCCTGTCCCATGTAAGTCAAATTACGTCTCCATCTCGTATCTGGCACGAATAATACCTATGCGTGAATATTGTATATCTAACACCAGATCATTAGACAACAGTGACTGAACAGTGCATCACGACCTACTCTACGGTCTAGTATTGTGTACAGTCATAGATTACCCCCAATAGATACCGCATACAAGGCAACTGACGTGCGCCAACACGTACGTGCATTTGCAAGTTCACGACAACAGTGTCGACCAATACTGACCCGTCAAGTCCAAGTATGAATTAGAAATAGCCAATCACAGCGCATTGTTTTGTCCCCCGCAAGCCGCGCCTTCCGCCAAATTTTGTGAGTTCAAACTCTAAGAAAATGTCACAGCGGTATCTATTGGGGGTAATCTACGTGTACAGTGTACGTACGGTTGACGGCGACGGCGCAGAGCGCGGAGTGTTCCCCATTGGGGTTGGAGATGACGAGCTTGTAGGCGCCGCAGTCGGCCGGCGTCACGGCGTCGATGGTCAGCTTCACCGTGCCGTCCGGCAGCGCGCTCTGCTTCACGCGCTTGTCGGACGGAGAGAGAGGCACGCCGTCCTTGAACCTGGACACGGGACGCGATTACGCTATAGCTTCTTTACTGGACTACATGACGACGACATCATGAGTGTATTTTTATACGAGATACGGAGGAGAATATTATCGAGCCTTTATTATTGAGTGTTCTCTATCCAGTCTTTATTAGCAAGTGTTTTTTATCGAGTCTTTAATATGAAATGATTAGATATCGAGATAATATAATAAAATATCGACTTTTTTATTGATAAATTGTCTGACAAGTTTTCATTATTGACTTTTCCCTATCGATTCTTTGTTATTGAGTTATCTATCTATCGAGTCTTCATTATCGAACGTTCTCCATTGAGTGTATTGTATCGAGTGAGCTGTGAGTCCTTACCACTTGGCGGTGGGGATGGGGCTGCCGTCGAGCTTGGCCTTGAGCTCGAGCGGCTCGCCCTCGTCCACGTCGCGCTGCCGGTCCAGCTTGTGCGCGAAGCCCGGCGCCGCCTGCGCCAGCGAGATCAGCGCCTCGCACTCCGCCTCGCCCGCCAGGCTCACCGCGCGCACTTTGTACTGGTACACACAGTTATTGCTTATTTACATTTATTCGTAGACGGTGGTCTTAAATGATAAGTTGCTTCTTCTAAAAGTTTGTATAAATAATTTCACGATATTCTAGTTACCATTTCCCAGCATGTCCACAGGAGAAGATGATATACACGCTTGTTGTTGACACGCAGGTTTCTTTTTCAGAAATCAACAGGAAATCGCTTGTCACTCCTGGCATTCATCTATCAGCCATTCCATGCATTTTGCTTCACATACACCATTAATGATCACTTGTATTAGTTAATTATCAATTTTACCTTTACACAATAGGCAAGCGTAATGCTAGAAGCAATATCTTTTTTTTCTGATCAAAATATTGGATCTTATTCCCTAAACATTAAAGCTCACCTTTCCAGCATCGCTAGCATCAAACTTCTTGATCTCGAGTTCGCTGTCGACCTGTCCGCCGACGGCGGTGGTGACGGTGTGGCGGTCGTCGTTGACGATCTCCTGTCCGTCGCGGCACCACTGCACCCGCGGCTTGGGCACGCCGTCGCAGCGCACCTTCAGCACGCAGTCGTCCTGGTCGCGCACCGCCTCCTTCGCCAGCGGCTTCACGAACACCGGCGCGCCCGCTGCACACGACACACGGTTACCTTACTACTTTTATATAGTTAGAAGGTGGTAGGAGAGCATTTTTCAGCAAACTGACTGAAAGGGTACTAATGGAACTTGTACAGCTCGTTTTGTTGTAATAAAATAAAAGCTCAAACACGCGTGGTTCCGCACGGAATTCTCTGTGTGGCGGTTAGCATGGACACCACAAACAAAATATCACAAACAGCCACGACCCAAAAATAAACATTAACCGGGACACACGTAAGAACCTTCGATTCATAAATAAAATCACTATCATTTGAGTTTTACTTCATCAGTACTTCGCAGTAGCAACTAGGACTCACGCCGGAACGGGCCGGCCGAGCTCCATAGACATGGTTCAAGATATTGTTCAATAAGCATGTTCCTTATTTTATGTGTCCGTGAACGTTGTGTACGTGTCCGTTACTCGAGCGTGCGTGTACGAAGTAATCCTTGTGTATCTTTTTGTGGTAATGTGGTGTGGTGTAGTGTGAATGACTCACTGTGCACGGTAAGGCGCGCCTGCTGCTCGGTGACGCCGATCTCGTTGGCGGCGCTGACGGTGTAGACGCCGGCGTCGTCCACGCCGATGTCCTTCACCGTCAGCTTGAACAGGTCCTGGGCGCGGTCCTCCGCCACCTCCACGCGGTTCGACGGCACGATCACGATGCCGTCCTTGCTCCTAAAGACCGATATGTGTCTTCATTTATCAAATAAAAATCTAAGGTCGAACAAATTTGAGTGAAAGTCGTGTTCATGGATAATAAACGCTTACACACTCAGACCCCCGCAGTAGGTTATTTACCTGTGTCGCGGGTGGCATGGACTACACATTATAACAAACACATCACAATAACACCCATGACCCGAGTACAAATATTTATCTGTCACATAAATATCTGCCCCGGCCGGGAATCGAACCCGGGACCCCTCGCTACCAACTAGGCTACAGGGTCGTCATACAGGGATGGATTCGAAGGATTCGAAGCATTGGAACACTTAGTTTACCTGCTCGTTATTTCCACATTTATAATTTGTATCTTCAAGAGGAGAGCGAATAGACTTTTGCTAAGTTAGTGCGTTCACCATCTTAGACTTAAAAGTCAAAAAAGCCAGTTAATTGTACTCACCACTTGACCTCAGCGATGGGGTTGGCGACGATCTTTGTGACGAAGGTGGTCTCTTCGTAGGGCTGCGCCACCACGTCCTTGAGCGGCTCCACTTCGGGCCGCAGCACGATGTCGAGCCGCGCCGAGCTCTCGCCCACGCCGTACTTGTTCTTGGCTTGGATCGTGTACTCGCCCGTGTCCGCGTGACGACCTGGGTACAACGTGGAGAGTGATTTTAGGAACACATATAAGACGTGAAGCCAGGTGCTTTTCTCAGAAATAATAGTCACCAGGTTTAAAAAGAGCTATCGAATTTGGACTGTCCTAAGATAGTGTGGTTTAAACTAAAATATTGCTGCCTTTTATTATAGATTGGCCCTATCATCAAATAGACAGACATTCTGTCATGATGGATATCTTATCTATGCTTATGTTTCTCCGTACCTAGTAAGTAGGCTATAATACCTGTGGGAATGTGCAGAGTGAAGATGCACTCCTTGAGTCCATGTTCGATATCAGTGGAGTCAGCGGCGGTGATGACGGTGGCGTCGGGCGTGATCTCCTGGCCGTTGAGCAGCCAGGCCACGTGCGGCAGCGGGTCCGCCGTGCACACCGCGCGCAGTGTCACCGGCTCGCGCTGCAGCACGCGCTGCGCCTCCAGCGGCTGCGTGAAGATCGGCTTGCGGAGCTCGGCCACCGCTGGGGGGAACGTCAAACGTTGTACAAGGTCACAATAAAGGTTTAGGCTTTAATATGCCACGTTTACCAAGTGCAAGTTGTGAGACTTCACTTAACTCTGAGAAGATTATGGAGAACCCCGAGTTGGAGGATTCTATCCTATTTGCCTACCTATCTGTCGATTACTTATTAATATGTTGTCGAAACTATCGTGACCTTTGACTTTAATCATGTCGATTTCTTTAGTCGATATAAATATCGATATTTAATGAAAATTAATGAAAATGCAATAACCAAGTTAATAGTCTTCTAAACTTACGGGTGACATCCAGCTTCGCCTGCAGCACATTCTTGCCGAGAGCATTGCTGACCTCGCACTGCCACGTGCCGGCGTCGTCCATGAGCACGCGGTCCACGACGAGCTTGTGCACGTCACCGTCGGTCGTGACGTGCACGCGCCCGCACGGGACCACCTCCTGCCCGTTGTGCAGCCACTTCACTGTGGGCTTGGGGCTGCCCGAGGCCTCCACCGTGTACACTAGCGGCAGGCTCTCGAACACCGTGCTGTCTTTCATGTTGCTGTCCTTGAGTGAGGGGGGTGCTGCAATGGAAACAATAGTCAACATATGTTTGGTGGTGAAGGTTTGATATAGGAAATATCAAGGAATAAATTAAAAAGAGAGCGATTTTAATGAATTTTGGTCTGCTTTAAATTCGTTAGCTCTTGAAATAAAAGTTTATCCTCGCTACAGTGGTCCAGTTTGGTTGACTGAACCAAAATCGTAGCTAAATATCAAAGATTTATTAATGGACTGTAAGAAATAATATTCAAAAGAATATCAATGATAACATTTAATTCAAAGAATAATTTGGGAAAAGAAAAGAATCTGATATTTAAAAATTACTAATGAACTTGAAATGGAAATGAAAAAGAATTTGGAAAAAAGGAACCCCAATGTAATATATACAACCAAGAAAAGTTTTAAAACAATGTTTTGCCAAAGCATAATTTGGAAGCTAGTTTGCCAAACACCATCGATATGTACATAATTCACGTTTGTTTGAATACTTTTGCGGTATATACAGCTCTGTAAGCCTTGTTATTGTTGAAACCTTTCATAAACTTACCACGTCGAGTTGTGTCGGAGGCGTGTTGTACCTACGGTGTCGCGAATGTCGTGATACGTACCGTCTGAGTCGTGTCAGAGAGAGGATGGTTTACCAAACACTACGGAAGCGTGTTGCCATGCCTGCCACATGCACTTAGGAGTAATGTTTACCTTGATGACGTCGTGGGGGGCTACGGGCACTCTCAGCATCGCCGACGCAGCGGGACCCAAGTATTAGTATGCCAGAAGGGAATGTTATTACGCATGCGTGCTAGAACAGACATACGATAGACATTAGTACAAATTACAATGGCGATATGCTGAACGAATAAGTTGAACCGATCTAATGATTTCTTCTCGGCAACGTTTATGAAGGAAGTCTTGACTGGGAGAAATAGAGAAGAAAACATCAGATCGCTGTTACACACCGAGAGAAGCAATTCATATTCTGTTTGGAAGCAACATGCAACGTGAACGTTACACCCTGGCAAACACTGCGTAGCGTTACAAAATGAACCCATTCAGCCGCGCGCATCGTTAATTTATTTAATCCTTTTGCATAATATTTTATTGACTTGAATTACCTTTTTCATCTTCTTGATTTAGTATATCATCTAATATGCTCCTTTGCCTCTGGCTTCGTCTCAACAATTCATCTATATCGCTCGCCTCCTCTTCTACGATAAACAAGTTTCCATTTTGCTTCCTCTTTCTTTCGACGGTGGCCTCCGCGGTGTTCTTTGTAATGTTATCAAAGTTTTTAATAGGCCCGAGAACCAACTCCTCTAAGATACGATTTTTAATATCATCTATCTTATCTTCAACCTTCATGTACTCGTTTTCATCGAATTCTTTCGATATGTGAATGAGCCTCTCCGTAACATCGTTCTCGAACACCCTTTCGGATTTCTCTTTTAGTATAACAGATTCTTCCTCGCCCTCATCCGTAAAGTAATCTTCCTTGAATGAAGATTGACGCACGTAAGAGTCTTTGCTGAACACCTTTCTGGTATCGTCTATATCGAAAATAGATTTAGAAAGATCTTCGATGGATATTTCACGAGAAAGTGAATCATTATGCCAACTCATATCGTCCTCAGAGACGGACTTGATGGACATGCTGGTAGTTCTGCTTCCTTGTCTCCCGTGTCTCGAAGCATTGTCTGCTTCGGAATCAGTAGGAGGCTCCTCTATTATTCCATAAATACCTCTCCTAACATGATCGGGAATAGTGTAATGTCCCAGCTCGGTAAGAAAGTAGCTGTGGCTGGCTATTTCTTCCACTTCTAAGGATGTCGTATGAGGTTTGTTCGGTTGAATTATCTTTCTTTCGTATTCGTCATCGTTCTCGTAATACACGGCGGAGGAAGTCATTTTGTGTAACGTGCGCGTTTCGGCTGGACCTACCAGTTAAAATAGTATTATGTTGATTTTAGATAATATTTATTACAGGTGTTAATGGACATGCGATGGATTGTTGCATTATCAACTTATATATTTTTGTATTGAAAGATAAGCGCGAATGATGATTAGGGTATAAAATGAAGTATGAGCTTAAAGTTTGGGAAGAGAAGGAGACAAGCTCGGTACTAACCTGTGATAATTGCGCCGTGAGATCGAGTGCTGCTGACTTTAGACACAATAATGGAACCATCATCCCCTTTCTTGAATGTTGTTACAGTTTCGAAAACTCGGCCTAAACAACAAATCACACTTGGTAGGTTATAAACACGAGTTAAAAACATGCGAAACTATGCGTGAAATAGTGAGTGTACCGTAACCTAGAAGCTGTTTGCTGGTTGAAAAGTGACAAGCGAGAAGCAGATAACGTTATACCTTCTGATTCAGCACTTAGTGGTTCTTCCTTGATGACCTGCTTTTTAATAGATTTCCGTTTTGGAGATTTTAGGTCAGCATCAATTGGTACATCTTTAACAGTTTCCGGCTCTGTGACTCCTTTGACCCCTTTTTGACTTTCACTTGTTTTGATATCATCAGAGCTAGGTTTCTTTGCTTGTTCATCCTGATTGTCATCCCAAATGGATTTTTGTTCAATTGTTTCTGGTTCGCTGATGGACTTTCTAGCCTTCTTTACTTGTGATTCTGGCTCCTCTACTTTTGGTTTTTTAGGTTTAGCATCATCTTCATTAACATCATCCCAAATGGATTTTTGTTCAATTGTTTCTGGTTCGCTGACGGACTTTCTAGCCTTCTTTACTTGTGATTCTGGCTCTTCTACTTTTGGTTTTTTAGGTTTAGCATCATCTTCATTAACATCATCCCAAAATGATTTTTCTTCGGCAACTTCTGGTTCAGTGACCGATTTCTTAGCCTTAGCCGCAGGGGCATCCACTTCGCTTATTTCAGTTATTTTGGGTTTGATATCATCTTCAGCAACGTCATCCCAGAATGACTTCTCTTCGGCCTCTTCCGGTTTTGTTACCGATTTCTTACCTGCATCTGGTGTTTCAATTTCTTCTATCTTGGGTTTTTTAACTTTGGAGTCATCAATGTCATCTATAGATTTTTCTTCTACCAATTCCGGCTCTGTCTTTCCCTTTTTGGCTGATTTTTTTTCATCTGTGTCCACTGTACTTTCAATTTTTTTCTTTTTTGATTGGTCTTCATCTTCGACTTCTTTTTCGATTATCGTTTCTTTCGAGAACCGCGAATGTACTTCCTTTGCTATTAAACACAATGAAAATATGATAAAATGTTTATTGGTAAGGGTGACAAGACAAGTATTAATCACGTCACAAAACGTAAGATGAACACAGAATGGGGATGGTGCAGCTACGTTCATGGGTGCACACGGGAGCATTCTTGTCTATTGAATGCTTTGGGTCGATAAAATATAATCTACTTAAGGTCCATACTGGGACATCACAAAAAATCGTGCAGTGCAGTCATCTACTGGTGACTAGCTACGGTTACTGAATCTACTACTGTACCTACGCGAACTGCCAGCGTGGCCAATTCACTGGTGAGTCTATTGGATCGTTTGGGCTCGGATACATTACCGTCAGGTGTGTTTAACTGTTCTGTGGTTTGTGAGTGCTCTGGATCTATGATGCTACATCTAAAATTGGTCTAGAATTGGCTACACTATAATTACGTAAACATACTATACTTTTAAGACACACACTGTATACACGTAACATAATTATTATTGATCCCATCTGGAACATTTTAATCCCTATCTTCAAACGTTGTGACTAATATACAGGACTAACGTTTGTCCAAAATATTAATTTCCTGATGACCTTTATTGTGGATATTTTTATTAGATTTTTTTCATTAATAAATTTTTCGTGAACTTATTTCATAAAATATACCTAAATCTTACTTAATCTCGTCTGAGCTCGCTACTACACCCAGATACTTACTGTGTACTGTGACCGTGCTCTTGGACGAGACACTGCCCATTTCGTTCTCCGCCCTCACTTCGTATTCTCCGCCATCTTCTTCCTTCACAAGAGTTACCGTCAGGTAATAGTTCTCCAATCTACAATTAAACATTTTCATTTAGGACATGTTAGGAGCACGACTCTGTTACAAAATTGTTTCTATAAGAAAACTTTAACGCAGCCAAAGAAAATTATCATTATTTGTCTCTAAAATAGTTTTATAAGATTATAATTATTTAGAAACTTCATAATATCAATCTGAGAGCCTGATTCATATCAAAAGTTTAATTTGACCGAGAAACTACGTCACATGTATATGTAACATAATAACGTCCATACGATACAACATGACTCAATTCCCTACCATGTTATCATTTATTAATGCACAATCTTGACTAAGTACGTTACGTTACGTCCGCACGTCCGGTAGTCGTACGTACCTACTAAATAGTATGTAAAACGGTAGTCAGTTTAAACAAAATCAAACCTCTGGGTGTCTCTCTCGATTTTGATCCTGGCATCAGTGGTGACCTCCTTCCCGTCCTTGAACCACTTGACCTTGGGCTCGGGGCAGCCCTCCACCTCCACCTCCAGCCGCAGCGTCTGCCCCGCGTCCACCGTCATGTCCACCAGGCTCTTGGTGATGCGCGGCTTCCCTGGGAACGCAACAGACCATGTTCCTTGAAGTATTCCAAGTTTCGGCATGAGAAATCACTTTTTCAGATAATCGAAAATGTCACGAGTAAATGTGGACATTTGGGCACGGAAGACACCTTAATGATTTCAATCAGCGAGTGTATCGGGGTATCATCAATTCAGGCATCCACTGTGCTTCCTTGCGCACTAACACTTGGGACAAAGTTCTTTAAAGCGGCTTAAGACTGAACTGGTAGAAATCTTCTATTAACTATGAAAATATGTAGTACCGGAAGTCCGCACGTTTCTACGCTGTCATTAAAACCTTTATTAACGTTTTTTTATTGACTTAAGCTGAAAACAAACTGTCGGACGCGGCTTACGGACGCGGCTGAAGGATGTGACGTAATAGGTATCTAGATAATGAATATACACTGAGCTGTGCAAACTATCGGAGGTAAGTCGCGGGCGTGACCTTGAGGCACCTTGAGGCGTTTGGACGTCCAAGAGCTATCTGGCGCGCTGGATGTTTTTGTCATGTGCACATTACGACGCGGCTTATAGTATGTTTGCAGCTTAATGAAAGAGATGTCTTTTGTGTAATTTTTTCAATATAATGAAATCTGTGATGAATATGTACTAGTACTAAGACATCACGAGTGAGGAGGCACTCACTGTTGACGGTGAAGGTGGCCTGGCAGCTGTCCTCGCCCAGGTCGTTGGCAACGCGGCAGGAGTAGCGGCCGGACAGCTCGGCCGACACCTCCTTCAGGATCAGCTTGTGCGAGCTGCCGTTGTCCACGCGAGTGTACACCGACTTCTTCTCCGTGATCTCCACGTCGCCCAGGTACCTGCGAGTAGATCAGTTGGTTCTCAGCTCATGGATGATGTTAGTGATGTCTTATTATTGTTGATTTGTGTCGTTGATGCCATCCATAACCAAGGCATCCTAGTGTTTTTCAGGAGCAAATCTGATGTTCTATACATTGATTTATCACAGATACGCACGTACGTCCCTTTGTCCGCGACAAGTCTAGATGACAATTGGGATGAGGTGAGGTAGGGAGGAGAGTTACTGCCCCTCGACATAATCTAGTGTTGCGCGAGTTCAGGTTGGATGCGTTTATCGCTCTCTCTCTCTCTCTCTCTCTCTTGAAAAACACGAAACAATAATAACGTCAGTATACTGATACTGACCATTTAACACTGGGCTCGGGGTAGGCCTGCACGTCGACGGTGAACTCGACAATGACAGACAGATGACAATTGGGATGAGGTGAGGTAGGGAGGAGAGTTACTGCCCCTCGACATAATCTAGTGTTGCGCGAGTTCAGGTTGGATGCGTTTATCGCTCTCTCTCTCTCTCTCTCTCTCTCTCTCTTGAAAAACACGAAACAATAATAACGTCAGTATACTGATACTGACCATTTAACACTGGGCTCGGGGTAGGCCTGCACGTCGACGGTGAACTCGACGTTGACATCGCCCTCGCTGGCCACGGTGTCCTGCAGCCGCCGCGTGAACACGGGCCCGCAGCGCACGTTCAGCACGCACGAGTCGCTCGCCGACCCGTGCACGTTGCGGATCTACGAGTACAACACGCAAACAACAGTTTTGTGGAAGTGAAACTTCTAAATCGTCGTTGCGCAGAGAGTTAAGAAGGAAAATATGTAACAATTTTTGATTCAATTTCTGTTTCTGAAAATCTCAATATTGTTCAACTTGTTTATTTGATTATACAAACATTTTGTAGCATGAGAGTATAGATGTACGTAGATTTACTCGCAAAAGTCAAGACGGTCGCAATATAAAAATGCTACGTCAGATGTTGCGCTACTGTATCGCTGCAAAAATTAGCCGAGAATCTTCACCCTAAGGGAATTGTAACCAGATGGGATTGTAGTCAAGATTTATATTATTAATGAGTATTAATGAGAGCAGATGATTGGTATAAGTAAGTGAATAAAGTGTTACCTCGCAGGAGTACTCCCCGGCGTCAGCGCGCGCGGCCGACGACACGACGAGCGAGTGCGCGGCGCCCGACGACACGATCTTCACACTGGAGGACTCTGTCACCTCCTTCTTGTTCTTGTACCTGACGTTCATAACCCTCATTAATGATAATAAATTAACTTGTGGTTAACCCTCACGCACGGTGCAACCGGTTGACTTTCTAGTGACGCCAAGCTCACGGCAAGATAAATGACGAAACAATTTTAAAGTACCCACATGTAATTGTATTAATTCAATTGTATTTTAGCTAATTGAATCTCGTTTGCTTAATTAAATAATGTATGTATCAATGTCATATATATTTCTTTACGAGTAACCGCCCTCGCTTTGCTTCGGTTTTCTAATTTTTTTATACCTTGGGTTACATTATTGGAGGCTTATTACGGCTCTCTATTTTTTTTAAATAGCCTGTGTCACTCGGGGATAGTGTAGCTTCCCAACAGTGAAAGAATTTTTCAAATCGGTTCAGTAGTTTCGGAGCCTATTCAATGCAAACAAACAATTCTTTTCTCATTATAACATTAGTATAGA
Organism: Thymelicus acteon; assembly: GCA_951805285.1. NCBI lineage: Eukaryota > Metazoa > Arthropoda > Insecta > Lepidoptera > Hesperiidae > Thymelicus > Thymelicus acteon. Next base: position 21,832,335 of record OX638213.1, read on the forward strand.
TAAGGGATTGTATCCGAATCTTCTGAGAAATAAAGAATCTTAAGCCTTATTATTCTACTCACAAGGACTCCCTGCAGACGGTGCCATAAATCACTTATAATAGAGATGCGCACGCGCAGCTACTGGACGGTTGATAAAATGCAATGTGCGCGAGTCAGTACTATATTAAAGACCCATAAGTTTTTAAGTAATAAGCTAAGTAGCTACAGTAGGTGATGGTGATGGTGATGGTGCAAGAGTCTCACCAGACGACGCTGGGCGCGGGCTCGCTCTCGGCCTGCACCTCGAAGGTGACGGAGTCGCCCTCGCCGCACTCGCGCGCGCCCCCCAGCTTCTTCGTGATGCGGGGCGCCGTCGACACCTGCCACTGCCAGAAGTCCGAGCACTGGTTCACTTCGTTCCTGGGAACATAAGTGATAAGTCATTAGTTTTTGTTATCGATACATTTCTAAATCAAGAAAAACACTAAAATGCTGAATGATATTTTTGTCGTTATTAATAGAGCTTGTAATTTTGATTAGTTCTCAAATACTTTCAGATTTGCGGTCACAGTTAGTTCTTCTGTTATCACAGTTTCTGAGTTCACAAGAAGCTATGATCACAACCAAAGATGGTGGATGAAACTAACTTGGCAACGACGGAGTAGGAGCCGGTGTCGGTGAGCTTGGCGTCCTTGATGGTGATCTGGTAGAGCTCGTCCGACTGCTTCACGATGGTGATGCGCTCCGACGACGAGATCTCCACGCCGTCCTTGTAGAACGTCACCGCGGGCGCGGGCGCCCCCTCGACCTCGACCGTCACCGTGTGGGTGTCGCCGACCTGACGACATTACATACAACCAGTCAGTAGTCAGTCACTTTACAGCTTCATTCTGGCCAGCTATGCGTAATTTATTCGGGTGATACTTTTATCACCTAGCTGAGCTTCCTAGCTTCTGTTCCTGTTACAATTATTCGATGCCGATTCTGCTCTATGTAGATGTGCTGGGGTGTTCTTTCAGCGTTTCTTCTTTTAGTGACAAAGCACTTCGAAACGATGGTAGAGCACAACGTGATGTACGCGTATTGATCAAATATCCACATAAGGTAAGATAATAATTTTTTTTATGAATTAAATTAGATCAGATTTTAAGTCAGTTCTTTCTTTCTATTAAAGGACCCTTCTCGTCTGGGATAAAATTAATCTATGTAATAATATGTAATCCAATAAATGTTATCTCCAAGTGCGTGGGTCCAAGTGATGACTCACCATACAAGCCTGGTTCTCAATCTTCTTCTTTATCTTGGGCGCGGACTTGACGACGAGGTGCATGCTGGCGGTCTCCTCGCCCAGCTCGTTGGACGCGGTCACCTTGTACTCGCCCGCGTCGCTCGCCGTCACGTTCTTGATCACCAGCGACATGCTCTCCTCGTCTTCGTACAGGAACCTGAACACGCAAACTTGGTGTAACAATGGGATATTTGTTAGGTGTGCTAATTTGAAAGTATATTAGACACTTTAAAATACCATCAAAATTACGACCTCAGGTCGTGACCTTGAGGGGTATTTAGAGCCATGATTTTGGAAGAAAGAATTTAAAGAATGAAAAGCGTTTCATAAACTTGCGCTGTATTGATTCTAGTCTATTTATGTAAAGATTATATTGTGGGTTCCATTCTTGTCCTTAAGTAAGGTAAGTTAAGTAAGGATGGTACTTAAAAATGCTTTCGTTAAATCACCTTTTAAGTTTTGACTTTTGAACTGACTTGTTCCAACTCCACGCATAAAGCGGCACAGTAAATTCATTACTGTACTGAGTTGGCTTCAAATGAATAACGACCCACTACCACTACCACAGAATACATAATAGTACAGTACGGCCGCTGTATCTTGGCGCGTCTGAACATAGGCTCTGCGAACTTTAACGCATGTAAGACAGAGATGGCAACACGAACAAGCTAACGTATGACTGAGACACAATACACCGCGTATCGAGTATTGGCGAATTATTTTACTGCGCAGCCTTCTGCGCGAAGTTCAGACGCGCCAAGATACAGCGGCCGAAGTATACCTATTGGTACAGAAGAGTCACTCCGCAAAATCATTTAAATAAATAGCGACTTTGCTCCAACACAATAAAGTGTAATTCAGGTTGCACAGCGCTAATCGTCAACAGACGTTGACATATAGATGTTGCCTCTTTTTCTAATCATAACTCTTATCCTGGCAACGTTAGGGTTGTCTTTTTTTTGTGATGACGTGTGTGATAGATTACGAATATATGACGGTCGGTGAGGCGCGGCGGCGCGTGGCAGCCCTTCTGAAATTGGCCCGACACGTTGGACGCGGCACGTACTTGTAACATCATACCAAAAGAGCGATGTGCACCAGGCCTGCCAATATTGCACAGGTCCTTTAGATGAAGCCTGCAGGATACTCTACCACGCTGCTGCAGTGCGGATTGGCAGCACGGTTACATATTTTATCCTAAAATGAAAGAACATCGAGGTCAAGTGTACACGCAATACGGCCACTCACTTATGCCTGGCATCAGCCTGCACGACCTCCCCTTTGTGCTCGAAGACGAGGCTGGGGCGCGGGTAGCCCTTGCAGCTGAGCTCCAGCATGGCCGAGCCGCCCGCCGCCACGATGGCCTCGCGGTGCTCGATCACCAGCCGCGGCTTCTCCGGCTCACGGTGCAGCTCGTGGACCGCGCCTGGACCACACAAACAACGTATTTTACCCGAGGAAGAATCAGAGACTCATTCTAGCAATAGGGGATATTAACAGGGGTGGCTTCCATCACGAGTTCAAGCCAACATTAACTTCACGTGATGTGTCCTACTGAAAGGAGACTAGGTTAAATCCTTCGCTGACTTCTGGACGGCAGCGCATCGCCAAAGAAGTATTATTGATGTCCACGTGCATCAACTATTATTATCACCGTCAGAAAATTATACTCAAAAATCCACAAGATACGACTCTGTGCAATAATTTAAAAAAAAAACTTCATCAAGCAGTACACCAGTACCTTGCACGGTAAGTTCAGCGGAGCAAGAGATGTTCCCGGTACTGGTCTTGGCCACGCAGGTGTAGAGCCCGGCGTCCTCCGGCTTCACGTGCTGGAACACCAGCGCCAGCGAGTCTTCGTCGTCGCCCAGCAGCACCTGTAGGGAAACACCGCGCTCACACGTTTATAATTCTTATAAAAATTAAGACACTTTCAAGACTTAGATAACCAGAAAAAGAAGAGCTTTATGGAGGCCATACACGATCAAGTGTACTTGATACCACGGTATAGCTATCTGGCCATAAATCTATCTCATGCACACTGGATGGCGCGTCAAGTCAAACTGCAAATGTGACAATTCAAACTGCAGACTTGATCAAGTGCACCTGACCGTGTATGGCCTCCCTTAAGCTAGTAAGTAGTTATTCTTCTCAAGACTGCTTAGTGACGCAAGTTAGGGGACGCCAACCTGCAGAAGTGGACTTGTAAAGATTGACGACCTATGCCCGCTTTCCTAGGAAAGTGGCGTATCTAAGATACGAAGGTATCGGTCCCATTGTCATTCTCTGTAGTAATACCAACTAACACCATTCAAATAAAGTGGACATCTTATAGGGACAATTAATATCGGAAATTACACCTTGCTTACACATACTGCCACCCTGTTCTCCTCCGTCCACGATTCCCTCTCAACATACCGGCATTGTCTAAGATACCAGTGACCTGGCGGCATCTATTAATTAGTTCCGTGGACAGCGTGGTATGCGTGGACAGCGAGTCGCAACTCGCGCGAGTCGATCGTTCGCCATCGCTCCCCGCGCATGCATTATTCAACGCATCGGTTGGCAAAAGATTCGCCCGGAAATAATAAAGTTACTTACGTTAGAAAAAAGTTGGGTGCATCAAACTTTTTAACAAAGAACCTTCTTGACAAGGAAAGATCGCCACGTCTGGTCGTACTTTCATGAAAAATTTATACACCAATTGTCCTAAGAAAATAGGCCCTTACCTTGAACCTTTCCTCAGGGTCGAAGGGCTGTCCATCGCGCTTCCACGAGAACGTCGCCTTCTCGCCCTTGGCCAGCAGCCCCTCCCCGCCCGGCGGCAGCTCGAAAAAGATATTTTTGTCATCTGAAACAGATACAAACGTCATTGTCAAGCTTACTGAACTTTTAAATAGTCAAACGAAGTTTTATTAAGCAATACAGTACATTGCGTCACACGTTATTAATAATATGTATCACTCCTACAGTCGTTTCACGTTTGCATTGGGACAATACTGAGGGTAAATATTATTTTCAAAATTATTGGCACTTTACTGATTTTGTGATAAATAAATTTATTAGATTTTTCTTATATATTTTTTACAATTGCATTATAGGTGCTGCGTTAGATGTTACTTTGTAACAGTAGAGTCTAGAGCTAGACAATGTTGAATACTGTTATCGTAAGGGTTATTGACGTATCTATTAGATAAATGAACAGTAACTTTAACAGCATTACTTTATATCAAATAATTAATTGCACGTTTAATAACTTTAAACACCTTAACACATTAAACTTCTCAAGAGTTTTTTTTATTAAACTGACTTTTTTGGACACTTTTTCTTTACCTTTGCTCATATCAACGGATCCTCTCTCCAGTCCCATCCTAGCAGAAAAAGCACACAAACCACGATTCAAATCACCATTAGTTTAACGGTTTATTTTAGAAGTAGCAATTAACTGCGGTCCCAGCATGTAGGACACCGCCGCCGACCGCCGCCGACCGCCGCCCAGAACAACAATTACCGTGACGAACAATGTTACCGTCTGGATGCTGTCCAATGTTTGTTTATGACGGGCAGTGGGCATACGCTATATATATTCTTGCTAAAATTACAATGAACTTGTTGATTCCGAAGATTCCTATTATGTAAAATGGAATTCGGTACTTAAAATTCTTTGTTCACAAACTATGATACCGTTGGCAGCAGTTGAGGTATAAAATTAATAGTTATTTCAATAGGCATGGTATGCCATCAATCAGCTTTGGTCGTTGCATCGTTGACATTTGGTTGACATTTGGATTCTAAGCTGTACGTTTGTTTTACTAAGTCTAATTCTACGATTATTTGGTATACATGTGGTTAAAAATTTTTGGAAGATGATGCACTGCCCAAATCAATAATATTTTCCTATGAATAATATTCTAGAAGCGGTCCTCGATAACAACAGCTGTCTGTAGTATGTAGTATCATATAATTTAATAGTAAGAGAAGTTGTATACAACAATGGAAAAATCAAAGAATAAAATTTTTTTTGGCCGCTGGAACATTGAGGTATAAGTATACATAGAGAAGACATCTCAAACAAAATGTGTGTCCCCGCCGGGAGGTTCTATTTTCAAAATTGAGCCGTTGTTCTCCTTTGAAAATCGAACGAATCCATTGGACATTGAAGCCGCGCGGCGTCAATACATTGGAACATACATTGTGTTCGCGGTGTCTGTTCTATACGGTAGTAATAATATTTCAATGCGCTGGAATGGCATTTTGAACAGCTAATTACTTGAGACAAGCCAGTCGAACCGGAAGGTATTAACAAAACAAACAATTAGTGGTCGGTACATTGTGAGCAATGATGTACGTTGTGTCACGTCCCGTGGCATGTGCCAAAACATAACGGTGACGGTGAGATATTATCCAAATCGTTCAAACTTTGTATTATTTTATTAAATCAAATTCTTCTCACATTTTAAACATTGCAGCATCAATACAAATACAAGCGATTCAAATATAGGTACGTTTTGTTGAAATTTACACATGCAAAGTAGAATGTTGTCAACGACTCAAACCCATTCATAGTGCATAATTAAGTACCCAGTGTTGGAATTTTCTATGCCACCCGAAGGCATTGTACAAGTACATTGAACTTTACTGAATATTTTGTAAATACACTTATCAATATATTTGTCTCATTCCTGAACTGATATTAAGAGCAATTGCAGCATCTGCAGCTAAACTCCAACCACTCGAAGCGACAGAGAGGAGCAACTGACCGACAACAGTAACGGTGGCCTCGGTGGTGACCTCGCCGTACGTGTTGGTGGCGGTGCAGGCGTAGCGGCCGGCGTCCGCCGCGCTCACGTCCGCGATCACCAGCTCGTAGCAGCCGCGCGCGGCGCGCGTGCGCACGATCGACACGCGGTCGCTCTCCGACGACGACACGATCTCTTGCCCGTCGCGGTAGCTGGAAACAACCGTGTTCATGTAAAATATGTAAAATGTTAACTTGTCTTTGCTTCGCTTCGGATACCTAGCAAAGTCTTAATATCTGTAGGACCTACCCCTGAAGCAACTATATTAATAAAGCCCATAAGCCTTCCTTATGACTGTGACTAATGACTATCATACACAGAAATAATTTTTCAAATCCAACTAAGTGTGGTACCTCACCGAGACGCCAAAGCGACGTCGCCGGCTACGTATCCAAACAGTTTATATTGAAATGTATGGCGGCTACATCACTTGGCGACGGTGTGGCAACGTAGCCAATAGCCACAATTCAATATAAACTGTTTGGATACGTGGCCGGCGACGTCGCCTTGGCGTCCCGGTGAGGTACTGCACTAACAGTTCTAGATATTAGAGCGTTCAAACAAACAAGCTAAAAATCTGATCAGCTTTATTATATTAGGTAGACATTAGTCAAATTACAATATTGACCTATATTGACCTATTCCATACGTCACCCAGGCAACTCAAAAACATACTTGCTAACAGCTTTTTCAAAAAAGATTAGCTAACATTTTTATAATTTAGTTTCATTTGAATAATAAAATTATTTGTAACAACCCTTAAAACTACTTTTAAGACTAATTTGTAAAGCGTAGTAAACTGTTTATCTATTGGTAAAATTTAGTAAGCGTAGTGCACTAATTTCACACAATATAATAATTGTGGAAACTTATAATTGGCCATAACATTATTATTCTGTGACTACAATGTATTTGTTTAGCTGTAAGTTTTTCTAAAACTGTAAAAATAAAATAAAATACAATAGACATATAAAATGTCCGAAGTGTCACTGGCTAAAAAAATAATAATATTGAATTTCGAATTAGGTATATCTGCTATTACGAGTATATCATTAACTTACAACTTGACGTCAGGGTTTGGGTCACCCTTGACCCTGACCATGAAGCGGAGGTAGGTGTTGAGCAGTATCTCCGTGTCCTTCAGGGCCACCAGGAAGTATGGCGCGTTCAACGCAGTCTTCTGTCTCCTTTCCTCAGGAGTCACTACAAGGTATAACAACTGATTAAACAGAGAATACACGGTTTTGTTATATTTTTATCTACATACAGAATAATATGTTTATAGAATCTACATTCAATGAAAATAAGATCCTTCACTTGAAATAAATAAAACTGACAAGGTTATTTCATTTGAGGAGATGACTAGCACATTCAATAAATTTAAATAATGTTCTAATAAAATAATCATTTCTAGAATTATACCTAAACAAACAAATAAAATTTAATAAATTAATGAAGATTCCTTACGCAAACGTTGAAATCACTGAAAGGTAAAACAAGAATATTTTTTCGACATCGGACAAAATCATAAAAAAGCTATTTACCAATGCATGCGATATCCGAAACTATTATACTACACGTGTATAAGTGGCATAAGACAGGAAAATTGATGATTAAACGAACTTACCTGTAAGTGAAGTTCAATCCCAATTATTCGAGAGCTTCGTTCGAAGATATTAGCATAGCAACACTTGTAGTAGCCACGTACCGCCCGCCATTTCGCACTGAATTTTAGAGGTAGATAAAAAATAAAACATGAAATTATCAATTTTTGTAGGGTAGATTTGTAAAACCTCACTTAGTTGGGGCGCTCTCCTCTTCGGTTCGTCATTCAGTTCAGAGATTTGCTGAGCTGTTTCATGTTTCACGACTAGGGGTGTAGTGTATATGACATTTACACTAGGGAGGGAGGGATGCTAATATCTTCGAACGAAGCTCTCGAATAATTGGGATTGAACTTCACTTACAGGTAAGTTCGTTTAATCATCAATTATTCTTCGAGTTTCGTTCTCGATATTAGCATAGCAACACTTGTAGACGTTTAGAGAAGGTAGTCGTGAAACTAATGATATTATATTATTTTTAATTGTAATATGATAGCAATATTTTTCTCTTTAATTTCAATCTATTGAACAATATATTGGTGACAACAGTATATACCTATGTAATACCGTATATATAACACACTCGGTAATTATGCTACTGATAAGTAGTTAACTGTATTTGCTATGAACATGACGAGTGTAATGTTAACCGAATAAAGTGGAATATCCACTGAATTCTGAAATTTTTATGTAAAATATTAATTAGAATATTTAAGGATAATAAGTAAATTACTTAAATGAGGTAAATATAGATTTGGCAATATTATCGATAATATATATGGTATCCTTTTTATGTAACCCTTGCCAGTACTAAGAGAGTAAGTAATTTTATGATAATTGTGTTGACTGAAATTTGTTCTTTCCCGAAAGATCCATTTTTTTTGTAGCTTTTGGTCACACTACTACAGCGAGTGTAGCAACGAAAGCAGCAACTATGTCGCCAACCACAATTAATTCCAAACCTGTAAGTAGAATTAAAAGTTTCTATAAAAACACTGTTTTAATTAAAACATTATCTATCTATAATGTATATAAAAACATAAAACGTTTGTATGGATGTTTTCTATAGACTGTGAAACCATCCAACCGATATGTCTTAAAATGGTTTCATTTGAAAGGCAATAATCCGAAAGTGGTTTGAGGCCACTAAAATTTGATAAAGTAGATTTTCCATTTTTCCCATACAACAATTTGAACAGATTGTTAACACAAAAAACACTGATCTATGATTGTTATCAGAGATTTTATAAGTGTAATGGAACACACAGAGCATCCACCAGTCCGGTATAAAAAACGAAATCAATGTATTGACTTCATTTAGAGTTTTGCGGCCGAAAATCACATGAAATATATGTGCTATAAAAAATACTAAATTGAATAACATTGGATATTATTATGTTCCAAATTAATTAGTATTTAAGTAGTAGGCCGCAATGAAAATATTTTCTATAGAAAAATATATAAAATATAATCCTTATTTGTCTAGACTGATTTGACCAAGGACCTGGGTGAACTGCGGTAACCTTATGATCTGTAGAATTAAAACTTGTGTGAAACAATAAGAGAAATTCTATTACAAAGTATTGTAAGGATAAAATTGTTTTCGTGGCGAATTGACGATACGCAAACTACTGTTTTCCATCACATATGTAGTACTATGCGTAAGCAGTTGGGATGTTTTTATAAGGGAAACAATATCCGGACTTCAATCCGGTAACGATAGTGTGATTAGTTAAGTATACATATAATACCTAAAATAAAATTACTCAATGTTAACAAAAATATGGGTGGAGGCCATTAAGAAACAATCTCATTGTTAAGTTTATAGGATGACAGATATATAGGCGGACCGCAGCCGCGCAGTCGTAAGACTTGAATATAATAAAATCAAACCACAATACCCTAAGTGTACCTCCGTCCTAGAACTGACACCTGCAACATTAAAAGCAAGTAAGTAAAAAATAAGTACGTTGAGAGTACGTACTCGTATATTGTAATCCACGAGAACTAGTGGCGACAAACTGCTTCGCAGTTTGACAGACGTGTAAAGCATGCAATTGTACTTGTTTGTTGAAATAAATAAATAATAAATACATTATTGTTTCTCTTATTTTACAACATCACTCGATGGCAAAGTTTACCGCTCATTTGTTGAGTATAATGTTGTCATAGTGATAATGTCTGGTTACTTTGGAGGCGGAACCCCGTTGTTGAGGCATGCACATAAGGAGCATAACAATGTATAATTATACAATCTGCGGTATACATGTATGTTTTGCATGTATAGAAAATGTTTGTATCTCTAGCCTGGTATGCAAAAATGAATCAATCGTCCGCTAGCACGGAAATATTCAAAAATACGCAATATTCAAAAATTTTACTTTTAATGAAGCAACAAATAAATTAACTAATACATTAAGCAATGGATAATACAATTAATCGTACATATACAGGGGGTATACAGTGGTATACCTACTATTTGTAATTTCATTATCATTGACCGGCAGGCCAACCAGGAAATAATTCACTCAAGTTTGTTTATTATTATTAAGCAGAAAAAAGAACTATTCCGTACGCCTCAGTAAGTTAAAAACCCGTTGAAAATATTAGCTATAGGTACTAAGCCAAACGGTATGTACTTACGATGTACAAACAGGATGTAGCTTAGTATTCTCTTCAATTCGGCTGAAACTGAACAACTGATCACATCAATTTAGAAGAGTGTATAAGAACTTCAATTAAGTTGTCCTCAGATATTCAAATATAATTTGAAATTCGGAATTAGTACCCATAATTTCATATGCCCATATAGGTATCAATTTGTACACATACATTTATTAGTTTACTTTCAGTCTAATTAAATCCATACTACATTATATTTCAATGTCTGAATTGTTATTGTCTTTTTTATTGGAACATGTGCGATGTTACTGTATAATTAGGTACATTTATGTCAATTGCTCCACGATGACATAAGAATGGTATGTTCCCGAATTTATCAATAAGAGAATCTTTCGTGAATCAACAATAGATTTGATAGATAAAATCTCTTAGTTTTATTATTATTATATATCAATTTAGAACTTACGTCTACGGCTGACAGTTTTAGGCGGTTTTTAGGCTGGCTTTGTGCGAGAGTCACATGCATCATTAGACCAGCAGGTCGAACAATTTTTACGCCCCTTACGGCGGTTGTCGGAAACATTACTGAAAAGTTACTGTTGCTTAAGGGCCTGATGACAGGCTTAGCTGGTTATTGAATCGCAGACCTTATCAAAGATCAAATGATACCTTATGATCAAAGAGGAATTTAATTCACAAGCCACGAAAAAAAAACGGCACCAACGCATTGTCGACGGAATAGACAGCTACTGTTGTTAAGGTATCACCGTCGGTATTCGGTACCACCGTAACAGTGGTGCGGTTAGCAAAAAAAACTTTTAAAAGTTGATATTATAATAATTGTTATAACAACTTCACACTATTTCGCCATCGGCGATAACACTCCGGTGAACTTCAAAGTTCTAGATCGATGAAAGTAGTGCAATTGTCACCCCGATAACTGCAGAAAGAAAGTGAGACTACTTGAGTAACACGTGGGCCCGATGGGCTATTATAATGCTGTATATATAGCATAAGGGCATGGCCACATGGCCGTATGACTTTTATTGCTGGTAATTGAATATATTACTATACTCACGTGCGTCAACGAAGGTTTTTGGCAGTACTAAGATGCAATTTGCAGTTGGCAAGAGAATCCCCTTTGTTCGTGTAAATTGTAAATGGTGTTGGGTTTAAATGAACCTGTTACGTTTACATTTATTGTGAAATAAATAAATAATATACAGCTATTGCTCGTTGAATAGAAATCCTTCGCAGTTTCATGCGAATAAATAAGTACTTGTTTCAGTTCACCGTATGTTGTCCAGCGTGACGTGAGTTCCTTCAGAAATATATATGTATATATTTTGTTTTGTTTGAGTAAACAGTAACCCCAAAGGTAATCTGGTTATCAAGTACTTTGTTCAACGAATAGCGTGCAGTATTAGTTCCGTATGGAATATACGCTAATCAGCTGCATAATGCGGTGAAGGTTCTTTCTGGAACACATGTACCATGTCGTGGAAATACCCCACAAGTAGATTCGAATTGCGAGTACTTCTTGTTGCAGTTGTCTGCGTCACACGGTGAGGATTCTTCATGGAACACATGTACAATGCAGAGGAAATACCCCACAAGTAGATCCGAATTGAGAGTACTTCTTGTTACAGTTGTCTGCGTAACACGGTGAGGATTCTTCATGGAATACATGTACAATGCAGAGGAAATACCCCACAAGTAGATCCGAATTGCGAGTACTTCTTGTTGCAGTTGTCTGCGTAACACGGTGAGGATTCTTCATGGAATACATGTACAATGCAGAGGAAATACCCCACAAGTAGATCCGAATTGCGAGTACTTCTTGTTGCAGTTGTCTGCGTAACACTGTGAGGATTCTTCATGGAATACATGTACAATGCAGAGGAAATACCCCACAAGTAGATCCGAATTGCGAGTACTTCTTGTTACAGTTGTCTGCGTAACACTAATTCAAATGTAATGCGAGCAGTGAACGCCACAGGAGTCCCCAAAGGACAATCCGATTATGTTTTGTATTTATATACTATTTCAATATAAATTCATTACGGAATACTAGTACATACTAGCGATGGAAGAACCCTATAGGTAATTCTTGTTAGAAGGTACTTTTTTATTTTTCTTTCCTTCTAAATAAGAAGGGCTTTAAAAGAAAACCCGATTAGGTTTTGTATTTGTACACTACTGCAATATCAATCCCTTATAGAATACATATACTAGCAATTAACAGGTACTTTTTTATTTGGAATCCTTCAAAGGATAACCCGATTGTTTGTATTTATATAATGTTGCAATATAAAGTGATAAATTCCTTACGGAATACATTTACTAGCGATGGAAGAACCCCACAGGTAATTCCGGTTAATTAATAGGTATTTAATTAATTAGCAGGTATTTATTTGGAAGCCCCCCCAAGGGCAATCCAGTTATATATGGTATTTAAATAATATTGTAATATATTTTTCATACGAAAAACACGTGCTAGTAATGGAGAGAAAAAAAGAGGAATCCCTGAAGGTATCCATATAAAAATCATATATTCACTGATATATAACAGATATTCTGTTTCTGCTTCGTAATTGCGTAATTCCTTGCGAATTACATTTGCAAGCAATTTTTTAACCGACTAAAGTAGGCTTATGATTTTAAGTTACTTGCTGTATTCTATAAATGTTTGAATACTGGAATCCACCTACCTGCTAATTAAAAGCGTTGATGAATCGCTATCCAATCCAATTCAACGATTTCCTGTACGGATCCAACGATACACACTGCAGATCACTTTTACTTTGATAAATTTTTCGTTCTAAACTTTTTATTCTTTTACACAATTGAATTCTTCATGACTATTAAACTTTAAGCATTTCACTTTTAACTACAATTTTGCGCCCGTGCGAAACAGCGAAGCACTGAAACGTGAATGACGAACCGAAGAGGAGAGCGCCCCAACTAAGTGAGGTTTTACAAATCTACCCTACAAAAATTGATAATTTCATGTTTTATTTTTTATCTACCTCTAAAATTCAGTGCGAAATGGCGGGCGGTACGTGGCTACTACAAGTGTTGCTATGCTAATATCGAGAACGAAACTCGAAGAATAATTATACATTGGACAGTAGATAAAGAGCTACGGTTATCCGCGATACAATGCCTTAATCGATGATAATGTTGCAACGACCATGCAGGTTCATAACTACCAGAATATCAAATAAAATGTAAAATAAAAATCTGGAAAAGAAATGTTTAGAATGTGAGGCGGAGTAGGGCAAATTGATTTATGAATATTACACTAGAAACCCGTGCGCAGGACACGGTTAAAACTAATTTGGCATTAAGTCATTCTGACTAGTTGACGTTGACCAATTTGCCCCACCCTCGAGCTAATAGTGCAAATCGACTCACGCTCGTGAACGACTAACTGGGCGGTGCAGTGCGCGTTCCCCTTGGCGTTCTCCGCGCGCGCCGTGTACGTGCCCGAGTCGTCCTCGCGGCAGTGCTTCACCTCGAGCCGGTGCGTCCCGCGCTCCGAGACCACGTTGACGCGGTCCATGAGCCGGTCGGTCAGCGGCTTATTGTCCTTCAGCCACGTCACCTGCACGCTCTCCGCGCTCGCCGCCAGCTTGCATTCGAAGAACGCATTCTCGCCGGCTGAGGATTCAAACTATTGTCAGCGGAGGATCCGTACGGATGTGAAACAGGCGTCATTGCAGTAGATTAACGAGCCTTTTTTGTAATGATTTTGCCATGTCTTATAAACGGTTTGAAGCTCTTCTGGCTAGTATTTCCGAATTTTAGATGATAGCCTTGAAATGTATTTGCTATGAAACCGTACGAAACCTCAATAAGAAGGATAAACAAGAAAGCTTTGTTAGAAAAATGTGTTGTGTAAGTTAGTTTACTAGAAGCATATGTACAAGCGCTAGGTGTAGGTATCTATTTCTATTACGATGTATTCTACTCTACGCTACACGCGATTGTTTTTGTACTTACGCTCGATGTTTTGACCTTCCAGTGTCTTCGTAAACACAGGTCTTCCATCTGCGGACTCCGACCTGCTGTATGATGTCTTCGTTTCTTCCTTAGAACCGGAACCATTAAGTATTTTAGAATATTTGCTGTCCAGAACCGACTCTCCATTCTTAGAGCGTTCGTAGCTCGACTCTACCTTAGTAACGCTTTCAACATTGCTTTCGCTGGCGTCAATGCTGAGTCTAGTGGATCTACCAGTTTTGGAGTCACGTCGGTACTTGGAAGCGATGCTATCAATTTTACTGACGGCGTCGGTCCCATCGTAGCTGGATTCGATACTTAATTTAGTTGAGCGACCTTCAATTTTGCCCTCAATGTTGTTGTTGAGACCGTATTTGGATGCGATACTATCGAGTTTACTAGCTCCATCATAAGATGATTCAGTACCGTACTTTGAGCTTTCTTTAGTTTCGTAGCTTGATTCGATTCCATATTTCGATCCACCATCGGCAACTGAACTAGACGAATACTTAGATTCATATCGGGAAGCGGCAGCTCCTTCAATAGACCCGCTAGTCTCGTATTTAGCACTTTCTAAGCGCGAGCCACTTTCACGACGGGTGTAAGAAGATCCGCCAATGCTATCATAAGAAGATGATTCATAGCGGCCTCCAGTAGACAACTGTCGACTACTACTGGAGTATTCTGAAAGTTTGAAAGAGTTATAACAGGACGTTTTTATATAAAACTTGTATACATTAATAAACAATAAATATAATATATAAATTTACCTCCAGAAGCCCGCGTACTGCGGCTGTATCTCGACATCTCTTCGTCAACGGTTTCCCCGGTGGTTACAGTTTGACTATCTTGGGCAACTGTTCCGTTTAATGTCTCGGTTACAGTTTGATTGATTTCAGTGGCGTTTTCCTCAGAAGCCTTACTTGTTTCAGTTTGGCCGTTTGCACTTACTTTATCAGTTGGTGATTCTGTTGGTGGAGTTGTAATGTCAGTAGCAACTTTTTGTTCGTCTTTAGAAATCTCAGTCTGTGCACTAACTGTTTCAGCTGCACTCGAAGAAGTAACGTTTTCAGATACTGACGATACTTTTGCTTGTGATGTTTCTACTTTTGATGTTTCCGCTTGCGATGTTTCTACTTGCGATGTTTGTTTTTGCACTGATGACGTTTGTTGTACTTCCTGTACTTCACTTGCTTCAACAACTGAAGTCTCTTTTATACTAGTTGATTGTTCAACTGAAGATATTTGAGATATTTGAGTGCTATATGATATCGATTCTTGTGCTTTTTCAGCTGATTCGCTTAACTGTTTGCCAACTGTGCCTTGACTTTGTTCTGTAGAACTTTGCTCAGTTGTTTCTATAACGGATGTTGATTCTTCGACCGATACCTTGGTCGAAGTTGCTTGGACAACTGAATGCCTTTCTTCTTCAACTCTTAGCTCTGCAGATTTAGTTTTTGCTGAAGAAGCTATACTTTGAGTAATAGAGGCTTGTAAAACAGTTTCAGTTGATTCTTGAGCAGTTTGTTCGATGGACGCACCTTGAACACTTTGTGATGATTGAACAGATGTTTCTTTATTAGATTTTTCTGTAGATTGAACTGTTTCCGAAGTTACGTTGCCCTTATTAACAGTTTCTTGGACTGTTTGAAGGCTTTCATTGGCTGAAGTATAATCAGCTTGGGTCACAGAAGTTTCAACGGACGCGCTTTGAGCGCTTTGAAATGACTGAACAGATGTTTCTTTTTTAGACTGTTCTGTGGATTCAACTGTTTGACAAGTTATGCTGTCTTCAATAACGGTTTCTTGGACTGCCTGAAGGCTATTATTAACTGTAGCGCTTTCAACTTGGGTCACAGATGATTTGGATTCTAAATCTACAGCGACTTCACTTGTGACAGCACTACTGATAGTAGAAGTAACTGCTTCTTGTCGTTCGCTTATAGAAGAAATCTCTGTTACTTCTTGTTTGGAGATTTTTGTAGCAACTTCGCTGGCTTCTAGAGAGGCCTTTCTTTTAGACTGAACGACTTGAAGTGACTCCTCTGTTGTAACCTGTTCAGCAGCTTCTGTGGTTTCTACTCGAGATCGTTTTTCTTTAACTTCCTGACTTTCTTCCAACTGCGTCTCTTGTACGTGTTCACGTTTTTTCTTCTTTTCTTCTGGTTCTTGTAATTTGTTTTCTGGTTGTTCTTGTGGTAGTACTTGTAAATCGTCAGCTGCGTGTTCAGCTAATGCAACTGAAAGAAATGTTAGAAATTCGTACAAAATTTTACTTAAGTTCTTAATATACAACATGTATATGTATAATAAGACTTACCAACGTCACTACCGTACTGTCCGATTTCTTTAAGCCAATTAGTTTTTACGTGATCTCGATGAGCAGTAAAGATAATTGATGATTGTGATAGTTTATGCCGAAGTTCAAATTTCGGAGTATTTGGATGATCTATAACTTCGTTGTCAGGAAGCTGTAGGAGAGAAGTAGTTTAGAGGAATCGAAAATAAAATGAATATTCGGAACGAAATAAAATATACTGAATTCTACGTAGATTACGTGGAAATCTAAGAAGGTATTCAGACACTGAAAAACATAATATAACAAATATAAAGTATACCTTTATGATGTTCTTTAGAACGAAGACAGAACGATCCTCGGAAATCCTTTTAACCTTGCAGATTAATATCCTTGCTTTGAAAAGAAATACGTATCTCTCCTTGTTCACACCCTCGTAATCAACGGTGAACCAGTCGTGAGTGAGCAGGCGGCCGAGCTTGTAGATGTTTCCTCGGAAACCTTCGATGCTGGCGATGAACTTATTGTCGGTGGCGCGGCTTGGGACGCCTAAAAATAATTCTAGGGCTTTTTGGAGGTCTGTAATGTCGTCTCCCAGACGCTGTGAGTACTTTACTAGTTCCTGCGTCAAAAAACATTATGTTGTTACTATTGGTTACCTTAAATTTGTATTTACGTACTTAATTTGTAAGTTCTATTGGAACTTTTTTTTATTGATTTACATAATATGTAATGGATTCTTTACATAGTAATTTTGAAGCTAATGACGAAATTTAATACGTGTGTTTCAATACACGTGCTTAATATGTTTCATGAATCAGCAACTATAAAACATTGACTAATTCGGCGGATGACGTCAAAAGCTAGTTTACGATATGTTGATGGCGCATAACAGGCGATAATTCAATTTGTTGCTAGGAAATTTATTGCAAAATCTAGACTTTATGAATTACAAGTACAGGAATAGTACAATCGAGTTACATAATTTCGTACCCTGAGTGGAAAAAAGCATAAGTGGTGATACTTTGAATTATTTTAACTATTAGTATGATTGAAAAGAGGGACAAAAGCTGCATATGCTCAATTTTTTCAAATTTCTATCATTAATCTTGATGGTTTTGTGCAGGAAATCGTAATGTAAATTTTTTTCACTACTTACTGATATTTTACTAGTTTTTTTACTCTGCTGTAAAATTGCAATTTTCATCTTATGCCTTTTTTCCACTGAAGGTGCGATTTGTATTAAAGTAAAATCTAATCAAGAATCACAATGAATCTATTTGAATTACCTTTAGCAGTAATTGGTAGTCGTTTATTCTCTGTATGGGAAGCTTGAGATGTTCTGAGAGTCCTTTGTCGTCACCAAGCTTGTCTGATAAATTCTGCAAAAAGAAGATAACATTTGTGAACTATCCACATGCAGTTGATAATCCCATTGCCACCCTTAACGCATATCAATTTGTAAAATGTAATTGAGCAGAAAGTAACACGAGGCAGTCTGTCATCGAAGTTCGATACGTTGTACCTCCCTGGCGACCTGCCAACGGATTTAGGTGACGCCGAGCCGCGTAGCCGGTGCGTGTGCTCTCTTAATTCAAATTGGCGTTGGGAAGTGGCTAGCACAGTGACAGTAGAAATGCAATAAATCTAGTAACGGGTAAATGAGTTACAGTTGAGGTTATAACCGCTGTCGGCAAAGGGTAATGACGGTTATTTAGTGTGGAACATGCCACATAAAGATCTTTGTGTTATGTTGTTTGTGTAAGGCAAGGAAGGCCTATATGGCTATATGGATATTTCGCCAAAGTCTCCTATTTGTCTCTAGTGATTGATTGGCTGTGAATTATGTATGTTCAATATTGTACCTTATATCCAAATAAACAATAATATGTAATTAGCCAGGCAAGTAGTTTCTATATTAGTCCAAGAGCAAAATTTAATAAGGACTGGAGATTTTTGTTCAAAATAATCACAGGTGAACATTTGTGAGTTTAATCCTAATTTCAACACCCGTATAAAAGAAGTGGAAACAAAATATGTACTTAATCCCTTAATTGTTTTAAAACACGTTTATTTTGCCATTAAAACTCTTCTATCCAAAAGTGTAACCTTGTAAAACCAACACAAATACATCAAACCGCGCAAACGTGAAACAGTTTCTCTGTTATATTTAAAGCACCTTGACACATTGCTTCCAGATCGTGAGCTGTTGACGTTCATCAGTATATTTACTAGTGTGTGTGGAAATCCATACGATTGCGTACCAAATTATTTCAAAAAATCTTCCTAAATTTCTATGATTTATTTTATTTCAGACGAGTAACCACCCTCGCTTTGCTTCGGTTTTCTTATTTTTTTACACCTTGGGTTGCATTATTGGAGTTTTATTAAGGATCCCTAATTTTTTTTAATTTATGAATTTACTTAATTTTTGAAAATATAGCCTATGTTACTCGGGGATAGTGTAGCTTCGCAACAGTAAAGGAATTTTTCAAATCGGTTCAGTAGTTTCGGAGCCTATTCAATGCAAGCAAAAAATCAAATCTTTCCTCTTTATAGTATAGAAAAGGGATCATTTGCATACGCATTTTTGGTTTATGTGAGAACTTTTCTGTTTATTGTTTTTTTAATGTATACTTTATCTCAATGTAACGAATAGGATAAACTCGTTTAAAGTATGTATCGATTCTATTTTCTTACAATAACGATGCTTTATGAAGGCAAGATAAGTATAACATGTTATGATTCTGCTAATGTATTATATTAATTAATAAAACCTGGTCATTTCAGACGGTTATTTAGAACATATAACATATAACACATAACATCTCAATATGTAACATCTCAGAGTTTCTACGTAGCTAACGTAGCAGGTGAAATATTTACTAAAATGTTTATATTACCTATTATATTATAAAAAATATATAGTACATATATTAAAATAAATTAAAAACAGAGTTTTTAGGTGCAGCGCAGACGACGCTCTTTTTGTGTGATCGAGTGTGCGGGCGCACAAATGTCTACATGGCGCGCAAACAGTTGTGCGCCGCACTTTTTGCGCGTCGTATGCGTTACTGCATATAATTGCAAAGGTTCTATTTTCACAGACTTAAAAGTGCGTCACGGACAGTGTGCCGTCTGCGCTGCACCTAAGCTAAAATCTAAAGTAGTTATTTTAACTAATTGGTCCATCAACATATACTTCTAGTTCTCAGTTAATATAACGAAAAACTGACGGCAAAACTTTCTTAATCTTGCTTATCTCCCTATATCACTGACAATTTTTTTTTGTGATTGCAATTACTGAAGAACTTTTTAGTAATCTATGTAAAAGTTTACATTTTCGCTTAAATTCATGTATATCGTGTATACTCATACGTCTATTGAGTCCAGTCAATGAGTGCTATTAATCCCTTTATATCAAAGCATTGAACCCATAACTATGTTTAAAGTGTGCAATTATTCCAGTAATTATTTCCACCAGATCGGTTTTAAAGCTTGGTTTATGTTATGGAAACAAGCCTTTACCTGTTAGCCGTTTTCCTCGATTAGGCTTATATTCTTCTAAATTTAAATATAGGTATTGAACTATTTTAATTAGTCTACGTCCATCTCAATGGAATAAATTTAAATACAAGACTATTCCTTCACAGACATATTATGTCTGTGATTCCCTTAGATTTTAAATAAACTTACATATTATTCTAACTCTACTTGAAGCTTTACCGTAGAAGTGAATTAAATTATATTTATTTATTTAACTTTTTATTGACGCCAAGAATAGGACAACAACAATCTAAAAGTACCACATTTATGTATTACGAGTAACCGTCCTCGCTTTGCTTCGGTTTTCTTAGTTTTTTACGCCTTGGGTTATTTGAGTTTATTAAGGATCCCTAATTTTTTTTAATATAATATAGCCTATGTTACTCGGGGATAGTGTAGCTTCCCAACAGTGAAAGAATTTTTCAAATCGGTTCAGTAGTTTCAGAGCCTATTCAATGCAAACAAAAAATCAAATTTTTCCTCTTTATATATTAGTATAGATGTTTATTGTAGTATTTTAGATCGAATCTCATTTACTTAATGAAATATGTATGTATAAGTGTCATGTAATTTCTCAATAAGCGATTGTAAATCTTCTGAGAAATAAAGAATCTTAAACCTTAAAAGTATGCAAGTATATAGAGTACAAAAGGTGGTCTTATAGCTACACAGCGATCTCTTCCAGACAACCTTAAGATGCTATATTTCAAGATATCGAAAACCTTTACTAAATTTTAATAAAGTAAAGACAACGACATTATAAAAATTGTAGTTCAGGTACCACGTAAGCAGATAGAAGAATTTTAGTTCCAGGTGCATCATGTAAACATGGACCATAAGGTAGAGTACAAAACATTTGTCGAGGTGCTTGGTAAATAACTGGATCTACTTTCAAAAGATACTAATTTCAACTGATAAACAACTTCAAGCTAATTAAATCTCAGTGAAAATATTTACGGCGCTCGCAAGCATGGAGAACATTTTGATGTGTTTGAAAACACAAAAGACATGACAGGAGATTATAATCCGTTCATTCAAACGAGTAACAAATGAACGAAACAGCTGCGAAGTTTATTATTGACGGGCCTAAAAATTGCATCTGGTATTTGGGTCAAGGTCACCGGAGATCTGTTTAGTAGGGGCGCGAAAAGCTTCTCACGAAGACTGAGACCTGCCGGGCTAGCGGGAGGATAGTGACGCCGCGAACACCCACACGGCCGCCTCGAAATAAACCAGACGTGTTGCTTGAAACATTACACCCGTTGGACGTCGATACCGGGGAAAATCACGGTATTTTGCAATTGCTCAGTTACGTAAGTGATCGCTGGTGGCCGGTGACCGGCCGCGGCAGTCGGGATACCGGCTCCTACCTGAGCGGGGGCGGCGCGGCGAGAGGACGAGAGGGCACGAACACAATCACAGTCACACACTTCACTCGGACGAGTGGTCGAGGGTCGGTAACGCTGGAGCGAGCGAGGTGTTCGCGGCCGCGGCTTCCAAGCGACTGGCCCCTGCTGGCCCTGTTCCGTCCACCGCTAAACATAGAACGGTCGCGTCGACGGTTTTTAGGATGAGTCCATTTCTCCGGTGACGTCGTGTTGTCGACTGCAAGGCCCACGGTCGCTGGGCAAGGTCGCCAAACAAACCTTGCGGATCCTTGCTCGGGTCGCCGGTGCATTGTTGATGCGTTATTCCGAACAGATTTCTGGCGGTTGCACCGCGGCGTGACGGTCAATAATGTAATTCTTGCAGCTGCGCTGAATGACGCAGTTCCTGTTGGAAAGACATGAAGTCTACAAATTCAAACGGTTTATTTGTATTTATCCAGACGTTCATATCTTAATCATCTAAACTGCGATGTGTCTCGGCGTTCTACCTGTATCCTTGTAAATCTCTGAAAGTCCTAATGACTCTTATTGTTAGTAAAGAATCCGATAAATCATTGCCGAAGCCACAATGCATCAACACATTCCGTGGCGGTCAGCGCACTGTACTTAGTAATTTTATTTAGTATGCGTTATTGTTATTACTTATTAGGGACGCCCGATATCGCTTATTATGAGTTTTTTTATCGCCCATAGACATCATCAACTCCAAAGGCATCACTGATGCGTTGCCGGCCAAGAGAGAAGAAAAAGAAAGAAAGAACTGGCTCTCAAGCCCCCAGCCGGAACACGACGAGTCGACGACGACGATAAAATAATAGTAATAATAGTATTAATTAACAATTTAAATCAATATTACCAATATAATCCCTCGAGGGGCCCTACCACCAGCGGGCTAGATTTAGTCGCCTCTTACGATACCCATCCGGCGTGGGATTGGGGTTAGTATTCTAAGCTGCCCCAATACGGCGAGTTCCGTTCAGGATTGTAATTAGAGTATATTAGTTCATTGCGTTAAATCAATATTGTTAAAATACTTGACAGTTTTCAGTACAATACTTACTGGTGTTGTATTATATTGTGAAATTAGCTTCTTTTAAATACAATTCAATCTTCTAGTAGTAGAATCTACGTTATAATACGCTCTCATTCTGACTGGTGGACAAAGTGACAACGCACAGCCTTTCTGCAGACGTACCTTAGTTCGTTACTTATTAATATTATATTAATATTATTTAAACTAATTATCATCAACCTCATCTATTAATATTAAACGGTCATATCATCCGCACTCGGCTGCGATACCAATGTAAAACTTGTTTTTAATTATTCTTTCTAACTTTTTGAAGGTACCTACTTATATTCACCAGTTTCATCATCTCTACTTATACGTGGAAATTAATTCTGCAGAGCACTGGTTTCAAGTTGGAGGCCTAGTACTCTAGTTCCAGTATAAATACTTGACTTATTTTGTATGTAAGAAGTGTGCTGATATCCAAAGGCCTCCATGGCATGATTTAGCGAGTGATATTAGCTAAGCCACTTTTAGCTGTTTACGTATTGTTATGTAGTCTAGGGGCAATGAATAGGAGTAACAATAATAGAAATTCGATTAAAGGGGTGTATTTCTGGAACTGAGTCGGTGGCAGTAGGCAAGGATTGCGTAGGATTAGGATCATTATTTTTGTACCACGATGACGCGGCGGTCATTCAGCTCGATACATGGTTCAAATATGCAGAACGCGCGGATGAAGGATATGTATTTGTATCATCGCCAAGGTATGAATTTTGTTTTAGTTGAGAATTCACGTTGACGTAATATTTCCAGTTACAATTTGTTAAGTCCAGTTGCAAATCTTCTGGTTACAAGTGCTGTAAACATTTGAGGAGTCAGTCATACGGCGGAACGGAGCCCTTAATCATCATGAAAACTAGATGTTTAGAAGATTTTAGCTTTTTATTTTGTCTTCTTTGGTTCTGTGTAAGAACATTAGAAAGAAAGAAAGATCTTTCTTCAGGTTGACAGATTGAGATGTAGAGCTGTATGTCGATATTGGGAAGCTAATTAGGACTACTGAGACTATCATAAATAATGCCAGTTGTCCCATGATGGGACAACTCAATCGAACTTTAAGATAGACCCAAAATTTTACTAGCGTAGTAATCTCACTGTACCTTGAAAATAATCACAACTGACCAGATATTATGCAGTACCATGTGAAGATTTCACATTTTAAATTACCGATAGCATAAACTTGGTTTCTCCTTTAGCTCCAGAGACCGTATCGGCGAAACACAACAATGAGCGTACTGTTGCGAGCTAAATATAAAACAATGCTATTAAACGGCTGCCGTAATTTACAGCTAACAGGTGTATTTGGTTCAGGCGAACTTCACCTGCTGAAGGCATCGGGTACTTAGCGAGCGTCCGCAAAATTATGAGCAAATAGTAATACTATTCGTGACGGGCTATGTTGTCATTTGCATCTTATTCTTGTGTTAAAAAAAACAACAGTTTGCAGCAGATATCTATGGTACGCAAATTATAGGGCTCAATACAATAAATCAATGTAAAACAAACATAAATAATTTCATTTTAGTTTATATGTATTTTTGTAGTGGCTTCGAAATATGTCAAGTGTTTCTGCAAACTCACATATGGAAATCATAATCATTACTGATAATAAGCAAAATTTATAAAATTATTAAAAAATGTATGCAATTCACACGTGGTAGAAGTGAAACCTTCAAAAATAAAGGTATTAATTTAATAACGTGTATCAGTTTTAATTGTCTTTCGAAAACTATTTTGTACTAAATAAAAATAAAACAGTGGTAACTAACGCCATCTCTTAATATAACCACGTTAAATATTATGAATTTTTTTTTTTTTTTATTTATTTATTTTGTCTCCGTCTCTTTTTACTGTCCCTTTTTCGTTTCATCGACTTTCAAATGACAACGATGCTAAAGAAGTTTTCACTTCAAAAACTATCTTAAGATAATTATAAGTAATCAAACTACGGGGTACCTAAGTACCCGATTTTCCAAGTATAATTTATTGTAGTGGGTAATATGTTTACGTTTTACTCGTCGCGCGTCGTCTCTTGTCCGTCAACAAAAATAGCAACATTACAGTTATTCAGTATCTCGAATTAATGTATTTTACAGTTTATTTTAGTCTAAAATTTTAGTGTAGGTACACGATACATTATTGACACTGAGTAACTCATCGGGTTTCACAGTTTATTTGAAACTGGCGCGGATGCCGTGAGTGAGAAATTCGGATTGTTTTATTCACTTGTTTCATTTTAAAATAAATGAAATAAAAATAAAAAATTATTTCACTTGAATTTTTTAGCAGCAGTAGGTTTATCCCTTTTATCATTTCCTTTCTCAGAATGCTACAAGGCATTTTTTCTTCTCTCTTTCTTGGCCGGTAGGCGGGAACGCATACCGACGTGATGCCTTTGGTGTTGCTGATGTCCATGAGCGACGATAGCCAGTTATCACAGGTGGATCGTCAGCTCGTTTGCCGACCCGGCTATTGCCATAAAAAGCCCTTAAGTATAAAATCTGTTTTCGGGTCCTAAAAATACCTAACTATTTGTATGCAATGATATTATAATATAAAAAGAGGTAGATATGTCCCTAGCACGCCAACGATGAAGAACGTTAGAATTAGAGACGTAGGCTCCTTTTGTGTCCTCTACCGTCTCTACTATGGTGAATGTTCCGAAGAACTTTTCAACCTGGTGCCTCCAACCACCTTCCTTTATCGCACCACCCGCAAAAGGTTACGGTACCACCCGCATCACCTCGACTCGTGGCAGTCGTCTACCACTCGTTTCTCGCGCTCCTTCCTGCCACGAACTTGCGAGCTTTGGAACAAACTTCCCTCTGAGGCATTCCCTGCGCGCTATGATATGGGCTTCTTTAAGAAGAGTGTATATCGTATCCTTCAAGGCCGGCAACGCACTTGCAGCTCCCTTGATGCTGCACGTGTCCATAGGCGACCATCAGGTGGGCCGTATGCCTGTTTGCCTGTCGTTAACATAAAAAAGAACGTAAGAACAGGCAATTGACCGTTCTGCTCGTAGTCGCTCTGTCCATACAAGACGATACGCAAGCTTTTGTTGTTGTCAGAAGTGCTGGACAGTTGATATAGAGCGTTAAAATGCCTTCGTGTATTATACGGAATACCAAGGTGATTGGCATAGTGAAATAAAGGATAAACGTGTGTGTGTTGTAACTCTTTTCGGAACAGTTTTTTTGGTTGATTTGTAAGGGTATAACGTATCTATATCTTTTAAATATCATTGTTTGTGTGTCGTTTTTCTCATAATGTGATTTAGTGTGTTGACTAAAATGTACATAATATTATGTGAGCGAAGACTCGGCTACTAATTCAGTAGTACAGTGATGACCAAAGCCTCATTAACCGTCTGTGCCGACGTTCGCAATTTGTTTACTCGGGCAGCGGTAACTCGTGCCAAATCCGTTTTACACTTACAGGGATTTACGTAAGAATCCAATGCTTATGACACACGTCGCGACCAACTTATTATGTACATACGTAATATGGTGGCAGTTTAATGTAGATTATAAAGAAAACATCTAACTTATAAAATAGGTAACTTGGTAAATGAGTAGGAGAAAAATCTCCGTCAGTGCCCTTTAAATTCAACTGATGATTTTTTGTGTTAGGTTCGGAAACATTCATTTAACTCCTTCAGTATTCATACACATTCATATTTACCCATGTAATAAATTGAACATGAGGATAGGGCGAAGTTACGGCACAGGTAATTCAAAGTTTTCTGTCTTGTTCATATATTTTTTGAAAAAAATCTTATATTTTGGTGAGTGGGACCACGCATGGTGCATGCAGTGCACTCTTAACGCAAAAGTAGGTACCTACCTACGCAAATTTACTAAAACAACAACATTCATCGCCTTCTTTCATAAATGGCCAATGACTAATATGTTTACATAAAAATTGCGCAGTTTCTTAAAATCATAAACAGACTAAATTATCTATTTATTTTGGTGCAAAAGAAGGAAATTGAAGAGAATGAAACAATAGATTCTAATGCACAATGCGCTGTCGACAGCAGCTGTAGACTAGTGGATATAGATGGATGGATCCTCTGTTGACATTGTCCATTGTATTGCTATCGATTTAAAACTCCAATTCAGCTGGAAAAGGCTAATAGAGACTGTATAATATTAACGATACGTAATGTTATCTACGAATATTATTGCAGATAAAAATGCCATTTCCGTACTCGAAACCTACATACCAGATGAAATCAGCACGACCTGTCATATGGGGGTATTTTTGCAATATACGACTATACTCTACCACAATATAGGAATCTAAATTGTGACTCTACTATTCTGAAACTGTTGTTTTCTTGTAAATAGTAAAACGTAGTGTTTAAGTAGGTACTTTGTGATAAATAGCAAAGCTGAAAATCTACCTGAGGAACTTAAGCAGTCACCGCCGCACAGTGGGCTGAAAATCGGCTTTCATAGACCTCAGATGAAAGAATTCTTTCATCTGAGTCATAGACATATATAGGAATATAAATTTTAAAGTATCGTTTTTTTTGCTGGATTCGGCCTTTATTTACAATTACAATACTCAAATATGTGATTAAACTTAATTTAGCATATCTATAAACGGATGAGTTATAATTTTTTTGCGAAAAATTTGTATGGAACTCGCAATAAAAGTCCGATTATTTTCGGAACAGCAAGTCAAAACGTAATATCGTCATAGGAGGTGTTAATACTAATTATTTGTGATTTTTTGACATACCACACATAACGGTTACTGCTGAAGATTTTTTTTTAATGGAGAAATATTAATATATTTTTTTAGTTAATGTTTCATCTTAATGCATCAAGTTAAAATATTAGGTACCAATAGCTATTATATCTATGAAAGCCGATTTTCAGCCCACAGTGCGGCGGTGACAACCAGACAACTCCACATCCGTAATGTAAATGTTTTTGAAGGAAAATAATTCTTGATAAAAAATAACAGACGACAAAATTAGGGATATCTCAAAAACTACTCGTCAGATCTCGCTCAAATTTAAATGTGTCCACATGACAAGCACCAGCTTTTGAATATAAAAACAATCATTAATATCGGTACATACACCCAGTAAAATGTTATAAGGTAACACACAAAAAAAATATAGTCGAATTGTGGACCTCCTCCTTTTTTGAAGTCGGTTAAAAAATGGTACTAATTCTCCAAATTTACTATGGAAAGATTATAAACCTTTCACGTTGGTTAAATTGATGTAGCTTGCTAGATGTGTTAAAAACCAACACGATGGAACTGATGACATGCCTTGGTTACAGTTCTTTAAGGAAGGAACGGATGAACTTTCAACTTAGACTAAAATCTCTTACCTCTAACAATACTTAAGGCATTGTGCTTGCTTTAGAGGAGAAAACAGATGAGACTCCAACGATTAAACTCCAAGTGTGGAGACCCTTACTCTCCTATTTCCTAATTATCTTTAGTAAATGATGTGATGAAGATAATAGCAATGATAGATGATTAGTCTTGTTACAAGAAACAAAACTTAAAACAGCAAAGATATGCTTTTTTGGGGTGTAGAAGCTTCATCCAATAATTTGTGTGTTAGAAAATTTACTGGTACCTAATGGTGCAAATGTGCTACGCCAGAGTCTGTGTCAAGTTACCCGCTTCGTGACACACGTGGTGGTTTAAAACAAGGGGGTAAACAATTCCTATTTGATAACAACCGTGTAATAAGTATTTCTTAGTGTTTCGAGAGCAATGTCGGAGAACCCCAGGTTTTACCCTTCTTTCAGAGTCTGGTCCCAAGTCTCAGTGACGCTTGTGGTGCTACCAACGTCCATAGGCAGCAGCAGTGTTGCCAATGAAAATTTTTGGAAGGCCGTGTACATTAGATAAAAAAGCCGTGTTATATGGAAAAAGATCAACTGTGGGCCCGGCCGTGTCCAGAGCTGCCAATATAGTGTGCCATCCAATTATGAGAATATATACCATCGGTTCAGCGCTGGGACTAAAAAAAAGGTCATTTGCAGTGTCCACAAAACAAGGAACATTTTTCATTAGCCTAGATTAACATCAACATTAGCCTAATGGCGCTTTTTTAAGGGTTTTAACATTCGTTAAATGCTTGCAAAAAAATAAATAAAAAAAGACCGTAGAATTTGTGAAAAGCCGTAGCATTTGCTAAGGCCGTAGGCCGTGGATTTTGTGATTTTTTGGCCTGAAAGCTGTAGAACACGGTAATTGCCGTAGCACTGGCAACACTGGCCAGCAGTGACCATTTATCATCGGATAGTTGATCTATTCATTTGTCGGGTATTTACAAAAATAATGTTTTTCTTCTCTACGGTCACAGTCTGAGGCAGTTGCCACAGACTTTTGTCTCTTAGGGAAAGCATGAACCATTTAGAAGGGAGATAGTTATGATGATTATTAGAGAAATAAGATGATCGTTCGGTTATGACAGCGATCATACGGGCCGGCACGCGAACTATTCTCGTAGTTGGCCGCGAGCCCAGAGAATCCCACTGGCGCCCGCGATCCCATATCCGATCTCAAATGAAATCGACTCTCATTTCATATTAGTGACTGATTGACTATTCAATCACAATGTATAGGTCCGATTTAAAAATACGCTATTTATAAACCTTGATCTAATGTAAAGCGATGTTGAAAGAGTCGTTCTTTGTAAGTTATAATATTATCTAAGTTTATGGCTTCCATTAATGATCCACTACTGGGCCCGGGTCTCTCCTCTTGAGGAGGCCTAGAGCATACTCCACCACGCTGCTCCAGTGCAGATTGGTGGAGATGTAAGTTTATAAATTTTACGAATCTATTGGGTTTCTAGGAGGTACTAAGGAAAGGTTAACGTAACTTTTTTCAAACTTTTTTGTTATGAACAAGAAAAATAAATTTGATTTATTCTTTTTACATTTCTCGGAGGACTGATAATGCCATCTGTCGTTCAGAATAAAACTTATGAAGTACAGTCTAAACATTCAACATAGACTCAAACCATGTGAGTGATATCTTTACACAACGAAACTAAACGCGCGCTCTGTAGGCAGACCATTTAGTTATGAAGATTTTCGTTAGATGGCGCTTTACGTATTACGGTTTGTGGATTAGTTTGGTATTTGGTAGGACCGTAGTTCGTCCACCACCAAAAAATTGATACACGTCTGTAACAAAAAACCACCACTAAAATACAAATGTATACAAATCCTGACAGGTACACCCATTGACTTATATTATATGGACGCGCTGTTTCTAAGGAATTTCGTGTCACGCTTTCGTGCCACAGAGAACTCAATCACAGAGTCACTATGCGCCCAGTGTTGCCAACACCCTACTCCGAAAGAGATCATGGATACATTACTATAACTGGACATATACCATGGATATATTACTCTGTCTGGATTACTTTGTAGAGGTACCTGAGGATTAATTACGTCATAACGGAATGACCATTGTGTTCATCCATTCATTGTGTTACAGTGCGCCCAACTTATCTGTGAAATGGCGAAAATTGGAACTAATGCTGCCCCATTCTTAAGTTCTTTGTGTTAATGTCAATGAATGACATTGACATTTACTACGTCTCGAATTGCGTCCCAGTGATTGGTCCAATGCGTTCGACAGCGCCCTCCCTCAGTTCACAGATAAGTTGGTCGCACTGTATCTGTAATCCCAGGATATCATTCAGCTGTGTTAAATTTTTTTTATAAGTGTTGTGCACTTAAAATAAAAGAAATGTACCGTAATAAATTACATTGTTTCATTTCATTATCACATTCAACATCCGTTTTCATGACGTAAGGACAATTTTGAAGAAATTATAATAAAATGTGTTAATACAATAATATATTTTTTTACCACCAGAAAAATTATTAGAAAACATTTGGAAAATAGGACATAACACCCCACAATTATGAAGGATAATCTCAATCCGGTCTGCGATTGGTCAAATAGTCATTCCGTTGTGACGTCATCTGTCTTCAAGTACCTCGAAGTTATGTATCCAGTTAAAAGTTATAATTACAGTAGAACCTCGTTAAGTCGAACCTCGATAAGTTGAAAACCTCCAAATCTCGAAAAAATGTCTTCTTCCCTTCCCTTCAAACACCAAAACCTCTATTATTCGAAATCTCAACCCTCTATTAGTCGAAATAATCAGTGAGTCCCTCCAAGCAATTTTGGTACATATTTTCCCTCCATAACTCGAAAAATTAAATTTTACCTCTGTATCTCGAACATAATAATGTTTTATTTTACAACCTTTACAACTTGATTATTTGAGACTTATTACCTCTATAGTTCATAGAAAAATAAGTTACCGACTTAAGAATTCACCGACAGTGTAAGTACACCATTGTTTTTTAGAAAGCAATTTAGGAGTATAGTACAATGAATAGAATTACTACGAACTTATGAGTCACGTTAACACGTGTTTGCTTGCTTGGTGTTGTATAATTTTTTATTTCATTTGAACTTAAGCGAAGCAAGTCGTTTGTCTCAACCTCTTTATGTCGAATCAAAAACCGCTTAAGTCGAAATTCTCTATAAGTCGAAAACTCTATAACTCGAATTCTTTGGCGTCTCCCTTGATTTTCGACTTATAGAGGTTCTACTGTATATCCATGGCGACAATCATACGATTTATGCCTTTTTCCAGTTCATCTCGGAGTGACTACTATATTTTTTTTTAACATCGTAAGTAAACATTAATAATTTAAATATGTATTTGTATGCATTGTTAGAAAATTATGTACGAGTATAATAGGTTCATGATATAATTATTATAGGTTCATAGATTTATCAATAGATGGCGCACATTATAATTACCTATGTCCCGATATTTCTACATTTATAATTTTGTATGTTATTATGTAAATTTATATTATAACTAGCTGCCCGGACAGACTTCGTTCTATCAAAAAAAAATTGCAATAAAATAATATTGCGACTTAATATTCTTTATATTCTATATATTCTTATATTATATCTTAATATTGAGATGTAAGCTATCCTATCTTTCAAGTTGGATCAAACTGCACACGGTGTGCAAAGGGCAATGAACCTAGTTGGCATACCTACAAGTCCGCAATTTTGAAAAAACCTCGATTCGGCGGCCAATGATGTAAAATATATCAATCGATAGAATAAATGATTATGATCAAAAAGTATTCAGTGATGAAATGTCGTAAGTGGTATACTTTCTGAGATATTTGAGTTCAAACCCGTAGAAAAATGAAGTAAAAAACTTTTTTTCGGCGGATATTGATAAAACATGTGTCAATCGATAGACTAAGTAATTACGATCAAAAAGTATTCAGTGATAAAATGTCGTAAGTGATATACTTTCTGAGATATTTGAGTTCAAACCCGTAGAAAAATAAAACATTGGTAATTGTCTTTTTTATTTATTAGTGGATCAACACTATAACTATATACATATAAAATATCACAATATCATTAACAAAACTAAATAAATACATATTTATTCATATTTACATATATACATATTATATTATACATATATTAAGTACATAAATATTTATAACTACGTATATAACATGTGGTTGAAGACCACGGGCGAGGACATTTTAATTGCTTTAGGTAGTGCTGCCGGACGTGATTCTTGAAGGAACTTTTGGTAGTTTTTTGATGTCTACAAGCAAGGAGTTCCAGAACAGTATTGCAAAGGAATTCCCGAAATAAGCAGTGCTATGGGTTTCCTTTAAATAAACAGGAGAAGACACGTTATTCAAAATAGCATAAAATGTTGAGAGAATTCTGAAGTTTCACCTGTGTCGAATTGGTAGCCATTTAAGTTAGGAATCAAACTGGGAAATGTGGTCATACTTACGTAAGCTGAAGATAGGTATATCGAAGTTTTTTTACTTTATTTTCCTACAGTTTTGAAATCAAATATCTCAGAAAGTATATAACTTACGACATTGTATCACTTAATACTTTTTGATCGTAATCACTTAGTCTATCGATTGACACATATTTTATCAATATCCGCCGAAACAAAGTTTTTTACTTTATTTTTCTACGGGTTTGAACTCAAATATCTCAGAAAGTATACCACTTACGAGATTTCATCACTGTAAAATTTTGATCGTAATCATTTACTCTATCGATTGACACATGTTTCATCACTGGCCGCCGAATCGAGGTTTTTTCAAAATGGCGGACTTGTAGGTATGCCAGGTTCCATACAAAAATGTTGGAAGCCCTTTGATTAAAATCGGTTAAGTAGTTTAGGAGTCTATCGCGGACAAACAACGTGACACGTAATTTATATATATATAAAGATAAGAAGATTTTATTTTAATTTATAGTTTTACTTATTACTTTTCTTTCAATTTCGTTTTGTAGACCGCCATCTAAAACTAATTAAAGTTTTAGTACCTACATTAAATGAATCGTACTATTTTTTTTCTGGAGCCATCTTAGGAAATACGACTTTTATTTACCCACCGTACGATCTCTCACTCCGCGACGTCTGGCAACCCTGTTCCGTAGTGATTAAGTACTCTGTGTTCGTTCTGTCAAGTTTGGTTCAAGATGTCGGTATTAAATATTTGACACTAAATAATTTTTAAGACTGTAAATAAAAATATAGTTACTTACCAATTATGATTAAATAAAGTGAAATAAAGTTCAAACGTAAATAATGAGAATGTTTTAACTGTGCTCAATAAACAATAATACGTTATTAAGTGTTTTTGAACAGTCGGAGTTTTTCTAACGTGACATTTACTTGTGTAGCTTGCTCGCAGCCGACTAAAGTGACCTAAACTGAGTTGGCCCCAGTTGGGGTCAACACAGGTGAACAAAATGTAAGTACTGAACAGCCTGTCTATATAATACGAGTAGCCGCCCTCGCTTTGCTTCGGTTTTCTTATTTTTTTCTATATAATATAAGTCAATGGGTACACCCATTTTTGTGATTAAAGCGGGCTCGTGATTGTATTCGTATTTATTGAGTTTGGGTCAGTCTTTGCTATTTCCGATATAGGAACTCTTACGATTAGTTCTTCGATTAGTTCGTAGTTAGTAGTTCGAGCCTCGAGGGTACCTACTGAGCACAACATCATAATTATGATACACAGAAAGGATAATTCTACACAAGCGCGTTCGAGCAACGCACACATACCTATCTAGACAAGTTCACGGACACGAAAAACGCGGTCTTATTCACTCTTATTTAGAATAGAATAAGATTCGTTTTTAAATGTTAACACTGCAACAGTACAAATAGGAGACATTCATAATCATACACTATGCTTGAAATATTTAAAAAATACCTATTGGCAATAAGAACTGATTTTCAGGGCGACCATAATTTGTGTAGTTCGAGTAGTGATTTTTATCCTGTACGTGGACGGTGTGGCTGTGTGCGTGCGTGCGCGCCGTGTATAGTTGTCTCTGTATGTCGTGACTGACCTGGAAGTACTCGTGCACTACGGGGTCGTTGGCGAGGAGGTGCTGCGCGCGCGGCTCGTCGCGGCAGTAGGCCACGTGCTTGTCGAACTCGCGCTCCATGCGCAGCAGCGCGCGGCCCAGCATGCGCGGCTCGCCCGCGTAGTACTTGATGCCCTCCAGCAGGCTCCTGCCGACACCACCGTAGTAAGAGCTTATTGTGTTTCGGTTGCAGTGGCGTAGCTTGCCCTAATATTTGTTGAGGGGTCTCGACTCCAATTTAAGCTGTCACTTTCGGGAGAAAAAAGGGGGGCAACAGCAGTAAACGTGGTGGCAGACGAGCTTTGTTTGAGTGCGCCAAATTTTGAAATGTAGCAAAGTACGCGATCAAAGTGCGCTTGTTCACTTGAGGAGCCCTATTAAGCTGCTGGTGGGGGTCCCAGTAGGCTGGGGGCCCATATTATACCGAACTCAGAAACTACATTCGAAAATAGTGGAAAAAAAAAATCTAAAAAACAAGTCTGAAAATGTAAAACGGTATCGTACGTGTTATGGAACTCGCAGATCTGCTTGAAGTTGGAGAAGAGCAGCTCGCGGTTGTCGAAGACGGGCTTGGGCGTGGCGGCCTTGTCCATGGGCCGCATGTACATGGTCACCACCTGCTGCATGTCGCGCCCGAACTCCTCCTCCGTCTCGATCAGCTCGCGGACCACCGCCCTGGACACAGGGAAAAGAAAAAACACAAATTAATGTGAAAATTACATATTTATTTTTCAAAAACCGCTCGCGGCTGAATTCTTTGTGATTGTATCATGGATTTCGGTATTTAAATTCCTAAATAAAAAGCGGCCAAGTGCGAGTCGGACTCACCCATGAAGGGTTCCGTAGCAGCAAGTAACATAATATAAAAGTTCTTATAGTTCGTTGTAACTTTGATCGAGGTAAATTGCGGTTTACGATTTATGACGTATTAAAAAAAACTACTTACTAGATCTCGTTCAAACCAATTTTAAGTGGAAGTTTGCATGGTAAAGTAAATCATATATTTTTTTTAGTTTTATCATTCTCTTATTTTAGAAGTTATGGGGGGGGGGGGGGGACAAACATTTTACCACTTTGGAAGTGTCTCTCGCGCAAACTATTTAGTTTAGAAAAAAATAATATTAGAAACCTCAATATCATTTTTGAAGACCTATCCATAGATACCCCACACGTATGGGTTTGATGAAAAAAAAAATATTTGAGTTTCAGTTCTAAGTATGGGGAGCCCCTAAAATTTATTGTTTTTTTTTTTCTATTTTTATGTGAAAATCTTAATGCGGTTCACAGAATACATCTACTTACCAAGTTTCAACAGTATAGTTCTTATACTTTCGGAAAAAAGTGGCTGTGACATACGGACGGACAGACAGACAGACATGACGAATCTTTAAGGGTTCCGTTTTTTGCCATTTGGCTACGGAACCCTAATAAGTAGGTACTTGAAAAATAATTCACCGGTTTTTAAATTTTGTTCTGTAGAAGTGCAAGGTACAAATACGGCAAAACATATTTTCCGCATGCGAAGCCTCTTATGTCGATCCTAAGTGATTGAAGTAACAGCGGGCGCGGTCGGTAGTTGGATGGGTGACCGCTAGGCGCTAGTGGTACAATTTTATGGTGCTTCCGTACTTCGGAGGGGAGTCATGTAGGGTTGCCAGATGGGAAGACTGAAATATCTGGACAAAATTTAAAAGACGGGATTTTGGGATTATTGTCGGGACAAATAAATAATATTATGATTGAAAAAATATGTATTTGTTATAAAAAATTAAATACTTTATTGGCATAATAAGAGATTAAGTATATTATATGACGATGAATGTAACAGTAAAAAGTTGGGTAAAAGGAGGCGAATTTTCGAAATTTTATAAAAAGGTCAAGACTCGAAAACGTTGATACTTTTACTAAGGATTTTTTTTTGAGATATTTGCACCCTAAGGTTGATCCACTACTTACGGGACACTACTAAGGTACGTCAGAGGCCTTTGGGTGGCTTAACACTTGCCAGAACTTCTCCACCAATCCACAATAAAACAGGGGGTGGAGTATGCTCTTGTAACCATGCCGAATCGTCATACCAAGGGTCCTGGGTTCGATTCCCAGCGAGGTAGAAATTCGAAGAAAGTTTGAATTTCTGTTCTCGGTCTGGGTGTGTGGTTCTTGTCTTTGTGTGTTGTCAACGGCACACGCGTCACAGAGAATCCTAGTGTAGGCCTGTGGGAGTATGAGTGCGTAGCGTGTAGCGTTAGGTATACTAGTTGCTCGAAATATTGATCTATAACGAAATAAATATTCATATTTTGTAGTCTATATATACTAATATTATAAAGAGGAAAGATTTGATTGTTTGTTTGCATTGAATAGGCTCCGAAACTACTGCACCTATTTGAAAAATTCTTTCACTGTCGGGAAGGTACACTATACCCGGTTGACATAGGCTATATTTTCAAAAAATTAGGGATCCTTAATAAAACTCCAATAATGTAAAACAAGGTGTAAAAACATAAGAAAACCGAAGCAAAGCGAGGGCGGTTACTCGTAGTATATAAAGAGGAAAGATTTGATTGTTTGTTTGCATTGAATAGGCTCCGAAACTACTGAACCGATTTGAAAAATTATTTCACTGTTGGGAAGCTACGTTATCCCCGGGTGACACAGGCTATATTATATTTTCAAAAAAATTAGGGATCCTTAATAAAACTCCAATAATGTAACCCGAGGTATAAAAAAATAAGAAAACCGAAGCAAAGCGAGGGCGGTTACTCGTATTTTATACATACTACTGCTGCAGAACCAAAAAAATCAAGAACATAATAATAAAAAGAGAACACATCTGCGTTAGGCTTATTTATGGAGTTAATTTAGCAAATATGTAATCTTAAATCACGGACGTCGGGCCGAAGTACGCGTCGACAGAACCCCTGTATAAATCAAAGTCCAGTGAGACGCGGTAATCATTCGGTACGTTTTCGGAAATCAGGGCAATTAAGATAAGTGTGATCCTAAAACAACCCGTCACGAGTTTGCGTGGTCTTGTTTTTAAAGTCGTGACAACAGTAAGGAATAAAATATGGAGTCAGTCAACAGCTCCTTCGCAAAGTCGTCAAAACACAATTAAATTGTACATCGGTGGTGTTAGGCAGGTCATAATAACAGGCTATTGGAAATTCCAGTCTTTATGGCTTCCGTATAGTTAAGCATTATAATAATCCATGTAAATTTGTCATATTACACTGTTTGGTAATTTCTTACGTGACTTGAAAAAATCTTTGGCACTTTATTTAAAAGCACTCTCTGGATATTTCTCAGACTAAAACGTGACGCATTCTTCTGTTTTTTTTTAACACCTGGAAAATGTCTAGATGATTTCTGGTTCTATTCGTAAAATTACTTCGCGTCATCAAAGATGTTGTTTTGATATTTCTGGCATTCGTATGACTTGTGTATAACAGAGGTGTTATTTTTAACCCGTTGTCTGCGACGGCAGAGGGCAGGTAATGAGACAGCTACGCGAGTAATTGGGTATGAAACTGATTTATCGCCTTCCGGAGACACGTTGTTTCACGCTGACTTATTATGGGGCACTTGGCGATGTGTTCCGCGGTGCGGTTTCTGCGGAAGCGTTGATAGACTTAGATTTGATTTATACGTAGGCAAGCTGTTTAGTCACCACATGTGACTAAACGGGTATAGGTACTTGTTGTTATGATTAATATTACAGTAAAATTCAATGTATTTTAAATTTTATTAATTTGTACCTAGGATATGTTAGATAGTTACAAATTCGAAAATGCTGACTAAACGGGTATAGGTACTTGTTGTTATGATTAATATTACAGTAAAATTCAATGTATTTTAAATTTTATTAATTTGTACCTAGGATATGTTAGATAGTTACAAATTCGAAAATGCTGACTAAACGGGTATAGGTACTTGTTGTTATGATTAATATTACAGTAAAATTTAATGTATTTTAAATTTTATTAATTTGTACCTAGGATATGTTAGATAGTTACAAATTCGAAAATGCTGACTAAACGGGTATAGGTACTTGTTGTTATGATTAATATTACAGTAAAATTCAATGTATTTTAAATTTTATTAATTTGTACCTAGGATATGTTAGATAGTTACAAATTCGAAAATGCTGACTAAACGGGTATAGGTACTTGTTGTTATGATTAATATTACAGTAAAATTCAATGTATTTTAAATTTTATTAATTTGTACCTAGGATATGTTAGATAGTTAAAAATTCGAAAATGCTGACTAAACGGGTATAGGTACTTGTTGTTATGATTAATATTACAGTAAAATTCAATGTATTTTAAATTTTATTAATTTGTACCTAGGATATGTTAGATAGTTACAAATTCGAAAATGCTGACTAAACGGGTATAGGTACTTGTTGTTATGATTAATATTACAGTAAAATTCAATGTATTTTAAATTTTATTAATTTGTACCTAGGATATGTTAGATAGTTACAAATTCGAAAATGCTGACTAAACGGGTATAGGTACTTGTTGTTATGATTAATATTACAGTAAAATTCAATGTATTTTAAATTTTATTAATTTGTACCTAGGATATGTTAGATAGTTACAAATTCGAAAATGCTGACTAAACGGGTATAGGTACTTGTTGTTATGATTAATATTACAGTAAAATTCAATGTATTTTAAATTTTATTAATTTGTACCTAGGATATGTTAGATGGTTACAAATTCGAAAATGCTGACTAAACGGGTATAGGTACTTGTTGTTATGATTAATATTACAGTAAAATTCAATGTATTTTAACAAATTCGAAAATGCTTTTTAATGGCACAAAATGACATAAATTTTGAAATGAAGTTTTGGTAAGTTTCTTAACAACTGTAACAAAATATACAAGATCTTCAACTTCTCTTGCCCCAAGTTGATCGAGATATTATCGTCACATCTCTTACAGCTTTTGCTGGTGGTAGGGCCCCTCGAGGGATTATATTGGTAATATTGATTTTAATTCTTAATTAATACCATTATTACTATTATTATTTCTCCATAGGGTTCGCCTGGATAGCTACCACCCTTGAGCTTGAGTCAGCCGCCAAACGACTCGTCGTGTTCCGGCTGGATGCTTGAGAGCCAGTACTTTCTTTCTTTTTCTTCTCTCTTTATTGGCCGGCAACACATCTGATGATGCCTTTGGTGTTGCTGATGTCCATGGGCGACGATAACCACTTACCATCAGGTGGATCGACAGCTCGTTTGCCGGCTTTTTCCATAAAAAAAGCTTTACCCAGGCCAATTGAGAAATAGCTCAAGGTTTTCATGATGTTGTTGAGACTCAAGTCCAAAGTCATGAAGTAGTCTCTAGAATCAAAGATTGTAGCATGTAACATGTCAAATATAAATTAAAATTAATTAAAGTATGAAGTGAATTAATTCCAAATTATATGAGTTATTATGACAGAAGACGCATTACCAGTTGTTTTGACGCACAGTTAAACTAGTTTTGACATCCTTTTCCCTTGGCTAATATTTATATTTGTTTACGTTTGTTCACAGACATTTATATATGTCTGTGCTTTGTTGCATACTATTTTTGTTACGTTCATGTTCAAGGATACCTTTGATGATTTTTTAGTTGCATGTAAATGAGTTTTGTCTTATGTAGAAATATCTCCTATGAGCTAAAAATATTTTAGAAGCATTTTGACAATAATAACATTTCTACAATTAAAAGGTAACGAAAGAACGTGTTGAAGATTGTGAACGTGTTGCGTTGTTGGATCGTTTTCTTGCAGATATATCCAAAACCTATAAAAGCGATTTTGTTCTGGAATCAGTCCCAAAAAACTCTCGATTTAATTTAATAGCCTGCCGAACTCATTATCTGAGCGTGATTCAAGGCAGTTGCTGACACAAGCCAGTGCGGCGGTAAACGTGAAGCTATAAACCTTCACATAAATCTGTCAAAGTTTTGCAAATGCGGTGACCCAAAACGTTGGACATTCTCGGCGATGCATGGCGCATGGCGCTTCCTGGTGATTAACGGCACTTTAATAGCAACCGCGTTTGATGGCTTCATACCTTCGAACTGGATCAAATCAATATTCTTTTTGAGTTCCTCGGGAAATGAAACCCTTCAACCGAATGAATACAATGTAGATATTTTAAACAAATGCTTTACCGCGAAGGTACTTCACTTACACTAAAAGCAGAACATAAAAAGCAGAACATTTTCAATCACAATCTTGAAGACTGTAAGATCTGAAGCTGAACAGTCATAATATGTGATATACATTTTTGTTATGACTCATAAAAGTAGTATTGGGGAATCACGGTAATTATTAAATTTTGTACACCAATGAAGAGTCGGATCTACATTGTGGAGGTATGGACAATGGACCATATTGCACCATAGTGTGCCACTACATATCAGTGATATAACTAGAGGCTAACCCGAATATTGGAATTTCCTAATAAAATAAAATTATTTAGGTAGGTACTTTGTTGACTACTTCGAACCTAAATCCAATCTCTAACGATTAATTATCTAAAAGTATGTACCTACTATGAATATTACGGTATTAAAATTATAGGTTCACTTATCAAAATTAAGCCGAAGAACCCGGTATGAGTCTGAACTTCACACACGACGCATTAAAAAAGAGTTGTAATTAGCGTAACGTAATAAGCTGGTGAAGACTTTACCACATCGAGAATGAAACGCATCGTAAAAAGTGTTTTTAAAACTTCTGAGGATATTGACGCCCGTAACGCGTCCCAGCTGTGGATTACCTAATGACGATGGATATTTCTGGGTCACTTTGGAGTACTGGAATCGCAAGTGCCCAAAGAAGCATTTATTTTATTTCCATTGCTTGTCTTTAGTACGATGGCATGCTCTCGTAAAAGTTATATATTGGAGAAAAACTTTAAATAGAACTTTATCAATTGGATTATTCTTTATTTAGTCAAAATAATTTTCGTGAGTACATTGGCATCAACTTCTTTTTGCATTATTGAATACGAGTATAGATTCTTCACTTTGCACATTAGCGTTATCTATAATGGATGTATCCGGACTAATAATCTCTCGATTCATAGTTTCCAATGGCTGATGATTCATGAAGCATTACGCTTCTGGCACCATTCAATGTTTGGCAACGCGTGTTTTATCGGCGAGCACCTGCGCAGCTGCGGCACCTAGCCGTGGCCAGACTGCGGTTTATCTAAGTGCCGGTTTTATAACACCGAGAGCTCCAGCGACCGTTAACGTGTTAGCGAGAAATAACCGAGATTTTAGGGATTTGGGATTGACGTATTCAGTTTTATTGTCGAATGAATGGCAATGGGTATTATCGGTGTTAATGGGTCTGCTTCTTGAGATGTTCTGTGGCAGATGTGGAATGTTAAGCCCACAGACATATAAGTATATATGGTTAAGCCCTATAATATGTGAATAAACTGCACTGCATCTTTGGTAGTTGTTATGTACAGAGTTGTGCGCTGGTGTCGCTAGATGACGCCTCGCTTGATGATCGAATGAACTAGTCATTCGATCATCTATTCGATTATTGTATTATTCGATTAGTCGATTATACCGGACCGAACTCGGTACAAGATAGTCAGTCTACGCCAGGATCTCGGGGCAGACGGCTGTGTCCGCGGAGTGTTGTGCGTACTTACAGTGAATATTATAATACTTATAATATTGATTTATTATAAGTATTAATACTCGTATAAATAATAATATTCGTGGTTCGTTGAACATAACATTGGCGACGAGGTTGAAGAACGACCAGTGGATCAAATTCGATTCGCTGTTGAAATACCTAAGGTATACAATGTTATCAAAGAATAATAATATTAGCGTGTGAACGTGCGTGATTATGTGAT
Organism: Thymelicus acteon; assembly: GCA_951805285.1. Classification (NCBI taxonomy): domain Eukaryota; kingdom Metazoa; phylum Arthropoda; class Insecta; order Lepidoptera; family Hesperiidae; genus Thymelicus; species Thymelicus acteon. The sequence goes on from OX638213.1 coordinate 21,874,292, forward strand.
CGCGCAGATACGAGCCACAAACATGTAAGTACCTGGAATATTTTTATAAAAAAAAAATCTAAACTTCTTCAGCGTTCATTATTACAATGTAACAGTCTAACTTTTATCAAGTTTACAGCAAACAATTAATGCTAAAAAGTGTAAACTGTTGCAATTATTTACTGGTATTTATTTAATAATAAAATATTTATTACTAAAATAATACATTTTCTAATTATTGCTTCCCGAATAATGCATACCTACCAAAACAAATATAAGTATTGCTTGGATGTAAGGATCACCATTAAATTTTTATTACGTCTGAAATACACTTATAAAAGGACAAAGATAATATTATTCGTTGCACGTGTATAGGACGTACACAAAAATATTTCAAATAACGCCTACTAGATTTCGAACAGCAAAATATACCTGTATGCATTAGTCTACGAAAACAAAGGAATAATAAGATAAAAAGTGAGTTATCCATATTATTTTTGTGTTATTTGCGTTACACTACAATTATATTCACCTGAATAACATTCTTGGTATTCAGTAAATGCAAATTAATGTACTTTTAAGGTCTCATAAAGTAGGGCCTATTATAACAAATTATAGATAATAATAATATAATCTTGGAGACAAGAGGTCTATACAAATGAGTACACTGTGCATCATAAAAATACCATTTATTCTAATGGCTTTTACAAAATACAAATAACATTAAACACGTTATTAAATTGTAATTGAGATAAGCAAAATTATAGAGCACATCACTGTGCAAGAGTGCAAACTTACAAGTAATATATCACAATATTTCGTCTATATTGACTTCGACCTATTTTACTCACTGAAAAGGGAGGGTATGCATAAAATGCCTATCAATGGAATCAAAGATAATTATCATTTGTTGTTATTCCACACCAAACCATGACTACGCTATTGTAAATATCCTTTAAATAGAAGTTATTCTCATAAACATTTATCTAAAGGAATAAAAGTGTTCTGATGACGCACAGATACCTACTTCTGCTACAAAATGATATAATGTTTGAAGTCTGGCAAAATGCACGGCATAAAAGGTCAAGCACCAAGAAATTAACAAATTACATCATACACATCACATGACATCATTATATATACATCATATAATGTACCACTTCGATAATTCGAAGACATGCATTTTTAAAGAGGAATATGCGAAGAAAGTACATATGTTATAATTTAACTCCGGTTGAAACTAACAAGTGCCCTAAACTTCATTAATGTCTAGTCACTGAACAACATCAACAAAATATGTAGAAACACGCAATAATTCGAATAATTCGAACAAAGCGTCAATTCGCTTCCTAAAGATGCGATGTGTGCTAATATGTTCCTGTTAAAACTAGCAAGTACTTTAATTAAGACTGAAAAAAAAGTGTTGATTTTTCAAAGCTATTTCACAATCATCTTCATGTTAAAACTGCTTGAAGATCTGTTGGTGGGAATTATTGGTAAAAAATTAAATCCAAAAATTCACACGAGTTAATTCACTTGATAGTTCAAGATCTATTTACTTTTAACATTAATCGACTTTCACTATAAAGAGTGTATTTAAAACTATATTTGCTAGTCTTAACAGAGTGACAAAAAATGTGCTGTTTCCTGTGTACATGCAACTGGTGTGACAGTAACATCACAAGAAATAATAGTTGTTTCCCACTTTATGGTAAAGGCCAATGGTGAAAAAGTGACATAAGGCTAAGAAATAAGGGACAATAAAAAGGAATTGACACTCTGAAGTGTTCAACAGTACTACAGTGTGACCTATCATAAAAGAGATCTTTTATAGGATCCAACTACTTCCGAAATCAATGTCACACTAAACAGTGCCACATTAATAGTGTAATGCTCACCGTGGTCAAACCACAAAATGGGACATCATTTGGAACAATATCATAATGAGACAAATTATATTGAATGAATATTTTGATTAGTTTGTTTTGTAAAATAAAACAAAAATAAGGAAAATTATAACTTTATTGCACTCCAACATTACTCAACTAATGCTAAAACAGCATTTCCTTCCGTGGAACCGACGTAAATATTAAAATATGACAAAAGCTGACTGTTTAACAAAGTTTAAAGTAATAGTAATCGCTCTTTCCTGGTTATTGCACTGATATGACAATGTCAGTTGGTGCTGGTACTAACGAGATACTATAACAAAACATTAAAATATCCCACGTCGGTGGCAGCTGTGGTAGTACGATGTGAAGATAATTCCCATCATAATCGACCACATTTCACCGATATGAAATCGCGGCATGAAATAACAAATTTCAGGTTTTCAGGAAGTTACCCCAATCAATATGAATCACAGATATCAAGTAAAAAGATGATACTTTTTCGGCATCAGAATTCAATTATTATGTAAAGAATCTGTAAATCTGTTTTATAATGATTCGTTACAGAAGAGTAGGTATATGTTCACATGTTCGAGTCAGATTATGACAAAATATGACAAACGACAGCAGTTATGAGTTCATGATAACGGACTCGACTTTTATGATAATTATTAAAAAAAATTACAATTCTTATACAATATCATCCACAATAATTTATTGGATACTTTATTATTGGAAGAATAACGATTCATACATGTGGCAATGAGCACTAACAGACTCAGAAGATCGCAGTATTTTCATCTTATATCTTGCAATAGTTAATCATTTTGAACTGCCGAAAAATAAAGGAAAATATGTGAGGTTATGATTTTGTCTCCACAGTAAAGAGACAATGAGACACTACATCGAGCTCAGTAGTATCTACTAACAAAATACAAAAAATTAGGTAACTATCTATTATTTTATTACATTTATTTTAAAATATGAATAAAGGAAAAGATAAATGCTAAATAATCTGTGAGAGATCTTGTGTCTAAACTAAGCCTTGATTGATACAAATACCTATATTGCTCAAAATATTTACATACATTAGAAAACCAATCTAATTTTAATTGTTGCCACGCAGATCGTGTTTTAAATAAAACGTATGTTTCCTATTTTTGAAGATTATATTAAAAAAAAATAACATATTATATAATCTAGTGGTCCAATAAACACAAATATTAATAAATTAAAAGGCAATTGTCAATCAAAAACAAATATCAACAAAATAAATTCTTACTGCACTCGATGCAAGTCAATTGTTCCAAGTTCCCACGAAGTTCCAACGATCTAATATCCTTAATCCAATGACCGAAATATGGGTAATCAAGAAGAAACATTAACAAAATAATATTTTGTTATAAGGATATATCCTTATAACAAAATATTGTATGATATATCATATCCTTGCCTACTAGCCTTCCAAGTGCAAGTAAATTGTTATATGTTCCAGCGATTGAAATATCTTTAATCACATACAAATTTTAACTCTGCGATCCGAATGGCGCAATTGTTGCCATGCCGGATCGTCACGATTCCATTCAAGTTTGAATTTCTGACGCTGGTGAAGCTGGTGTGGTGACGACGACTTAACGTAGGTTTTAATTCTATGAATACTGAGATACCAACTCTGCACCTGTGCTTTAAGCTTTGTAATTTGGTCTCAACCAATTTTAAGGTCAGCGATAGGCATTTCGGCATGCCTCGTCATTGAATCCAATGCTGACATATGGCTTTGGCAGCATCAGCCAAAAGTGACAGCAGTACGCCACACAACGCCGAACATGTGCTTTATATAAGGGTAAAAATGTTTTGCTAGGATTCCAAGCTTCCTAGCAGGACCATAGCTTAGAATTCAATGAACCGCTAAAGCCAAGGTTCGAGGATATCTCAACGCCCAATAACTGAAGGTGGCCGAGGTATTTCAGGGATACATTCTGAAGAGTAGCAGTCAAGATGAACGGACGTTGAAGTGAATGAAGTGGCGTTGCTCACAAGGCAATCAAGTAAACAAGCAAAAAATTGTAAGCAGAGTAATCAAGTTTGCTGAATTGATAATTTAATTGGGTATTGGGATAAATATATCTTCAGCCATTCTGTGGGGACCAGTATGATGGGTAAAATTACCTTAGTTATTCATCCACATTATGGTTTGAAATTTCACCATCTACGAAAACAGATTAACCGAACATCAAGTGGGATAGATCTAGGCTGTGTTTTTGTGATTGTATGATTTAAAAGCCAGTTTAATTTTCTAATTAATTACTGTTAAGTAAAATAAAAAACAGACTAGGTCAGCATCAGGATTCCACCAGGTTCACTCCAAAAGAGAAGCTTGCATGGTTTCGTAAGACACAATAAAATTGCAAAGGAGCAACTCGGTGTAAAAATTCTATATTTCAGTGTGCTATGTTAATGGATCAAAATAATGATAACATTAAATTCTTATTAATTAAATTCTTATTAATTACATAAATTACATTAAAAACTGTCAGTCTCCTGGCTGTTTGTCCTCCATTGCGCACCGCTTCCCGCTTAGCACCTGTGGATGTGGCGTCTTGATGATGGTACACGTCCTTGGTAACAGCAGCAGTGACGATGTGTTTCCAGGTATGGACTTGTGACAATATGTGAAAACCTCACAATGGAACATCGTGTGGCAGATCTAACAGCATCTTTCCATCGAGCAGGTGATCCTCCACTTTTCATCTACGTGCCTTAGATCACTAGACGTTCTAAACAGGCGATCTTACTTCGTAATCTAATAACTTTCTATGTTACAGGTTTCGAGCAGTATAAAAGTGTTTTTTAATGTGAAAACATATAGTAGACAATGATATTATTATCATTAAATTACGGACACCAATGTGCATTAGTCTTTGGTCAAAACCTTTTTGTAAAATATACTTTTTGTAAAATAAACAGCGTCTATTAAGCTTTCCACCAAAGCAGCTGTTTATAGTTAATTTGTATTACTACCTACCTTGTTACTACTGCAAAAAAAAAAAACAAAAAAAAAAAACAAAAAAAAAGAAGATAATATGATTAGGGAACACTATCGTCAGGTATTTGAAAATATCTAATAAATGAAAAATTAGTTTCAGGCTTTCCAGCGAACTAACATCAATATAAGGATTAATATAAGTGGCACAAGATCCAGGAAGAATATTGTACATAATATTATAGAGTAGAAAAGCAACGGAATTTGGAACGTTGGAAAAATAAATTATAAAACTGTGTATTGTTTAAATCTGTCGAAATTAGATCTACTATATGTTTGCTCAATTGTGTCAATAAATTAATTACACATAAATATATTCACATGTATTATAAACAAAATAAATTTAAAAAAAGGAAGAGATGTTATGTACAGAGTTGTGCGCTGGTGTCGCTAGATGACGCCTCGCTTGATGATCGAATGAACTAGTCATTCGATCATCTATTCGATTATTGTATTATTCGATTAGTCGATTATACCGGACCGAACTCGGTACAAGATAGTCAGTCTACGCCAGGATCTCGGGGCAGACGGCTGTGTCCGCGGAGTGTTGTGCGTACTTACAGTGAATATTATAATACTTATAATATTGATTTATTATAAGTATTAATACTCGTATAAATAATAATATTCGTGGTTCGTTGAACATAACAGTAGTAAAACCTTGTAATGATACAATGTTGTTTCTCTAAACCCAATTTCTATGGGATTTTCTAGTTTTCTATGGGAATTAATGAATGCATCTGTTATGTAAATGAAAGTGTGATCTCGTTACTTAGTTTTGACTAGCTGTTGCCCGCAGCTTCGCATACGGAAATTATGTTTTATGTTATTTGTACCTCTTGCAGAAGAAAATTTAAAAAACCGTTAATATATACTGAAGCTCACGATAAAATCACCAAGGATTCTTCCAGGAGCGCGTTTCGAAAAATAAGTGTATGCGCCTATCTGCACCGCGAAGATATTGCTCACGTAATTGTGTAGGCGCATGTGTTAATTTCATTCAACCTACGTTTATTAATTGTCACTCTCACCGGTACCGCGACACGAACAACATACTGTACCTGCAATTTTTGGAATATACGAGTTTGAGATCATCAAGTGTGGTTTCCATTGGGCTCCCAAAGGCTCAAACATTGGCGACCGTGACAGGACTTAACCAGAAATAAGTCCACAACGAAAACAACATCGAAAAATCATCGTCTGCAACTTCGTGACTCGTCATCACCGCCCGACAAAAGGACGGATTTCGAGACCTTGCCAAGCAGTTCCAGTGCCCTACGTGCTAGCTGCTGTCCTGATACACGTTTGCAAGAACGAAGAAATAGCAGAAACAAGAAAATATCGGCGCGGAAGAAGAAATAACCGGGACCTTGCCGTGATCACCGCCGAGCAGTGTCGCAGCGAAAGCATCACCTCGCAGCATATTTCACGAGTTAAGTGCCCTGTTTATCCATCCTTACTTCCTTAACGCCACTAAATCCTTCCATTATCCATAAAATAATCCATTAAATCCATAAATTCGCTAGTGCAAATCAAGTTATAATTTTTCGTGAGGTACCGACATAAAAGTAAATTATAAAAAATTTCATACATTTTTGCAATTTTCGACTAGATTTTGATTATTAAACTATAAAAACAAGTAAATAACAATAAATTAAAGTAGTAGCAGTTGTTTCGCGCCAGTTTTTACGCGATATTTAGCAGTTTTTGGCCGACTAATTCCAGGTTGGCGGGAACTCGCCGGTTGACCTTCGACCTTCTGCTGCCCGGGTCGACTTTCCTGGTCTACAGCCAGTGCCTACGACTCCTCGTGTACCGGGTATCACCGTGGATTGGCGTGAGACGGAATATTTCTTTATTTATTCACCTTCCTTCCGTGTAGAATTATTCTGTGATTTTATATTATAGTAATTACATTTTAAATTGATAATTTACGAAACTAATATTATTATATTTACAATTTTAAAATGCCTTTAAACGATAATACGACAGATTCTAAGTCAACAAATAATTCTACGATGAAAGATTTAATAACAAAACGTAGTTCTATAAAAGGACAAATTACAAAGTTTAAAAATTACATTAATAGCATCACGGAGAAATCTACACTGTCAACTGTTGAGTTTGCCGAGTTAACCCTAAAACTTAACCGGTTTGAGACATTATCTACAAAATTTGATGACTTGCAAACTCAGATCGAGCTCTTAAATTCTGATAATCTAGACTCGGAAATTGATGAGCGAGAACTCATTGAGCAGGACATAATCTTATGTACCGCGATAGCTAAGGGTCTTGTTGACGACCAAAATGAATTAAAAACTATTGAACAAGATAAAAGAAGGCGCGAATCTATTCATCCAGATGCTCAATGTACTCTCGATCACAATGATATCGGCATAAGACTGCCGCAAATACAGATTGCAAAATTTGACGGTTCATTTTTCCGCTGGCTCGAGTTCCACGACACCTTTTCGAATTTAATACATAAGAACATTCGCATTCCGCATATTCAAAAGTTTCATTATTTATTATCTTACCTTGAGGGCGAGGCAAAGCGCATAGTTTCGAACATAGAGGTTTCTTCTGCTAACTATTTGAATGCGTGGGAGCTACTTTGTAATCGATACAATAACAAAAGGTTACTTATTAATCACCATTTAAAATCTCTTTTTAATATTCAACAAATAACTCGTGAATCTGAAAATTCATTGAGGTATTTTGTCGACCACGTAACTAAGAACTTACGCGCACTTTCAAACCTTGGTCTTCCTACTGACCATTGGGACACTTTAATTATTTTTATGTTAACATCTAAGCTCGACAATAATACCTTGATGAAATGGGAGGAACAGCATTGCCAGTATGATGATATGCCTACATTAGAACAATTTAAATCATTTTTGCTTGACCGTGCCCATGTTTTGGAATCTATACATCGGAAGTCTCCTCGATCAACCATAGATGGCGCTAATAGTCACAAAAATACATTTACAAAATCTTTTGCCTCAGTCAGTCGGGAAGTCAGTTCTGTGTTTCAATGTATCATTTGCAACAAAAATCATAAGATTTATGACTGCCCTACATTCAAATCGAAAACCATAAATGATAAATTAGTGGATGTTAAAAAATATAAATTGTGTGCGAATTGTTTGAGACAGGGTCACCCTGTTAGTGAGTGTCGTATGGGGCCCTGCCGGCTCTGCAAAAAACGTCACAACACACTGCTGCATTCCAACAACACCGTTCAGCAGGTGGCCACAGCTGCGACAGAGGCGCCAGTTGACTGCAGTGATACTGTCGAGGCCCATCCTGGTACTATAGTTAACTTATCTAAAGAAGTTAGTAGCCAGGTGTTATTGTCTACTGCCTTGATAAATGTTATGAATCCAGAAAATAAGCAAGTTGTTCAGGTGAGGGCACTTTTGGATTCAGGTTCTATGTCGTCATTTATCAGTAAAAACATACAAAAACGATTATCGTTACATAGCCTACCTATTTCTTTACACGTGAGCGGTATTGGTGACTGTCATGCCAGCACAGTCAACGAAAGATGTGTCGTGCAGTTACAATCCCGTAACACTATAAACAATTTTAAAATTAATCTACCGTGTTTAGTTTTAGATACTCTTACAGGCAAATTACCAAAGTTTCCCATAGATGTATCAACATTAAATATTCCATCAAATATACAGTTAGCTGATCCGTACTTTGACCAGCCAGCTCCCATCGATGTGTTGATCGGGGCCGACATTTTCTGGGACGTCATAGGTGGTAGTCACATATCCCTAGGTAAGTGTAAACCTAAATTACACAGCTCCCAATTCGGTTGGTTAATAGGTGGTCACATAAACATGCAAAATTCGTGTACTAAAATCAATGCTAATCATGCACAACTATTTGAGCAGGATTTATCTAAAGAATCCCAAGTAGATAATTTTCTACCTAAATTCTGGGAGCTTGAAGAGCTTCCCAAAAAACAAATACTTAGCGAAACTGAAGTCGCCTGCGAGAGTCACTTCCTAGCTAATACTACAAGACTTGAGTCTGGTAGATTTTCTGTGAGATTACCGCTTCGTGATTCACCCGATTGCTTAGGTGAGTCCTATTCACTTGCAAAAAAACGGCTTCTCAATTTGGAAAAACGATTTCGCTGTAATAGCTCATTAAAATTATTATACACTCAATTTCTTCGAGAGTATGAGTCATTAGGACACCTCACTAAATCCAATTTTAATATAAGATTATTTGAAAGCGGCATGATATCAGCTCCAATATACTTTCTTTGTCATCACGCTGTTTTTAAAGAATCCAGTGAGAGTACCAAACTTCGAGTCGTCTTCGATGGGTCTGCCCCCTCCTCTTCCGGCTATTCGGTTAACGACTTACAAATGGTAGGTCCAAATGTACAGGACTCACTTTTCTCCATTCTTATACGAGCTCGACAGTACAAGTTTCTACTCACCGGGGACATCGAGAAAATGTACCGTCAGGTAGACGTCCATACCAGTGATAGGAACTTGCAGATGATATTATGGAGAGAAGAAGAGTCCTTACCAATAGAAGCCTTATACCTGAATACTGTCACTTATGGGACCGCAAGTGCCAGTTATTTGAGTACCAGGTGTTTGTGGCAGATTGGAGAGGAGTGCGATGATAATTTCATTAAAACTATAATTCAAAAAGATTTTTACGTCGACGATCTCATTACTGGCTCTAATAATGAAACCGAATTACGTCACATTCAAAATCGGGTGTGTACAGAGTTAGAAAAGGGTTGTTTTCATTTACGTAAGTTTAAAACTAATATGGAGTCTCTCTTTAACCGGCCCAACGATAATCAAGAAAATCTAACTATAAGCGAATCATATAGCACGCTTGGGCTTGGTTGGGATCCCAATAGTGACACCCTATATTTTCCTATTACAGATCTACCACATGATAACGTTATAACTAAAAGATTTATTATGTCTAATTCATTCAAAATTTTCGACCCTTTAGGCCTTCTTAGTCCATGTATAATGCAAGCTAAATTAATATTACAAAATTTGTGGCAACAAAAATATGACTGGGATGAACCTGTTCCAGAAGCGACAAAATTACAGTGGGATAAATTAGCCAAGGACTTACCTGCATTATCCACTCTTCATATACCAAGGCATGTTCTCTGTGATAATCCTACCTACATAGAAATTCACTCTTTCAGTGATGCTTCACAGATTGGCTACGGAGCGTGTATATATTTGCGAACTACAAATAGCGTTGGTGAAGTCACAGTCAACCTTCTGTGCTCTAAATCAAAGGTAGCACCATTAAAACCTACATCTATCCCTCGCCTAGAACTTTGTGCCGCGCTACTCGCAGCTCGTCTGTGCAAGTCAGTTACAGAGTCCATACGCTACACTCCTGATCGTATACTATATTGGTGCGACTCGAGTGTAGTCCTAAGTTGGTTGACAGGTAACCCTACAAAATTAAAAACATTTGTTGCCAACCGAATTGGTGAAATTCAGGAAATCACTAACACTCAGTCCTGGAGATACGTGCCTACCGCTGACAACCCAGCTGACCTTATTTCTAGAGGTGTTAGCCCCAGTCAGTTGATACACTCATCACTCTGGTGGCATGGTCCTAATTTTTTACTAAATGAGGAGTCGAGTTGGCCTACATTAAAAATAAAAATAACAAATGACTTACCTGAAACAAAATCCTCAGCTACTACATTCACAACATCTATACTTGAACCTGTAATAAATTTTGAGCGCTTTTCTAAATTAAATAGAATCAAAAGAACATTTGCTTATGTAAGACGTTTTATCTATAACTTAAAAAATCCTAAGAATAAAATCACTGGTGTTTTAACTCTTGACGAACTAAATAATTCCTTTCATGATCTTTGTCGTATGGCTCAACAACAATGTTATTCTAAAGAATATAAAATTTTATTTTACAAACAGAATCTAGGATCCAAATGTAACATTTTATCTTTATCTCCATATATGGATGAGGACAATTTAATTAGGGTTGGCGGTCGAATCAATGCTTCGAATTATACTTATGAAAAGCGTCATCCTATCCTTCTTGATTCTTCTCACCATCTAACTAAATTAATTTTTGAACACGAACATATTCGAAATTTGCATGCCGGCCCTCAATTGATGTTGGCTGCCATACGAGAGACTGTGTGGCCAGTCAATGGCAGACGTCTTGCTCGTCGCATTGCAAATCACTGTGTGCTTTGTCGACGCGTTCAAGGTAAGACGTTATGTCCTAAAATGGGAGACCTCCCATCTCAAAGGATCACCCCGGACTTTCCATTTAGTTCTGTGGGTTTGGATTATGCTGGACCGTTCTTTGTCTTGAATCGAAAGGGTCGTGGTGCTAAATTAATTAAATGTTACTTATGTCTTTTTATTTGTTTGCGATACAAATGTCTACATTTAGAGGCGGTCAGTGACCTCTCTAAAGACGCTTTCATTATGACTTTGCGTAGATTCATTGCTCGCCGCGGAAAGCCAGTGGAAATATTTTCCGACAACGGTCGCAATTTTGTGGCCGCTGCTAAAGAACTTGGCCTTTTTCTAAGGAACAACACTGAGTCCCTATCTGAGTTTGCTACTCAGGAAGGCTTTAGATTTTATTTCATACCGTCTTACGCAAGCCATTTTGATGGTATTTGGGAGCGCGGAGTCCGTTCGGCAAAATTTCATATAAAACGCGTAATGGGTAATTCTCACCTTACGTTCGAAGAATTATTAACTTTATTTGCACAAGTCGAATCAATCCTAAACAGTCGTCCTTTATGTCCGCTATCCCCATCTCCAGATGACTACCAATACCTATCCCCAGGGCACTTCTTAATCGGAAGACCTCTAAATGCGTTGCCTGCACCTGATCTTCTGGACAAAAAAGATAGCAGCCTGTGTCGTTATGCTCGCCTAGAAAAATTGCGACAACACTTTTGGCAAAGATGGCAAACGGAATACATTTCGGAACTACAGCAGCGAACTAAATGGAAGCAGAACACCAGCAACCTGCAAGTCGGCGACTTGGTCCTGCTTTCTGAAGACTCACTTCCTCCACTATGTTGGCGTGTCGGGCGAGTCACCAAATTATATCCCGGGCCAGACAACATCTCTCGAGTTGCTGATGTGACCACTAATAAAGGAACGTACCGACGTCCTCTGGTTCGACTATGTCCTCTTCTTCCTGAAGATGTAAGAAGTTGAAGAACAGATGGCAGTTCTTCAACGGCGGGGAGTTATGTATGCGCCTATCTGCACCGCGAAGATATTGCTCACGTAATTGTGTAGGCGCATGTGTTAATTTCATTCAACCTACGTTTATTAATTGTCACTCTCACCGGTACCGCGACACGAACAACATACTGTACCTGCAATTTTTGGAATATACGAGTTTGAGATCATCAAGTGTGGTTTCCATTGGGCTCCCAAAGGCTCAAACAATAAGTAATATTCACATTAATTTGTTTGTATTCTTTTTTTTTTGCACAATTTTGAAAAACTGAAAAATAAGTGGTCCATCAATTTAAGCAAGAAACATTTGTTGCAAATCTGAAGCGAAACGGTTGATGTTTTAAAAATATTCCCTACAAACTTTCATCCCATTTCCCGGGGAAACCTTTTAATTTTCCGGGATGAAAAGTATCCAAAATATGAACTAAACAATCAAATTTAATATAATATGTAGGTATTACTTGTGAGATACATTGTGTTTTCATGCGATGGTCAAGTCGATCTATTTATTTAAAACATAAAAGATTTTTAATATTGATAATATGGTCAATATAAGATGTTGTTACTTGTTAGGTTAGCTAATTACGTAATAACTTAAGACAGAAGGACCCTTAAGTAGGAACTGAATAAATTAACCGACTTGGTATTACATGGATCTCACAACTTTTTACGGTAGAAGAACTGAGTTGCGAGACTTGGTTTTTTTTACAAGTTTTGTTTTTGATGGCATTTAACTTTCTGTGGATGGTAAGTGTACCTTACATAGCGAAACACGACGTGTGTCGTACAGGCGCAGTAGAACCTACATTACAATGTAGCTATTTACAGATTTAAGTTTTGCTGAGGTAGGGCAAAAAAGATGCAGAAAATGTCAGGTAACAAACATTGTCACAACCCTCCTAGATCTCCCCTATACAGTATAACGCTTCCCGCCCACGTCAGACTTTTTGTAGGACAGATAACGGGGCCGATTTTTCCTCCCATATTATTTCTGACCGACTTTATGACGTGTGCGTTGCTCTATTGCTATCAGTACGTTCTATTTTTCTCGTACAAAAAATCGGTCACCAATTATCGGACGTCGGCGGGAAGCGTAACACGGTGAAGCGCCAATGACAAGTGGCAGTGGTAGTGGTACGTACTGTCTGCGCGCGGCGAGCGCGGTGGCGTCCCGCTCGGGCGCGAGCGGCTCGCGCAGCACGCGCGCCGGCACCAGCCCCGTGCGCGTGCGCAGCTCCCCGCCCGCCACGTCCTCCACCACGCGCACCAGCCATCTGGAAATATACATATATACGCTTTATTATACACTTGGTTGTATCTCTAGGTATTAGACATTTACTTTTTTTACCCAGAATACATTTAAAGTAAGGGGCCATCCATAAATTACGTCACACGTTAGGGGGGAGGGCGAAGGGTCGATGTAGTGTGACATAGTGTGACAAGGGGTGGTGGGGGTGCTAAATTTTGTGACGTCACATTTGAAAATCGAATAATTGGTATGTATAGGTAAATATTAAAAAACAATTAATGGAAATAAAACTTATTTCGGAACTGCTGTTTTAATTTAATAATTTGTAGGTGTAAAATTTCATAATATGTGACATCACACTGGGGGGTCTCACAAATGTGACCAGCTGTGACAAGGAGAGGGGTGGGGGGGGGGGGGGCGGTCAAAAAGTCATGATATTAGTGTGACGTTATGGATGCCCCTAAGAAAAAACCAACAATAAAATTATATCAATGTGCCGTCCAGCACAAGTAAATAGGTACAAACAGTGTCTGACACAAAAAATATAGATGTAAGAAAAACGCTGAAAAAAAAATTTAAAACTAATTAAAATAATAGCAGTCATTACCCGTGATTTCATAAAACCTAGTGCATCACCAACCCGTTATCGGTAAGGGATCGGTACACTTGCCAACAACTGAATATCCAAAGATCCAACCGGATCACGTCCTTAAACATTTTAGTCATTAACAATTTCAACTCTATGCTGCAGAGCGTCATCTTGACGTTGACGTTAATAAAACTGGGTTCAAACAAACGCCGTACGTCTGGTACAATTTGGTGAGGTGTTGTATATCCTCCTAATTGCAGATGACGCTCTGCAGCATAGAGTTAAAAAAATAAGGGTGCTTTTTCGATATAAGGTCAAAGTAAGGTGAAAAAAGTATTTTTTTGAATCAAAAAAATTACAGTATATTAAGGACATACATAGGTAGGTTTTCACCAAATTTCGTGAAAAAAGATTTTTTTTATGAAAGATAATTTTATAAAAATTAAAAACCAAAAACGTGGTTTTTTGAATTTTTCACATATATTTTGAGGTTATGTAAAAAAGTTTAACTACAATAGTTGTAGATCTTTTTATTACCTACAACTTTGCCATTTAACTTTTTAGGGTTCCGTAGCCGAATGGCAAAAAACCCTTATGGATTCGTCATGTCTGTCTGTCTGTCTGTCTGTCTGTCTGTCTGTCTGTCCGTCCGTATGTCACAGCCACTTTTTTCCGAAACTATAAGAGCTATACCATTGAAACTTAGTACGTAGATGTATTCTGTGAACCGCATTAAGATTTTCACACAAAAATAGAAAAAAACAATAAATTTTGGGGGTTCCCCATAGTTAGAACTGAAACTCAAAAATGTTTTTTTCATCAAACCCATACGTGTGGGGTATCTATGGATAGGTCTTCAAAAATGATATTGAGGTTTCTAATATCATTTTTTTCTAAACTGAATAGTTTGCGTGAGAGACACTTCCAAAGTGGTAAAATGTGTGTCCCCCCCCCTGTAACTTCTAAAATAAGGGAATGATAAAACTAAAAAAAATATATGATGTACATTACCATGCAAACTTCCAACGAAAATTGGTTTGAATGAGATCTAGTAAGTAGTTTTTTTTTAATACGTCATAAATCGTAAACCGCAAAAAACATTGATCAAAGTTACAACGAACTACAAGAACTTTTATATTATGTTACTTGCTGCTACGGAACCCTTCATGGGCGAGTCCGACTCGCACTTGGCCTCTTTTTTCTTCACCGGTAACGCATCGTTGTTGAATTTGGTGCTTTTTTTATTTGGTTCACCACTTTTGTAGCACATCTTAATTAATTAAGTTATAAGGACGCACAGTGTCCTATTGAAAAAAAGCGGCCAACGCTTTTTTTCAATAGGACTTGTAGTTTTTCCGGAAATCGATATAAACCATTTTTTACCCTTAAACCCCCCCTCCCCCCCAATTCCCGACCTCAGATCGCCCGTAATTTATTTTTCCTATAATTTTCGTTATACTCGTATTCTCTTCCTTTTGCAATAGGTTTCATTCTACTATAATTTTCTTCCACTTTTTACCGTTTTTAGAGCTATCGGCACTGGACTATAAGCCATGCGCGGTTCAATGGACCTCCGAAAGAAGCTGAGATATATTAAAACCATTCAGCAAGGTGATCGAATATAACGTCAATGAATGAAAAATCATTTAACGATTAATTACCATATCCGAAATACGAGTACCGTTCTATTGAACTGGTTGGTACAGAATCCCGCTATCAATAATCCTGGTGTCATAGATCATCTTTTTAACCGAATTCCAAAAAGGATACCTAAGGTATTCAATTCGACTATTATTTTATAAAGCTGGTACTTGTCATGTGGTCCCACTTAAATTTGAGCGAGATATTATTATAGAGATCTGACGAGTAGTTTTTGAGTTTTTTTGAAGTCGGTTTGTTTTTCTTCTTTTTTTAATTGAATTTTCGGCGTGGACTTTCAAAAATGCATCGACGTTAATTTTTTACTTACACCTTACACATGCTTAAATAGTACCAATCTAGTAGATAGTAATACCTGGTTCCAATGCTATTTCGATACTATTTAACGACTTGTTTTCAATGCCAATTCGATCATTAATCGGCTGGGAGTAATGTAAACATCGGTTTCAAGTAAACTGCACTCCACTCCGGCTGAGCGCACACTCAGTGCTCACCAGATGTGATTACGCACTAAACTTCTAGACTTGTTCTATAAAAAGCCACGGCATTATTATACCGTCGGTTTGTGGGCTGACGAACCAGGGAGCGACGACCTCGATTCCTCTTTTAATTAAGTTGAATGCTTTTGAATAATTTTAGTTTCAAATGTTTTTACTATTTTATAGCAGGAAGAGAATTCCTACAAATGCAATAAAATAGCCACTTATCTTTATGTTATGATTGCTTTCGGACTGATCTCAACTATTAAAGTAGGTGTAAGCAAGGCCGTCTTTAACCTACTGGAGGCCCTGGGCATATTAGGATAATGGGGCCCCAATGGCTTTGTCAGAACTATTTTGGTAGAATAAACAAAGAAACTCTAGATTTATGCCAAAGCTAATAAGCAAACTGATATTGTAGTCAGTAATTTAGGTTCAATTTATTCGAATTAAATTTTTTTTCGGTAGTAAATATCGGTTAGGGTTCAG
Organism: Thymelicus acteon; assembly: GCA_951805285.1. Lineage (NCBI taxonomy): Eukaryota > Metazoa > Arthropoda > Insecta > Lepidoptera > Hesperiidae > Thymelicus > Thymelicus acteon. Next base: position 21,890,921 of record OX638213.1, read on the forward strand.
TGATCTGGCAGGAACTAGGGGGCCCCTATCGATCATGGGGCCCTGGGCACGTGCCCAGAGTGCCCGGTGGGAAAGAGGGGTCTGGGTGTAAGGCAAGGTTCCATAGGCAAGTCTTCAACAGAACTAAGCTACAAGGGTGTAACAATGAGTAGGTATTCATAATTTAGACTTTCACGGATAGAATATAATCTACCTATTGTTTAAAGCATGTATACTGTATAGTTAATATCTATGAATACATGTGTATGGCTACACTCTCAGTTGCATATCGTATGTCCAGCTATGTCTGTTCGAGGCAACTTACGCCATCGTCTCAGCGCACGCGTGTGCAAACCAAACGGATTATTTCGGCTCTGTTGATACAACCGGTGATGAAAAAGCACCAAGTTTCCGCTGCTATGATGTTCCTGTGATGAATCGATTTCGAATTTATTAAACATTCGCTCGATTTATTCCCGTATAACATTGACCGAATAGTTCAGTGGGCGCTCGTTTATCAAAGAAACTATGAAGTTAAACGTTCATAAATAGAACGGATTATAAATATTATAATTTGCTAAAAAAGTTCGATGCCGATATTTATTTAAAAAATACGTCGTAATTGAGAATTATGAGAATTATGAACCGTATTGCAGCGGCATGTTGCAATTCAATTTTAAGTGCGATGAAAGTCACAAAGCTAATGTCTTTCAACGCACGTACCTAATTACCAGCGACTCGGATAAATTGGAAACTTAAGTTTCCTCTTATTGTTGAGTGTACAAGCAAACAGACTGAATTTGGGTTACAAAGGAGCAGTTAATTTTTATACAGTCAAAAATAAATTATCTGTGCCCATGAACTATTTTTATAGTGATGGGAGGTACTTAAAATAGTTAAGTTATTACAGAGCAAGATCTTCATTTTCCGAAATTCTCTGCAAATATCTTTCGTATCAATAATTCATCACGTCCTACTGAGTCCAAGACATTTATTTTAACAAGTATTGCTGTATACATGGGAGAAATGCTTATAAAAGCTGTGTCTCCACACAAATAGCGGACAAAAAGACAGTGATGGACCGTGGGCGGCAAGCCGGCAACACGGGGATTAATACGCTGCGAGTTCCGGCAGCAAGTTAATTAAAGAGATGCTCGTGGGACGGAACTGGAACACTCGACTTTGGGACACAAAAAATATAGGTCCTAAAGTTTTAGAATAAGGTTGCCACTGTCCTTATTTGGATTTTTATGTTCCCTTAATGAAGTGCACTTTGCTTTAATAAGCACAAAATTAGGACGACGTGAACTAAATTAAAATGGCCAATTGTTTTCTCAACAAAATACTGTGCTCAAAACTAAGTTGCATCCAAATGTAATCATTGAAAATTAGTGAACCTTCAACTTACAACTAAGTATTTCTGTATATAGGAAATTAATTAATGGAAAGCTTTTTATAAGTTAAGTAACAAAATTTATGATCATAAAATTAAATATGATACACAAAAATGGGTTACCAACCCTATTTAAACGTAATAGCGACACACGTATTTGTTTTCGGTACTGTTAGCACAGTGTTTCAATTAGTTCGGTGTCCAACACTATGCTGCAAATCGGGTCTTTTGTTTCTAATAGTGTGTCATTTCCGACACTGAAGACAGTGTCGACTTAAAAGAGATTTCAACATATTTATTTGTTATTGTAGCCTGATAAATGTCCGTTCCAAAATTACTTTATTAGGATTAAGAACCCGCACATGTAAATGGGTATTTTTAAGCCTCCTTTTTTAAGTTTCTTTAACAAAAAAATATTTATAGGTTTATGTTTATTGTGCTCAAAAATATTTTACCTCGAATTATTTATTTTCCGACTACAGGGATAATATACATTATACTATCTGCTCGGACAGACTTCGTTCTGTCAAATGTTTTTTTTTTATTTTTCAAGTTGGATCAAACTGCACACGGTGTGCAAATTTGATTAAAATCGGTTAAGTAGTTTAGGAGTCCATCGCGGACAAACAACGTGACACGTAATTTATATCTACTCGTATTAAGATAATGATTAAATTATTTAAACAAGGTAATTTGGTTACTATACAGGGTGTCCAGCAACTAACTAGCGATAATATAAGGGCATGAAACTAAGAACTATATAACTAATTTTATCGACAAAAATACTCACATGTGGGGGTCTAGCCCTCTTCCTTTTGGAATGGCCGCCATTTAATTTTTTTATTATGTTAGACTTCGATTTCTTTGAACTTAAAGGTCCTATAGATGTGAAAAATCTATTATTTGAAAGGTAATAATATCATATATTTATTACAAAAAAGATAGAATAGAGTTTCAAGTTACAAAGGTTATTAAAAAAATTATGATAGTCAATTTAGTCACTATATAGTTTTTATACGTTTTTCTGACATACTTCAAAAACTAGCACATTCACACCTTTTTAGGGTTCCGTAGCCGAATGGCAAAAAACGGAACCCTTATAGATTCGTCATGTCTGTCTGTCTGTCTGTCTGTCTGTCTGTCTGTCTGTCCGTCCGTATGTCACAGCCACTTTTTTCCGAAACTATAAGAGCAATACTGTTGAAACTTGGTAAGTAGATGTATTCTGTGAACCGCATTAAGATTTTCACACAAAAATAGAAAGAAAATAATAAATTTTGGGGGTTCCCCATACTTAGAACTGAAACTCAAAAATGTTTTTTTCATCAAACCCATACGTGTGGGGTATCTATGGATAGGTCTTCAAAAATGATATTGAGGTTTCTAATATCATTTTTTTCTAAACTGAATAGTTTGCGCGAGAGACACTTCCAAAGTGGTAAAATGTGTGTCCCCCCCCCTGTAACTTCTAAAATAAGAGAATGATAAAACTAAAAAAAATATATGATGTACATTACCATGCAAACTTCCAACGAAAATTGGTTTGAACGAGATCTAGTAAGTAGTTTTTTTTAATACGTCATAAATCGTAAACCACAAAAAACATTGATCAAAGTTACAACGAACTAAAAGAACTTTTATATTATGTTACTTGCTGCTACGGAACCCTTCATGGGCGAGTCCGACTCGCACTTGGCCGCTTTTTTAAATTTTTTAGTACATGCATTGATTAACAAGGATATTATGTACAAAACGACCCATTGCTCTAAGTTGTAAGACTGGTGAGTTAATGCTGTTGAATATGATCCTTAACCGAATGTCCATACTTCTTACGTAGAGCAACGTGCTACATTGAAAAAAAATATGGTTGTATTTTTGTCGATGACATTTGGTGCGCTTCATGCCCTTAAATTATCGCTAGTTGGTTGCTGGACACACTGTATATAATATGACCACTAAACAATAAAACTACAAAACACGTTGAAGAAAAGTCTAAAAATATAAAAATTCATTAAAAAATGTAAAATAAAAAGCAAAAAGGTTTTAAACTGCCATAGTAGGTTTTGAACTCCCTGGTGGGACTCGAACCCACAATCTCTGGTTTGAAAACCAGGCCTTGCCTATTAGGCCACAGGGAATACAGGAGAAAATGCAAATATCTGATACGGTAGTTACAATACAACCTTTATACTGATGTATTTTGTTAATCTGCAATTTTGATCGATGATATTATAATGATTTAAAATCACATTAATTTATCTATGAAGTGAATGAATACTATGAATCAAGTGAAGTGAAGTGGATGATTTATCTATGAAGTGACCACCCTGTAGCCTAGTTGTTAGCGATCCTGCCTGCGAAGCAAGGGGTCCCCGGGTTCATGTCTCGGCCGGGGCAGATATATAACTGACAGACATTGAGTTATAAGTATACATAGAGAAGACATCTCAAACAAAATTTGTGGCCCCGCCGGGAGGTTCTATTTTCAAAATTGAGCCCCCGTTCTCCTTTCAAAATCGAATGAATCCATTGGACATTGAAGCCGCGCGGCGCCAATTCATTGGAACATACATTGTGTTCGTGGTGTCTGTTCTATACGCTAGTAATAATACTTCAATGCTGACAGATAAATATTTGTACTCGGGTCATGGGTGTTATTGTGATGTGTTATATGTGTCGTCCATGTGCCACCCGCGACACAGGTAAAAACCTACTGCAGGGGTATGAGTGTGTCCATCCATCCATCCATCCATCCATCCATCAGCCCTTTGAGGTCCACTGCTGGACATAGGCCTCCCCTAATCTACGCCACTCAGACCGGTCCTGAGCCTTCTGAATCCAGCGGATACCCGCTGTCTTCTTCAGGTCGTCGGTCCACCTGGTCGGGGGGCGTCCTGTGCTCCTTTTACCGAGGCGTGGTCTCCATTCGAGCACCTTTCTTCTCCAACGGTTATCGGTCCTTCGAACTATGTGGACAGCCCATTGCCACTTCAGCCTACTAATTGATGTGAGTGTGTAAACGTTTATTATTAAAAAAAAAACTTGCTATACCTAATATATGTTATTACGGCTGATTAAAGATCAGCAGATCAGCGGAGATCCCGAAGTGGACGGATGTGTCCCTATAGTGACAGTGACGTGCCATAGTAAAATACGTAGACATAGTCGAGCCAGTGAACAGTGATTATATTAATACACATCGGATCTCCCACACATACAATATCATTGATTCCTGCTTTTGATATTTTGAATATAATATTAGATGATACTCGTGGCTTCGCGCGCGTGGATATCGATTTTTTACTATTAGAATAGATGTTGCCCGTGGCTTCATGCGCATGGATATCGATTTTTTACAAATCCCGCGGGAACCCTGAACTTTTCCGGGATAAAAAGTAGCCTATGTGTTAATCCAGGGTATAGGCTATCGCCATTCCAAATTTCAGCCAAATCAGTTTCTATTTGTGTATAGTACACGCATTATACTTGTTTCAGTTTTATATACCTTTACCTTTTATAAACCTGTAAATCATTTTGAATTTCTGAGCAGAATATTCCGTTTAGATAAAATTTATATGAAAGTGAGTGAGCCGGATATTTGTCTAACCCTGTGCCATGAACTGTATCTGGAGTACCGAATGGTGTCGACCGGTGGACGTGAGAACATGACGAGGTCCGTTCTTACCCGGGACAGCTAATCCCAGACTGACATGTGATGGAATGACGCGTGGGCGCCTCATAGAATGATATGTATTTTAATTTGTGGTAAAAATTCAAGAACTATAAATACAGGTGTTTACTAAAGCATTTGTCATATGGTTATTTACGAAAAATACTGTAAAATTTGTAATATCTTCACGTCAAGAGTGAATAGGGTTTTAATAAATTAGCTTCAAATACTTACCATCAGATGGCATAGTAGTATTAACTTATAATTTATAAAAATAAAACAGGAACTAGAAATCTCTCCGATCATACCTAAAAAAGGATCTGTAACATTGAAGTATAATGTCATAGGACATATTGAACAAAATATGTGTCCCGCCGGGAGGTTCTATTTTCAAAATTGAGCCCCCGTTCTCCTTTCAAAATCGAACGAATCCATTGGACATTGAAGCCGATCGGCGCCAATTCATTGGGACATACATTGTGTTCGCGGTGTCGGTTCTATATTAGTAATAACACTTCAATGATCTGTAACGAGTTCTTCGTTACTACAACTGGTACATGTTAAACCAATTATCATTGTTAAATCTAAAAAGATGTTGGCCACAAAGTACGAGTATACTTTCAGCAGTATTATTCAGCAGTATAGACTTGTTCTTTGCTAAAGAGGTTGTCGTGGATTGATGGTCAGTTAGACCGCAATACATCCTTTGGTGACCATTATTGAAATAATAATAGTTCCGAGTAGCACTGCGTGTGTCAACGTCCTCGATAGCACCTCTGTTTAGAACTCGTTGATTTATTAATAACAGTGTACATAGTGCGTTGCAGCTGTACTCATTATTACATTGGTTCCGTGTGCATGACTGTACTCGCGTTTGGATCACGCCTGGCGCCAGAGGAAAACCCAAAGGAAAAATCTACACATAGTTTTGTTTGAAAACAAGTAGCATTTTAGGAGCATTTTAGATTATTATTGGTTGCAGATTTTTCATATTGTTGTCGTCCTAAATCCACATTTGTTTCTATCTTAAATTGTTATGTTATTGTTACTCTTTCACATTATTTGTGCTTCTTATCTTACCCTACTCAGCACGACTACTACTACTACTACTAAATAGTTCACTGTCTGGCGATAAGACCGCCTTTTCACTTTAGTAGTAGTTCAGTAGGGAAATATTCCCTACTTTTAAATTGTTGTTGTCCTATTCTCGGTGTACGATAAAGAGTTAAATAAATAAATTATAATTTCATAGAATTAGGCTCTGAATATGTTTCTTCTTAGCACCAAGACGTTCGCGTATCCTATCTTTTATTCAACTGCAACATACGCTAGTAATCTATGTTTGCAGCAATTGCACTACTCTGCTGAATCTGTACTACGTTGTGCTACACCAGCTACATCTCAGAATATGCTCAGCCTAATTGTTTTTCAGCAAACACATGTCACAAGTTTGTCTGCTGATATTTGTTTTGCTCTAATATACGAGTAATACAAACTTTCCATCAATATGTAGAGCAAAGTAACGCAAAGTGGACGGCGCAGGCGCAGGTGTCGCGTGTTGGTGTGGGTTGAAAAATGTGTCGTCGTTGTTTTAACACTACTAAACGCCTGTTATATTAATTGCAACTTAGAGATGCTATATAACTTCTAAGATACTTCGCCGTATTGGGGCGGCTTAGAATACTAACCCCAATCCCACGCCAGATGGGTGTCGTAAAAGGCGACTAAATCCGGCCCGCTGGTGGTAGGACCCCTCGAGGGATTATATTAGTAATATTGATTTTAATTATTATTTAATACCATTATTACAATTATTATTTCTCCATGGGGTTCGCCTGGATAGCTACCACCCTTGAGCATGAGTCAGCCGCCAAACGACTCGTCGTGTTCCGGCTGGGGGCTTGAAAGCCAGTTCTTTCTTTCTTTTTCTTCTCTCTTTCTTGGCCGGCAACGCATTAATGATGCCTTTGGTGTTGCTGATGTCCATGGGCGACGATAGCCACTTACCATCAGGTGGATCGTCAGCTCGTTTGCCGACTATTTCCATAAAAAAAACTTAGTGCAACTGTAGTAAGATGCAACTGTAGTAATGTTTCAGGAGTTAGGATTATAAGAAATACTCATGTTTCATCCAGAGAAGCTGCCGGTATAAATGTAAAGTTTTTTGGTATAACAAGCAGTAATACCTGGAACCGGGTTATCAGTCGATCAGTGGCAAGCTAGTATTTTGTGATGCTACTGCAGGGCACTTGCTAATTTCACTGAGAACCTAGTGATCTGTGCTGTGATGGACGAGCTGGCGTCCGTATTTAACGGGTCAAATCAAATATTTTATTCGAAATTGGTTTGGTTTACAAACAATTTTTAAAAGTCATGCAAGCTACGCTTGATAATGCTTCAACAAGACCCTACTATGAGAGGGCCCGGGAGAAGAAGCAATAAGAAACTACCGGGGTTGATTTTTCCTGCTCACAGTTACAGATAGCACTTATCATCTACTACAATCTATATTCATAAAACTCATGTCCAAGCAGTGTTGTCTCTAAAATAATCATCTAATTTGTAATATCCTTTCGTCATAAGAATGCTTTTAATATGAGTTTAAAATTTAAGGTAAGGCATTCCTGTAATTTTTTATTGAATTTTATTATAAATCTTTACACATGTACCCATGAACGAGCCACCAGTTTGTTGGTGGAGGTATTTTCCCCGAACTACATTATAGACAACCGTAAATTAAGGTTACTGCCTACTTACTCTTTAGCGCCTTAGGGTGAGGACAAACGAGTGTACTCTTTTAACCGACTTCAAATAAGGAGGAGGTATTCAATTCAATTTTTTTAATGTTTGTTACCTCAGAACTTTCGACTGGGTGAACAGATTTTGATGATTCTCTTTTTTATCGAAAGCTGGTGCTTATCATGTGGTTCCATATAAATTATATTATATTGAGCGAGATCTGACGAGCAGTTTTTGAGTTATCCCTAATTTTAAAGTCAGTTATTTTTTGTCAATAATTATTGAGCTGTCAGTAGCGAAAAATGAGTCCGTTTCACTAAAGTCCAAGATTTTGCGTCGCAGTGTGGTAAAAACAGGACTTTAGTATGAAACTGAATGCACATGACACATTTTTCGCGACTGGCAGCTCAAAGCGTATTTAACGCTCATTTGGCCTCACCATTAGGCTGTTACTACCTTACACAACGAGTCGTTCTAGAGATCTAGATAGTTGTCTTCAAAAGATTTAGTTGACCTTGCAAAAGCTGTTGCGTGTTCCTGGATATGTAATGTATAGTTTATGTGACGTCGACGGGGCAAGGGCCTTTCTCCTTGAGGAAACTATAAGAATCGTGTAACTGCGTGAAAAACTGACGTATCTGTCGTCGCACCGATCAAGCTGTGAGCGATTCGCAAAGCATCTTGACGCCACATTTAACTAGTAAACAATGTCTCTTGTTTTTCAATTTAAATGTTTTGGCACTCTCACTTGGCACTGTTAATAAGGCATTTTAACTTTATCGGTTAGCAAAATTTTGTGATTATTTATATTACAAAAGAGTAGCTACGACCTACATGCACTAGAATAACAAAATGTAATTTATCTGTCAACCTAATTAAACATCAATGCTGGATTGGTTATCTGTCCGCCGAATGATATGGCCTACCCATTGCCACTTCGGCTGGCTAACTCTGCAACATAACATATTATGTCGTAAACTTTTGTTTGCCTACGAACTTCATTGATAAAAGTATTATTCCATAGCGAAATACCTAACGCAGCTCTTTTCATAGGACACCGTGTGACTTTGAGCCTTCGAATGAGGCCAACAGTAAAAAGTCGAAACAGGATAAACCTACTAAAACTCAGAAAAAATTGTAGTGTTTGATATATTTAAATCATTTGCAGCATACAGATTGGACTACGACAAAAAATTTGTAAAGTAGACAACTCAAATTAGACCTATCGAAAAGTAGGACAGCCAAAATATGAAAGGCAAAAAGTCGCTGAAACGGCAGCTCAGTCATGTTGAATGCTAATAATATAGCTAGAAAACTATTTTCAGGAGGGCGAACACACCAATTAGTGGCCATGCTGGATTTGATCCTCTCGGCGTTCTCAGCCCAATTAAAAAAATATTAAACTGAGTTAAAATGTAGCTCTCGTTTTGCAGTACCGAATTGTCTGAGGGAGCGATAAACATTCGGCATACGTGACGTGAAATGTTTCGTACGTTGACCCAATCAATTCCGACACTGATATCGTCCCACGCATTGAGATATCAAACAAAATAGCGAGGAAACTGCGTAGACCTTGAAGTTGTTTTACATAGAATTGGCTGGTTTACAGCCAATGATGTTAATTCAATTTACATTTTCCTTCGTGAAGATCTTTGGAATTTAAATCGCTTGTATTCGGAATATATTCTTAAATTTTTAGACATTACGGTCAAAGTAGCGAAAACGAATTAGGATTTTTGCTAAGTCAATGTTCATAGCATTCTACGGATGATGTTATACATTTCTAAGCAAATTAATCGCAAGGTTGTTACAATTTTAGTGTAAGAGAGTTCCAATTTCCTTCTTACGTTAACAAGGTCAGTGCACCTCGGCTCTTACGCAATTGTTATGCACATTGGAATATCGCTAAATTTAAAATGTCCTTATTAGGCAACAACAACAATCTCGGTTTAAAATTCAAGCCCCTGCATATGACCGAGATCTAAATATACATATTGTTAAGGAAAAGTTCTCTACTTAATTATTTTCGAAACATCAAGTCAGCCAACACTTGACGTGTGTGGCCTATGGCGTAGTTAATTCTCGGGCTGGGTGACATAAATTTTATTATTATAGTGGCTCCACCAATCCGCGTTCTCTACCAATCCGCACTGGAGCCATGGTGGTGTATAGAGAATACAACTCCTCAAGAGGAGAGAGCCGTTCTCAGTAGTGAGCCGTTACTGAGTTGAAGCCTACAGTGATCAATTTTCAGCCAATCCGCACTATAGTAACGTCATATTGGATTGTGAATGCATTGTTATGGGGGAGCCTGTACTGGGTGCTATGTGGAGAGACACTCCATAGAATGACTGACTCTGTTGATTTATGGCACTACTACATTACTTTACAAAATACTGTTACGAAATGCTCCATTATTTATATGCCTACACACGTTTCTACAAATTATTATGTAGGAGGTAGATTGTAGACCGCATAGTGAGTTATTTAGGGAGTACCTATAAGCTTTAGTAATTTATTTCATGATGAAAAATTATATCCATTTGCATGAAACACTTTCGAGAAAAAAAAGAAATTACCGGTGTCCTTATTTTTTGCTTTTAGGAAAACACGTCCGATATTCTCTAGATCTGTTCTGAGAAACAGAATCGCGAATAAAGAATTTGGCGGAAAGATAAATTAGTGGCGTTACAGATAACTAATATGTTTGCTTTTATTTTCCGAATGTACCATTTGTATTATTGCTCAATTTTCCTTCATCGTTTCTGTCGTACAAAGTAGGTTTATTCTATACTTTGTCGCCGGTTTCCTTTGCTAAATTGCTATTTAGCCTCAATGTTGGGACCAACAGATTTAGTTTTAACTAGCTGACCCGGCGAACTTCGTATCGCCTTACAAACTATTTTTTTTCTAAAATAAAAGCAGCCTAAGTTACTCCTTGTTATATCAGCTATCTGCCAGTGAAAGTGCCGTCAAAATCGGTCCAGCCATTTCAGAGATTAGCCGAAACAAACAGACAGACAGACAGATAGACAGACAGACACATTTATTTGTATAGATAATAATGGTATTTGGGTAGAGCAGTCAGGTGTTATCTTTCGGTTGCTATTTGGAAAAAAAAATCAAACAACAAAAGATCAAGAAGAAAAAGTAAAAGATGGCTCTTCACGTATAGTTAGTTTTATCATTAATGTGTCTCGTTATAATCTTATAGAAAATCTTATAAAACCTATCATATGCCCCTATACTTAGCTATTGAGGTCTTCCGTTAATAAGTCGCGCTCTAGTAAACGATGATTGAGATGAACAGTCACAATCTAAAAATATGATATTGAAAGGCACACAGTATTGAGCATTAATGTCGTTCGTAATATTATAACGTGTAAATTTTATTGTTTCTTGTGACATCGAATACTAACGTAAGTATTACTTGTACTATATCTTAGCTTATGCATTTCTTAAATGAAGGATATTTGGTATTCGACATATTCTAGCAAACTGATAAAGATAAATTAGATAGAATCATTCCTATGGAAGCAGAGAAAATAAATATTATATTTACCTACCTATACGTTTTTAACACATATTTTTTGTAAGATAATGCTGTAACTAACACGTAAAGGATGAAATTAGGTTTTCTGGGCAACGTACTGAATAAAACTTTGAATCAGTGTTAGATCAGCTGTGTTAGATCGACGAAATGGAATGTCGGGATATAATTGCATCAGAATCCCAAAAATCTATAAGTGATCGTTTGTTTAGCTGTAAACCTACTATTCCGTATCTGTTGCACGATCAACAAACTTCCGATATATTTATAGTTTACTTCTGCAATTAAATCCAATTCCGAAAGAGATCACGGGTTTGATGGCATCATAAACACATCATCTAATTTAATTTCATCATCGAATTTTCACGATTCTGATGGTTTTGCTATCATTATTCCATAGTCCGTAAAGAAATATATTTCTGTATTAAGGTGCTGTAAGAGTAGACTTTGAATCCGTCGATAGTTGTGCGTAGAGAAATAAGGTAGAAAATGGCAATGCATTTGATTAAGTTGATTTTCATAGCTGCGAATATGAACGCTGTTTCGCAGTTTTTATTTAATTGTAAAAAAAACTACAGCAATAAGCGGAAAAAAATTGAATACAGTCTTTAGTTCAATAAATTTTCCTTTTAAACTTGTTGCTCAAAACATCGAGTATTTTGAGACGAACACTTTTTTCGTGTTGTTTCTTGCGTTTTTTTTTCAGTATTCTAGGTCAATTCTATTAATTTATAGTTAACTAAGTCTCTAGTTTAAACTGTTACTGACTATATACCTACTGTATTTTTTTCTGATTTGTAATATGCATAGATACAGCTAATTTTGCGGTGAAAAACTAGACGTTTCAAGGGAAATGAGAACTTACCGCGCCTTAATAACCAACCTAAAGATACAAATACGACGTATGGTAAATGCCGTTTCACCACAATACAATACATCAAAAATCTTGTGAGGAAAAACAGAAACAGTATCGTAATGTATAGCCGAAGTAATGAACTATCCGAGATTGCCAGCATACTACGTTTCACCTCAATAAACGTAAAACCTATGGCTTTAACTACTGGGCACCGTCACTGCAGAGCACATGGCTTCGATGGCATTGTAGTGTTTTATTATATCATCATCAACTTAATACTCGTCAAGAAGTTCCCAGTGGTGCCATTATTTAACCAGGTCGCTAGCTTTGGAACCATGATGTTTTAAAAATTCGCAGAGGATTAGATTTTCCGGAATTTAGGTCAATAACCCCGATATAAAAAGATGCATTTGTCACTACTTTATCCTACTTACCACAATGTTGTAATATATTACAGCATTTGAATAATCACAAAATTCGCGTACTTGGCCCACTTTCGTGAGAGACGTTTCTTGTATCAATATTTTTACGTCTACTTTTAAACGATGGTAGCCGTTAGAAACATCGTCATGTTATTTTAACTAATCTTCAGTTGAAAAATTAGAAGCCTGTTTTAATTTTAGCTTTAAGCAAGAGTTGAGCAAGATAAAATACACTTAAAAATATTCCTGAACCGCTACTAAATTGGTAATGTGAAGTTTTTGTAAAATGTCATCTGGAAACCGCGAATTAACTTGGAGCGTTTTTTTTTGAAGTCAAGAAGTTTTCGTCATTGTCTCATAATCTAATTATAGGAATGTATGGATCGTCTGTGCCCGATAATTTTAATTGACACGCGTAAGGTGTAAGGTGGGCATACCCTTTGTCTATTGCACAGACATGTATACCTAGTACCTAGAAATATGTCTGTGGTTTACTGATATGATGAGTTTTGACAGTCCGCTATTGTCATACAATATTCTGGCTCATTGTTCGAGTATTCTTGGCGGACACATAAATTACAACGAGGGTCGTCACTAGTATAACTCATTTGCCTTTACTTTGTCGCTAGTGATGAGAACTGTATGAGAATTGGCTTTGAATATGAACATTAAACATTGTAACATTTTATGAATTGACCATGTGCAAACCATTCCATTATTTTACGTTAATGGCGTATTCACATCGGAGGGAATATAGGTATCTGTAAACTATTTTCTTGGTACTTAAAGATTGGTACTTAATTGTTTTGAATAAAAACGATCAAATTATATTTCTTCTATACAATCTTGTTGCGCAGAGTACGTAACTAGTAGATAAATGGAGCTTGCGGCAAGAGTGAAATGGGAAAAATTGGCTGCTGAAATGAGAAAAACTAGCTGTGAAGTAATGAAAGCCAAGAATTTTTTTAATACGGCTCTGGTTATCCGAATTTTTTTTTAAAGATTATCTATTGAATAAACATGATTTAAAATCTTTGTGCTGGTCATATCAACACCATGTAGTAATAGTAGTAGGGACATAGTATCTTCAGAGGGCTAAATAATGAAACAATTATAAATCCAGATTTAGTAGTAGATTCATAAATAAAGGACACTTTTACCACAAAAACTCTCCTACAAGTCATATCTACTGTTATCTAATGTTATTATAACAATAATTATAATGATGGTAGAGAATGAATTGAGCACATCGCACGGTATTCAAAGCTTGATATTTCTACTGTGCTCAATAAAAGTGAAACAACAATTGTTTTGTTTGTACACAGTTAAATACGTAGGGCACGCGTCCAATCGCACTGCTGCGGTAATGGGCGCCATTGCGGCCACGACGGGGGCGCGATGGCGATTTATAATGCGGTGATGACCTGTGTACCATGTTGGATGTCTCTACTTACACATTTCAACGGTAAAATACGAGCTTCATATGAATAATTGCGATAAAATTTGGCTTACGAAATCTATATGTCTATGTATATGTATGTAATCTTTAGAGATGTAAATGCTCAGTAAATGCATAGCGGTTAATATCGGATTCATAATGGTACAATAATGTCTCTAATCTATTAGGTGAATCAGTATATGTTAATTTCCCTGACGTGGATTGAATAAAGACTAGAATAAATGATAATTTTCGAACAAAGAACCTAAATTTTTTACACAAAGTCATTACACCATCGCAAATTACGATACGGATAGATTCGTGTTGGTAAAGTGTGCGTAGCGGGTAAGTGTCCGAAATGCTAGTATTTCTTAAACGGTTTAAAACACGGAAGTGCCAACCCTCAGTACCCCGCCGGACACAGGACATGACACCCTAATGTCCCTAATATCGGTTGTCGCACATGCGCCGTCTTGTCTCCATCGGTGAGTAAAGTTTTTACCTAAGATGATAAAATATTTTGCAAATTTCAAAGATCGATCTTTAGTATAAATTGTTACAGTGTATTTTCACATTTCATCGAACATGGTATTTGTCTAGTTAACGTGGCTTTACTTGGTTTGACGGGATGACGCAATTATTTGCAATTTTTACTTTATACCAAATTGGTTGTAATGCTTGTAAGTGTGCGCGTAGGCGTGTCGTTTAAGTGTGCGCATGTGTACACTTACCCCATATGAGTAGGTTTGCGTGAAAATAACTAAAAATTAAATATATATTTTAAATCTTGTGTACCTAATTATTGTTAGTAATGACTTGTATTTTATTTTAATTTTATTATTTGCGTCATTTTGAACACTAAATAGATAAATGTGTAATGTCTATGTGGTTTCTTGCAGGTTCGAAAATCGCCTTGCCTCGAAAATATAAAAGAAAAGCTCCAGATCGATCGGAAAATTAATTTGAAGCGGCTAAGATAAACCCCACATGACTCTACAGGTCAAATAAAGAACCAAGATACATGTGAATATAGAATGTATTCCAACACGTCTTACTAGCGACCATACGAATTGCTGGCTGAGGAAGGTCATATCAATGGATGTAAATCCTCCATCCGGCATGCATGGAACTGCAAGCTTGATTCATGATAAGGATTGGTACCCACCTTTCATTGTTGACCTTTTTGGTCTTCTTCGGATGGTTCCTCTTAGGTCGGACGGCCATTTTGTGTCGTGCGGCGGTGGTGTCGAGGAGTTCCGCCGGCACGTCGAGCGAGGAGTCTGCAGCGCTCCTGGGAGAGGGGTGGAGGTTAGTATGAGATCGGTACGTGGACACATTAATAACTTACGGGGACTAAACTAGCGATCGCTTACTATGGGGTACTAATGGTACTATTGATGTGATGGGTTGTAGTTGCTACGAGGAACGGATTGGATGTTTTGTTCCTTGTTTATTTTGCATATAAATTCTTATAAAATATTATTATAAATTGACGACCCTCAATGGCGTAAATATTACCATGCCGGACAGCCGCCTGCGCCGCGCGGTTCGAATGGTCTTGGGTTCGATTTCCAGCAGAAATTCGAATGATGAGTTTGAATTTTTGTTTTCGGTCTAGGTGTGTGTTCTAGTCTTATGCTCCAACTCAGAGTCACTAACGGTTACTTAAATCGCTCCCTAGTACAGAATTTGTATGGTGATTCTTTACTAAGGAGCGATTAAAGTAACCATTAGTGACTCTGAGTTGGGGCGTTAGTGTGTTAATGGTACCCATGTTAAAGGGAATTCCTTTTGTGGTGCTATGAGTGTAGTGTTTATTATTTATTAACACTAGACACCCGCTCTATGGTCAAAATTCAACCGTAAAGGTTAACTAAGTATTATATTATATAGATAATATACGTTAAATATCTATCTTTACATAATACCAACGTTCTATTACATTCATATGTAAATAGTATGTCAGGGTAGTATTGCAATGTACTGGGCGGGTTGCATACTTAATGATAAGTGGACGCTGTCGCTCTAACATCCGCAATACGAAGGTCATCGCAGACACATTGCCAACAAGAATCTAAAATTCAACTGAAATAGGTTAATTAAACGATGGAGGAAGCTCACCAGACAGGTACTAATTTGTGACTTCTGTTTATTTCTTAGTCGACAATGCATCAATGATGCCTTTGGACTGCTGTCCATGGACAACGGGCCGCCTTAAATTGCTCACTCTGCCTAGCATGTACATATACCAAGTATCAGTATTTGTAAGACGGTACCCAAATTTGTTTGTTAAAAAGAATATTAATAGTTAATAGTTATAATAGTCATTAATGTTAAGTTATTTAAATATCATGTTAATACATTTTAATAAATAAAAATTTGCACACCATCAACATAGTAAATTGTGAGCTGCAAAAAAATCTAATATTAAGACCTCTGTGTAACCACAATTTTTGCGAATTAATTCATTCACTCACCATGGAAGCTCGTATTTTTTTAAATGGAAATAGCCGGCAAACGAGCTGACGATCCACCTGATGTTATGTGGCTATCGTCGCCCATGATCAACAATACCAAAGGCATCACCGATGCGTTGGCGGCCAAGAAAGAGAGAAGAAAAAGTTAGAAAGAAAGAACTGGCTCTCAAGCCCCCAGCCGGAACACGACGAGTCGTCTGGCGGCTGACTCATGCTCAAGGGTGGTAGCCGAACCACATGAAGAAATAATAATAGTAATAATGGTATTATTAATTAACAATTAAAATCAATTTTACCAATATAATCCCTCCGAGGGCCCTGCCACCAGCGGTGGTATCGCATGCCATTTTCATAGAAAGGTAAGAACTTAATCACCACACACCGTGTCTTATGGATTACGTACATAGAATTCAGCCAATTCAGTCTTAATCAAACTGCAAACTGCTCGGTTAACACGAAGCAAAGCGCAGGCGGACACTAGCCCACAGCAAGAAGCAGTAAGCATTATGAAAATGTTAACAATTGTGTGTGACGCCTCGTTTTATGATTTCAGTTACAATGAATTTGACTACAATCTTGACTACAATGTGGCAACTATTATAATATTATAGTCGTTGAATTTTTCTTTGCAGGTTACATTCCTTTCATACTAGCCTATGATTTAATTATTCATTATAACAAAAAAATTGCATTAATTATATTGGTTTTAGTTAATACAGATTAACATTATATATCTAATGAAGAGTTTGTTTGTTTGGTTGAACTCGCTAATCTCAGGAACTACTGGTTCGATTTGAAAAACTCTTTGTGTTTGATAGTCCATTTATTGAGGAAGCCTATAGGCTATATAACATCATATATTTTAGTAGTTAGTTTTTTCCACAACTTAACGCGTGTGAAACCGCGGGGCACAGCTAGAGACAGATTCGCAGCGTACGTTCACCCAATCCATTTTCATTGTCTTTTACCTCACTGTCACCTTCAAACGACTAGCTATCGTGTAACGAACACAACTTTCTCGAAACATTGGTTATCCAAGATGCAATTCATCATTGTAGTAAGCAAGTGGTCGGACAGTTCCGTCAGGGCGAGTGGTGTTACCATCAATCAAACGCCGAGGACTGACGGTGTGACGGGCCAATGTCAGGGCTGGAGGCTCTCGAGTTTCATCACGCGCCTGTCCGTGGTGCCAAGATGCCAAGAGCGAATGTACTAGATATAAATACATTACGTGTCAAACTGTTCCGCGGGATCACAGGGAAACTACAAAGAAAGTTGTTAACCTAGTCTCTGAATATTGCACAGAATAATATTTAAAGCCATTCGATGACGGCTGTATTAGTTTCTTGACGTAGGTGTGTTTTATATGGACAACGAACCTATGAATCTATTGAATCTATGCTAAATTAAATGTAGGTACCCATAAAAGGTTACCTACCTATAAGGTTTACTATACATATGTACGGTATATAATCAGCCATAGGTTTTCGGTCGGTCAATATACAGAGAATTTCTTTCAGAAGATTTACACGCATGTTAATATGTCTAGTAGGTTCTTTGGAAGAGATCACTGTTTAGTAGTATTTAACGATTGTTTTATTTCAATCGCTTCACAAATCGCATCTACATTTTCGTTAAAATAATTAAATTCATTAAAGTAAATGTGGAAAACAAAAGCGGCCCAAAAAGTGGATAAACTTTTTAGGGTTCCGTAGCCAAATGGCAAAAAACGGAACCCTTATGGATTCTGTCTGTCTGTCTGTCTGTCTGTCTGTCTGTCTGTCTGTCTGTCTGTCTGTCTGTCTGTCTGTCTGTCTGTCTGTCTGTCTGTCTGTCTGTCCGTCCGTATGTCACAGACACTTTTTTCCGAAACTATAAGAGCTATATTGTTAAAACTTGGTACGTAGATGTATTCTGTGAACCGCATTAAGATTTTCACACAAAAATAGAAAAAAAAAACAATAAATTTTTGGGGTTCCCCATACTTAGAACTGAAACTCAAATTTTTTTTTTCATCAAACCCATACGTCTGGGGTATCTATGGATAGGGCTCCAAAAATGATATGGAGGTTTCTAATATTATTTTTTTCTAAACTGAATAGTTTGCGCGAGAGACACTTCCAAAGTGGTAAAATGTGTATCCCCCCCTGTAACTTCTAAAATAAGAGAATGATAAAACTAAAAAAAAATATATAATGTACATTACCATGCAAACTTCCAACGAAAATTGGTTTAAATGAGATCTAGTAAGTAGTTTTTTTTTTAATACGTCATAAATGGTAAACCGCAAAAAACATTGATCAAAGTTACAACGAACTACAAGAAGTTTTATATTATGTTACTTGCTGCTACGGAACCCTTCATGGGCGAGTCCAGCTCGCACTTGGCCGCTTTTTTATTATTTTCTTACTACATTCGAAGTACTTGGGATTCAGAAGTATAAATCTAGCGGGACTTCACTAAATTCGTACTGGATGCAATAAAGACAATTTTCACTTTATTACTTAAACGACTGTAGATATTTATTTTAAGACTAGCTGCCCGGACAGACTTCGTTCTGTCAAAAGTTTTTTTTCAACTGCATACGGTGTGCAAAGATTAAAATCGGTTAAGTAGTTTAGGAGTCCATCGCGGACAAACAACGTGACACGTAAGTAATTTATATATATTAAGATATCATCATATGTCGAACGAAGAGGTGAGAGGCTAGTCCACATAAATGCATGTAGAATCTTCGAACGATTATTCTGAAGCAGAATGAAAACTTTTGGTGCCAGGGATATTTGCAAACGAATTCAAGCCAAATAACGCCCCAACTCAGAGTCACTAACGGTTACTTAAATCGCTCCTTAGTACAGAATTTGTACGGTTATTCTTTACTAAGGAGCTATTAAGGAGGTAACCTTTAGGGACTCTGAGTTGGGACGTAAGATTATTTACATAGTTCTATAGTACCTACTATAATTTTTGTTTAAAAACGATCTGCTAACTATTATTAAAAAAACTTTTTGTCTCGTATTCGTAAGTAGTATCGTCAGTAGTAAAGTATCCTATGCTTGTTTTACACACTCCCACTTTTCTTCAACTTGTCATTCATCAACTCAACGTCTATGTTCTACCCAGGGCGGTTAGTTATATACGAGTATGCACATATACATTCTATTTTTCAACGTCTTCCGAACCGCAGTTCCATCCATCACCACCAGCGATACATTTCACGACAATTCCTTGTCTATATTCCACCGTTTTCACTAGACCACATAGCATTCTGAATCCAGATACCTACCCGCTGCTAAGTCCACCAACTAGAGACAGCGAGCTACAACTCCTGTTATAGCACAGTATGGTCGCAATCTGAGATCATTTCAAAATTACCTCAACAAAAAGTTAATTAGTGTAATACCGAAACAATAATTTAAGTTACGCTAGCCAAGTTCCACGGAGAGCGCTATTTCAGGCTGGCCCAGAAACGGCGTGACGTCAATGGCGGCACACTTTCCGCGAGTGGTGCCGCGGGCGGCGACATGTGTACCGGTCTACACATGAACACTGAGGAACGGAAGTGTGGCTTTCCGATCAGCTGCTAATAACACGGGACTTGACACGTGAGCGGATAGAGCTACTCATCGCTATCATCTGACATATAAAATGATACATCGGGCTTAAAATAGGGATACAAGTAGGTAATTTTCAACCATTCTCGTAGTTGTAGAGTAGTGTTCGGTCATGGTGGAGTCCAAGCTGCATTTACATATTTGCCAAGCATCGGCAAGCCTTGCTGCAGTTGGTTGCGACACCACATTTTATTGGTCAACACAAGCCAACACAAGCCAAGGCAAATGGCCAATTAATGCTTGCCGCTTGTGATAGCTTGCCGAGGCTTGGCAAGCATGTAAATGTACCATCATGAGTTGCTTAGAGAGCAACGGGTTAGGTAAATAGGTATGACGGCCAATTTCCTGCTATTGGATCCTTCGCTATGTTCATTATAATGGACGGTTTTCGTTTAATTAGATAGTAGTAGTAGGTAGGTAGTAAAGACCTATAGGCTAATTATAACTTTTGGAACTGTATAACAGTAGCTACACAAGATACAAACATTTCACGGAGTGAAAGAAACATTAAGATTTGGTTTAGAGATTGGGTTAGAGATGGTAGGGTAGGCATAGAAAAGGTAGATAAGAGTCCCTTTCACTCCAATTAAATACTGATTCCCTGGCTAGTGTTAAATCGTTGAGGGAACACCCTTTTCTGGAGCGTAGTGCTTAATGCCTATCACAGAACTAAATAGCGATATGCAAATTTTTACTCTGTAGAATAAAATAGCAATAAGAAATACCTAATTCAGCTTGCAAAACATTGACACAAAGAAACATACCAACAAACTATCCAAGTTCTATCTAAAAGCTTCAAACAATAAAAGCTCATTAAAACAGTTTCTCAATAACGTATCGTTGTGAAATAAACTTAATTAGAAGACTTATTACTACTAGATACTTATAGAATTTAATCTGAAATCGATGGATACCATCGTTGATTGAGGAAAAACCACAAGCAGCATGAAAATAGGTACTACACTTGATCGTGGGCTGTTCCGCGAACCGAATCGACACTCAATAAACCGACTCGGACACGAGTGTAAGGGTTCATCCATAAATTACGTCACACGTTAGGGTGGAGGGGGGGGGGTCGATGTATTGTGACATTGTGTGACAAGGGGTAGGAGGGGGTCTTAAATTTAGTGAGGTCACATACAGGTAAATGTTAAAAAACCATTAATTGAAATAAAACTTATTTCGGAACTGTTATTTTAATTTAATAATTTCTAGGTGTAAAATTTCATAATATGTGACGTCACACTAGGAGGGGGGAGGTCTCACAAATGTGACCAACTGTGACAAGGAGGGGGGAGGGGTCAAAAAGTCATGAAATTAGTGTGACGTAATTTATGGATGGCCCCTAATTGTGCATTAACTTCAAAAGGATATTAAAGATTATGTTCGTATCGAAGGTACAATGTTTGAAGATAGATAGGAAGAATATGATTAAGATACTCAGTAGTTGGAGTGTTCCTGGAGAACCTTCGAAAATCCTTGGAGTCCCGAGTGCATAGTGTTAATTGTATTAAAATAAATTCAAAATTATTTTAACAGTTGCTTTAATTAGTTTTCAGTATCCAATTGTTCATACCTCGCATGTTAGGTACGTAACATAATAGCATGCTTAGCATTAGGGTGTGTCTGAACAGGAAACTGGCTTGTTCTAATGAACATTAAACTTACTCATCGTGGACTTAACATATTATAAATATCGTGAGTACCCAAGTCTATCATGTTTGCCAGCTCTGAAGACATAGACCTATATGTATATATCTGGGGATTGCATTTCTTTTCTATTCGACAAACGGTCTGGAGATCCACCTGATGGTAAATGGCCACCGTCTCGGACATGGTAACACCCAAGGACAGTAACACCCAAGGCATCACCGATTCGTTGCCGAACAAGTAAAAACAGAAATGAAAGAAAGAACTGGCTCCTTATTCTTAATGTTCTATAATGTATGTTTGTTCCTATGTGGCGTTGTAGAGACCAAACTTGTTGACTGATTTTGATGATTCTTATGTCAATATATTCGTCATAACTTTGCGAGTGTCACTATAGATATGACAGTAATCAAAATTCATCACAGCGACAACCCAACGTCATACATATTGTCAAAAAGAAAAAAATATATCGTCGAACCACGGACGTAAAAAAAAAGAAGTTTCATTTTTCATTTTAAGTAACAGTTTAGGATATATCACAATTTAAAGTTGTTTTAACTATTCTGGCCAATTTATGAACTTCCATAATGAAATGACAACATTGCGAATTTTACGGTCTTGTAAACCTAAGAAAGAAATCAGTGAATCCTAACCAAAAAGTAAAAAATAGAAAAAATGTTGTCGACTGTTAATCCTTCTATGGTGTAGGTAGTTGTTCAGATTCTAAACTATTGGGCTAGTTTTTTCTTTTCAGCTGTATGTATGTATGTATGCAGTCAGGTTTTTTAAATATTTTTTTTAAACAATGCTTGTGTTTTATGTACCAGGAAATTATTTTAAAATGTAAATAAAATAGGGCGCAAAAACAAAAGAACCTCTGACGTGTGTAATTAATGACTAATTTGGCACTCACATCAAAAGGTGTAAAACGAAGTCCACGGAGCAAAAATTACGAGTATTTATATTTTTTTTATAACAAATACTGATAGGAAACATGTATCTGGCCAGGTCATACCCACAAACCCGCAAGGTTTAATCAAACCCTACAATTATAGTTTAAGCAAACCCTTATGATTTGGGATTTCAATATTTCTTGGTCACAAATTTTATCTACCATTCTTTAAATGGATTCGAGAAATAGAGAATATTAATAGGTCCGTAAAATCATTTAAAACTTGTCGCTTTTATGACCTTGTAGCTTTAATGTCTAGAAATATATACATCTGTTTTTGTTTAAATTATGGGGAGGGGGAGGGAGAGGGAGAGGGAATTTAATGGTCTCATATTGTTAAAACCTACCAAAACTATAAAAGTAACAACAAAAAATGTAAAAAAAAAAGTTTTTCAATATTTTATTCTAGGAATCTGGAGTTTTAATAAATATGTATATTCAAGCCATATGCCAAATTAAAGCTTTCTAGTACTAAAGGTCTCGGTGCTTTGCTTCGGACAGACGGACGGACAGATGGACAGAGGGACGGACGGACATGACGAAACTATAAGGGTTCCGAAGGGCAAATTAGAATAATTTCGCGCTACCTTTATTTGTGAATTTTATTCATTTGTGAACGCTTTAGTGATACATATTTGATATTACGGATGTTTCGTCATACTTACCAGGAGGTGGTTCAGTTTAACTATTGACTTAAAAATAAATAATAATAATGGGCCGTTACTCGTGCACCCACTGGCTTCACCCACCGGTGCACGGGTAATTCGTGTTTACCCGTGCACCCACTGCATCCAGGTTGGAAATTTAAAATGATCGATAACATTATCGATAATTTTAAAATGAAAAATAATATGATAAGTCAATTCTTTATATAATTGTATATTCGTTGCATTAAATTAAGATATTCGTTGCATTAAATTTCGTTGATGAGTTCCACTCAATTTATTTCTGCCACTATATTGTCAACTGATGTCTTATAATATAATGGTTATAGTAAACTCGTAGAACCTTCGTAGAGGCTCCGTAGACGCTGCAGTTTGCGCTTACTATTAGTTATTGAGCCACAAAACGGACGGTATTCGATACAATCATCGGAAACTGTACCCACTAATTCTCATATTCAAAGAGTCTCTCTATTTGAAAATTGGTATGGAATATCTTCAGACAGACTTCTCTCCCCTTGACTACTCCTAAAGGAGTCAATAAAGAGGTTGGCTGTATTGAAGCGACCTAGAATACCACCATCAAACCAGGGTGTTGTAATAGGGGACGGAAGCCAGCCGCTTCATGGTAAGGTTCTACGTTTTATTAATCAACATTATCATTAATTCATTTATACTATTTTAGGAACTACACATAATATGTAAATGGTGGGCTACGGACGGTCGCATAATTTGTAACCTGTACGTTGAATAATCTATACATATAATAAAATTGAAGAGTTAAACTGTGATTTTGAAAATGATTTTTTCAAGTTGAAAATCGTTATTTGCACGATACCAACACCGAAAAATGAGTTTTTAACATTTTTTCCTGTCTGTCTGTTTGTTTGTCTCCGCAAATCTCTGAAACCACTGAACAAAATTTAACACGACTTTAACTAAGATATTGAAAAGTCCTCAACTTAGCATTTAAGCTATTTTTTATGGTTCCACACCAAAGGGTTCCTTAGGGATATTTTGTATGGAAAAATAAAAAAATGTCAGCTGATTTGTTTTAAATAATAAAAAACGTTTTCTCCGTACAAAAAAAGTAATACATGCATATCTTAGTTTTTACTTATATGACACGGAAAGACCATAAAATGCCATTAAAGGTTATTTTTTTCATTAATTCAAATCCTTATTACTGAGTGGATATCTGTTTTCTTATTTTGTTTTCAAGAGCATGTTTTTTGCGTATCTATGTGCTCCAATATAATTTCAGCATTTTACTAATTTCACCTTGGAAGTGGTGGAAAAACGCAAATTAATTATGTATGAGTAACCGATCGATTACTATCTTGGCCACTAGATGTCGCTGTATTTGTTGATTCACGCCAACGACTTTAGTACATACAAACCTCTTTTTTACCTACAAATATATAAAATTGAAGAATCCGTCTGTGATTCCGGAATAACTGCAATTTTCATGTTGTACATCGTTACTTGCACGATATTAAAACCGAAATATGATTTTTTTAAATTATTGTTTGTCTGTTTGTTTGTCTCCGCTAATCTCTGAAACCAATGAAAAGATTTCAATAAGACTTTACTACGATATCGAGTCTTCAACTTAAATTATAGGATATTTTTTAGGGTTCCATAAAAAAGCGAGAAAATAAAATATGTGTCGATTGGTTTTAAACTTACAAAACCCTTTTCTTCATCCAAACTAAGGCATAGGTACATACATTTCTTAGTTTTTTTGCAAGATGGATCAAAAACGTAGCACTGAAGTACCTACCTATTTTTACAATTGTACAATAATTCAAACACATACCTTTATCTGACTAATCTACATAATATTATACACAAATATTCACACAAAATCAGGTATCTACGCATATCTTAGTTTTTTCTAATTTGCAAGATGGAGCCAGAATGTGGCATAAAGTAATTTTTTTACAATAATTCAAATACCTATAACTGAATAAATAATTATCTATTTTTCTCTCATTTACATCAGCAACACCAAGGCATCACTGATGCTTTGCCGGCCAAGAAAGAGGGAAGAAAAAGAAAGAAAGAACTGGCTCTCAAGCCCTCAGCCGGAACATGACGAGTCGTTTGGCGGCTGACTCATGCTCAAGGGTGGTAGCTATCCAGGCAAACCCCATGGAGAAATAATAATAATAATAATGTTATTAATTAACAATTATAATGCATATCCTCCGGAACATCGCGTTCAGAATGCAGAGTGCTGAGTTTTCTTATTTTCTGTGAAGCAATATCTCCCCTTTGCCGAATTATTAATTTGCCAAAACTACAATGTAATGCAGGAATGTGTTGCTCCTTTATTACCATTCTCACATAACTCATCGAATTAACCTTAACTCTCTCGCACCGCTGAACCAATCTTGATGTGTTTGGGTATAGACATATGTAGATTGTACCTTGGAGAAGGATATAAGACTAGGTACTTCTTTTTTAAAGTCTGGGTTACCTATATAATGTGAAAAACTAAT
This sequence comes from Thymelicus acteon, assembly GCA_951805285.1. NCBI lineage: Eukaryota > Metazoa > Arthropoda > Insecta > Lepidoptera > Hesperiidae > Thymelicus > Thymelicus acteon. The sequence goes on from OX638213.1 coordinate 21,916,827, forward strand.
GAATTAGCCAAACGGCACAAAACTTAAGAAAAATTAGAACACACAAAATTTTGAAAATAATATGATGAAATAATAATAATAAGTAAAATCAACCGGCCAAGTGCGAGCTAGGGTTGTTGAACCTAACTTAACTATTTAGTGGAACCTAACATAGCTGTGTAACAAAAAGATAAACGGAACTGAGAAACACAGATCTTTTCACAACTCCTAGGGATTGCAGACCTGAGTGTTGGATATTAATTTTAATTTGTTACTTCTCACGTTCCTAAGGAAAAAGATCTTGACAGACAGACGGAGAGACAGACGGGCATTGGAGTGAGTGATTTTGGGAGACGTGTGTGAAAGTGCAGAGAAAGTGAGTGCTTGACCAGAAAATCACCTGATGGTAAGCGGAAATGAAGTTGTGGATGGTAAAGCCAAAAGATAGTAATCACTCTTGACTTGAAGTCACCCACATTATAATCAGATGGGAACACCAACTATGCACGCAAAATAAAAGACGAAGCAAAGCGCGACGTCCGCACCAGAGAGGTGTTGACAACGAAAGGAACCCTAAAAATACCGAAACGTTATGATACGTTTATTGACTTTTCATCGTAATGCGGTTCTAATGATCATCATGCTGCTTTAAGAGTATGTTCAGTAACTTAACTAAAGTGCCTAGAAAAGAGGTACTATTTTTTCCGAAGCGAAGCGAGGGCAATTGCTAGTTAAATAATATATCGCGCATATCCGACTTTAGTTACCCGACACACTATTATTGGTATTAGGTATTATCGGTGTGTCTTTGGTGTCACTGATGCCGGGCGTAGATAGGCACTCACCGTCAGATGGATCATCAGGTCATTTGTCGGGTATTAAGGGTGAGGCCAAACAAACGTATTATTTTGAGCTTTGAGTCGCGAGAAATGAGTCCGCTGCATACCACACAGTTTCATACCACAGTCCTGTTTGTACCACACGGCGAAGCAAAATGAGTTTGGACTATAGTATGAAACAAAAGAAAAAAATGCCATCAAAAACAAAACTTGTAAAAAAACCAAGTCTCGCAACTCAGTTCTTCTACCGTAAAAAGTTGTGAGATCCATGTAATACCAAGTCGGTTAATTTATTCAGTTCCTACTTAAGGGTCCTTCTGTCTTAAGTTATTACGTAATTTAGCTAACCTAACAAGTAACAACATCTTATAGTGACCATATTATTATCTATATTAAAAATCTTTTATATATAAATAAATTTAAATATTGACGGTAAAAGCGCACTGAACACACAACACCTGATTTTTATACATTCCAAGAACCTCTTGATATTTTGGACCGAAGCCAAGGTCATTATCAATTAAGCTTGTCGCTTTTCACTCTGTATTATGATCTCCGCGAGTGTCTCAAACGGCCATACATCATATTTTTGACAATTCCAGAGAAAAACGTTCCTCTCATTTTCCCTCACGTTTATGAGATCATTTACTCGTCATTAAAGCCGCGAGGCCATCGACACGATCTGTTTTATTGAGGTTATCAAAATAGTAAACAAATTATTGTAAAATAATGCAGTCGAATTTAAAAATGTTTCAAAAACTCTCGCACAAGGCTCTGTGTCAAGGATAATATGACTATGAACTTACAAATATAAGAAATCTCTAACCATGAATCACACAGACCTGTCAATATGTCTACAGCGAACTTAAAATAGGGTTCAGTTTGTTTATTGTAGGATGTTTAACTTTTAACCTTTACACATATCGCTGAAAAATTTCATACCGCAATGATAGTTAACGTACATTTTAAGAAACTTTTTTCGACTTAATACGGTGATGCTGCAAGGCCACACATTGGCCAACATTTTCTACATGTTTTTCTATGATATTTTTATATTTGTTTGTTTTGGGATTTTGATAAAATATTTTCATGCACAAGTATAAAGATAGATTTTTGGTCAGAGCAGATATTTTTGTGAAAGATTCGTTCTCGAGTCTCAACGCTTATAACATCATATGAGTTTCCATGGTGTTGCTTGCACAGGGAATTCTAGTATTGGAGTTATTTTTTATATGTTTTACCATATAGTCAAGTAGTAGATTGAAGAACATTTATTAATTATCTACACAAATAATATACCGGCATCGAGGAAACGTTTATAAAATTTATAATCTAAATTTTACTAACAAAAAATAACCGACTTCAAAGTCTCAAAAACTACTTTTCAGATCTCGTTCAAATTTATGTGGGACCATATGACAAGCACCTGCTTCGATTAAAAAAAGAATCATCGAAATCGGTTGGCGTGATATTGAGTTATTCGTCAATTTGTCACGCACATCTTAACACAAGTTTTTATAAGCAGCTTATATAAATAAATAAATAAATAAATAAAATAAATAAATTTATGACTTATGTGGTTTTCTCATGGATGCCATTGTCAGATCTCAATAAAATTTATGTGGGATCACATGACAGCCACCAGCTTTTGATTAAAAAAACAATCATCAAAATCGGTTCGCCCAGTCCAAAGTTCTGAGGTAACAAACATAAAAAAAAATACAGTCGAATTGAGAACCTCCTCCTTTTTTTGAAGTCGGTTAAAAAATTGAGGAAACTCTTAAGCGTCGAAAACTTACAATTCTGAAAATACGATACTTTATAAATGATATTTTTATACTACTATATCCTGGATTTATTCTATTTAACTTTAAAATATACTAAAGATAATAATCGATAGTACCTGCCATTAAACTGCTTGAATATTGATTATTATTTTAAATTATGATTATTTCATGATTCAATACTCTGCCAATACTATTGATAGTAACCTAAACTGTGTAACAACTTGATAAATTATAACAATAAATACTCAATTATTCAATAATAGAGTGTTCAATTTAAATGATTGCAACCTATATACTAGATTTATTGATTATTTTCTAATTATAGCTCCACATTATGAATGGTCTGACGGCGGCGGTCCTAAGTGAATCACTAAATTTATTTCTGAATCATACTCTCCCGCGCGGGCAGGTGTGGGTGTCTAAATTCCACATCAATAATGCATTGTCACCCTTATAACTTGTGTAGTAAATAATTATAACGGTGATAAATATACTAAATAAATGCCTGAACTGAGATAGATTCACCTCCTACGCCTGTATTTAATGTCAAAGTTTTGTATAAGTTTAGAGAAAAGGAAAAGTTATATTTAAAAAGAGAGTCAAATTTCATAATGCGTAAATCTAACTCACACGTTACACAAGGCTTTGGATTGACTTGAAAGCTACAATGGAAAGTGTTTTAACGTCTTCAACGTCTGTGTCCTCTACCCTAAGGTTGTCTTGTCTCAATAAGACCACGTGTGTAGATGTTATATGCATTGTTAAGTATTAAGTATTTCTAAGTGTGCATAAAGAATATTGTAATGATTAATTTTCATATTATTTTTTGTAATTCGTTGCTTCTAAATTATTCTAAATGTTTATTTGTTAAAGAAAATAGCATTTAAACCGCTATAAGAAGAAATGTAAACAATTCATATATTATGTGTCTTTTAAATTGAACAGACACATGGACCAGCTACATAAAATACTAAAACAGTGAAATAAATGTATGTCAAATAATAATTATCATAGTTAATTATGTCAAACTAATAAGAAAATACACATAATTATGTATACACGTATATCATAGTCTAAAGAATTAAGATTATCAGTATGTGCTAAAAAGAAACTCCATAACTTTTATTGTCTTTATTGATTGTAATCGTTATACAGTGTATCAAAACGAGCGTTAAATGTGTTGTATAATACTTGAATGATACTTAAAATAATGACATAATGACATTTAGGTAATAATAATATACTAATGATAATTATCACAATAATGTTGACCACGACACATAAAGGGTAAATACAACATAAAGATTCATTTGGCGATAAGCAGGATATTTACAATGATAACTGATAGATGACGTTTACTCCTTCTTCTATGTTCTTCATCTTAAGATACAAATGATCAGTAGTAATACATTTTATATGTGGGCACGCTAAACACATAGTCCAAGGAGGGACCTCGCGACTGGAAGAAATGGTTCTCGTAACTATAGACACGCCCCCTGTACCTGCATAAACAATTGATTCTCATTACGTCATCACAGGATGAGGATAATGATATTGAACAACTAACTAAGGTAATGATTCTTCTAATGATGGTGGGTGGTCAAGGCAATGATAATGAATCTGATGGAAACACTCCTTGTTAAGATAACGGTGGGGTTGGAACAGTGAACACACACGGGTATTATTAAGTATTAGTTGATGTTGCTATCATTAGAGCTGTTGACGAAGATATTATGAATGCAAAAAAATATGCTTGATTTTAATGATTGATGAAATACGTCGTTTTATGAAATTGTAACTTTTTTTAACGCAACATGATCCTCAACAATATCACGTTTACCCTCTCGCGATTATTCTGTCGAAGTATACTTCGAGAATTTTCGTGAATATAATTTTTTACTACGTGAATACATGTACTAAAACGGAAAAATACGATTGCATTCAGCTAGTGTTGTGCTGTGTGTTACGCCACAGTGCATCGACCTCGGCTAATTTTACCCAGTATCGGTGTCCAGCGCATTGGCATCGGCGGCGTCGCATCAACGCCATTAAATGCATTCTGCCCACTTTATTACCGCCCCGATCCTCTCAGAATGTCATAAATCCTATTTGAAAACCTATCGGATTACAAGTCATACTGACATGATTTCAAGTTTTTTTATCGCATAACTTTATGATCTATTTGAATTTAATAGCCATGAAATTTAAAATCACCAATAAAATATAATTCAGTAAAAAATTACCCTTTCACTACTGTATTGTAAACTGGGTTGCTTAATTTCACGTACATGTAGATTGTAGACTAGATAAAAATATACGAGTACCTACAACATCTTATTGTGGAAGATCTAAAAATATTAAGTGGAACGGCCAAACTACAATGTATTTACATAATCTCGGAGGATTAGATCGCTGATTTATGAACGTGAACGTTTTATGAATTTTGGGAGGCATAACGATGACATGAATAATATTTTCATATGTCTGTACATGATTTATCAAAAGCTGCAATAACGACTAGTTTCACAAGACGCATATCAATCGGGTTAAATATACATTATGAACTACATACATCAATGGGAGCACGGTTGTGCAAAGCTCATGCCAATAACTGCTTTCTTACGCCAGAGCCATATCTCCAGTACTTTGGTGAACATCACTTTAATGCAAAAGATTCAGATTTACGGGGCATTGGTTGATATGACTCTGGAGATGAAGGCAGACTTAGTATGTATGTTACTCACTTTGATCCAAGAGCGGCTTTAGTGTCGAGAATTTCAACAATATCACCGGCTTTAAGGGAAACTTCATCGTCGGCCGTGGCGGTATAGTCTCCCGTCGCCACTACCACATCTTCTACCTGAAACAATAAAAAAAATTTATTAAAATGATGTCTTAAAGTGGTACTTAACTGCAGCACTTTCAAGGTAACGGGCTTACAAATAAATTGTATAGGAAATGTTTATCTTCACTTTTATTACCTTTGGTGGACTTCTGCTACAACTAGATCTAGATCTAGTTGACGATCGTGATGGATATCGTTTGTAGCTTGGCGTGTTATCTAGACTGCTCATTCTACTTCTCGTATTCTCCCTATCCAACAAAACACCACTGTATCTACGATTCCATCCACCCAATTTTGTGATTCTTTGTGCGTTGCTTATATTGCAATATCCTGTAAACGATTGTAGATCTTCGTCATTGTCATCTACAACAGGGCAACTATACATACTGAACCGATGGGCTGTTGGCTGACTAAGATTCAGTGCAGAGAAAACGTGTAAAGGCTCAAAATGCCTTATTCCGCTCTCGTCTAGTACTGTGTAAGCTACTTGTCCAGTTAGGACTGCGCGACTTGCTTCACGGGGAACCACTGCCTGCAGTCCTTTTTTCATGATTAATAATGCACCACGATGCTTTTTACGTTGAAACAGGAAGTCTTCCATCGCTAGACTATTCTCGGGTTGAAGTAAACTCAACGGGACGTCTGCTGAAGTTAATAATGGAGAGTTTTCTGGAACGATCATGAGCGCGGCGCTCTCTCGTACCAAGTCCCTAAGTTTAGGGTCCGTACGAGCAAGCTCTGTATCGGTTTCTAGTTTACGAAGTGCGGAATGTAAGCTTGGTGTTTGTTCAGCCAGTTTTCTCATAACAGTTAACCTTTTCAAAACATTTAAGCTTGATATATCTGAGAATACTTCAAGCATGTTATCTTCATCATTCGCTGCAGCCAATAATTTAGATGCTACATCGCTCATTCCGAGTATTCTTGCAAGACCAACAGATTGTATGAGTAAATCTTTAATGACGGTTTTATCTGAACTCTGGAATAAAGATTCAACAGATTTTGTACTACTTTCTTGAACTGCCGATACTATAGCCTTTTGGAGTGTTTCAGCTGCTTCGTTATCTGTTTTGATAAATGAGATTGAATCTGATATGTGAGCCAGTACGTGATGCAAGAGACTAGTATCATTTTTAGAAATATTTTTAAATGCTGGCCCCAGAACTTCATTTTCACTGCTTAAAAAGTCGCTGAATTTTTCAATTATATCTTCGTCTGTTTGTTTATGTTTATTCAACGTCGTGTTTAAAGCAATTTTAATCAATTCTACTTTCGGTTGAGAAGTATGTTCCAAAATTTCTTCACAAAGATTTTCCTTCTTTTCTTCAGTTTGTAGAATTTTGTACATAGCAGCTACAAAGTCCTGGTCGATTGCTTTACCTAATATGGTATCAATCGATTTTAATATTAGTTGATACTTTTCTTTGCCATTATTATTATTAATTTCTTCAAATTGTTCAGCAGTGACTAAAGCAGCTAAAACCGCTGCAGCAATGGAATTTTTTACATGTTCCTGATGCGCAGTTTGTCCATTGCCACCAACGTAGCCCAAGTTTTCCTGCATTTCCATTCGCTTTTTATTATTCCTTGTCTTTTTCGTTTCAGAGCTATTTTCCTCGCTACTATGATCTTCACGTATTTCAGTCTTTAAATGTACACTCATTTCAATTATAGATTTAATTACATCCATTAATTGATTTGCCACGTCATCTTGAAGCCCAAAATCAGAAACGAAGGCTTTTAAAGCTTCTGCGTTCCTTGTTTCGTTAAGAATTACTTTGATTGCAGGTAAATCTGCAGGGACCTGTCTTCCTATTGACATACCGGCTGCTGCTAATTGTTTTAACATACTGGTATCAATAGTTAATTCTCCTTTCGTTGATGTAGTATCGTTAGGGTTGGTTTTGACTTTTAATAATTTTAGTTCTTCAGGTGTAACTACAAAACTTTGAACAGAAAACTCTAATCCTTCTTCACCTTCCACAAGATCAGGAGCAACAAACTTTAATCCTTCAGGGGTTTGAACGATCTGCCCAGGAACAAAGGTAACGCCATTGTCATCTGTTTCTATTACACGTCCAGGGACAAATCTAGGCCCTTCTTCTGTGTCAACAACTTGACCGGGGACAAACCTTGAGCCTTCATCTTCGGTAGATATTACTTGACCTGGAATAAACGTTGGACCAGCCTTTGTTTCAATAATTTGTCCAGGTACAAAACGTGGACCATCTATCGTGTGTATGGTTTGGCCAGGAACAAACTTTGGCCCACTTTTTGTGTTAACCACTTGACCAGGAACGAATTTTGGGCCATCTTTAGTATCTACTACTTGCCCTGGTACAAACTGCTCTCCATTTTCTGTAAACACAACCTGCCCTGGCACGAAAATACCCTCAACCATCATTCCAGGAACAAATCGTGATTCATTGGCTTCATTTTTCACCAGTCTTCCTGGCACTACTTTTCCATCTATTGTCGGTACTCTTGAGCCAGGATAAAATTCGATGCCTTTAGAAGTTTGAACCATGTGGCCAAATACATATAATGATTCTTCAGATAGTGAACATGTTTTGATATCTATAGGCAACCCCATGGGTACACTTTCAGTAAATATAATATCTTCCATTGACTTGGCCACAGAAAATTCAACATGCCCATCGGCTTGAACAATCGTTTTTCCCGGCAAAAACTTTTCGCCACTTTGTGTACGCACTATTTGACCTTCAATAAATTTCGGTCCATCAATTGTATCAACAGTTGTCCCAGGTATAAACTCTAAACCATTTGGGCATTCCTTTGTTATACCAGGTATGAAACAGGATTCTCCATTTATGGCTACTGTTTGACCGGGTATGAATTTAAGGCCATTCGGTGTAGATAATGTAGCTCCAGGAACGAAATGTAATTCATCATCTTGATGTATCACTTGGCCTGGAACAAACTGCCACTCGTTGTCTATCTTGGCATTTTGTCCAGGTGTAAATGTTATGTTGCCATTTTCAGATAAGGTCTGGCCAGGTATGAATTGTACACCATCTGGGGTCATAATTGTTTGACCAGGGACAAACACCTCTTCTGATCCATTAGAAATATTTTTTCCTGGAACAAACTTAAGTCCTTCTTCAGACAAAACTGTTTGACCTTCTGTAAAACGGTACTCATCTTTATTTTTTATTGTTTGTCCACAAACAAACTGTTCGCCGTTAGATGTTTTCAAAACTTGACCCGCAAGGAAAAAGGGTTCGTTAGTGATTTCATCAGTTACAAGATGGCCTGGTATTAATCCGGGTCCATTAGGTGTATTGATAGTTAGGCCAGGTACAAATATTGACCCTGCAGGAGTTTCCACAGTCTGACCCGGAACAAAAACAGGACCTTGCGGAGTATTTATATTTTGCCCAGGAATAAACTTCTTCGCTTTATTTATATCTAAAGTTAAGCCTGATATTTTTGCTATTTTTTCTCTTTTCCCTTTTTTAATATTTTTCACAATTTCGGGCAAATTATCCACTGTAGGCAATACATCCATTTTGTTTGCCTCCAACAATTTCTCAGCAATATTTGAAGTTTCGATTAAACGTTCTTCTGAGATTTCTTTAACAGCATCTAGAACTGCGGTTGAAGGCCGAGATGTAATCGGTTTCAATGGGTTAACACATGGCACATTTTCTAAAGTGAACGAAACATCGCTTATATTACGATCCACTTCATATATTTCTGCATCACAATGATGTGGAGTTATTTTTAAAGGTCGTGGTAATTGTGTGACTTTAGAAACGAGATGCTCATCAGTTACTTCTTTTTCAAATAATTCCCAATCCCAAGATTCAATGAGATGATGCATTTGATCACGCCATTCACCACTGCACATAACGATGCTCGATTTTGACCGCATATGATTCACATCAAAACTCTTGTACGAAAAACTTTTTATATCTTTTCTTTCATGTTTGATTTCACTTAATTTTGCTTTCTTAGCAACACGATCTTGGCGTAACTTTTCTACTTCTAATTCCTGCACTTCTGCAAGTCTTTCCTTACTTTCAAATATTTTTTTCATAGAGGATAGTCCAGCAGCTCGTTTCCTCTTTTTCTTTTTCTCTTCCAATTCTTCTAACTCTCTTTGTTTTAACACTTCCGCATTAGGTCCCTCCCCTTCATATATTTCAACTTCATCAGTAAAATCTTTAAAGTCCATGGAAACATGACGTCCTTGTTTCATTTTGATCAACACTGTATCAGAGTCCTTAGCCAGCATAACGTCCCGCACGTCACCGTCTCTCACTGCCGCTTCCATTCGAGCCGAGAACACTAAACCGCATTTCCTTTCTTGAACAGTATACACGTACCGTTTCTCATCGGCCACTTGTTTAGTTGAAAGCATTTCCAGTAACGCTTTCTGAGCGTCGGATGACCCGTCAAGCACAGGGAATATATATCTATAGTCCGGCAGCAGATCATGTTTTCTGTTTCCATAGTGAATTTCCGGCGAATAATGGTGCGGGCCTAGTTCACCCGATACGTTCGTTATTTTACACTTCTTTTTCCCAGAGCTGGATGTAAGTAAAACTGGAATGTAATGATGCGTAGGCAATCCATAAGATTTGCCCGTAATCCTGCAACAGCGCTTAGCATCGGCCGGCGAGATGGGTGTGAGTAGCGGGAAGTAGTTAGGTTTCGGCAGCCCCCGGCTGCGGCCCGTTATTCTGCAGAACGACATGGCGGATCGGATCACGCCAGCATAATATTTGTTTACAAGCCGAAGTAGTCGATTCGAGTACAAAAAATCACAACAAATTGTTCGAAGTGCTATCTGTTTCGCGGCGCGTGTCTTGCGTGTGGTAGGAGCGGTGGTTGCAAAGTGACTGCGCCGGCGGCGTCTCCGAGCGTGCCTTTAGCGTCGTTTCGCACCTTCGCGGAGGCAGACGGTGTGCCGTATATTTGTTCCGGTTAAACGCTATTTATAAACATAAAGAGAGACGTATTTATTTACGCGAATTATATGACACAGTTTCATGGTAAAAAAACTGGAGGAACGGAGTGAAACTGTTTTGATGCAAGCCATTTTAAAAGCTCATTTATTCCAAATTATTTGACTCAATAACGATGCTTCAACAAAAACATTTATAGCGAGTTCCACAAAAATGTACTTGTGTTATAAAATGTTTTCTTCAATTGTGTCACAGAAGTTATTTTTAAATTCTAAGATCTTCATATTTAAATTAAATTACCACGGATTAATAGCTATCAATCACGATCATTTTTATCTCCAGCTATCTGGTTTCGATTGCAGATTTCACACAGCTATATGTAGTCATACAAACTCTTGGGTCCACGAGTTTTCTAACAATGTTCTTAAGTGTAAGGTGCATGCTGGATATTAACTTAGAGCAATTTATTTAAAACCTTAATTTATAGCCATGGCTGACCACGGGTTTTAAGTTAAAAATTAAAATTCGTTTACTAAACACAAAAAAATATTTCATATAAATTTTGTTAGAAGTTTGCAAAAAGTAACCATCTAAAATCACCAAAACTGCGAGGCAGTCGTTGCCAAGGGAAATTATAAAATACAACTTAACAGCAATGTGTGAGTATGAAAGCAATAAATATAAACATTTCTTGTATAACAAAGAGACATGACTCTTTGTTCGATCAAATTGCGACCGCCCGGAAGCTACTTTTCATCGCCACGGTAATAAATTTCACACAAAACAAAGAAGTAAGTGTAAATAAAAATAAATATATTGAAAGGAAGTGATAAGAGTCGATCTGGCTTTGTCATTAACAACGGTCCACTCCAGCATGGCTTAGCAAACTAAGTTATCTATATCGAAGTTCTAGTGTTGTCGTTAGTTCCTGTCAGATCAGTAAACGATAACCGATATTTACTATCGAAGAACTTGTTTTAATTCGAATAAATAGGACCTAAATTACTGACTACAATACTAATTTGCTTATTAGCTTTTGCATGCGCGAAGCTACTCTACTCTCGCTCAAAAATTAGGTTTTCCGATTTCGACATGCTTAGATAAATCAATAAAAATAAATCTAGAAGGTTGCATATGTACTTTCTTTGTTTATTCTAACAAAATTGTGTTCTGTCAAAGACATAGGGGCCCCATTATCCTGATATGCCCAGGGCCTCGAATAGATTAAAGACGGCAATGTCTGAAACATGAAAGTTTTCAAGAAATTTTGCCAATAGAGGTCAACCATCCACCTACTGACACCGCGTGTAGTTACTTAACTTGGGTGATCGCTAACGGTCGATAAATGGTTGTGCTGTAAGCGCTTCGGTTTTACGTGTAACTTATTATATCACACAAAATACACTGACGTCTATTATTTTGATACACCTACTGTCGTAATAATTCTGTCTTTATTCATTACAGGACACAGCCCCGTTTGAAACAGGATGGATTATCCCTGCGTGTAAATAAATTTATATAATTGTTTAGAAAAATAAGGTAATTTATTCAGTTGTATGACACTTTTAAAATAAAACAACCAGCCAAGTGCGTGTCAGGCCACGTGTAATGTAGGGTTCCGCAGTTGCAAGTTCATTTATTCCTTGACTACTGGCCGTGATAGTTTTCCTTAAAAATTCATCATAACAATATGTGCTACTGCCTATCCCAACTTCATAATGTTTTTATTTCTAGTCTATGTAGTTGCATGAAAAAAATTGCTGCTTAAAGCGCTTTGTGTTCGCATTATTAAAAACATCTTTGCTTGTGTTTATTTCTGGTGGGCAAAAAAAGGGTTGTCTATCTATTTTCATGAATTTTTTCACATGTTCAGTACCTACTATTCAGCAGACAAGGGGTGGGGAGTTACTTGATTCTCCTTGATTCACTTCGTCTCAAGAACAAATACAGCTAATCAGACTTCAACGCGTAACTGGAAAGATAACTTTGAGTATTGAGTCAATCATAAAACTATACACATTAGTAAAAGATAATTTTAATAAAGTTTCGCAAAACGCCGTCACATGCAGTTGTCTCAGCGGCCCGCGCCCAGTAGTCTCCGGCGACGAGCGTTAACAGATAACCTAGAGTCGCGGTTATTTGTGAACCGACCACAGACCTTCAAGTTTAAGCGAGCGTGCAGTGGACGGGTTATTTCTGTACGGACAGTTCTTTTTGCGGAATTGTCCGTTCCATTCGGAGACTACTTTTAGATGTTGAAACCAGTAACGGCGATGGTGACCTACTGCTGTGCGAAGGGTGACTGACGTTTCCGCCGCCGGTTCTCCAGCTTACGTACATCATATTATGTAATGCTAACTGCTACGTGACCGCTAGTGATACAGTTTCACGACTACTTCCGCGCTCCAGAAGATTACATGATTCCGGCCGAAAACTAGAACTGAAGGACCTTTAAGTTCTTTCACATTCATACATAGGTATGGGCTGAAATCATAACCCTCCTTTTGGCTTCAACATTTAGTATTTGTGTAGCAAACATAATTCTTGGTTGTTTTTTAAAAGGTAAACACTATTCTAACGATGGACACCCGAAGCTGCAAACAGTGCCGGTTTTAGCACTACCAGCGCCCTGGGCGATATTTCTACTATTGCGCCCCCTATCTGCCATTGAAAACCCATACGAAAATAATAAACATGTAAATCCACGCCTCCAATATAAATCCAAGACCTCGCGGTCGGTCACCTATGCGATGGACTGACCAGGTTAAAAACGCAATAGGTGGCCCCTTATGTGAGTGCACCAGGATGACGACCAGCAGAGAGAGATGGCGAGATATCGTGAGGCGAATTACATCTGCCCCCAACTCCACTACTACGTGACGACCACGTCAGCTCTGTCAAGAGCTTATCGGCCGAGAAAAAAATCCATGCCAAGTTACAACTTTCCAGCACTAAGGGTCTCGACGCCATGTTGCGGACGGACGGACAGACAGACATTACGAAACTATAAGGGTTCCTTTATGATTACCTGCAGCGTCCCTTCACATCTGGCGCCCTGGGCGGTCGCCCAACCGCGCCCTACCCTAACGCCGGCACTGGCTGCAAGCCATAAGTCCTCATATACAGCAGGGTCACAGACCAGATGAATAACAACAATAACAGTTCAGGCAAAGAGTCTTTGTATCAAACAAAGGCTTGTGGTTTTGGAATTAAACCAATTCATTCATCAATGCGTTGTATAGGAAGGTTAACGTAGTTTACGAACGAAACGAATTTTTTGAAAATCCTCATTATGAAATATGATGAAAACAGGACTCATTGATTGCTAAGACTTGATTTATGCGAAGCAAATAGTGCGTAAGATGAGATGTTGGGCAAAACGTTAGCGACCTCTTAGAACTTCAGTCGTTAGAGTAGAGGGAGATCGATGGACTAGTAGGTATAAAATTAATGAACTTCTGTGTCTTCAAATTGCAAAAATCATTTGGTATTGTATTTTAACTGAGGTTCAAAGTCTCTGTTCAGTCGTAGCAATAATACTACGTAGTAATAATATTACTGCATGATAACAGTGTTTGGGTGTGATTTTATCGTTTAACTATCTATTATTATTTAAATAGTAAAAATTTTTTGCAAAGTTAATTAAACTGAATATCACTTGCCTAGTTATTGAAAAATACATACAAATAATTTGTCCACTATTGTTGAAAATGAATAACATAAATCGTCATTTGGCCTTAGTGACAATCCGTGGCTACGTAGCAGAATTTTGTCTGTTCTGTGCCTTGATCTTAAGTGACCTTCAGTGTAAAAGCATTGATTTTAGTGAAAATATTTTCCTGAACCTAAATCTTCAACTATTACACTTACATATCACAATTTACGAAAATTTTTATCACTTGGCGCTAAGCAGAATTTTCTAGTTGGATATAAAAACTGTCTGATTATAAGTGCGCTGTGATGATCATCAAAATTTATGTCGTTTTTATTATGTTTAAAACAATGATTTATTACAATAGCAGGTTGGGTATGACTCATAGTGTTTTCACAGAAAATACCCCAACAACAACAACAGGAAAGTAATTATTGAAAAGTTTCCTCATCATAGTACTTGTCATAGGAGATTTGAATAAATGTTTCTCTTAGTCATTCGGGAAGGAATAAAGAGCTTTTAACTTTATCAATACGATGTGCAGATGTACAAAACATATTTCTACATTGAAATGAAATATTTTAGCTTCAAGCAACAATTGAATAACAGTCAATTTGTTGTTGTTTGTTATTAATTTGGCAATGGTAATAGTAGTAACCATTATTACTATGGCATTAATTATTATTATGGCATTAAGATATTATTGCACAACTCAAAGTTCAGAATTGCAATGGAACTATTTTAGTGATCTCACCGCAGTAAATTTCTATAAGGTCTCGTTTTAGCCACCCGATGTGCTTAATATCTCTGTGAATCTATAAAATAATTTAGAACTCAGTAGCTAACCCGCTTCTATTCCTTATGTTTACTGCTACACAGATTTTCATATCAGGCATTTAACGAATTTCAAGTTCAGCTCATTAATTTATTGTCCCATATAAATTTAAAACAATAATTCATTACAATAGCTAAATATCTTAAGTTATAGAGGTCCGAAGAACTATAATGCTTCCCGCCCACGTCAGTCTTTTTGTAGGACCGATAATCGGGCCGATTTTTTCTTCCATATTATTTCTGACCGACTTTTTGACCGGCTATTGCTATCAGTACGTTCTATTTTTCTCCTACAAAAAAGCGGTCACCGATTATCGGACGTGGGCGGGAAGCGTTACCCTGTATAATCTATTGTTGATGTTTTCGAACGGACTAAGGTATATAGACCAGGTACAATTGTAACTTTGGTTCTATCAGAACATTTTTGATTAAACTTATTATAATATTATATTTTGAGCTGTTATATTTTATAAACTGAACTAAGGTTCACAAAAAAAATCATTGAAAAAAAATTAATCATAATTATTATCTTTCATATACCTGCATCATACATACAATGATCTTTTTATACTAGTACTAGCTGACTCGGAAAACGTTGTTCTGCCAAAAATTTAGGGGTGGACCACCACCCTTAACATTTAGGGGGATGAAAAATAGATGTAGTCCGATTCTCCACCCTAGCCGATATGCAAGCTAAGATTCACGAAAATCGGTCGAGCCGTTTCGGAGGAGTTCAACTTTTAACACCGTGACACGAGAATTTTATATATTAGATGGAGAGGTACGTAGACGCAAATAAAATTGGAAAATAAAAGTGTACTCTGAAGCCAAACTCCCATAATTAGGTCTAGTCTATCTGGAGTTGTGAGCTGCAAGAATCACTTTTCATTGGTAAGATGAGCGCGGAGGAGTGGTTTAGACATAAGCCAATTAATTTTTGGCGGCAAATCTGCTGACGTACAAACACTGACGTCCAAAAACAGGATGAAAGAGTGCTTAAAAATTGAGCCGTCTAGCCGACGTTTTGTTTTGAATACTTGTACATTAAACAGTCTTTGTGTAAGATTATCTATCGCATTAGATGCGATTCAAAGAGAACAGCCCAGTTACAGATCAAGACAAGCGCGAATCTGGTCCGCCTATTTACAGATTTCCTAGAAAAATAAATCTTTACACGCACATTATTTAGGAGTTTGCAGTCGCGTGTTTGCAAACTTGTCTTACAAAATCTTGCGTGATTTATAGGATAATATGCTGATGCTTGGGTGATTCATTAGTTGAATTAAAGTTGTGGCTCTGGCAAGAAATTTGATTTGCGAATGTAGGTACTTGCCACGTGTAGGTGTCTTTTATAATGTAGATACTTATTTGAACACCAGTTAGACAGAAGTGACATTCTTTTCTTGAGAAGGGTTGCAACTGCAGTTCAGCATGCTAGACAAGTGCAAGTTAACAGCCTTAAAACATTTTGGAGAAATTCTTTTTACGTACCTATATATATTATATATTTAGTATCGAAGCAAGTATGCTTGTAAATAGTTCGAAAATGCCTTTTAATTTTTTACATAACTTGGTATATTTTATTTATTATGGCAATTTTTTGAGTGAGTATTTGAATAATATTATTATGTTGGCATTGAATGAATTGTACGTTACTATATTAGTTCATTGTATGTTGGTAAATGTTGAAGGAACTTTATTAAAATAATAATAAAAAAAAAAACAAAAAAACCCGACTGCGTAAAAAACTAAAAAGAAAAAAATAAGCCCAGTACCTAGTTTAGAATGTTGTTTAAAGTAATACTGAACTGAGTAATACAAGGATTAACAGTTGGGACCCATTCTTCAACCAATCAAATCTTGTCTTTTCCCAAGCAGCCCTGTAAAATTTAAAAAGGTCTAGACTGTTAATCTTTCTATGGTTTAGTTGTTTAATATTACTTTTAACAACATTCTAAATTACTCAAGCTGAAATCGATCAAGCCGTTTAGGCTACAGTTAACCGGGCTTTGTTAAAATTAAAATGTGTAAAATATGTGAATTATGTTCTACGTACGTTCTAAAATTACCTTTCTTGATTATGAAAAAATGTAGTTTGTGAACATAATTAATACAAAAAGTGTGGCTTTATTTTTGAATCGTATAATTTATATTATATTTTATTGTCCTAACCACAATAATATTTTTTTTTGATTCCGCGAAGATATGAGTTTAGAATCATAACATTAAGTATTCAATTAATGACTCATAATTATAGAACGTGCATATTCGTACCAAAGCATCCTGGAATTGGCAACTGATCCGTTCTGTGGCAGGAATAGTGTCGACTCATGAGTCATGACATTTTGATCATACACAAATAGGACTTGACGATTACTTCTTATTACAATCCCACTCCAGCATCTCGGCGCTACAGTGAACTTTATACTGCGCTTTGCGGTTTATTTTGGGGTGGAACGGGCTCCATCAATCTTGAGTCCGCAACAATCTGAACAACCTTCCCTGCAAGTGGTACGCTCTGCTGAATAACACGCTATGGCGCCCAGACCCCAGTCTGTTGGAGGTCGCCTGTGTCGACGGTTAGACTCAGCACCGCCCAGTTCATTCCGACGCTACTTATGCATAGTAGGGTTTTTTCTGGTTAACTCTGTATAACTGTTTTTGTATCTCTGGTTAACTTTGTATGGTTATATTAAAATTAAAAGTCATATTTTCAATGCCAATTAATGAATTAATGAATTGAGGAACTGTTAAGTTTTCATGCTAAAGTTATTATTATTTTAATTTTAATTATGTTTATACATTACTGTTGTTTAACACTGTAATTTTAAAATTGTGTTTCAAGGAATATTATGTATGTTTTTTGCCGTGCCCAGCCTGGGTCGTGTGTATACTATATCCATTTGTAAGACCTTGTAAAATCATCACATCACACGTTTATGGCAATAAATAAATGAATAAATAAATAAATAAACTCTCCTTGGTTTTCTTGTAATTATTATTCAAGAAATTATATTATTTCTTGTAAAATTAATCGTAAAATTGATCGTGAATAATAATAATAATAATAATAATAATAATAATAATAATAATAATAATAATAATAATAATAATAATAATAATAATAATAATAATAATAATAATAATAATAATAATAATAATAATAATAATAATAATAATAGTAATAATAATAATAATAGTAATAATAATAATAATAATAATAATAATTTATTTATCATTAAAGACTCATCCATTACAAGTGATAAATGTCGCAAATGTCACACCCAACCAGAAACACTTACACAGACAGACTACACTTACAGACACAACCAGGTAGTTAATATAATACATCAAAAATTAGCATTAAAATATAATCTTGTAAATAATACCAATACGCCATATTATAAATATACTCCATCAACAGTACTAGAAAATGCTACACACAAATTGTACTATGACCGCGCTATACTTACCGATAGGACAATTCACTACAACAGACCTGATATAACTCTTCAAGACAAAACTAATAAAGTCACTTACCTCAAAGATATTTCAATACCAAATACCCAAAACATACAGAAAACTATAACAGAAAAAATTAATAAATATTTAGAACTCAAGGAAGAAGTAGTTAGAATCTGGAAACAGAATAAAGTGTATGTAGTTCCAATAATCCTTTCTACTACGGGTGTGATACCTAAACATCTTCGCCATAGCTTACAACTTTTAGACCTAAAAGAAACGATCTACATCTCTCTTCAAAAAGCCGTCATTTTAAATACTTGCAGAATTGTGAGAAAGTTCTTACAAATAGACATTAACGAAACTCATACGCACACATTATAGGTACATTTACATTTCTGCATTTACTTGGCCCTGGCCCGTAAATGTGGATAAAAACCAGCCCAAGAGCTGAGAAATACGTACATATAAAAATAATAATAATAATAATAATAATAATAAGCTCAAGCTGCTAGCTCCCAATGCCACCCGCCTGAGGGAGTTGCTGAATATCACCACTGAGTTCAGTAGCTCCATCAGGATGGAGCTTGGACTAGACAAGTGTGCGGTCCTGCATGTGGAGAGGGGACAGGTTACTCATTCGGCCGAGATTAATCTCGAGCCGACTAGCATCAGGACACTCTCTGAGGCTGAATCATACCGGTATCTGGGTATGTCACAGTCTGTGGGGGTTCATGAGACGGACATGAAACAATCAGTTTGCGAAGCCTTTCTTGGACGCCTGACAAAAGTTTGTAAAAGCTATTTGTCGGGTGCCAATAAGGTCCGAGCTTATAACGGTTGGGTCGTGCCCGTTCTCATGTACACCTTTGGCGTACTCAGATGGACTCAGACCGAATTAGACGCCCTGGATAGAAAAGTCCGCACGACTATGACTCTCTATCGCATGCACCACCCGAAATCGTCTGTTATGAGGTTGTATATCCCCCGGAAATGTGGCGGTCGAGGCGTATTGAGCGTCAAGACCATGCATAATCGGGAGATATCCAACCTCAGAACCTACTTTGAGACGAAGAGGGAGTCCCCAATGCATAGAGACGTCATAGAATGTGATAAAGGACTTACTCCCCTATCTCTGGCCAAACCCGAGTGGCAGAAACCGGTGGTACTAAGCACCTCTGACCGGGAGACCGTATGGAAGGAGGAGTTGCACGGACGCTTTTTTAAAGCTCTTCATGAGCCGTACGTAGATAAAAAAGCGTCCGTGCAATGGCTGCGCTTCGGTGACCTTTTTAGGGAAACCGAAGGTTTTGTGTGTGCAATACAAGATCAGGTGGTTAAGACGCGGAACTACCGAAAGTACATCCTGAAGGATGGCACTACCGACATTTGTCGAGCTTGTCGCCATCCCGGTGAGTCACTCAGGCATGTGCTGTCGGGATGTTCGGCTCTTGCTAACACTGAGTATCTGCACAGACACAACCAAGCGGCCAAAATACTTCACCAAGAGCTTGCTCTGAAGTACGGTCTCCTGGATGAGAGAGTGCCGTATTATAGGTACACACCGATGCCAGTACTCGAGCGTGACGGAGTTCGACTCTATTGGGACCGGTCCATCATCACGGACAGGACGATTCTGGCGAATAAGCCTGATATCGTGCTGATGGACCGGGCACAGTCGAGGGTGTTTTTAGTGGACATCACCATCCCACATGACGAAAACCTCGTGAGAGCGGAGACAGAGAAAAAACGAAAGTATCTAGATCTGGCTCACGAGGTTTCCAGCATGTGGCATGTGGAGTCCACTGAAACCATCCCAATCGTCATATCTGCGAATGGGTTGATCCCAGTCAGCCTCGCTCACCATATGAGGCTAAACTAACTAAACAATCAAATTTAATATAATATGTAGGTATTACTTGTGAGATACATTGTTTTCATGCGATGGTCAAGTCGATCTATTTATTTAAAACATAAAAGATTTTTAATATTGATAATATGGTCACTATAAGATGTTGTTACTTGTTAGGTTAGCTAATTATGTTATAACTTAAGACAGAAGGACCCTTAAGTAGGGACTGAATAAATTAACCGACTTGGTATGACATGGATCTCACAACTTTTTACGGTAGAAGAACTGAGTTGCGAGACTTGGTTTTTTTTACAAGTTATGTTTTTGATGGCATCAGTTTGTGTTGGAGCGGCTTAACGATTAGTTGTGTTGTGCGTACACAATATAATGACAACGCAACGAAGGAAATCGCTGTAATTGCTGGTGCTGTATTAACATGTACTGTTTGACTATTAGGATATATTATAACGACTTAAAGTTGTTTAAACAACCATTCACGCTAATTTATTAACTCCCTTAATGAAATGATTGCGATTTTCTTCGTCTAATAAAGAATTCAATGAATCCTAACTAAAAAGTGTAAAATAAAAAAATAATAAAAAAAATAACGAAAAACCCGACTGCGTAAAAAAAACTAAAAATAACCCCAGTAGTTTAGAATGTTGTTAAAAGTAATACTGAACAAGTAAACCATAGAAGGATTTACAGTCGGAACCCATTTAAATTTTACAGGGCTGCTGGAAAAAACAAACAAGATTTGATTAGTTGAAAAATGGGTCCCGACTTTTAACAACATTCTAAACTACTGGGCTTATTTTTCTCTTTTTAGTTTTTTTTACGCAGCAACGTTTTTTGTTTTTTATTTTTTTAATTAATTTTCTTAACATAAGCTAAATTAGGGATCGAGGTATATTTATTTACATTTATTTATTAAATTTTGGTAGGCAGCATTTCGTAATTCGGAGTTCATTAATTCTTTGCTTTTTATTTTCCATAAACATGGATATGTTCTATATTCCGCTAGGAATTCTGTCCAGATTGTTTCATTTTCATTAAAACTCATTTTATACGCATGTACTCTACAGTTCGATAAATAAAATCAAATAGGGACGTCCACGGAACAAAGACACAAGTGGAAATGGTACAAGTGTTGATTAGTATGGGAACCGTGCTAGCCAAATAAACACAAGGAAATCCATAATCGTATTATTTACAACTAAGAAACTCACATTTTAATTGGTTGTTACTTGTCAACTACGAATAGTCTAAGAAACTCGCTGTTTATAGTTGAAAATGCACCTTAATCTTTGATGTTAATTCTTATTTTTCCATGTCTTATTCAGTGACCTTAGAACCTTTATCAATTATGATCATAATACTTTTCAAGTTTATCTATCCACCGCTAGATGGCAGTATTCTGCGTTACAAGTAATATGTACTTAACTTCTTTACTAATAAGGTTGACAATATAATATCAATATACAATATATACAATGTCAATCATATGGAAAATAATTAAATAATTCCATCTACTGAACGTTAGATGTCGTGACTGGAGTCTACAATAGATTGAATAGCAACCTTACAAGTATTTCGGTAAGTTATATTTTTGGTTAACAACATCATACTGTGTTTGGTTTAGGCTTAGAGATGTGCGTTGTGCTTTTTGCCGCGTTATCGATATTTATATTGAAACTGGTACTGTCCGAGTGTCCGACATCATAAGATGTAGACCCGTCATATTGGTACTTAAACTTCTTGCTTTTGTACTGCCTATGTGAACACTTGATCATTATTTTGAAAGCTTATATCTCAAACACACGGATCTAAAAAAAGACGAACGTGATCCCAACAACAAATTCAGTGAAGCACCCATAGTAATACTAACTCTCTATTCGTACAAGTACACACACCCACACATTGACATCATACTGCGTCAATCGCGAATCAAAAATTACGCACACATGGAAAGCTGGCGGCCATTGCTATGCTTCACTCTCGATTAGACGAGGCATTACGAGGCGTAGACGTGACCGTAGCAATTTTTATCAACGTTAGCTATCTAAACAGTCACGGAATACCAAGCCTAGGCATTTTTAGCAACGAAAATAAATATACTTTAATATGTCGATAAGTGAAATTTCAATGAAGCTAAACATAGCTACAAAAACAATGCTGATATGAACTGGAATGCATTTCAACCTTAACATTATACAAATAAGGTAAATTTATTTTCTTGGAATTACATTTCTTAGACATGCTGTGCCAGTCACGCGCATGCGCTTATATTCCTCCTCAGGATCCTAGATTAATTAATGGAAATAAAACTTGTTTCTTTTAATATGTACCAATGATTTCAAATAAAAAAATTCATTCATATTAATTTTATACATTTTTATGATACAACACAATACTTTATTGCACACCAAATAGCAGAACTGTACATACATATGACACATATCCCTAAAATAAAAAAAAGAATATTATTATTATAATAAATTGTAATATTCATATTATGAAATACTTTTAACTAAAAATAAAATTACAAAACTGCCGATATTCATATATTTGTACCCCATCCCTGCCCGAGTAGCAGAAAATGTTCTAGAAAACAATAGCCGAGTAGCAATATTATCTAAAACATAAAATGAACCTTATTGCCAAGTGACTGAGTAGCTTTTTGATCATTTTTTTCCTTTATTTATGTTTCGAATTTGAATTATTACAAATTAAATTAAAAACTAGGCTTATTTGTGGTATAAAACACGGCCATTAAATAAATTCATTGCTCGCTATTATTCCTGCCCTCCAAAATTGTACAGTAAGGCATTTTTACGTAATTTAAGACAAATTTTATTTTACGTAATGCACAACCGACGCAGCTCAGTGACAGTTGAGTTATGCCGGCAAGTAAGCGGAGCTCCTCTTAATGTTAGTCGCTGTGCCACGCCCACATCGCACTTCCACTGGTGTCTGTGTTCCGTGGGGACGTCTGTCCTAGTTGCTGTCGCTCTCGGGTCTGTGAACAGACAGCCCGCGGTGACCACTCACATACGGACATGTCTGTGCCCCCACAGACAAAATGAGATCGCGCGGACAAGCAACAGACAAGTCTGCCAGACTGACTGCATCGGCCCTACACTAGCAAACATTGCATAGTCCTATAGTAGCGAGGCCCGGCGCGGCGGGCATGTCTGCAGACTTGCCCGTGGGGATGTCTGTCTAGTGAATTGCCCGCTTTAGACGAGGTTACGGCCATCTTTTTTTCAGGTCCGTGTGCGGAAGATTGTTCATCAAGGAACGAAACCTGATTAATCCAGGGGTCCAACAGTGATAAATCTCGATGATAAACACGGTGCATCTGGGAAGCGATGCAGCGAATTGGGTCGTCTCCAAACTAATTATAAGCTCGTAAATCCACGCGCGTCCGACCGACCCTTTGACTGTACACATAAATTTTTCTGTGGACGCTACAAGGAGATCTGCTGACGGCTGCGATGGATTGCTGAGGAAACAACTTGTTCCTTAATATATCCCGAGTCAGTTGGCTAGAAGGATATAACTTTCATAAGAGTCTTAAGCGTTTGCAAAGTCATTCAACTTTCGGAGTTCCATTTTGTTATACAATTGAATCAAATAAAATCAGAAAACTACATTGACATTGGTATCTAATAACTTTAAACGAACAATTCTTGTAAATAATATAATCTGAGTCTTGGAAATGGCTCCAACGATTTTCATGAAATTTAGTAGTAGGTTTCGGGGGCGTTAAATCGATCTAGCTAGGATTCATTTTAGAAAATGCCGTTATATCCGTGTTTTCAGGCAGTGAAAAACTGCTACAACAGACTCTTCCTGATATTTATTGGTGAGTAGCAACACTATAACTATACCGTTTGTTATAGATTAGACCAAGAAAATAAATTGTTCCAAAAAACACGATTTACCAAAAAAAATACCGAGCAAAGCTTGGTCATCCGGGTACTTGTAATAAATAAACACTTGTTGCCGAAAGAGAAGAAAAAGAATGAAATCACTTCTGAATGGCACTAAGTCCTAAGTCAAAACCATTAAAATGTTAACAATATAGCATATACAGTGCTACTTATAATACACCGTGGTAGTACTCCGGATTACAGCTACAGTTAAATAAATTATTGTACATACAGACCTACCTACAGAAATTAGTTTTTGATTAGCAGTTAATTGTAGTTATAACAAAGGCACCACGATGAAACTAAATATAATTAAAATAACACATGTATAATTCCGTTCACCCATTTTTGTTTAAGTCTGTTCACACAATACAAGTTCCGGCATGTCCGACCCTATAATGTTCAAAATAATGGCCAATTTCACCAAAAAATCTGTTGCACCAATCAAGTGTTTCGGGACAAAGCGTAAATATATTTTCACGCGACGGATGTTAAAATATGCGACGTGTTGAAAAAACTTTTCGTGCGAATCTCTTAATTTGTTTATGGATTTATCACTCGCCCTGAATATTTATTATTAAATATGACCGTAATATTTTTTAACGACAATACATATGTTTTGGCTTGGTAATTTTTTTCTCTTTATTATTAAACTAAACAGGCAGGTATCGACATTTTGTTATTATATATTTTGAAGTTTGCTACGTTCCGTGGACTTTGTTTGAGTAGAATTTAAATGAAATATGACTTACGAGTAACCGCCCTCGCTTTGCTTCGGTTTTCTTATTTTTGTACATCTTGGGTTATATTATTGGAGTTTTATTAAGGATCCCTAATTTTTTTCAAAATATAATATAGCCTATGTTACTCGAGGATAGTATAGCTTCCCAACAGTGAAAGAATTTTTGAAATCGGTTCAGTAGTTTCGGAGCCTATTCAATGCAAACAAAAAATCAAATCTTTCCTGTTTATATATTAGTATAGATAATTAGCAAATACGATACTGATATTCTAATACTAATAAAGTAAATAGCTAAGTTTTGGAACAAATAATTTTTCGATGCGTCGAGTTAGAATTGCTAGTGTCTTTTAATTTTCTAGACTAGTTGCGCAACAAAAGCCAGGTACATACATAAGTGATTTACAATGACTATTGTGTGTTGGCACGGAGCATCACTAACGACTAATTTTGAAATGCACATGATTTGGATTTACATGTAAATGGTTTTTAAAACATCTTACAAAACCGTCAAAATGATAACAGTATGAGACTAGGATATCCAACTCAGTGGTTCACAGCTTAAACTCTCGCCCGTGTTCCATCGATTAAATTTGGCGATCACAACTAAACGTGTAAATATTAGCTTATATGGGGGGACGGTCGTGCTCCGGCCGTGCCGAGACGAGGGCACTACCTACTTTTTCTCGGAGTGCTTCGTCGTTTTTTTTGAACCCTCATAACTTTGTTTTGGATTAAACCAGACTAACGAAATCCGCGGAATATGATGGCAATAGTGGACTTATTAAACATAAATTTTCAGTTGCATAGCTCTTAAACTTTAGATTTTATTGATATCTAAAAAACTCCGATTTCGTCACTCACTGATGATCATCTAAATTAATTCGTACTTCCTGATGTTCTAGAAAGCTAGACTTTGGTATGTGAGCTATTATTTGTAACAACCTCTTAAACTAGGGGATGGAAGTTTATATAGGTTTTTCGTATATTGTCATAAATAAGCAACTTACAAAAAGAAATCAAATCCCACCAAAACTTGGATTGGCCGTGTCGCTAGCGTTACATTATTTTAGGTTTTAATCCTTTTCGTAACGAAAAATAGCCGTTTAACCAATGTAACCACACATTTTCACTAAGGTGTAGCGTTTGTGAAGATAGGACTTGTATGGTTAGGGCGTGTAGAGTAAGAATCTTGGCTCTACATAAGATCTGAAAAGTTTTTCATGTAGAGCCATATCGTCTTGTCTGGGCAACATTTTAAATGAAAATGTATTTGGTGGGATACATTCTATAGTCATATAGTCACTTTATTGATAACAATAGTTACAGGTCAACAGTATAATATGTATACACGTTTTAAACATTCAATACGTAGTTGCAATATTATAATTTGGTAGGTATATAATACAATACAAATGTCATTATCGAAATTATATTAAAAATAACTTTATAATAAAATTGTATTATTATTATTATACTACACTACTACACTAGTTTTCTTGTGTTTCATTTTTAAGGGAAAACAAGAGTCAAATTTATTTGTAATGACATTTACGATAGAAGTCGCTAGTGTAGCGGCTGACGTGCTACGACCCATAATATCGGGCCAGTCCACACTATCTATTGACCTGACGAAATTTGCGCGGTTGGATTGAGACATGTCCCTCGCACGGTAAGTGACTTGTTGTGCTGCGCGCTGAGCGCACGATATTTCACCCCGGATAGCGAGATGGTCACTGAGGTGAGTCACTACAGAAGTAGCCCGCACAGATCCATCCTGCATATTGTTATACAGATGATCCAAGCAGGTAGCTGAATTAGCCGATATTCGAGTTGGAAAGTTGACCATGTTCATTATATTATTAGCAGCTAACAGATCTGATAGTTTTTTGTGTTCCGAGGTTGTCTCCCTTATGTAGTCTATATTAAAATCGCCTACTATGACGCAATCTTTAGCTAAGTCTCTAACCTTATCAAGCAGACGTTTCAAATGATCAAGAAATTCATTTGTACTAACAAGATTCGTTCGATATACGCAAACTATAGTTATTTCGTAGTCAATTAAATCAATAGCAGAAACTTCGCAAAATTGCTCCGCCGATTGCAGTATTAAGTCACTGTTCTCAATACATTTTAAACCTTCTCTAGCAAATATACACGAGCCGCCGTGTGCTATTATAGAGTTCTATACCGTTGTTCCCATGGTGCTATAACGAAACCATCAGCGTGTTCACCAACCAAAAGCGTGTTCAGTCTTTTCGGCCAGTAGCGCCATGGACTAAACAAATCAGTGCAGCAGTGTGCGCAACTAATATTAATTTATAGAATGACTGAACACTCGGCACGATCTGATTCGCAGACAAAGTAAACGGGAAGGTCAGCAAGTTACCAAACTGCAGTATTTTCAGTGGGAGTTATTAGTTAACTAGTTCAGGGCCGCGGCGGCTGTAATAATACGCGGTTTTCTCGGAAACACAACTAAATGTAACCCAAACGTTGTATTCTGGAAAAATACAGTGAAACGTTGGTCGACGTACAAGCCGTCATGTTTGTTTTGACTGATCGGGTCAGCGGATGTAATGACGAAAAGTGTTCACGCCTACTTCACGATCTCGTCGACTTATATTTTTTATATGAATAGCGGATAATAGAGCAATCGGCCGTCTGAAATTAAATGATTGTTTCTGTCCAAGGGTTGCATGATATCAAACACATCATCGACGTGTTGTCGGCCAAGAAGGAAGAAGATACCGACTGGAAATCCAACTATTGTAACCGAATTATAACTATTCCAAATTATACGGTTGTCGGCCAAGAAGGAAGAAGATACCAACTGAAAATTCAACTATTGTAACCGAATTATAACTATTCCAAATTATACGGTTGAGTCTCGTGGAGAGATAATATCCTCCTAATATGTACCGAATTGTAGTCAGTGTTTTGTAGACATTTTTCAACAAAAGCAGGGAGTTTGGCTAAGAACAGCAAAATTAACTATAATAATTTTAACTACGAGTAGTAGGACGTCTATTCGATTCGTGATGGTCGCGTATTATGTATTCGGTGTCAAGTAAATTTAATCAGGTATGGACTAAGATCCGGCTTAAAAAATATAAACCCTCATGTGTTTAATAAAAATTATCCAATACACATTCTAGATAATATAAATATCTATATATCGTTGATAGGTTGCCTAATAAAATCGCGTACAGACAATGTTAATTAATAAAATTGTTCATTAAATATTTTTTATCTACTTAACTATGAGGAATAGCGAAAAGTGGTCAAAGGAGTCTCGGGGCCGATTTTGATGAACGAATAATTAAGGGAAGACGTAGGACCAAGAAAACCTAACTATTAAAAAGAATATTTAAGATTAATCGGGATATTAATAACGTGTATAAAACAAGATAACCCCAAGTAACTGTACGTGTATGGAAATTATAAACATGTGAACCAGTAATATTAGCGGAGTTTCACTGCATATCTATACCTAAGTTTTTAAGGATCGATGCATACGTAAAGTGAACGGGACGGGGACGGGAAAGGACGTGAAGTTTTGGAAACATTGTTTCATAGAAAATGTAACCGATAGCGCATATGCCACGGAAGCTCGGACGGGACGGGAACAGGGCACGCACGTATATTTATGCCTCGTCCACGTCCCGTCCTCGTCCCGTCCACGTTACGTATGCAGCGACCTTTAGTTTAAGTCGGATCCAACTTGTATAAGGTTGGGTTCAATTCTCAGTTTATGCCGTAGCACGGGTATTTGTATGCAGAGCTAGGTAAAATGTAGAAAAAGTTTATCAGTTAATTTAGAACTCCTTACTGCGAATAGAACACATTCTGTGTTCTAGTATCGTGCCAGTCCAACACACATAGTAGTGTTGCCACTCACTGAAGATAGGACATACCTATCGGAAATAGCCGTTAAGGAATGCGGCATTTCTGTAAATAGAACGATGTATCAGTCTTTATTAGTGAGATGGGAATCGCGAGGACGGCGGCCGATGGCAACTGGCAAGCCGGACTCCCTTACACCCTCGTCGTTTTAGGTCAGGTAATTTAGCCCACGTAAAACGATAATTTGAACCTTCGTCAGAGTTCTTAATAATTAGTTCTGAATAAAATGCTCCCATAAGGGAGATCGCTCAAGGGAGCTTTTTAGGGTTCCGTAGCCGAATGGCAAAAAACGGAACCCTTATGGATTCGTCATGTCTGTCTGTCTGTCTGTCCGTCCGTCCGTCCGTCCGTCCGTCCGTCCGTCCGTCCGTATGCCACAGCCACTTTTTTCCGAAACTATAAGAGCTATACTGTTGAAACTTGGTAAGTAGATGTATTCTGTGAACCGCATTAAGATTTTCACACAAAAATAGAAAGAAAACAATAAATTTTGGGGGTTCCCCATACTTAGAACTGAAACTTAAAAATGTTTTTTTCATCAAACCCATACGTGTGGGGTATCTATGGATAGGTCTTAAAAAATGATATTGAGGTTTCTAATATAATTTTTTTCTAATCTGGATAGTTTGCGTGAGAGACACTTCCAAAGTGGTAAAATGTGTGTCCCCCCCCCCTGTAACTTCTAAAATAAGAGAATGATAAAACTAAAAAAAATATATGATGTACATTACCATGCAAACTTCCAACGAAAATTGGTTTGAACGAGATCTAGTAAGTAGTTTTTTTTAATACGTCATAAATCGTAAACCACAAAAAACATTGATCAAAGTTACAACAAACTACAAGAACTTTTATATTATGTTACTTGCTGCTACGGAACCCTTCATGGGCGAGTCCGACTCACACTTGGCCGCTTTTTTGTAGCAACACAGTATCGCGATTCATGAACATGCGGTTGCATGGATACTTTTAGCGAAGGGTCAAATTTTCGTTTCGAACGCTTCGGGTCAAAAGGCAGGTGACGCAGAGCGTCTGTAACGCGACCCTTGAGATGCAATCGCGGTTACTTGTCTATTGCGCGACAGTATTACGACTGTTTTGTGAAAGTAGTCGCGGGTGAGATCCCTAAAATTTTAATTTGCTTTTGCGGACTGTTGACTGTCATGACCAGATTACCACACCGTGGCTAGATTTAACCACCGCTCTACATAAACGGCATAATCAAATTGAGTCAAATCTTTAAAGCGTATATAAGTATATACTACTAACATAATGCCCGAGTACTATACGCAAGTCGGTCGATGACCGCATAAAGCTGTTTTACAACTCTCATTTAATATACGTGCAAAGTAAAATAAATAAATTATACCTGCGCATATCTTGATATCATACGTTAAGTTTTACCTCTCTTCAGTTGAGTTTATTATCCTGGGATGTCGTAAAATCATGTGTGTACGCAAGCGACGTCGTGGATTGTGCTTGTACGTAACTGAGTAATTTATTTTTAAAAAATCGAAATATTATGCTCGTAGGTGTTGCTGATATAATAAGGAAGAATTCATCTTTCCTTGATTCGTTCGCTAGTCTTCTGCACAAAGTGTGAATTATAGCATTTGTAGCTTAAAGTAAAGAAACTGAAATTAAAAATCTCTACGGTTTGTGACATGTTTGTGGACTTGAACGGTTTTATTATTTTTATGGACCATTTTTAAACTATTCAATGGTCTAAAATAAGAGGTCTCGTATAGCTGCGTTTGTGTCTTCAACCCGCGACACTGTAAAAACCGACTTTCTCTACATACTGTCCCATCTGAATCGGCCAATATTAAGAAATTAGTCGTCCATCACCGCCTTATTAATCATAAATTAATTATAATATTCTTGAAAAGTTATTACGCAGTCGTTCGTCAACAAACACCGACAAAACATCGTCAGTAGGCCACCGCGTCGCCACGCCACCACGCCACCACGCAGTGGCGAGCGGTAGTTACCGATAATTACCGCCTCACCCCATAACTGTCGGTAACTCTCGGTAACACTCGTACAACACGACAGCACGTTTACTTCGAAGCCATTTGTTTTATCCGTGTCGAACGCACGCAGGTTCCGAAATAGACGGACAGAAAATAGAACGGCGAGGAGAGCTGAGTACTAATGTATTTATTGCAATACACTTATTAGCGCAGCTGTACAATATTTTTAGTGGTTGTTCATTAGCACCAGACGTTACGTTTAGAAAGTTATTAGATAAATACTGTCCGTTTGTTTCTAATCATCTCTAATTCAAATTTAGAATGGAAAATAAATATTTACTTATATTTAGATATCTACACAAATAAATAAAATTGGAGTGTCTGTTTGTAATATTAAAATAACCGCTATTTACTAAGTGCATTTGGATTTATACACGGTACATATACCAAAACAACATTTTTTACAATTTTTGTCTGTCTGTCTGTTTGTTCCGGCTAATCTCTGAAATGGCTGGACCGATTTTGACGGGACTTTCACTGGCAGGTAGCTGATGTAACAAGGAGTAACTTAAGCTACTTTTATTTTAGAAAAAAGTTTGTTAGGCGATACGAAGTTCGCTGGGTCAGCTAGTACTTAAATAAAATATGGTAAAATACAGTGCAATCTGGGGGCACGGCAGTGCCCCCGCCAAGTCGAGCAAAAAAGCGGCACGGCCGTACCATCCTTTTCTCGAAGCAATTCAGGCCATTTTCGACCCCCTATAACTTCGTTGTGGATAAAGCTAGAAGCCTGAATTTTTAGTAACCAAGCAGGCATTGTATAAACACGGTATATTTCAAATTTCATTCAATTTGAAACAGTAGTTTAAGAATTATAACTAGTCCAAGTTTCTTAATTTCGTCACTCACTGACTGACTGACCGATCATCAAAACTCTAAGGCACTTCTAGCAGACATAGAAGCTTCAAATTTGGAACACAATTAGTGTTTAGTGTATAGATCAAGGGAAAACTAAAATATTTTGCAATTTCGGTCCAGTTTTCTAGATACATCAACTGCATAAATAACTTTGTAATCCCATATAAATATATAGGATTACAAAGTTACATTTGCAGTTAATGAATTACTGTACCTGTATAACAAAGTAACATTTGCAGTGAATGAATCAGTGTACCTGTATATAATATAATGGAATAATAGGTGTAGATAGGTACCTAGATATAATTATGTTCAAAGGTAACTTGTAAAAGGAAAAAAAATAGAACTATCTACAAAAAGAAATGAGATGCCATCAAAAACAAAACTTGTAAAAAAAACCAAGTCTCGCAACTCAGTTCTTCTACCGTAAAAAGTTGTGAGATCCATGTAATACCAAGTCGGATAATTTATTCAGTTCCTACATAAGGGTCCTTCTGTCTTAAGTTGTTACGTAATTAGCTAACCTAACAAGTAACAACATCTTATAGTGACCATATTATCAATATTAAAAATCTTTTATGTTTTAAATAAATAGATTGACTTGGCAATCGCACTAAACAATCAAATTTAATACAATATGTAGGTATTACTTGTGAGGTACATTGTGTTTTCATGCGATGGTCAAGTCGATCTATTTATTTAAAACATAAAAGATTTTTAATATTGATAATATGGTCACTATAAGATGTTGTTACTTGTTAGGTTAGCTAATTACGTAACAACTTAAGACAGAAGGACCCTTAAGTAGGAACTGAATAAATTAACCGACTTGGTATTATATGGATCTCACAACTTTTTACGGTAGAAGAACTGAGTTGCGAGACTTGGTTTTTTTTACAAGTTTTGTTTTTGATGGCATAAAAATATTACTGTATAAATAAGTGATACAAAAATAAATTGGTAACATTATTAAGGTTTTTTGTGAAAAAAAATTGTATGTCCTAAACCAATCGAGGATCACCAAGCAAGATGTAGTAATTTTCCTGCTAAAGCAGCTTAAATCGTTGCATTACGTTACCCAAAGTGGCCAAGGTCATAAATTATGTCACACGTTGCCCCCCCCCCCAATGTCAATGTAGTGTGACATTGTGCGACAAGGGGTGGAAGGGGGTCCTAAATTTCGTGACGTCACATTTCAAAATCGAATAATTGGTATGTATAGGTAAATATTAAAAAACAATTCATGGAAATAAAACTTATTTCGGAACTGCTGTTCTAATTTAATAATTTCTAGGTGTAAAATTTCATAATATGTCACGTCACACTGGGGGGAGGTCTGACAAATGTGACCCGCTCTGACAAAGATGGGGGGAGAGGTCAAAAAGTCATGACATTAGTGTGACGTAATTTATGGATGGCCCCTAATATACTTTTTTATTATGAAAGTAGTGTGATTCCAGTCGGCGCAATCAAAATGCTTCTAGTTAAACCACGGTTTTGTATTATCCTCAGAATGTACCATGTAGGACACATAAACAAAATCACTTGATGAATTTTAACTACGAAAACATCAAAGGCCCATTAAAAAGTTTCACAACAACAGTATTAGCATGCTATGCTACGGTGCTACGCACTTCGTAGCAAGGTCCCGTAGCAAAACCCGTGCGCTACAGTTACTTGCTACGGATAAAGATCCGGCTGAAGAAATGGAAGGAAATGTTGAGAGCGGAGCAATACATAACTAGCCGGCTCGCCAATTAATATACAATGTGATAAAAATATGTACGAACAAATATTTACTTTATGGTTTAAAAAGTATTTCATTGAAAACTAGCTGACCCGGCGAACTTTGTATCGCCTAACAAACTATTTTTTTCTAGAATAAAAGTAGCCTAAGTTACTCCTTGTTACATCAGCTATCTGCCAGTGAAAGTCCCGTGAAAATCAGTGTAGCCATTTCAGAGATTAGATGGAACAAACAGACAGACAAAAATTGTAAAAAATGTTGTTTTGGTATGTACCGTGTATACATCCAAATGCACTTAGTGAAAAACGGTTATTTTAATATTACAAATAGACACTCCAATTTTATTTATTTGTATAGATGTATAGATGTATAGACTTGACGGTTATTGAATGTAATGTTTTGTGAGTAAAGAATCTAATGATAAATTCATATAGAAGTTATCCGACTGATACGTATAACGATTTATTACACTCAACAATACCTAGTTTTTATTTAAAATGCGAATGGATTTGTTCCTTTAGTTGTCGAAATATTACACGTATACCTCTTATCAGGATTAAATGCATCGTGGATGCACATGTGAGAAAATAACATTAAAAACAACGACGGAGAATTAATCTTTCACACAAATATGTGCCCCAGCCGGAAATAGAAGCCGGAACCCTTCACTCTGCAGGCAGGTTCACTACGGTAGTAGACCTACTAGCTTATCTAGACAAAACAACTACTAAACGGTAACAGATAATGTACTAAGAAATAAACTTTAACCAGTTCGATTTGAACTGATAAACAACTCCATGAGTTTCTTACAGAAGTAAATAAACAAGAGTTTGTTTGTTTTTTGTACATTATGTTTGTTAGAGTTATAGTAAATATGTAAAGAAATCCGCGAATGTTTAAATGTGTGTTACAGTTTGTCTAGTTTATAGCTACATACGTATATTTAAAAAGAAACGTCTCGTCGTACTACGACGCACAAATCCAAAACACTTCAACAAAGTTTCACGTAGCGCCATCTCTTCGCGTCGCAGTCAACTAACACAGTTTTCAGGTTTGAGTCTATATTTAAAGAAACTTTCTTCACGTCCAGGACAATTTTATTCGCGACAGAACCAACAGATGTCGCTTCATACCAGAAATAAATAGTTATTAATAGAGAGGTAAACAACTAAAAATAAATGGAGATGAGATCAGAAATAATCATTTGGCAATCAACACGAATCAAATACATTTGAGGACTAGTAATGCACAAATAACGGTCTCCTTATATTAACTGGCAGTGACAATGTTGAAACGATACTCGTAATGCTAAGCTGTATTGGTAGTGAAGATTCTGTAGGTACATAATGAATTGTAATAAAATCATTACGTTGACGATGCATTCAAATAAAGTCTCCGAAAGTAAAATCTTTTTATCCTCATTTGTCAAAAAAAAAACTTACAAATATTTTAAAGCTGGAGGCCTCGAGCTTGCCTACTTTTATTCTATCTTAATAATTGATGAGACTGAAAAGTACTTTTCCAACATATTCATTAGTAAATTTTTCAAAGGAAAAACCGATATCCAATTCAAATAAACGTTTGTTGTACAGTGGGCTCGGAAGGCCCTACGACTGTTGTCTAACAGTACCAAATGAGATTTAGGCTTCACGGCACGAGCTCATGAATTTAAAGACCTAAAAACACCACTGATAATTTGACGGTAAACAAATTGTAAATCGTACCCTAAGTCTAACGCGCTGTCTTGCGTGGGCGAATCAAGGCGAACGCGAAGCGAAGCGGTGCGAAGCGAAAATAACAAACAGTCGAGATGTATTGAAGTGTCCTACGTGACCAAAAGCACGTAGAGGGCGTTGCGGTGCGGCGCGGTTTGAAGCGAAAGCGATCAGTTGGTTAGATTTTTTGCGCGAACTTCAGCGGCGCGGCGTATGTCAGTGGCGGTGAAGTGACAATTCACGCGCACGTAGGACAGACTCGCCGCTTCGCTCCGCGTCGCACGGAATTCGCATTGGACCGCTTCGCGATCGCGTTCGCGTTGATTCGCCCACGCAGGACACGGTGTAACGCGCTGTCCTACGTGGGCGAATCAACACGAATGCGAAGCGACGCGTTGCGAAGCGAAAATAACAAACAGTCGAGATGTATTGAAGTGTCCTACGTGAACACAAGCACGTAGAGTGCGTTGCGATGCGGCGCGATTTGACACGAACGCGATTAGTTGGTTTGATATTTTCGCGCGAACTTCAGCCGCGCGGCGTATGTCAGTGGCGGTGAAATGACAATTCGCGTGCACGTAGGACAGAGTCGCCGCATCCCATCGCATCGCACTGAATTCGCATTGGATCGCTTCGCGATCACGATCGCGTTCGCGTTGAGTCGCCCACGTAGGACACGGTGTAATGGTATGCAAACGACAACACAGTATAGTAGCAGAGAAGCACCGGTTGAGATCTCGGGCCGGAAGTGAAGAAATAAATTCCGAAAGAAAGCGTATGGAAACAGCAGTAGCCAACTAGCTACGGGGAGAATGTGCCATCTCAGTCATCATACTAATAATTTAAATGTGAATTTAAGTTTGTTTGTTTCGCTTTCACGCGAAAACTACTAAACCGATTTGGCTGAAATTTGGAATGGAAATATCCTATACCCTGGATTAAAACATACACTATTTTTTATCCCGGAAAAGTTCAGGGTTCCCGCGAGATTTGTAAAAATCGATCTCTACCGCGGGCGAAGCCACGGGCAACAGCTAGTCATTCATAATGTGTACAAATGAGGACTGGAACAGCTTGCCAGTGCAAAAGTAGTAGTCTATCAACCTGCTACTATTTTAACAAAAAGGAAGCAACGTGGAATTGTACCTTTCAATTCGTCTAGTTCATTTTAGTATTTGGTAACCTTTTCTATATATTTATGGTTAGTGTGGCTAATACATCCATTGGCTTAAACCTATTTACATAATATTCAGCTATGATTTCAGAAGATAAAAGATCACAGCATCAAAGCCAGTGTCACATGTCGCGCCGGGTGTTAAGACATGTGTAACAAGTCGAATGTGTTACGGCAATCAAAGCCACATGAAAGGGATTCAATCAAACGCCGCATAAAATCATGCGAGGACCGTAAAGCTGGCAGACCGCGGTTCATTGCGTGTTTTATGAGATGTTACATCATCTGAAACAACTGGGCACACCACCACTATACCATCCGGTAATTACGTGTGATGTATAAATTCACACTAATTGATGTGTACTCAATTAGCCGGCTGAAGTGGCAATGTACTGGCCACATAGTTCGAAGGTCCGATTACCGTTGGGGAAGAAAGGTCCTCGAATGGTGCCTAAGTCTCGGAAAAAGGAGCATAGGACGTCCCTTGACCAGGTAGACTGACGACCTGAAGAAGACAGCGGGCATCCGCTGGATTTAGAAGGCTCACGACTGGTCAGAGTGGCGCAAATTAGGGGACCTCCAAAGGTTGATGGATGGATGGATGACTCATTGATGCCATTGCTGGGCTATTGATTAAAAATATGGCAACAAACAGTGTGTGTGATTTATTTGATCTACAAGTGCTTTTTTCTACACCACAGCACCTAAGAAGTATGGTTATTTTTCACTTGACAATGTATAGAAATGAAATAAATCTTAAAATTCAGCTAATTGAAATCTATACTAATATATAAAGAGGAAAGATTTGATTTTTTGTTTGCATTGAATAGGCTCCGAAACTACTGAACCGATTTGAAAAATTCTTTCACTGTTGGGAAGCTACAGTATCCCCGAGTAACATAGGCTATATTATATTTTGAAAAAAATTAGGGATCCTTAATAAAATTCCAATAATGTAACACAAGGTGTAAAAAAAAAGAAAACCGAAGCAAAGCGAGGGCGGTTACTCGTATAGAATAATTACACTTATCACAATGTTAAAAAGAGGGCAGGAAAAAAGATTTTTTAATAAAAAAAAAATACGCTTCACACTCATAGCCCCACACTAGGATTCCCTGTGTCGTGGGTGCCATGGACAACACACTAGACAAGGACATTCACACCCAGATCGACAACATAAATTCAAACTCACCATTCAAATTTCCGCCTCGCTGGGAATCGAACACTGGACCCCTGGCGCGGCGATCTGGCATGGTAACCATCACGCCACACAAGTCGTCATTTGTTTATGCTTATTCTAAGTCAAGGGTAAAAACCTTTCTCCACCTCCTTCTCCTTCACCAATTTGCATTTGCTACAGCCTTTTTAGGGTTTTGTCATGTCCGTTCGTCCGTCCGTCCGAAGCATAGCGCCTAGACTCTTAGTGCTAGAAAGCTGTAATTTGGCACGAATATACAGGTAACATGGGAATGAATTTTTATTTCATCGCGTGCCCTATTAGTGCGGAGTATCGTTGAAAAGGTTTTTCAAAAATATTATGGGCCTGCTAAAACTGTTTTTCAATTCCCCCTGAATTGAAAAATTTGCAAAATATTAGGCTTTAAAATGTCAATTCTGCTTAGAGTCGAGTGACCCCCCCCCCTACAAGCTAAACGGTTGAATTTGGACAAGCGAAAAAATTTATAAAAATGGGTTATAAATTCATCAATTTACAAGGATAACTTTCACGGCTAGGTTAGCTTAAGTGGTTTATGAGTTATAGTCGATAAACTTACACCTTCGGAACCCTACATTGTGCGTGGCCTGACACGCACTTGGCCGGTTTTTTTATACTACAAGGCACACTTGAATGACAATTAATAATTTGAAGCTCGTCACTTATTTTAATATATTGTATACTAGTAATCGCCCTAGCTTTGCTTCTGTTTTGTATAGATCCCTACTAGAAATCATAGAGTATCCTATTAGTGAAAGATTTTTTTAAATCGGCCCATAGTGTTTGAGTTTATCAATTACAAACAAACAAAAAATCAAAACTTTCCTCTTCATAATATTAGTTTAGACGTAATGGAGTTACTACTACTATTATTGTACTGATATGTACTTACTTCTAATATATCTCATTTTTGTTATACTGATACAACGTAAAATTCAAAGGTTGCCCAAACTCACCTCCATCTCCATCCGCAGCGTCGCCGCGCGGGCGCACCTCTCGCTGAGCCGGCGGCGCGCGCGCACCAGAGCCGGGACCGCGACCCTGCTCACCCACTCGCCGAACTCTGCACAACACGCACTGGTCACCAGTCGGCACGGGGTACGCAGGGTACACAATGACAACACACAGGCAAGAGAGCAACAGGCACACGATGTAATGGGCGATGGTGAAGGTGATATTCAGAGGATATGAGTAGGTACAGTATAGAGTCCTAGAAACTGTATTCAATGTTGATTTACACAAAGAAATACAACTCGAAATGGCAATGAACGAAAAGGAAAATGTCGATGACAAAAAGTGACTAATGAAAGATTGAACCCAGTATAGAGTAACAGAGATGATGTTACATAGGATGCTACGTTAGCAGTTCATCTGCCAGAAGTGTTGGTCAAATCATATAGATTGCAACAACGTTATATGAATGATATCGATAAATTTTAGGATAAAAAGAAACAGATAAAACTTCAATGGTTACAGTTTATGCCAACGAAAACATAAATATGGAAACAGCTATAATAGAATAGGTAGCTCATAGGACTCCACGTAATAAAGCATGCAAGCAAAAGATAACAATAACACAAAATATAGGACGAGGTACAGGAAAAGGGCTAGGAGAGGATTAAATAGGAAATTGTGTTGAGTTGTATTTGTAAATCATACATTTGTATTATTTCAGCGTTTTATACTAAACTACTGAAGCAGACTACAGATTAATATATTATGTTTATTCTACAGAGCATTTGTTATGTTACATTTTTTAACGTTATGAAGCCGCAAATTTGTTAAACTACGATACCACGCTTGAGTTTAGCTACTTATTGGTATTCTGATTCACTCCTGTTGTAACCAGAAAGAGGTGAATTAAAATAGACAACACAGGTACTAATTATCAGATAATAATTATCAGTTACGTTTTTTAATATCAAATTCACGTTTTTCATAATTTCCGATAAATGAATCACCTCTGTTGTTTTGTGTGAGTAAATGTATATATTATCCACTACGTATACTTCTACTTTCATCGTGCCAAATAATTTAAAATGATCAATGATCTAGTTTTCAGTACAAGCATTATTATAAATGTGTTCATTTGTCATTTCATAAATTAATCGTAAGTGGACATGATTTTATTTAT
Organism: Thymelicus acteon; assembly: GCA_951805285.1. Classification (NCBI taxonomy): domain Eukaryota; kingdom Metazoa; phylum Arthropoda; class Insecta; order Lepidoptera; family Hesperiidae; genus Thymelicus; species Thymelicus acteon. The sequence goes on from OX638213.1 coordinate 21,956,465, forward strand.
TGATTATGTAGACTTTGTTTAGTTAATCCAGCATTAGTTTTAAACTCTTGTCATTTCCTTTTGTTGATTTTATGTAACCATTGACCATTTTAAATTGAATTTTAAGTGTAAAGCACTGACCTATCGCTTCTTTTGTCATGTTGTCTGGTGTGTCGTGTTCTGTGTCCATTTTGTGTGATTTATCACTGTCGGGTGGTGTGTGTTCAATCCGTGTTTGATTATATCCAATCACGTTACACTGATTCACTTAATCACTACACATTTCGTTTTCGCATGCACGTTTTCGATCGGTATAGTTTTGTTTTTCATAATCATTTGGCTCTATTTCGGGGTACATATTATTAAAATATGCACATATATCGGAATAAGCAATAAAATTATATAATACGAGTAACCGCCCTCGCTTTGCTTCGGTTTTCTTATTTTTCTACACCTTGGGTTACATTATTGGAGTTTTATTAAGGATCCCTAATTTTTTTGAAAATATAATATAGCCTATGTTACTCGGGGATAGTGTAGCTTCCCAACAGTGAAAGAATTGTTCAAATCGGTTTAGTAGTTTCGGAGCCTATTCAATGCAAACAAAAAATCAAATCTTTGCTCTTTATATATTAGTATAGATTATATATTTGCAACAAGACAACAAAATGATATATAAAATAATATTTTTCCCATGTGGGGAATATATAGATATAAGTTTATAATAGTAATACGCTTTTAAAAACCAAACTGATGATACAACTGAGTCTTACGATGCATCTTGTCTTGCCTAACCGTGAATACGTCAGAGTCATGTATATTTGGACATTGCAACTGAAAATATCTGGCTACATCTATTTACATTTCATGAGTCAATGATACAGCGGTTTGGACTTCAGCGGCACATTCTGGCAAAAGCTCCTATACTTGAGATACGCAGTTAATTCCTACAAGATTTGCATCGGGACGGATCGTTTAGTGCACTTGCAGTCGGAGAGAATGGCGCAACGCAGCTAGCTATCTTGTCAGCGTAATGCCAACTGACGCATGCCAAATATGTGAGATATTTCAGAGAAATGCGGCGAATTTGGATCGACATATTTTATCGGAAATTAAATCAACCAAATAACAGAAAATAATATCCATTCCAGATTTTGAATCAGTCTTCTTACATAATTTATTGCTAACATTTTCTTTTTTTAAATTAATAACAACTCGTATGCAACACGTTAAAATAAAACATGCGTCCATAGAAAACCCGTTCTTAAAACACCTGATTTCAATCAAACCAAAAGAACAAAAAATAATTTTAAAAAATCTGTTCTTATGCATTATAGGCATAATCATAGCAAAATATGAATCATAATATTTTGTCCTATATTTGCTGGCAGTGATTTTGGTACTCATTATCTTGGATCGCATTACTCTGAAATAATTCTAAGGTTTGTATCAAGTTCGGTTACTTCGGTTTGATGTGTTATGTTATGTCCGTCGCTGGAATATTAGGAATATTACGACGACATCCTGTTTGTTCACACACCCGCAGACACTAGTTACTGCAATTGTATATCCCCTATATGTCATTCCAAGATAATTATATTGGAATGAAATTCAGAATGTTTTACTTCAGTTTTCGACATAAATACAAGTAATGTTTTACTACTTTGTACTACTTAGGTACTACTTTGTTGCCGAATTACTTTTCACGTACTTAAATCTACTTATAGATCAGACATTCGATAATTTCTTCGTCAAAAGAAATATTACTAATGTTTTTACAATGTGTGACGCTTGACCTAATTTAAGAATGGAGTCATGAATAAGATCTTACTCCAACATTTCTTTCTCGTGAACCATCAAAATCGGAAGCGATGATAAAAAATAGGACAAAAATATAATACTTCTTACTCGAACTCGTAATAACCTTTATTGACACACAGGTTTTATTTTTTGAATACCGTAGAAAATCGACAGTAAGTTTTATTATTCACTTCCTAGCATAATAGTAGATTCCTAAAAAAGAAGGTACTAAAATTTAATCGTTATTACTAGCCCTTTACTTTCAATCAGCTGATAAAATAATCAATGGAACTTCCTCTATAACTTTTCCATATATCGCATACCTACATGTGTCACATTTTACGGTACTTTAATTTATTGGACTAGGACTGATGAACTTGAAATAACTCGGACTAAATATAAAGTTTGGACTGCTTCATCATTAGTTAAATGGTCTCGCGTTCTAGAACTGACAGTTGAAACGAACCATACCAACGAAAGAAATGAAACTCGCTAGTTTCTTTGATAATAAACGTGTAGTAGCTTCTAATGTCCCTTCAGTAGTCTGGTAAAAAGAATGTTAAATGACACAAGGAATCTTAAACGTTCAGACGCATTCCACGTAAACTGAAACAAATTAATTGATCGAAAACACTTTGTAATCCTGAAAATGACATCTGAATTTCAAACAATTCATAGGAACATTATTAGCGAATTCATTGCATGGAAAGAATACTTTTACGTAGTATATAATTACACCGTAGTGCTGAGTGACGTGTCGGAAATGTCAGCCACAAGCTTGCATACAACAAATTGAGCGAATGAATCACTGTCACATCTTGAACTAGACACGCGGCAGCGTGTCCAGCCAAAGTTCAAAAAAGGGAATTGGTAACGCAGCGGGATGTGTTACACAAACCATTTCGCTACTTTTGACCCCTTCACAACTCCAGACCTTTTAAACCAACTTAAATGAAATTTGGCACATTTATTAAAATCCCTTAGTTTATTAAGAATTCAGTTTCATAAATGTAGCTTAAACAGTTATTGATATATTAACGTTTAAAAAGCCGCATTTTGGTGACTAACTCACTAACATAGAATCAAAAACCTGATCTACTTCCAGATGACCTAGAAACTTGATATTTGATATCAAGGTAGACTGTTAGGCGTATACAAAGGAAAAATTCTATTAACTGGAAATTATTGAAAATTAGGGAAAGTAGTGAATTAGCGGGTCCACTGTATAGAGTAATTTTACAAATAAAAGGTATATTCTAATAATTTCTAGACAAAAAATAATTATATCTCATCAAAAACATAAATGTGAAATGAGAGCCAAGTTCAAAAAAAAGAATTGAGATCTAGATAGGTGCCAAGTTTTGTATTAGTACCTAGCTAGCAACTTATCTAGCTACCAGCAAATCAAATTTTAGAAAAGTAACATAGGTGTTATATCAACCTAACAGACTTAACGCAGATAATTATGCAAATATTATATAGCCTGCAGGTATGTAAAAATCAGCTAAGTTAAATGTAGAGCTTGAATTACATGTTCTTGTGAATAAAGTTTTAGGATGTTCTACACAGAACTTGGCACTCATTTAGATCTCAATTCTTTTTTTGAACTTGGCTCTCATTTCCCATTTATGTTTTGATGAGTTGTTATTTATTTTATTTGACGTTGCACAACTTGCACACCGGATGAAAGAAAGAATTTTTATAACTAATGCAGTGGGCACAAAGCTTTGTGTACTAAATTTAATTTGATAGAACGTTTTCATTATTACTACCACAGATTCTGCTAACTCTACTCTTCAGTTGGTAACGATTTACGGTTTAATACACCGGTATACATCAACATATCTTAGGTTAAGGACTGACAGCATTAGCTGTTTCTTTCGAGCCACTTTAGTTCCCAGGTTCATAATTAGTTTTTTTAGTTTGGTTATAAATTAGTATGGATTGAAGTGATCATAAGAAGGACTGCAATTATAAAAGTATATTTAGTGAAGTCATATTTAATAATTCAATTTATTTTTACTTCCATTTAGATAACTCGGTAACACTCGGTTACTGTGCGTACTAAACCTTTGTCAATCAATACAACTTCTTGTTGCTTATTACGGTCTTGTAATGTGATTTTCACTTCATGTGAATTTAAGAGCAATATCGGACAGCCTACTCTTATCCGTTTACAAGAGGATATAGCAGTCCACGAAACTTCCTCAGTGATACACGAGACAAGACGAGACGACTCTAACCTCACCTTGTAGACATACGAGATAATATTTTCAATAGTTAGGGACAGTGATCCAAGCACTCGAAGACAATGAAACACAAAACAATACGCTAGCAATAAAATCTTCAAGATGTAAGACATACAGCAGCTTAATATTTTGTAAATAAACAGATGCTAGTTTTACGATACAGTTCGTCTCTCGAGAGGATGAAAATTTGAATGGAACTTATAAATAGAACACGTGTGGGTTAGTATCCGCATTATGGCGTCTACGAAACATCTTTATCGAACGTACTGACGAAATCAAATCCCATAAATATCGCAGCGACGAAATATTTACCGCTATTGACAGTGACAAACACTATAACGAAAATAAACTCAGGTCTGTGTATAATATTAGTTAGGTTGCCGGTTGCTGGTAGCCGGCAGGGTAAACAGTTCTCTGAAAAGACAACATTACGATCCTATACTAACCAAATCCGCGTCCCTATAAACGTACTTGAGCGGTGAACTTCGTCGTTTCTGAAATAGAAAATTACAGAACGACTTTGAAACAAGAAGCTGCCTCGGCGGCGGCGTCGCCGTCCACAACCCGAGCGCTGTTTACGACAACCGTAAGGCTATACCCCACTAACTGAATAACTATTTTTTCAGTATTCAAATGTCAGTGTGCGAAGGGGAATCAACGAAGTCCGCGTTCCATTGTATCGAATCATGAGAGGTCATCGACATAATCTCTATCGCCGGGTGCTAAGGTTCACAGTCGGACGGACGTGTCACTAGAAAGTTTGTCGAAGTTGTAGATTACAATATTGACTGCGCCTTCCCTAGCGCCCTTATCGCCTGTCAATAAGGTCCGTAATTGATTGTGAAACTGCGAAAGAAAGTTTGCGAGGCAACAGGCCGGGCAGGCCGTGCTAAATGTGTCCACGTCTTTGGCACGGCACTGGGACAAGGACGCCTAGCGCCCATGCAGCCGCAGATTGATTGAACGATTAATCTTAGATAAAGACTAAACCAGACTACGGGGGTTACGCGATCGCCAAATGGGGTAATGCGGCCGGAGTCCAAACAGCAGGAACTGCTTACCGGTGTATCTGAACTGCTTACCGAGGTACAATAAACTTTACGCACAATACATCTTCCGACAACGACACATCAATTTGGATCTGTGGTGACAGTAGCAGTATGTATCGTGAACATTGTCTTTACAATTAAGCTTTACTTTAAAATGCAGCTGAAGCATTTAATCAGAGCTATCCATGTCAGTCGGAGCTGTGGCGAAGTTTAACAGTGAATCGTTAATAAAACGTTGCTATTTACAGGAGTTACAACTGAAATGTTTGAGAAGTTACAATTCATCGAGGAGCTGAAGCTTAAAGCTTCGCTCGCCGATTGCAGGCTCTACTTTAACAATTAAACTGAACTGACAGTAACAATGTAATGTTCCGCTCGACCGGTAACGGTATATCGTGGTTTATTTACGTATTTCGGTTTGTGCGTGTTCACTCGCGGCATGTAAACATGGACACGTGGATCGCGGGTCGCGGGATGGGTGGGGTGCACGAGGGGTGAAGTTGCGAAACTATTGATATTACGAAACGCTTCCGATCGGCGTTCGAAGTATTTCGGTCGCGGTGCGAGCGCGTCCGTCGCTCGCCGTCACTACACTATGACTGGCGGTAGTGGCCAGTGGCAGTCACTGCGGTCACTGACGGCGATGACGGTGTGACAGCGGTCATCTCTGCGATGCAAGGCGATTCATCGCTTCCCATAGCTGTCCTATTGTTGCGGTTAGGATACTCAAGGTTACTTTCCTTCAAACTCAAACTCAAATCCGTTGAGTTGTTCCGTGACGGGACAACTGGCACTGTTTAGTGTTTAGTGTTTAGCACATCCGAGTCTCACTTTTCCCGTTGGGCAGAAAGTCATAGAAAATAATTTGTTCCATCCCATTATTTTCGTGGTGTCGACTTAAAATATATATTGTTGATTTAAAAATGTCGTTGAAGAGGTCCAAGAACTTGAGAACGGGACTTCTGACACTAAAATCTGAGTTTCAGTAGTTCAACGGTACAAGTGGGACTCAGATAAGCTAAATTTTGCCAGTTGTTCCGTCACTGAACAACTCAACGGGTCTAATGGGATAGCCCCAACCATTTATTCTATGTAGGTATTAGTCAATAGTTACCTACACTTAAGAACGTCAAATTATTTGAATCTACCACCGTCAAAAGTCCATTAAAGAGAAAAATCAGCTAAAAAACTCTCCTGCACATCTTTTAAAATCAAAACATCGACTAATTACAAACTTATTTTTTTATTATTAACTGACTTGGGCGGAACCGGCTGTGGAAGTCTGTCTCCAAGCATCCAAGCATCCAAGCCTCCAAGCGTCCAAGGCGTTTAGCGTCGTGATATACAACAAAGAGAATGTACAGCTACAGAAGCATACAACTACTCAATTAATTTTAAACTTTCGACTCACCCGATCAAAGTCCTCGCCACCCATCACTGTCCCACAACTAGGGTGAAGTCTTTCAGTCTCTCTGACAACGACGCTGATAAAACTTTGTGACTGAAATGAGTAATATAATTAAATTCTTTCTTATTCACTTCCTTGTCCATAATCCTAATATTGTACTTGGAAGGAAAATAATGTCTTTCGGAAGCGATTGGACACGTAAGTACATTCATCATAATTCATTTTGAGTTTTGTGTTTTGAACATAAAAAAGAGCATATAAATGCAAATAAACTTCAAATCTTTGTGGTACGACCTGCATTCATAACTTAAATGCAACACTACCTACTTGTAGGACTGTGGCGCGCCATTGGGAATAATCAACTATCACTCATTTGGATGTAAGTGTCAATTACAAATTACAACCGAGATACTACGCGCACCATTTTCAAATAGCAATACAATTTTTCACTCTTAAAAAGGAACATAGGGAAATCCATGTTTCGCTAAATACGTCGAGCTACGTCGCGTTATGGCGCAGCCATCGATATTTTTATGATACATCGCGCGTCTATCTTGTAGTAGCTGGTTTTTTAAGCATCTTCACGTTGCGTCTCGATGTAAATTGACCCTTAATGATATCATATAAGTACAGATCGATAGGTCTATATTTTTTATCTCGTTTCGTTAGCCGCACTCTACAGAGAAACACACTCACGATGTAGTGTAAACAAACAAACTCGAAACAACTTACACACTCGGGACCTTTCTCGGAAGTCTTTTGATGCTACATTCCCCGCGATGGCCAGTTGTGTAATGTTACTTCTGATCATTTAAATTTCTATTTACAAATCACAATACAAACACACTTACGCCCCAACTCAGAGTCACTAACATTACTTAAACCGCTCCTTAGTACAAAATTTGTACGGTGATTCTTTACTAAGGAGTGATTAAAGTAATTGTTTGTGACTGAGTTGGGGCGATAAACGATTATCCTACTAATATTATAAATGTGCAAGCTTTTTTGTGAGGATCTATGCATGTTTGTTAGTCTTTTACGCAAAAAGTACTGAGCCGATTTTCATGAAATTTAGCACACAAGGAGACCATAACCTGGAATAACATAATAGGTACTTATTTTTCCGAAAAACGCGCAAAGCCACAGGGCAGAGCGCTAATAAATACATTGGTATATTAAACTTATGATAGTTACGATAAAATATGGTAAGTATATACAAAAAATACACATATTTTTTTAATTTTATTGGATACTTTACATTATAATGATATATGTATTACATAATATAATTGTTAAATTGATTAATGAGTCGTATAACATTGGAACTTAATATTACTTAATGAAGGAACTGTTACCAATTCTGCCACCAATCATTTACAATAAAGGGTCCGAGAACTGTCGGAATATGTAGGATTTAGTAATTTTTAAACGTCTCTATATTTCTGTATTAACTATTAGTCTTGTGTATAGCATACCTACCTACGTACGTTGGCAAAGGATAGTTTCTTAAAAATACACTTCAAGTTACTTCAGTAATCCGAAGCATTCACTTTTTAATTAGGCACACCACCTAACGCTTTAGTTCAATATCGATAATTTTTTTTTATTATTTACTAAAAATGCAAAATGTATAGAACCAGCACGTACGCTTTGTTTTTCGCTCTGGCTGCTTTTAGCGATAACTGAATTTATAAACTGCAGTGTATGAGGATGTTATAAATGACAAATCGATGATATAATATTATGTCACTGGATGCATGTGATCTTACTGAATTTCACAAACGTCAATAAAATAAAAATTGTGTAGCACCCTTGATTAATGCGCTAACTAACAAGAGTTAATACAGTAAAGCAGAACGAATGGCATAGAGGGTCTAAACCTGTGGTTCTAAACCTATGTTCTGCTGACCACTGGTGGTGTCTGAAAGCATCCGAAGTGGTCCGGCAAACTTTCCTAAATACATGGTTACTATAATATAAAATTTCACTTAAAAAAATAAAAAAACAATAACTCCCAACAAACTAAATATGATTTTTTTATGTATTCATATTGAACTGGAAGAACTAGAGATTGGTGGTCCATGGCACGACACAAATTCTGTCACATGGTCCCTCATCTAAAAGCTTAAGAACCTATGGTCTGAACACTGGACTAAGCTGTTATGTGGCGGTGTCCTGGCGGGCCCGCAGCAGGCGGCCGCAGCGCGCCAGCTCGAGCTGCACCGCCGCCAGCGTCTGCTCCATCTGGGGCACGCTGCGGACATAACGAATACTGCCATTAAACTCTCAATAGCAAACTCAATGACTATTTATTTTTCTTTGTCTTCGACATACGAGCTGACGATTTATCTGATGGTACGTGGCTATCATCACCCATACAAATCAGCGACACTAAAGGCATCACGATGCGCTGCCGACTAACAAACAGAGAAGATAATTACATAAAATTTTATTCTCTTTTGCCTATTGAAAATGAATAAAGAGAATAATGAAGAAAAAAGAAATGGATTAATACAAAAATTAAGCAAAAAGGTGTATCGTTACCACATCTCCGGTTTTACGGTCTAAAACTGATTAGAACCGAATTGTTCGCCTATTTTTCACTTTGACAACTAACGATTGTTAAATTTTTGTATGACAACGTTTCATTTGGAAGAATTATTGTTATGCTGATTATTATAATGACACAACACGTTCAGGGCACTTATCATTTGTCAAATTCTTCACTAGGCCAGACAACTTTTACACGAATAACGTTTCGTCTGTGTAACAGTTCCTTAATTTTTTTCAAAATTGGTGACAGAACCGACTTAGTTAACCCCGACCCCACGTGGTACTAGTCTGCCCTACCCCTAGAGTGAATGTAAACCCCGGAGGCGCGGAGGGAGAGCAGCCCCCGCCCGCTGTAATGAACTGCAGGCACCATGTGAGCCGAAGCGGCTGAGGCTGGTCGCCGCAGGCGACCAAAAAGCTGAAGCTGCGTAGGCGAGCATGGAGTGCCTGCAGTTTGTTACGCAAGGGCGGAGGGGCTGCATTCCCCGCAGCGCCGGAGACGTTTGGAAGCCTGTTTATGTATCAAAAAAAACCCCTAAATTCTCCCAAAAAGTGCATACAATGCAACTTTGTTATTATAATGATTTGTCATTTTCTTTATAATATTGGTCCGAAACCTTACATAATACATCATTTGGTAAACAATATACAACAAAATGAATATTACTCTAACTGACGACTAGACTGACGAGAAACTAGTTTTGCCTAATCGTGTCGGGACAAACTAGTCTGGCCTAGGCCCAACTAGTTTAGACTAGGCCAAACTGGTTTGACCTGACACAAGTAGGATAAACTAGTTTGGCCTAGGCCGAACTAGTTTGACCTGAAATCGGGTTTTGCCGGTAACATATATAATAAGTTAAATAATGTGCTAAAATCGCATTAAATGTAAATGTGATTCAAACATGATATTCTAATTTAAAACAATTTATTTATACAGATATAGAGGTTATAACATACAAAATTTTTTTTATACAGTCAATGGATAAGAACTGAGCTGGGATTCCATAGGTGGCACTTTAAAATATTTGTGTTGGGTTCCATCTCCCCTGGGTATTGATAGATGGCATTATGAAAATATTTTCTTTCGAATTAACCTCTCCATCTAACATGTTTAACACAATGACGTTTTACAGATTCAATTAGTTTTCCGCGCCTACCTAACTAGCATGGGTAACTAGTAACTACTGCCCTCCTCCTAAGTTCGACTTTGAAAAATTTTTACTTGTTTCTGCCATATTGTCGGAAAGCCAGAAATAATTGGTAACTACTATTTTTTTGACCAGAAAAGTATCGATGATTCCTGTGACATTATTGATGTCCATGGGCGACGACCACCACTTGCTATAAAGGTGAACGGTTTGTCTATCACTTACATTAATAAAATATATCCCTATATTATTGACATATTTGGACATAACAAACAACAAGACATCAAGACATAAAAATACTTACGAATGAGATTTTCCTCTTCTACTTGATAGACGCTTTTCCCCATCTGACAAAGTAGTAGCTGGAAACAAAAATTAAATTGTTAGTAGCCAATAGGGGGTCCAAGTATCCCCTAAATGCAATCGTATAGTATACTTACTGTCCCGCAGGTAGGGCAGCTCTCCCTCGCTGAGCGAGCCGTAGTCCGTGGTGGTCGGGGTGGTGGACAGGCGGGACTCGCTGGCGGTCGCTCGCTCCTCGCCCGGGGACCGCAAGCTACTGGCCCTCGCTAAATTGTACATGCAATGTAGACGGAAATAACCATTCGTATCATATCGCCTCTTGGCTTCATTAACCTGTTATCTTGAACTTACAGCCGCCCATTTTTTAACTTAAAAAAATATACCTTCAGAAAGCTTATTCAATAATATATCTCACTATTCTTAAATTTATTTAAAATTATTCATTCGTTTTGACACAAATATTTTTTTTTTAAAGTTAAAAAATGGGTTCCTGTAAAATTGTGATTTTCAAGATAGCACGTTAATGAAGCAAAGAAGCGATATATATCAGTTTTAGTTTTCAATACTTTTCATCAAAATCGACCCCGAGACTCCTTTGGCCACTTTTCGACATTCCTCATAGTTTCGAATTTGGCCATCTACACCCACTTGAAAAATTCACCCTGTATATCTTTACCGTGCTACAGCCCTGTCATAGATTACCCCCAATAGATTCCGCATTAGTGAATATTTCTTAGACTTCAAAGTCACAATTTGGCGGAAGGTGAGGTTTGCGGGGTACGAAACAGATGCGCTGTGATTGGATATTTAGAATTCAAACTTGGAATTTATCGAGCTCAACACTGTTCATAGTGACTGAGTATGTATGATCGATAAATCGTACGATCAATGTTTGTGATTATCATTATTTACTTTCATCACTTTTATAATGAATAACAATACAATAAAAATATCGATACTTTTAATAATATAATATTAACAGTGTTTATATTATACAATGTCCGATTAGATAAATCAAATATACAAAGCTATTCGCGGCTAATTACATTAAAATAATAACATAACTGTTCGTAGTAGGACTGCTTCTTAGCTTTATGAACTTAAAAACTATATTTTTGGGTTTTTAAGACATCATTTTTAGGAATTATTTTTATTACAAACTAGTTGACCCGACAGATGCTGTCATATCTAAATTTCATTAGGTTTGTTACTTTTCCTTTCGTGTGTATATTATTTTCATCACACTGATGTTTTTTCTGCTACGGTTTCAAAATTTCGATGTTTGTCATTTTATATTATTATTATTTTATTGTTTGGCTAATCCCTTAACTTCCAAATGAAGTATAACAAACCATAATTTATTATAGTAATTCCTAATCACAATTTATTACTTTTGTTATTAGTCCGGTCAATTTAGATATTAGAAGGTGCATAAATTCCCAACAAGCTGAAAATCAGTAAGATTGTTCAAAACATAATTATAAATAAATTTTTTAAGTTCCCCATCATTCCCGTGTATGGAAAAAAAAATATTCAAGGTCAAAGGTCAAAAAAATGAGTTTTTCGCAATTTTCAGCAAAACGGTAAGTTTTATCATAAAGTACCCCAGAAAAAGATTGTAGATCATAAAATTATCTATCAAAATGTATCAATACTTTTTTTTCCTACGAGCCACCGTTTCTGAGATATAACGATTCAAAAACGCGCTAAGTACACTACCATGAGGTAGCAGGGTAAACGTATGCATATTTTGACGATAAAAACTTACAACTTTTTGAATCCTTACTGATTTTCAGCTTGTTGGGAATTTATGTACTTTCACTATCATTTTTTGGTCTAATTTGACCGGACTATATAACAGCATTCCAATATCTCTAACTGTTAACTGGACCCTTATTAATGTACCACATCAAGAACTTCAGACCTCTAGTTTTATTACATTTTTATTTTACTTTAAATTCTCATTACAGTGAATAACTTTTGCTTAGTAGGCAAAATGGTATAAAAAAGGAAAGAAAAGAAAAATAATTATAATTATAATATGAAAATATGTATAACATATCGAGTTAAGTATATATAATATGTACCTATCTACCTACCTGATATTCGCGCAAATAATAATAAATAATAATATAATCAATATTTAGCTGATTTTCCACATAATTTCTCCATAACTATAGGAAAGCACACGAATTTGAAAGTTTCCATACAATAACATTGTTACTTTTTATACTTAGACAAAGTAAATGTATTCTATTCTTTTCTATTCTATTCTCGATAAGAAGTATAAGACCCATAACAAAACTGGCAAGTATAACTATGATACAACTGAATCCATCAACTGTCATCTGAAAAGTGTGTTGAACAAACGACACTGTATTTGGTAGGAAACCATCCCTGTCCACGGTGTATTGATTCTTTCCATTTTTCCTTCCTCTCGGGGCATCTAGGAAATCTATAAAACCATTACCACAAAGTTTTTTCATATAATAAATAATGTTATCCTTGACTACAGCAACCTTTGTCCCACTTGTAACCTGTTAAAAATTATCAATTTCATAGCAATATCCTCAAAATGAATATCGATACGTCTTTAAAATGAAAAGTTCACTTCCCTAGTATTGTCTTTAGTCAGAAACAAGATAACTATTTTGAATTAGGAATGAATTTTTTACAAAATGTCACTCTCAAAACCAGCTTAAGTTGAACTCTGCTTCATTATAAGAAAATTTGTAAAATAAATATGAATTACTAACTTATTAAATGATATGGCATCTTTTGGGTAACTGTTTTTTCGAACTGACTTTCCATACCATTTAGCACTACAATAAGCCATGGTTTCATCAGCAAATTCTTTTTTGAAATTAATTAAATTCTGAAAGATCCACGTGTGTATGGGTCGAAGGTCTTGGTCGATACTAATGTCGTGAATGCTAGTATAGCTTTATGTGCATAGCAAAAGCACTTCTATGTTGCCGCGCGTCAGTTGCCTTGTATGCGGTATCTTTTGGGGGTAATCTATGAGCCCTGTGCACAGAACAAAGTGTCTCATGCTACTTTTCAGGTTAGATTATTAGCATATTGGGGTAGCCTAGATTTACCGTATTAGGTGGCCTAGAGTCCTGATCCAAATCTCATGCCGGCAAACCCTGGGCATCGTAAGAGGCGACAGAAGCCGGACGGCATGCTGATAAGATTTCACACAAAGATGATAAAATAATCAATATTGTTATTAAGTCATTGACATTATTACTGGCATCATCTACCCGGGAAGCTACCAGCCTCTTACTTGAGTCAGCGGCCTAACGACTCCTCTTGTTCCAGGAAGGGGTTTGGGAGCTGGTTCTTTCTTTCTCTATCTTCTTTGGTGTTCGGCAAAGCATCGGAGAAGCCTTTGGTATTACTGATGTCCATGGGCGATGGTAACCTTACCATCAGATGGATCGTTAGATTATTTCCGATAATTATATAAAAAAATACCGTCTCTCTCTGAAGGCAAATCCGACATAGATGATATTTCACACTCGGTGCTTTCCGGAGATACATCACGTGGAGCTTTAGTATACGTTCTAGGTTCGCTAGCTGTAGATTTCCACTGATGCACTAACTTGTCCTTTGATGTAGCATTACTCAATACTTTTTTAACGTCTACTGCTGTATAAGAATTTATATAATTTTTATTTTTTGCAGTTGGGTTAGGACATCTACTATTAGGTCCTGTATTTAACTTGTTCTCGTCTTTTTCAATCGTGTAAGTACCATTACTGGAATCACTTTCCTTTTTGTTCTCATCATTTGTTCGATTAGTCATATTGTTTTCTTTAACATCTACTTTATTTCGAGATTCCTTATCAGTTTCCTTAACTTCTTCATTGTGAGCATATTTACGGCTTTTGTCGATATCATTGCACGATTTTTTAATTTGTCTTTTATTACCACTTATAATATCCCCTACTTCGAATCTTTTCACACTATTTCCTTTAGCACTATCTATAATTTTATTTTCATCTAGTGAGCCTGTTTTAATAAGATGTGTTTTCATTATTAATTTCCTTGAACTCTGCAAGCTAAGTTTTCTACTATCAATTGATTTGTTTTTATCATGATTTAATTCTTTGCTTCGTCTTTTAAAGTGTTGGAACCTTTCTGTTAGATTGTTCTCAATATAAGAATCACACTGCTGATCTTCAATTTTATTACCTCTGTGTTCTGGGTACACTTCCATTATTTTGCTGACTTGATTAATCTTTCCGATTTTGACTTCAATACCATTATTTATGTTGTTTTTAGTTTCTTGAGTTACAACTACATTCATCATTTTCTTTTCGGTAATCACTGATTCTGAACTTTCAGATTTTAGATTTTCATCTCTAAAAAGTGTTAAAAACGTAAAAATAAAGATATATGAATTTGTACAAGATATTTTATATTTCGATAGACATTAAAAATTTTGAGTGATAATAATTAAAAACTTGTTCTAATTTCTAAAATGGAATATGTTATTAGAAAGTTTTATTTATAACTGTTTATAAAATAATGGATACGTAGTACTTACATTTGATGTTTTTCAGGAAGTGGTTTTGTATAGTTTTCAGTCTTTTCTGCATTAATTTCTTGATTTACCTTCAAAAAATATATTAGGTTTCGTGTAGTAGTTCAGTAAATTCCATAAATAATAATAATTAAAGTGAAATGTACTTACTAAGACGTACTTACTTTATGTGCTTTTATGTTGTTGATTTGATTCTGCAGATCAGCTATTTTCTCCAACAGTACTTGGTTGACATACGTTGACGCCTACAAAAAACAATAACCACATTAAAATGACACTATTTCACGAAAAAAATTACGAATAAAAGCTAAAAATATAGGGTAATCTAAATTAATCTTGTGTTTATAAAACAGCATTACTTAACAAAATAAAATTTGTCTTCATATTTAGCTAATGACAAATTTTATACGTACTTTAGTTTCGTTTCCATCCTGGCTTCGATTAACTTCTGTGTATCCCGAATCATCTGGACTTTTATTAAACACTTCGTCGACTTGCTGGCTGCGTGGTAATTTAGTGCGGATTGCAGCCTTTGGTATAAACGTAGGACTTTGGATCGCTAGAGACTGAAATAATTTATTATTTAATTTAATACTTCTAGAAGCGCTCATATCCCGGCGATTCATGCTGATCTTAATAAGTTATTAACCGAGTGAAGGATGCTTAACCGCTAGTGGCAAAAATTCTTCCGTGCTTCGGAGCACACGTAAAGGCCTCTAGGTCTCTTCAAGAGGAGAGCCATGTTCAGTAGTGGACCATCATTCGGTTCAACTAATACTTCTAGTTAAAGCCAAACTACAAGGTGTAAATCGGTGCACATTATTTGCGGAATAACTTTAAGAATAGATACACAGTGACTGATGCAATTCAGTTATTTATCCATAATAGAAACTTTTTTGGTGTAAGCCATATATTAACCAGAAACATTCCTGGCTATAATATCAACGTCTTATATTATACAAAACAAAATGATACTATACCTTACTGGTGTCACCCGCTGCTGGCTGGCCTGTTTCGTCTTTGAATACGATCGTGTGATCTTTGATCATCTAAAAAATTATTCAAAATTATTTAAGTGTTTTTATGTTCGGTTTACACAGTAATTAAGTATTGTAGATAACAAAATTTTAACAACATTTTAATTTAAAAGTTACTAAATTATCTGTTTATACGTTTTAATTTACTTAAAATTTAGTTATCTACTTAACTACTTAATACGTGTAAACCGGACTTAACACGCTTAAACTTTCACCTATCCGAATTCGGTTTTAGTTACTGTTAACGCCATCTATGAAAGAAGAAGCCAAGCTGTTTCGATTCAAACCATTAAAACGTCGAACTAATATAGTAGTTCCCAATGGAATGGATAGATGGCGCTACGAGTACGAAGACGAATTCAAACCCGACCAATTACCAATTCGGACCCCACCAAACCGAGATGCCAATACGGGTATTTAAAGGAACAGAAAGCTCAAAACCCCTCTCTCTCGCCATCAGCACACCGGAAGAATAAGACCATTGGCCGAGGGCCCCTCGGACAGCGCTCTCAATAATTTATATTCGTTCAATTTGCATTGTAATCAGTAATAAAAATACATAAGTTCTTCACCATCTTTTAATTAATAAGTCAGATGACACAGAGCGATAGGGTCAGTTATAAAAGTCCTAGAAAGCTATAAAAAGAACCAGCAAATTCAGTGAAGGTCCTTCAGACCCGAATTAGTAACATTAGTCCTACGAGCCAAATCCCCAACATTGGTCCTTCGAGCCGGATAATAGCCAACGTGGACGAAGAAAATCGGCCCTCCCATCACTCCTAAAAATATCCCTTTCCGTATTTGCACTAAAATTGTGTTTTTGTTGCAGAGAATTCAAGATAAATCGGTGTGCCACGTGGTGGTTGCAGGAACACGTGAGTACCTTGTTTTTCATACACTGCCAGTATGAGTGTAGAACGTCCTAAATCGCCTAAACCGCTTCTTGGTGTCGAAACAAGTGATAATACGCGTGATTTAATTAAAAAACGGGCATCGATTACCGGGAGATTAACGTTGTTCATTAAATTCGTAAATATGTTCGAGGGGGCTCAATTAACGCAGAAACAAGTAACAGAATTAAAATTACGGTACGAGGGAGCAAAATTACTACACGACGAATTTAATTCGGTCCAAAATAAAATCGAGGAATTAGTGTTAGATAGCGAGACATCCCAACAATTAGATACTCGTGAAGCGTTCGACAATAATTTCTACCAAATCATGGCTACAGTCGATAATTTATTGCAGAGCTTTGTACCTAATGATGAATCTTCTAGATGTAATAGCGCGCACGCGGTTGTAAAACTACCTACGATATCGTTAAACAAATTCGACGGATCGTACGATAGCTGGCTCGAGTTTAGAGACACCTACCTTTCCATGATTCACAATACTCAGCTCGACGATATTCAAAAGTTCCATTATTTGAGATCGTCTTTAGTAGGTAATGCCGCTCAAGTTATAAAATCAGTAGAATTCACACGAGAAAATTACTCGACCGCGTGGGAGTTAATTACAAATAGATACAACAATTCTAAGTTCTTGATTCACAACCACATTAAAGGAATATTTTCTATTCAACACGTAAACAAAGAATCTTATTTTCACATTAGAAAATTAATCGACACGATTCTGAAAAACTTACGCGCTTTGAAAACACTAGGAGAACCTACCGAATCATGGGATACGCTAATTATCTACATAATTACTTCGAAATTGGATATAGAAATCGAAAGGGAATGGGAATTATACAAAAATAATATTACTTCTCATTCCAACAGACGTGTTCAATTAGACGATTTGCTAAGTTTCTTAAAGGACAAAGCAGATACATTAGAGATGGTGAAATCACACCAATCTTCTCATTCAAATAGGGCATCGTGTGAACAAGCTAAAAAAACGACATCACAAAGTTTTGTTCATACGGCTTCGGCGCAGAACAATGCCCATGCGAAATACAAAACTACCCGCACATGTATTTTGTGCAATGCGAATCATTTATTATACGTATGCGATAAGTTTATTAAATTACCTATTGAAGATAGGTTAGAATTCGTTAATCGTAATCGTTTATGTACGAACTGCTTACGCGTCGGTCATACGGCAACAGATTGTTGGTTCAGTTCATGCAAGTTATGTAATAATAAACATAATAGTTTACTCCACACTCATCCACAATATACGTCGGGGTCGATAGTGAAAAGGGATTCATCATCGAAGCCTACACAATTATCTACTACGTTACATTCGTTTCAGCAGTCACGCGTTAATATGGATTGCAATCGTTATACGTTGAATTCGGTCTTGCTTTCTACCGCCATAGTCGAGGTAGCAGGTGACGACAACAATTATTATAGGGCTCGCGCGTTATTAGATAACGGGAGTCAACATTCGATTATTACAAATACGTTACGCGACAAAATAAAAGCTCATTCGATACAGTCCTCTGTTCAAATCACGGGAATTGGGAATTCGGTCACTCAGACAAACCAGTCCTGTGAGATACGTCTTAAATCGTTACACGGTAATTATACTACACGTATTAATTGTATTGTTTTAAATAAGATTACTAGCTCGTTGCCTTCAATCGAGTTAGATTTTAATTCGTTAAACGTACCTTACAATATTCGTTTAGCTGATCCGACATTCCATTCACCTTCAGAAATCGATTTATTGATTGGAGCGGATTGCTTTTGGGAATTATTAATAGACGGTAGAATTCGTTTACCTAAAGGTCCATACCTTCAAAACACAACACTAGGATGGATCATATCGGGAACCATTAATAATAATATAAAGTCGAATAATTATCAATTTTGTTGTAATTTTTCGGAGTCTACTGAATTAAACGATCAATTAAAGAAGTTCTGGGAGTTAGAAGAATTAAATGTACAACTTCCAGTTCTTTCAGTAGAAGATAGGCTCTGTGAACAATTATTTAACGAGACGACGAAACGTGTAAACGGTCGATTTTCGGTTCGTATTCCGCTTAAGAAACCGGTTGAATCATTAGGTGAGAGTCTTGAAACTGCAAAGAGTAGGTTTTTATCGCTTGAAAAACGCCTTCAGCGTTCACCACAATACAAGCAGATGTATACAGATTTTATGCGAGAATATTTAAGTTTGGGACACATGACGCGGATAGATGATTACACTGAGCCGTGCTATTTTTTACCTCATCACGGTGTTTTTAGAGAACAAAGTTCTACTACAAAATTGCGAGTGGTATTTAGCGCGAACCAGAAAACGATACCAACAGCTACTTCGACGTCTTGTGATTCGTTAAACGATATTCAAATGTCCGGTCCAGCGTTACAAAACGATTTATTTTCGATTTTATTGAGATTTCGGCAATATAAATATGTAGCATGCGCGGACATAGAGAAGATGTTTAGACAAGTGTTAATTCAAGAGGATCAAAGAAACCTACAATTAATATTATGGCGGGAAAACCCGTCGGATACATTAGGTATATACATGCTTAACGTAGTGACTTACGGGACGAAGTCAGCACCTTATTTAAGTATGCGTTGTATCAAACAGCTAGCGTTAGAATGCGAAGATCAGTAAATATCACGTATTATGTTAAACGATTTTTACGTCGATGACTTATTAACCGGTCACGATTCGAAAGATAAATTATTAGAAAATTGCCGAAAGTTATCTGAAGTTTGTTTGTCTGGTTGTTTCCCATTAAGAAAGTGGACCTTTAATTTTAACGAAGCCACTCCGGAAATACAACATAATACGGAGGAGTCGAAATGTTTATCACTTGATCAGTCCTATTCGGATCGAGTTCTTGGTTTAGGATGGCTTCGAGAAACCGACGAATTTCATTTTGTATCTAGAATAAACGTGAACAAATCGAACTTAACTAAACGGTTTATGTTATCCGTTGTGTCACAGATCTACGATCCTCTCGGTCTATTAAGTCCTATTATAATAATCGGAAAGCATTTATTACAACAAGCGTGGGGCTTCAAAATAGACTGGGACGATTTAGTACCGAATAGCCTTTTACAATCGTGGGCCAAATTTATAAATATAATAGAAGGTTTATCTAACATACGCATTCCGCGTTTTGTACTTCAGGACGATTATGATAAAATCGAGTTACACATATTCTGTGATGCGAGTCAGATAGCTTACGGAGCGGTCGCTTACTGTCGAACACGTACCCATAGCGGCGGTATTACAGTCAGTCTGTTGTGTTCTAAGAGCCGTGTTGCACCGGTTAAGACGATAACAATACCGCGGTTAGAACTCTGTGGAGCGTTATTGGCCGCGCGGTTATTACATAAAACATCTGACTGTTTGAATTTAAGATTTGATGACATATTTCTGTGGACCGATTCAACCATTGTGCTCGGGTGGTTAAACACACCATCTTATAAACTCAAACCATTCGTTCAAAATCGAGTAAACGAAATAAATGATTTATCTTGCAATGCTAAATGGCTACATGTTAAAACGAACGATAATCCAGCCGATCTTATTTCGAGAGGTACTAATCTTACTGAATTACATACCTCGGCACAATGGTGGAACGGGCCGTCATTTTTACAACAAGATAATAGTAATTGGAAAGTAAATAATAACGATAAGCTGTTCGACGTAGATTCATTGCCCGAATTGAAACAATGTTCTGTTGCTTTGACCTGTAAGAATAATTATGTAAGTTTTATTAATTTCAATCGATTTTCCAATTTTAATAGATTGTTAAGGTGTTACGCATACGTTCTTAGATTTATTCGTAATGCAAAGTGTAAACATAAAACGGAACGTCTGTACGGTTCTTTATATGTGACAGAACTTGAAAGGTCATTACAATTATTGACACGTCAAGCTCAGTGGGAATCATTTCCGAATGAATATGATGCGTTATCCGCAAACATTAATATAAAATCGGATCGTAATCTCACAAGTTTGAATTTGTTTTTGGATCCGAATGGAATTATACGTGTGGGTGGTAGATTAGTTAATTCATATAACCTATCGTACAACAAGAAACACCCAATGCTGGTATGTAGTAAACATCATTTTACTTCGCTTTTGTTTCGTTATAAACATTTAAAATTGTTACATGCAGGTCCTCAACTTCTCTTATCGCATATCAGGGAAGATTGGTGGCCAGTTTCGGGCAGAAATTTAGCTAGAAAGATAGTTAATTCATGCGTTACGTGTTCTCGTGTCAAACCTAGACTGACACAGCCGATTATGGGCAATTTACCGAGCGAGCGTCTAAGCCCAGGTGTCCCATTTCTACATGTCGGTGTAGATTACGCAGGACCCTTCTATATATTAAATCGTAAGGGTAGGGGTGCTAGACTCGAGAAAGCTTATCTGTGCTTATTCGTTTGTTTTGCAACCCGAGCGTTACATCTGGAGTTGGTCACCAGTTTGACGTCTGAAGGTTATATTTTAGCTCTAAAACGGTTCATATCACGCAGGGGAAAGCCGAGGAAAATACTTTCTGATAATGGTAGAAATTTTGTGGGCGCTAAGGAGTTCTTTAATTTTCTCAATACACATCATAATGTTATATCAGAATATGCTTCAGATAATAACATAGAATTCGAAACTATTGTACCATATTCTCCTCATACTGGCGGTTTATGGGAAGCAGGTGTCCGTTCCTGTAAACATCACCTTGCACGAGTTGTTTGTAATGCTAATTTAACTTATGAAGAGTTCAGTACCGTTTTAGTGCAAATTGAAGCAGTCTTGAACTCCCGTCCTATGTATCCTATGTCACCTGATCCAAATGATTTCAGCCCACTCACCCCAGCTCACTTCCTTATTGGCCGGCCTTTGGTTTCTCCAGCAGAAGAGGACATGACGGACAAGGCAATTACCACTTTATCAAGATATAAACGCATTGAACAGTTGCGGCAGTCATTCTGGAGGCGATGGTCCATGGAGTACATAACGGAGTTACAACAACGCACCAAATGGAAAATTACAAAGGATAATCTGCAGCCTGGTATGTTGGTCGTGATCAAGGAAGATGGACTCCCACCTCTTCGATGGAAATTGGGTCGAATAGTTACAACGTATCCTGGAAGGGACGGAATTAACAGGGTGGCCGACATCAGGACAGCCACTGGAGTCATCAAGCGGACGTTCTCCAAGATATGTCCATTGCCTGTTCCAGTCGAAGATGAAGCAAATAATTAAATAAATTGAGCCAGCTCAAGCCGGGCGGGATGTTAACGCCATCTATGAAAGAAGAAGCCAAGCTGTTTCGATTCAAACCATTAAAACGTCGAACTAATATAGTAGTTCCCAATGGAATGGATAGATGGCGCTACGAGTACGAAGACGAATTCAAACCCGACCAATTACCAATTCGGACCCCACCAAACCGAGATGCCAATACGGGTATTTAAAGGAACAGAAAGCTCAAAACCCCTCTCTCTCGCCATCAGCACACCGGAAGAATAAGACCATTGGCCGAGGGCCCCTCGGACAGCGCTCTCAATAATTTATATTCGTTCAATTTGCATTGTAATCAGTAATAAAAATACATAAGTTCTTCACCATCTTTTAATTAATAAGTCAGATGACACAGAGCGATAGGGTCAGTTATAAAAGTCCTAGAAAGCTATAAAAAGAACCAGCAAATTCAGTGAAGGTCCTTCAGACCCGAATTAGTAACATTAGTCCTACGAGCCAAATCCCCAACAGTTACATTTTTGAAAAGAAGAAAATTATATATTTTCATTTAAATTGTGATAGATAAAGATAGAATTTACATAATTATAATTGTTTATAATTTTATTCGACAAACAGTAGCACAATTTTAAAATTAAAAAAAAAAAACAAATATCAACACAACGTCATGTACCTACATAATTTATGCTGGGAGAAGACATTTTCTCGAATGTCTACTCCCTAATCTCGAATTTCGAATGTCTGTCTTGAATCCATAGAAAAATAAAATTAGATTTCTATAGACATTCGTCTATTTTCTCGCGGTGCGTCTATACCGATCGCGAATTAGACTCCATGCCAACTAAAGCCACAAGCACCTGAACGTTAGTGAGATGTGTCTGGATGGCGCTGGCGATCCGTGCGGACATGTCGGCGGCGCGCAGCCGCGTCTCCAGCTCCCACACCCTGCGCTGCTCCGCCGCCAGCTGCGCCGCCAGCTCGTCTGCAACAACCCCAGCACCACCTCACTCACACTGCTGCAACCGATTGGCTGAACAGTGAACTAGTGAAATGCTATAATGCAACTTCCCACGTTAGACCGCAGGTTTGGTTAATTTAAAATCCATTATGTGTTGAAAGAACACAACCCTGTAGCCTAGTTAGTAGCGATCTTGCATGCGAAGCGAGGGGTCCCGGGTTCGATTCCCGGCCGGGGCAGATATTTATGTGACAGATAAATATTTGTACTCGGGTCATGGGTGTTATTGTGATGTGTTATATGTGTCGTCCATGCCACCCGCCACACAAACCTACCGCGGGGGTATGAACGTGTAAACGTTTTTTTCAAAGAAACCGCCATCCGACCGCTTAATGTAATTGCATTAAAACGGCCGCGCCCCTTTTAGCTCTCTAACTGTTGGCCACACCTGCGTAACGTCAGATGTAGCAGTGCCATTACCGCATCGCAAGTCAGCGGTGGCCAGTCTCCCAGAGACCTCGTCCAGCTGCGCCTGCAGCCGCTCCGCCGCGAGCGTCCGGTCGCTGCGCGCGCGCACGCTTTCTGCGCGCAGCTCGCGCGCGTCGCGCTCCCACTGTGACGTCACCGTGGCGTGCTCCTGCTTTATCCTCGATAACTCCTGGAAATGGAAGCCAATTAACATACGAGGTCTCTAAGCCACATCCACGAAATATGCGTTTTCGTTCATTATTGAACAAGGATTAATTAATTGCGTACTTATTATATAATGAACATTGTTTATATGACAACCGTAAACCGTTTTTAAATATAAGAAGTTAATCATCTTACCCCCTCTAAATCATCATTTTTCTTCTTCAATTCCTCAATCAGGTTCCGACATTTATTTTCATCACAGAAGTCATACTGAACACCTCTGCAACAAAAGATTCAAATACAATGTTAAATTCGATACAAAGTACATATTTAAGTAAAATATGAACTTTACTTTTAAGTAAAATATGAAACTTACTTTTCGTGAAAAGTTACATTATCGGCTGTTCTGGAAGACAGTATATCCCTGTAAGTGAAAAAATCAGCCTATTAAAAATAGATAATAATACCATGATAAGCAGCTGCGGGCGCAGTCTTCACTGGGGCTCCATCAGCATGATTCCATGAACCTCACGTGCTTCAGGACGAGTTAAGTTGTCGATCTGGTTTTTATTGTTAGATAACAGTCGTTAAGCTACATCCAAGTGACTGACCTGAATTAATTATAAGATCTTGTGTATGATTTATTAGTTCCTACACTAAAACTACCGATTGGACTCGTGGTATAGACCGTTGACGACCTGAGTGGCGCAAAGGTTATCATGCCGGATCGCCGTACCAAGGGTCCTGGGTGCGAGTCCCAGCGAGGCAGAAATTTGAATGTTCTCGGTCTGGGTGTGAATGTCCTTCTCTAGTGTGTTGTCCATGGCACCCACGACACAGGGAATCCTAGTGTGGGGCTATGAGTGTGAATCGTTATTTATTATTATTATTTATAAACTGTGGAATGAACTTCCTTCTGAGATATTCCCGGAGCGGTATGACATGGGGTTCTTCAAAAAAAGGAGATAAAAGAGTTCTCCTTTAGGCCCGGCGTTGCATTGGCGATTCCTCTGGTATTGCTCATGTCCATAGGCGACGGTAACCACTTACTATCAGGTGGTCCGTATGTTTTTTTGTCTGTCCTTCAGGCTATAAAAAACATAAAATAGTAATGGGACTTAGGTACTTACTTAACTAAATATTGGCTGGAGGCAGCAGTGGTCCTCAAGTCGGTCTCACTTCTCTTTGTTATCAGGGCGCTCATTGAAACATTCCTGTCAAATAAACAGTTTGGTTTCATGCCGAAAAACTATCCGCCGATCTTGATCGACTGTTAATCTGTTAATCCTTCTATGATCTAGTTGTTCAGTATTACATTTAACAACATTCTGAACTACTGGGCTTGTTTTCTTTTTAGTTTTTTTGCGCTGTCGGGTGTTTTTTTTTTAATAAAAATATTTATTTTCAGTTTTTAGTTAGGATTCATTGACTTTTTTATAAGGATTATAAGACGGTTAATTTCGCAATGTTGTCATTTTATTAATGGAGTTAATACCTAAATTAGCAAGAATGGTTTTTAAACAACTTTGAATCGTTATAATGTCCTAAACTGGTACTTAAAATGAAAAATAATGAAAAGAAACTAAAAATTTGTAATTTTTAAATACCTATTCAACAATACCCCACTTGACTTAGTTCGACGATATTTTTTTTAACCGACTTCAAAAAAAGGAGGAGGTTCTCAATTCGACTGTATTTTTTTTATGTTTGTTACCTCAGAACTTTGGACTGGGCGAACCGATTTTGATGATTCGTTTTTTAATCGAAAGCTGCTGGCTGTCATGTGATTCCATATAAATTTTATTGAGATCTGACAATATCATCCATGATAAAACCATATAAGTCTTAAATTTGTATTAAGTAAGCGCGACAAATGGACGAATAACTCAATATCACGCCAACCGATTTTGATGGTTTTTTTTAATCGAAAGCAGGTGCTTGTCACGTAATCCCACATAAATTTGAACGAGATCTGACTAGTAGTTTTAGAGTAACTTTGAAGTTGGTTATTTTTAGGGTTCCGTAGCCGAATGGCAAAAAACGGAACCCTTATTGATTCGTCATGTCTGTCTGTCTGTCTGTCTGCCTGTCCGTCCGTATGTCACAGCCACTTTTTTCCGAAACTATAAGAGCTATACAGTTGAAACTTGGTAAGTAGATATATTCTGTGAACCGCATTAAGATTTTCACATAAAAATAGCAAATAACAATAAATTTTCGGGGTTCCCCATACTTAGGACTGAAACTCAAAAATGTTTTTTTTTTCATCAAACGTGTGGGGAATATGTATAGGGTATCTATGGATAGGTCTTCAAAAATGATATTGAGGTTTCTAATATCATTTTTTTCTAAACTGAATAGTTTGCGCGAATTCCAAAGTGGTAAAATGTGTGTCCCCCCCCTGTAACTTCTAAAATAAGAGAATGATAAAACTAAAAAAAATATATGATGTACATTACCATGCAAACTTCCAACGAAAATTGGTTTGAACGAGATCTAGTAAGTAGTTTTTTTTTAATACGTCATAAATCGTAAACCGCAAAAAACATTGATCAAAGTTAGAACGAACTACAAGAACTTTTATATTATGTTACTTGCTGCTACGGAACCCTTCATGGGCGAGTCCGACTCGCACTTGGCCGCTTTTTGTTAGTAAAATTTAGATTATTCGTCGTGACAATATGACGTCTGGTTGTCGCTGTGATGAATTTTGATTATTGTCATGTGTTTTGTAGTCCTCGCAAATAGATTTACGTAAGAATCATCAAAATCCATTTACGCGTTCGGTCTCTACAACGCCACATAGGAACAAACATACCTAGACTGATAAACACATTACCCTTCTTTGCGTCACGCGGTCAGGTAAAAATACATACTTAATGCTACATCTGTTGCAGCGAGATGTGGACTGAAAGGGGCTTCTCTTTAAGAACTGTTTTGCTGAACAAAGCCTCATGTTCAACTGTCGGACCCTTTCTGACAAGCACTGGTTGGACCTTCTTAATTCTGATATACTGAAAAATAATGGTAAATTAAACAACAGACTCATTTTAATAACATTTTAAAAAATAAATTTTCCTTCCCGCAGCAACTGTAAGCACAGTTCGGCTTCCGTACTTGAGGATAGCTGAGAATAACTTCGCTGGTCTCGGAGCGACCGCTTCTGGCTGGGGTATTCCTGCGTCAGGTACGTAGTGTAGGTTAGGTTAGGTTATATAATTATGATCCTTGAATGGATAAAGAGAACTGACGAAGAAAAAATATGTATTTAAACTATGTATTACATTTCATCAGTATCAAATCAATGCACTATATTAACAAATTGCTCAGTAGGTACTATGCATAAGAAAAGCAGATAATAAAATGTATTTTTTTAAAGTGAGCTGCTGTCAAACTAGGAGATAAGCCACGTGATGGTACAAGTAGTTGAAGTAGTTGCTATCGTGAACACTGCATCCATTGCTTTGCCGGCCCAGAATAAGAGAAATATTTTGGCCTACAGAAGTAGGCCTAATTTAGGCCCCATTTCAAAATTAGGAAATTTTGAGAATTTATTACATTTATTGTATATTATCTAATTTTTATACATTAAATTCAAAAGAGTATAATCTTACCTCTCTTTTTGTTCATTTATAAGTGCTTTGCTGCCACAACACTCCTTTGGTTCTTTCCCCAAGTAAGCTTTCTGTAGTGCAGTTAACCGTTGAACTTTAGTGGACAATATCTTAATCTTCTCACGTTGATTGTTAATGGTTTTTTTAAGATCCAAATTGTTTTCCAACAGTGTAAAATATACATTTTCCAGCTCTTTCTTGTTCAGGTTTGATGGACAGACCCGGCAAAACTCTGTTTGAATATGTATGTCTCATTAAGTCAATAGATCCTAGCTATGTAAAACATAACATTTTATATAAGGTTTATTCAATTATTGATGAGATAATACTTATATAATTTCCTTCTGGATAATTAATTGTCATGATTAGTTTTCTATACTTATATATAAAGAGGAAAGATTAGATTTTTTGTTTGCATTGAATAGGCTCCGAAAGTACTGAACTGATTTGAAAAATTCTTTCACTGTTGGGAAGCTACACTATCCCCGAGTAACATAGGCTATATTATATTTTCAAAAAAAAAAATAGGGATCCTTAATAAAACTCCAATAATGTACCCAAGGTGTAATAAACCGAATAAATAAGAAAACCGAAGCAAAGCGAGGGCGGTTACTGGTATTAAATAAATAGAATAGATAAAGGATAACGAATGTTTAAGTTGAGGTTCACAACAATTTTTCAATAAAAATTTACTGCTAAAAATATTCATAGAGTCGGTAACCTGCTTCATGTTATGTTTCCAAATATAGAAGAAGTAGAACAATTACAACTGTAGTATATTACTTAGGGCTTGTTTCACAATCTTCAAGTAGAGTCCTGAATAAGCTATTCGCCGGTTAAAGTGACGTTAATGTGTCATTTTACATACACGAAATGTCAACTTAACCAACGAATAGCTGACTTCGGACTTACTTGAAAATTGTGAAACAAGCCCTTAATCAGGTGTACTGTACAGTACTTAAGGTTTTACACACCTTTTTCGGATCTAGCCGAGTGGTTTTTACATAGATCACTTCCATAACCTTGGTCAGTATTCATACTTATGTTGTGAACTTAGGATTTAAACAAATCTACTGTCTTTGTTTGTTCTCATTATTTCAACTTTGTTTTAATTTTAATTATAAAAGAAACTGGAACTGGAACATGAGTAAAAGCAATTCATGAAATATGAAATTTACTCGAATATTGCCGCCATAGCAACCGTCAGTCAACAACCACAGAGTACTTAATCACTACGTTTCAACAACAAAGCAGACAGACAAATCAATGTAAGCGGCCACAGACAAGCTACAACGGCTAAAACGACAACGGCGATACCGTTGCTTCCAGTGATACCGGTATATTTACAAGGAACAGTCTACCGTCTTTTGTTTGTTAACGTCCTGAAGTTTTTTGTTTTAATATCGTAGTTTGTTAGTGCGTTGTTTTTTGTATTTTAATAATCTCATAGGATTAATGCATACAAAAGAAAACTGTGAAACTATATTGCGTAACTCAACTAAATCAGCAGTAAGCATAATGTTGGTAGCATTGAAATAAATGTTTTTAAAATTAAAAAAAAATATGGAGATAATAATAGCATTCTTATTACGTTCATCACAGGTGTAATAACGATATAGATATAATACAAGATAATATAAAACATCACAATTAAACGCAACATTTTTAATTTTTATACTCCTATTTCAATGCTACCAACATTAAAGCCAGACTTGCTTGTAACGGACAGTAGACTGCACTGGTAAGGTGTGAAATTAAAAACACGATACACTATTTTAAAACGAAAAGGAAGGGAGAGAAATAAAAAAAAATCAGAGCCAACAATTTCATTTTATTTAAACAAATAAATATTACATTATGAGATAATTATAGCTTTAATATCTAACACTCAAGTACAATGTTTACCAATTACCATGATTGTGATAAGTAAAAAATATATTATTATCTTTGTCGTTGAATTTTTTATTTTAGATTACAGTTAAAAGCCAAAAAATATAAATAATGCAAGAAATTTATCCATGTGGATTGTGGGCATATCCAGCTTCTGGCCCAAGAGGGAAGAATTTTTTGACCCAGGGGAAGGTAGACTCAGAAGGTAAATTTTTATAGACCAAAGTAGGTGAGTACGAAATTCAGGAAGAGGCAGCTGACCTCCCTGCCCTCCCCGCCCTCCCCAAGGTACGTAAATCAACTTATCTACGATAAAGTCAGTGAGTGATGATTATATTCATAATATATTATTATATACCGAGGTTAATACATTTTGGTTACCTACGTAAGTTTTCATTTTATCATTATTCTCCCATAATTAATATTAGACACATGCATTTTTTCGAAAACAGCAGATTAACTCGACCATAAACCACTAGATTACTGGGCTTAAATATTTTGTATTCAACATTTATTTTCAAAATATTTTCAAAAAGATAAAGTATGATCTAACCATCAATTCACTCATCATAGCTAAATGTTTTATTGTCACCTTTTTCTTGTTTCGTTGGTCAAGAAACAAGTCTGTACCACAAATTGTCTTTTGTGTCTATACTGCCAATAAAGAGGACTTTGATATAATTTTATTATGCAATATTATTTACCTGAGGTAAGTATATATAATTATTTACTGTTCTAATACATTTCAGTGATACTGAAATTACTGAATTCATTATTGTAATCACAAATCACAATACAATAATAATAAGAAAATTATATAATATGAATAATATGAAATGGATATTAAAATTACTGTCTCATTTTCATTACACTTTAGTAATTTTTGGTTTTTGTTACGGTAATTTTCATGAATTTTTAATTTTTCAATTTACGAGTATCACAGAAAAATAAGTAGAATAAATATAAAATATGTAAAACAATAATATCACAAAGTAGCTTCGTAGTTTTGATATAGGTAAATAGCAAATTCGAAGATTGTTTTTCTTATAAGCGGTTCTCAAACGTTCAACGCTGACAATAGTTTATACATAAAACCTACTTACAAAGCTACAAATCACAATAAATGCAGTATCCTTTACAAGTTACCTAAGCTTAAAGTTCCCCAACAACATAGTTATTATTACTGTGCTCAGCTTAAATAATTTAATACTGGGGTCACGCTTAAAGGCCAGTGCATACGTAACGGGTTTTTTTACCATAGGTACGGGATTCCGCTGCGTATGCACTATCGTATACATTTTATATGAAACGATGTTTCCAAAACTTCACGTCCGGTCCCGTACGGGAAAAAACCCGTTACGTATTTATTGGCCTTAAAAGTCTAAATTTAGGCCTAAAAGAGCTACGGAAAACTTATGATGATTTCATAAATGTTTAACCTAAAATGTTTCTTAGTAATATTGAAATAGAATAGGATTTGAAACGCACGA
Organism: Thymelicus acteon; assembly: GCA_951805285.1. Classification (NCBI taxonomy): domain Eukaryota; kingdom Metazoa; phylum Arthropoda; class Insecta; order Lepidoptera; family Hesperiidae; genus Thymelicus; species Thymelicus acteon. The sequence continues at coordinate 21,987,305 of OX638213.1, forward strand.
AATCTTTATTTTACGTGATTTATTAGTAGCAGCAGTTGCGTCACTTTAAATTAAGTTAATTGATTGATAAAGTGATTGATAAAGTCATTATTAGAAATTGTATTTTGTTATATTCCAAATAATCACAAGGTTTTTCCGTCGCACTGATTAATATTACTAAAATACGGAAATTAATAATATACAGAATAACAAAATATGTATATACTACAGCAACCATAGATATTCATAAATGTTTTGTACTTATAAGTAAAATACAATATTTTAAATGTATAGTACGAATTACAAGCACAGTTAAGTGGGAATATTCTAGCAACTTACTGTGTTGGAAGTTTCTTATAAGAGATAAATAATAATTCTTGTTCCTACACCTAAAAAATTCACTTTTCCGTGGCTCATAACGGCTCATACATTATTTTTCTTATCACAGTTCATTTAGTTGAACTCTTGCCTGAAGAGCGGGACATTTTCAATCCAACATTCTGTGTTCTTTGTTATATTTGTGAAAATACAATGCTGACATTCCATTGTAGAACTAGCTTTTAACAATCTATGTTAGTGCTTTACCTAACGAATGTCTAATGATCATAAAACTTGTATACTTTAAATGCATAATATAACAAAAAGTAATATTGATTTGTTCGCTACATTTGAGCATGACACTTTTGCTCACAATACTATATCCTAGTAAATTGTACCTGTAAACTACATATTTTAGACATATTTTGTAAAACGTTCTAAACATCGACTACGGGTTACACTACGAATATAACATTTTTTACCAAAATATCTTTGCACAAAATACTCATAGATTTGGTATTTAAATATTCAAGAGTCACATTTTATTATTGTCGCGATTACATTGACTATACAGTATAGTCTCTACTATGCATGACACAGTATCCTAATGTACTCTACTTATCAACTACAAGAGAAGATTTAAAACATTTTATTTCTTCAAGTTCATAGCATAGAATAGGTAGTTTAGACGTAGACGTTAGAACTGCTACAAACTAGTTTCCCCGTCTAAGATCTGCTTCCCACGGTGCATGATTTTACACGTGGAACTACTAAAGTCCGATAAAATCACGTATATACTTACTTACACTCGAAGAAATCGCATGTCAACGTATCCCCATCACAACAAAATTAAATACTAAACAACATTGTTGCCACCTCGTACGGGGATTTACGAGACGTGAAAGCTATTATTACATACACGAAGCAGACAACTTTTACAATATAAATTGTTTATGAGTCAAGTTAAATTCACACTTCAATTTTCTCATTTACATTAAGTGAACTCTACAGAACCATTTGTAGATTTTCAATATTTATCTCGATACCTACTGAATCAGTAACAGGTTATTATATGTCTACGTTTTAAATAGGTTTCTCTAAAACATCATAGCGTTATGAATAAGTGCATAGCTTGTATTGTTGTATTAATATAATGTAAAATAAATAACAGATCAAGTCAACAAACTGTACCATAGTTAACTAATCATCCACATTTGGTTACCAAGAGCACACGGAACCAAAAAAGTCCCTTTTTGTATACTTCTATCAAATGTTTTTGTGAGGTATTTTTAAACAATATACTAAATGGGTATCGGATTTTCAGACATAAGTTTGTTTTTGTTATAGAATTTATACCTATAATTAATAACCATAAATAAATTGGTATTGTAATGTGCTGTCGTTACCGCCACGATATAGACATATGTAGCTTCGTCTGCTCTTAATAGCTATTACGTTTGCAAATATTTGTTTTACTCTTCACTTAGTCATAAATGCACAGTAATAAATAACAATAACTTCCATCGCAAATAGTGTAGCTGGCTGCGGGCTGCGGGCTGCGGGCTGCTGCCCACACAATGGTTCATGAGCGTGAACAACCGGTGAAGGACGTCTGGCTCTTTTCTGTTATACACAAAAGCGTATAACAGAAAAGAGCAACACAACGTGTCGTACCACTTGTGGCATGTATACTGTAAAGTACTTTCCTGTGGAAAAAGGTTTACCTTCACTCTTAGTGATTTTTTTATTTGAAAATAATTCGTTTAAAAAAATTAATATTATTAGGACTTACATTATTCTTATCATTTGGCATAATACTTGGTATGATATTTGAAAACCATTATGTACTTAAGTATTTGAGATAAGAATTAAATTACAGAATTTGAAATCTTTTTATTTTCATACAAAACTTTGAGACACACTGACATAGAACAATTTAATAAGTATTTGGCGACCCTGAATGCAGAAGTGTGTATATTCTGTGTATACTGTATCGCACAGGGTTATATTACATTACGTACATTTGTCATTGTGACGACAAAAAACTTATCCACTGGCTTAGTCCGAACGTTACTATGAACCATCGTGTAGCCGAATGATTTAAACGTTCAGCACAGTACATTTGTGCACATGCTTGGGCGATGTACTAGGTCGCTCATTGGTCTATACAAGAACACAACAACTCTAATAAGGTGTTAACGAACAGATCATATTGATGAGGAGCTGACGAATAAAGCAGTTTGGTTTTTGCTTAAATATTCAATTCAACTTTCAACTAATATCCAAAGACAAACAAAACGTCTAAAAATCCACCTGAAACAATAATAACTGACCGATCGAACAGAACCTACTTGATAATATAGACGGGCATCTTTTTACAACTAAATGACTTCCTTCCCCAGCTCCTTGTCACATAAGGCGAGGTACATACACTACACAGCAAACTGAGCTCTATTACCTATGCAGTACGAGTTAGCCCTTGGCCTGCGCGGCCTGGCGGCGCAGGTCGGAGCGGATGGCGGCCGTGATGGCGGCGCCCAGCGCCAGCAGCGCGCACAGCGTCAGGTTGGACCAGCGGTCGCCCACCGCCGACAGCATCCACTCGTACAGCAGCGTGAGGACTATGCCGAAGATCTGGAAGGAACCACGTGGGACTTGTACACATGGCAAAGAGCAAGGTATTCAGGGCATGAGGTATGATATGCCGCATGAATATGATAACTACAAAAATATTCCGTATTGATTTATGTTACAGAATATTTATGTATATTATCAATGTTAAATGCTACCTTTATATTATTATAGTAAGGTATGATTTAAAGTACTCAAACAAGCGTGGTGATGAAAATATCCTTATTATCTAAGAGCTCCACCACATAGCCATATACTGTTCCACGCATTGTTTCTATTACCTGTACAACCGCGTTGAGGATCCCCGAAGTAGTGCCCTCTGGCTCTGGATAAGTCACTTCAGAAGCAAACTCGAAACCCACCGGTAGATAGCCAGTCATGAAGAACCTGGAATATTTAGTTATTTATATTAATGATCACTCATGTTATCATCAAAGTGACCTATGTAACAGACCTTTGAACAAGGCTCTGGATAATTAATGTTCTAGAACCCATAGTATAGTACTTATTATCCAGAGATAACAGTAACATAGGGTTAATTTGATTTTGGTGGTCAGTTAAACCCACGCGAAGTAAAGTCTTCTATAAGACAATCTTATTTTAAGTGTTATAAAGTTTACAACGAGAACATCAAGTAAACAGTAAAGTATAGAGTGTAAACCATTATAGAGTTACATCATCCGGAGAAAACCCTGAGTGGGTACCAATTTGTAAAAGCATCCTACAAAATTTCATCTCGGGATAAGACGAAGTTCTAAGCTTGCAAGAAGACCTCACACAAACATACCAACCAAAATATTGCAAAAAACAACAGCTACAAATGCTACAATCACCAAACTTGCAAAATGCAAATATTGCAAAAACAAAAGCTCATAAAACGCGCTCACCCGAGAATAATGCTGCTAAAATAGACGACGGCGATGACGCCGCAGTCGAGCGTGAAGGTGAAGATGATCATGCCGACGACGGAGGCGGTGTACACGGCCAGCGTGGTCTCCTTGAACCGATGCGTCTTGTCCAGCACCAGCCCGCACACCACCGACCCCGCCATGCCCGCCACCACGATCACCAGCCCGATGCGGCCCGCGTCCGCGTTCGCACCCTGAATACATCGTCACCATTCTCACCACCACTATTATTACTAGCGTATAGAACCGACACCGCAAACTCGATGATCACCCAATGAGTTGCTCATGAACTACACGCACTGCCGTGTCTGCGGCGGCTGCGGCACTGATTTTGTTCGGGATGTCTGTTCTAGTACGTTACTACATTATACTTCAATGATCGTCACCTCTATTTTATTAACCGACTTCAAAAAAGGAGCAGGTTCATGGATATCATACGATACTTATTACACAATACTATAATAATTTTAAATGAGATCACATCAAACCATTTAGATTATGATACAATTAAATACGAAATTAATTTGAATGAAACAAATAAATTAGACAAAACTGACTGTGTACGAGAATAATCTAGATTAATAACTATTTGGAGACCCAATAGACCCAAAAGACTGTAGTGAACCAATAATAAGTTGAAGAATATTAAACATTGATAGTTGAAACCTACATGAAACGTATTAGTAACTAACCGGGTAGTAGGTCAAGATGACTTGGTTGAGCAAGGTGGAGATGGCGTAGAAGACGCCAACGTTGAGCCCGTACGAGAGCAGCAGCAGGATGTAGTTGCGGTTGGTGAGCAGCTTCTTGATGGACTGCAGGAAGTTCGAGTCCAGGTTGTTGCCCATGTCCGCCGCCGCAGACGGGGGCGACGCTGGTGCCGCTTTGAAGACTGCAAGGTTGTTAACAGAATGTTTGGTTATCTTAACAATAAAACATAGTCACTAGTGCCTTGAAGAAAAATAATCTTGACCTTTCCAGATTGAAACCTAACAATCGACGGTATTCGCTAAACCTAGTCCAAGCCGGAAAACACATTTTAAACTTTCAGTTAATCCAATACTATCGACCAAATAGCTGATTGTCAAAAATCTTCTACATTTACTTTACTGAATCTCTGAAACACACCAACATAAATAAGAGATATATAAACAGAACTAACACAGAAGGATCAAGACGAAGAGCACGCTGGTGAAGCCGGCCACCAGGTAGAACATGACCTTGAAGTCGTTGGCCACCTCCTCCGGGGTCCCCTCTGCGCGCACCAGCATGGGGGGGAGGAGGAACCCGAGCGCCACGCCCAGCTGGAACGCACATACACAAAACGATTAATATGCAATTCGCTGTTTCACTATGCTTATTTGGTAGACAGAAGAGGAAGGTCCTTTTTTAACCGACTTCAAAAAAGGAGCAGTTATTCAATTCGACTGTATTTTTTTTGTTTGTTACCTCAGAACTTTCGACTGGGTGAACCGATTTTGATGATTTTTTTAATCGAAAGCTAGTGCTTGTCATGTGGTTCCACTTAAATTTAAACTAGATCTGACGAGCAGTTTTTAAGTTATTTTGAATCAAATCAATGTTGTTAAACATTGATACTAAAATTATGTAAGTTACTTTATTACGTTATAGAACGAAATTACCTTTTTGATAAAGGTCTTAAATTTTTTATGAAAAAAAAAATAGATGTGTGATTCAAAAGTCAAACCCAATAAATGTTTTATAGAGTAATAGAGCATTTCGTGCCGTGTGTAGTGCTGAAGCTAGGTTTCAAGGTAGCTTTTATTAATAACTATAAAGCTTTTTATTCAAAGGAAAACAGGAACAGTTTTAATAACGGCCAATAGCCGCCATTAATCTGGCATTCACCGCGCTGGTGCGTGGGCTGAAGGCTCCTAACTCCGACATGTCAGAGGTCGTTACATGTAATTTATTACAGACGCCTGTTTCCCAGACCAACGCGGAATATTGAAATTCCAGTAAGGTTATATAATTAATTTAACATTACATGATTTTAAACTGTTATTTTATATGATAAAAAGAAGATTTTTAATAATTTAAAGAGTTTCGGCCAGATCTATGCGAACATGATGTGAGGAGTTCCATCCATCCTGACTTTTCAGTCCAAGCCATTCTCAGCTTGCCGTGATGCCCCTGCTGAACATCATGAGGCTATGGCGCTAGACAGAAGTCACTGTGCTCTGCACCAGCCAGTTCAATGCCAACGATATTCATGCACGGTGGTAGGGGTCAGTCTAACTAGATCAACCTCTCTCTCTTAAATTGGCTGTAAATTTTTTTACTGTATCGAAGAGTAAGCCATAATACGAGTCTCCTGCTTTTTCTGACTTATAGGCCAATTCCTCTTTTCCTAGTCCGTGGTTTAGCGAAGTTTATTGTTTCCATCTAATATTCCATAAGGCTAATAGCAGTTGTCCTAATAAGCGGTTGGAATCACAGTCCCCCACAGTCCTCGAGTCCAATTGGATAAATGTTTCCGAGTGCTACAATCATACAATCACACCACACGTACCGGCTACTACACCAAGCACACCGCGCACCGCCACGATACAAATAATTGCTAAATGGATCGAATGGTGCATCTCGTCTTTAACATGACACCAGCTCTAGATTTCATGTTAAGATTGTTTTTGTTATAAATTACGAACATCTGCTAACTGCTTTTTGAAGTGAAAACTTCTTTAGCAACGTTGTGATTTGAAAGTAGATGAAAGGAAAAAGCGACAGTAAAAAGAGACAGACACATAAATCCATAACATTTAACGTGAGAGAAAATGAGATAGGAAGCATTATACTTTGTTTTTTATGTTCGTGGTTCTCTTTGTGTTACTTTAAAAAGTGCTAAGTTGTATTCATAGATGGCGCGAGGAACAAGATAGAAGATTCATTTTATTGCTGGATAGATGGCGCTAGCTGCTCATTTTACTTTTCATACTATGTTAAGAGATGACGTTAGTTACCACTGTTTTCTTTGCATCACTATGATCATTACTAAAACCTACAATTATCATCTTCCCAAAATTTTACATTCGTCTCATTATCTTTGAACCAAACCAAATTGAAATCAAAAATTTTGACGGTTCACTTCTACCACGTGTGAATTGCACACATTTAATTTTTTAATTAAGAATAACAAATAAACTGTTCCTATCTTAGGTACGTAAGACATTTCATCAATAATTTTTGAGCCTAATCGAAACGTGATGAATCGGCGGCCACCAGTCTCTGGGCTTTGTTTTTATTTAACTGTGATGTCATTTGATATAAGTTATTTCGTTTGTCGATTAATAGTCATAATTATTTATTTTACACGGAATAAAATGATAATTTGCAGGCGATGCGAACAGTTGTTGTCGAGTGCATATCCCGAATAATATTCATTTCAATACAATATTTTAATGAGCTTCCGGAACTTACACGTGAACGTAATTTACCAACTACATAAAGTATCTACATACAATTTAATTCATCGGTTCCACATCCGCAGAAGAATTTACTAAGAAATCTTGTGAAGAGTGTGAGTTGCAGATTCCATACATGTCTGAAGACCCCGCGTCATGTGATTAATGGCAGAACAGAGGAACTCCTTGGCAGTGGAGGAAGCTTTATATTGTTTGCTATAAGGTTCACAAGGGAGGCTGGTACCATTCATATATTACTGAAATGCAGAGCATCTTTATGGTGAGATAACGTGAGTGAATTTGGGATGTGACCTAGTGTCGTCATCCATTCTTTCATTATTTAGATGTGTTTTAGTACAGATCCCGTAGCGGTAAGGCTGGGCGCTTTTAAGCTTCCCTTTGTCGGAGAAGACAAATGCTATAAAACGTATTGAGAATTGAGAACAAAAGAGAGCACGCATATTTAGTTATGTCGTCATTGAGGTAAAGAATTAAACGTTAAAATGTTTCTGAAAAGATGAATCATGTTCCGTGTGGATGAATTCAAGCTTTTGTTGCGATTAGTGGCTTTGAAATACGCTCTTGTCTATTGTCTTTTACAAATAAGCCACTTCTGAACCTAATCAAAACAACATGGGCTTAACTTGTGGGAGCCAAAGTATACAGAATACATTATACTAATTTATATTAATATTAAATCTGTAACAGAGCCAAATCTCTACAATAATTTATATTGATGGATGTATTTTTGTTAGCGATTTAGATATCGGCTATTCAATTATAATTACCTTATTGAGTCAATGTTTAGATGTTTTCTTATAACATACCTAAGCTAATGTGAAAATTATGTAAAGGTTCTTTATAACATTTATAGAACTTTGTCAAAATTATCCTTAAGGCATAAAATAGAGCACCTACAAGAAATGTATAAATATTTGATATTATAAGAAAGAAAGAAAGAAAGAAAACATTTATTTCTGGCTAAACACACACATAACATATTTTTATACTAAATTGAAGATTATAAGTTAAGAATTGAATTATACATGTTACAATGTTCGCGTGTGATATGAATATCAATTGTTTCTAAAGTTAATACGAGCATTCTGCCCGCAGATTGGCGTATTCTGAGATAATACGAACCCTATGTCTTATTCCTAATCATCCTCTACTACACAATTAACATTTATAATATCAGTATAATATTAGTAGGATAAGGAAGTTGGAATGAATGCGCGAGTCAATACAATTCTTGCATTAATATCAAAGCCCGTACAAGAGCTAGCAAGTGTAAGCCAACAATCCCTAAGCCCCAACGGCAACAAAAGTTTCGCAATCAAAAAGTTTCCAAGAGGAAAGTAATTAAAGTTACCTAAGTTTTTTTCTCGAACAAACTTTGCAATTGAAAGCTAACCTGATTATGTAAGTACCGTTTTTATTGGTTATGAAATTGATTTAAAAAATATTGTATTATTGAAAAAAAAATTTGAAAAAATTAATCAATTTCATTATTGGCTGACATACCTATAGTCACCGCGAACTAAGAAGCCCAATTTGTCGTTTGCCATCACAGTGACATTAGAGATGTACAAAAAAATCGGTTGACGAAAGAAACCAATTTTTACAACAAATCGATTCAAAATTATAAGACCTTCTAATCAATTCGATAATTAAATTTTAAACTAAAAACCGTAATATTTAGGTACCTAGTTACCTACCTACTACCTCGATTGAGCTATCTCATACCGCGTATTCTCAATATGTATCTATTTACGACTTCAATAAAATATTCTTTTATCCATTCGCCCATGAACATCAACAACACCAAAAGCATCACTGGTGCGTTGCCGGCCAAGAAAGAGTTAAGAAAAAGAAAGAAAGATAGATCATGATAGAATGATAGAATAAAATAATATTTTGACATAATATTATATTATGAGCATCAGGAAAAAACTACAGTGAATAAATTCTTGCTTATTTCGTAAGAACATTCATGTATACATAATTATTATTTTGTTGAAAAAAAAAAATGTTTACCGCAACCTTAAATACATAATTACATATAACATATTAACTGCAGTTACTGTCCATGGATGGCGAAGTGCCCATACATAATGGAAAATGTCCTTTTCTTAGCATCCAATTCGTCGTGGTATTATTGGGTACCTAATTTTAAATTCAAATGCAAGCAAATCATTTTTAACAATGTAATTAAATTAATTAATTTTCATTTTAAAATTTCGATTATAGTAATGTATCGATTATGATTAGTTTTATAAACGGTTTCAAGCCGTCACATCACCCTACGTCAGATTAGATTTAGGCTTCTTCAATAAGATTGTTTCGACGTCTTAGATTTTTATTAAATTTTGCATAAATTATGATGTGATGGGATTTTTACTAGATTTTAACGTATAATATGATTTATAATCAACACCAATGAAAATAAGTAGGGATTTTTAACAAATTTTGGCAAAATCCTTTGTCCTTATGTATTTAACTATTCATGTCAAATAAATGAATATTCCATTTCGCTCAAAGACACCCATACAAGGTTAATTCATATTAATAAATGGCAGCTATCATTATGGGCATCTTAGATAATTTTGACTATAATTGTTTACTTTAGTGAGTGAAAGTGAAAGCCCTAAGGTTGACTGGCAGAGAATACTATAAGCATTTTGTCCGCCTTTTTAGGGTTCCGTAGCGGAATGGCAAAAAACGGAACCCTTATGGATTCGTCATGTCTGTCTGTCTGTCTGTCTGTCTGTCTGTCTGTCCGTCCATATGTCATAGCCACTTTTTTCCGAAACTATAAGAGCTATACTGTTGAAACGAGAGAGTGTGAGTAGATGTATTCTGTGAACCGCATTAAGATTTTCAGACAAAAATAGAAAAAAAACAATAAATTTTGGGGGTTCCCCATACTTAGAACTGAAACTCAAAAATGTTTTTTTCATCAAACCCATACGTGTGGGGTATCTATGGATAGGTATTAAAAAATGATATTGAGGTTTTTAATGTCATTTTTTTCTAAACTGAATAGTTTGCGCGAGAGACACTTCCAAAGTGGTAAAATGTGTGTCCCCCCCCCCCCCTGTAACTTCTAAAATAAGAGAATGATGAAACTAAAAAAATATATGATGTACATTACCATGCAAACTTCCAACGAAAATTGATTTGAACGAGATCTAATAAGTAATTTTTTTTAATACGTCATAAATCGTAAACCGCAAAAAACATTGATCAAAGTTACAACGAACTACAAGAACTTTTATATTATGTTACTTGCTGCTACGGAACCCTTCATGGGCGAGTCCAACTCGCACTTGGCCGCTTTTTTTACTTGTGTAAGGTTCAATAAAGAATAAATAAATAAAAGTTTTAGAGTCCTTAGAGTCGATGAAGAAAAGGAACGAAATTGAAATGAACTTCAGTGTAAGCGTAGTTCGCGTGAAGCCTCTCTTATTGATAATGGAATTCATTTTCGGTACGGGTTACAAAATACACTTAAAAGTCTGGATCGCACTTTACCACAGGAATATGTTTTTATAGGAGTTTTTCTAAGCATCCGTCATGACATATGACTACTGTTAGTTATTTTAATGATTTTCTCCCTTTATCTCTTACAACACCGTTTTTTGTGTAATAAAATGTTATTTGTCACACAAATAACTTTGAAATTGTTATTCAAATTTCTATATTAACAGGCCCGTTTATAACCGAAAATTACACCTTTTCATCAACAGCTTTTCATCAAGAGTCATTTTAATATAATTGGTACTTCGTAACAGGAGGCGAAATGAAGAAGAAAATTGGATGCTGAGTGCGACATATACAGGGATTCCAACCCTATTTCTATTAGGCTTAGGACCATTAACATGTAGCAATCCCTTATCACAACCCGCCGGGCCCCGTGTCCGATACGAGAATATTTTTAGTAGCATTTTGTTATTTCGTATTGCTCGGGAAAGCAATAAAGCAGGAACAGAATCACGCTATTGCGTTCCCAGCAGCAGACTAGCTTATTTTGTTTACTGTCAGGTGGTTTCACTTTATTTATACGGTAGGACCTATTCCTTCCTACCCCTAAATGAGGGTAGTTTCACCTTATTTATTAGCTACACCCTCATTTAGTACCTTTGTTAATTTTAGTTATGTTCACAGACCGGCCGAGTTCAAACAACATCGGAGCTGATTAGCTGTGTGCCTACATCAAATTTAAGAGACAAATTAAGATACAGTCCCTCACATCGTCGTCCATTGTCCAGCACGGTGCATGACGAGCTGGCAGGTTGACTTGGACTCAAGACGAAATCAACCCCTAACACTTAACTTCTTTCTTCACTCTCTTTTCCTGCTCGGCGACGTATCAGTCTGTAGTATATGTTGCTGATGGCTATTGGCGACGATGATCACTTACAATCAGAAGGCTTGTCGGTATGTTACATACAAAATACATAACTTACTTGATTGCCAAAGACCCCGATGCTGCACGCCGAGGACACCTGGTCGGCCCCGAACCAGACGGCGGCCAGACGCGGCGGCACGTTCAGGATGAACACCTGGGAGATTGCCACCACGGTCTGGCCGGTGAAGCCCAGCCAAAACATGTCCTGCGGCACCGAGAACACCTTCAGCCAGGAGCCGGCGCACGTCCCGAACGCACCAATTATTGTCGTCACGCGGAGGCCCTGTAAAGAGATACAGGTTAGACTATCGTCAATGGATGTGATGACTTTAATGGTATCGTCCAAGATATACTTTATTATCTGCTAAGTTGTAGAACCTTTATTTATGGAAAGATTTTTGGTAAGCTGGCAAATGAGCTATTTGATGGTAAGTGGACATCGCTTCTGAGTGACACAAGTTATTCAAGTCAAAAGTCAAGACGGGCGCTAGATAAAATTGACTTCGGACCGTTCTCAATATTCTTTCTATTCATAAATTATAATCCTAAAGATATAGTGTCAATTGTTATTGCTTTACCTACTAAATTATCCAAAGATTGGGTATACTTAGAATACAACATTTACTTATTTACTTATTACTTGTGCTTCGATATTGCGATGTATTAGTATTCATCAGCATCACAATACTCACAAGGATTCAGTTTCCATTTATCGTTATGTAAATATTCACACATTCGCTCTGGAAAAATATTCACAAACCTCGCAACATTATTATGTAAATGATGTATGAAACTCATGGCGTCATGGCTTTATCAAAATATAGTTTGTGTATTGGCTGCAATGTACAATACTCGTATTTGGTCTACCGTAACCGGCGACGATACGAAACACTCAAATCTCTCACTTGTTTGTTTTCATTCCTACATAGCGGAGATCTACGGAGCCTCGGAGATAATTTCGTTACTGTCAATCTTTATTTACGGCCGTGTCAGGTAATATTTTGACCTGCTTACTCGGAGCAGTTCAGACCTATTTTTAAGTGATTTCTTGTATTAGAGTTCTCAAAGGGCCATTTGAAAATACCCTGCAGATATTCGTTCTATTTATCTTCAGCTGCCTGGAAGTTGCAAGTCATTAGTGATGTAGGTTTTATTTTCAATGTTTTATGTTTAAAGGTGCTCCCTCACCGGGAGCATTCACGTGTAATGTAATAATATAGATTCATCTTTGAGCATTACCTTAGAATACTACCTCCCTGACTGACGAGCATTCACGTGTAATGTAACATTATACGGGAAGTGGAGCGCATTGATGTTACAAGTTGTATCAAGATATTACACATTGTATCATTACAAGGTGCGCATTGTAATGCTCGGTTCTCCTCCTTCACTGATGTAATGCTCAAATCTGTAACGTTATATTACACGCGAATGCTCCCGGTGAGGGAGCACCTTAATGTTAAAATAAACAGCAAAGGCCTGTTTTACCTAAGACGAAAGAAACTCCTTAACACCAAAGTTCCAGTGCCACATGTTGCGATTGAAAGAAGCTATCAAATCAATTAACCGCGTTTTATGCTAAGCGTATCAACCGAGTCTGAAGAAGAAGCGAAATTCTTCAATGGAAAGTGCCAAGTTGGCCGAGGATTTTACTACTCAATTAAATCCTTTAACATCTAGCTGACTGACTGTTTAAGGGAAAAAAATGGTTTATCTCGATTTCCGGAAAAACTACAAGTCCTATTGAAAAAAGTTGAATGGCAAAGTTGTAGGTAATAAAAAGATCAAAATTTATGTGAAAAATTAAAAAAAACCACGTTTTTGGTTTTTTATTTTTATCTTTTACAAACAAAAATTTTTTGTTTCACGAAATTTGGTGAAAACTTACCTTTGTATGTCCTTGACATACTGTAATTTTTTTGATTCAATACTCGAAGGAGAATTTTTTTTTAAACTGAAAAGTTGTGTTATAAATTTTCAAAATTAATTATTCTAATACTTCCACATCAAAGATGTTTTCTGTAAAGTTTGATCTGTTCAAGTACCATGGTTAAAAAGTTACAGCTGTTTGTCTGCGTCGTGGCACTCCGACGCGTACGGTTTTCTCACCAAGCGGCGTAGCTCGAGGCAAACATATTATATTAGACCGTAAGTAGAATATTATAGACGATTTTTGTCATTGATATTTGTTACTAAGTATGAAGTTCACAGTGAAAAATGATATTGTAATAATTCTAAAAGAACTAAAATACGATCTTTGTTTCGCTCTACTGGCTATTCATGCACTAACTGCCTCCGACACTACATCTGCGATATTTCGAATTGGAAAGGTTAAAGCCTATAATGCCGCTAAAAAAATGAGTAATAAAGAACTCAATGAAATATCTCGCATAGGTGAAAATTTGTCAAAAGAAACAATTGGTATATGTACAAAATTTATCTGTAGAATTTATGATATTAAAAGTCAATTTGGGAATCACCACGATGATATTAATGCAGTAAGATCACAATTAAGAAACAATTATCGATAAAAAATCTTCCACCTTCTAAGCCCGCGTTGATTGAACACCTCAAAGGTTGTCTGTATGTATAATGCACATTAATGTATAGTAATAATTATAAGATGGAGTCATGTCTCCGGTTTATTTTGAAGGACCAACTAGCTTAGAATTATTACAAAAATATATATGCAATTGTAGGTCCAAAGTAACTTCCTGCATGAATGCACAATCCTGTACCTGCTTTACAGCAAAAGTAAAATGTTGTAAATTGTGTAAGTGCAATGAGAAATGTTCCTCAAGTACTTTAGAAGATGTAAAAGAATAGAATAAATATAACTTACGAAATTCATGAGTCGTTTTTTTTTATCATTTTTCGCTTTGAACTGCATACTTAGTAACAAATATCAATGACAAATAGTCTATAATATTCTACTTACGGTCTAATATACTCGTACATATGTTTGCCTCGCGCTACGCCGCGCCGCGCCGCTTGGTGAGATAACCGTGCGCGTCGGAGTGCCGCGACGCAGTAAATAAACAGCTGTAACTTTTTAACCATGGTACTTGAAGAGATCAAACTTTACAGAAAATTTTTTCAAGTATTCATCTTTGATGTGGAAGTATTAGAATAATTAATTTCGAAAATTTATAACACAACTTTTCAGTTTAAAAAAAAATTCTCCTTCGAGTAATTTTTTTTTTCAAAAATTCGCCATTTTGTTGATATGCATTTTGAAGAATTCGGACTCGGCTTACATTTTGAGGGATATGGTTTAGATAATCGTGTAAAAATTTCATTAAAAAATAATGGGTACTTATTGAGCAGTCGCGAGTTGAAGTCAAAATTTCTGTATTTTGACGGGTCGAGAAAAAAGAGGTATTTGCCATTTTTAATCGTGTTTGGCAAGTGTAAAAACGGGTAAAAATTAACTGAAGGTGCCCCAAGACATAAATAATCGAATAAAAAAAGTTCCATGCGGTTACCTTTTTGTGATCGGTTCGGGGGTAAAAATGGGGGTGCGCCGCAGGCCTAAAAATAAGGTGAAAAAAAATATATTTTTGAATCAAAAAAATTACAGTACGTCATACAAAGGACATACAAAGGTAAGTTTTCACCAAATTTCGTGAAACAATTTTTTTTTGTAAGAGATAAAAATAAAAAGCCAAAAACGTGGTTTTTTGAATTTTTCACATAAATTTTGAGGTTATGTAAAAAAGTGTAAATACAAAAGTTGTAGATCTTTTTATTACCTACAACTTTGCCATTCAACTTTTTTGAATAGGACTTGTAGTTTTTCCGGAAATCGAGATAAACCATTTTTTTCCATTAAACCCCCCCTCCCCCCCCTTCCCGACCTCAGATCGCCCGTAATTAATTTTTCCTATAATCTTCGTTATATTCTCTTCCTTTTGCAATAGGTTTCATTCTACTATAATTTTTTTTCGTTTCAAAAATTATCGGCACCGGACTATCTACCATATTATATTACTTATAGTAATGCGTTAACTAAATGTAACGTTTCGAACTCAGCGTAAAATCTTCCACACAGTGAAGGTTCCTTTAAAGATATTTTACTTTAGTTTTTTTTTTTTATAATATATACATTTTCATTGGGTTCCTTACAAAAAGAGTTGACCGCGAGCGAAATCATGTCGAAATCTATCCTAACTTTCGAAGTACGAATCGCGTCCTTTGTTTTTGCGTGCACCTCCTTGTGGCCTGAGAAACAAGTTTCTACGACAGCGACGTCTAAAATGTTTTTTCATAATTAAGGTTATTCTTAGATCTTAATCTAAGAATAAACTAAGTTCCTAAACGTTGCAGTAATGACAAAAATGTTACTAATCTCTTAAGGAAAATGTTTTGCAGTGAAAATCGCCTTTCAGGTATAATTATTGTAACGCAAGATATCATTCGTCTTTACGACTATTGAAATAGGGATGCAAAGGTCGCAAGCAATTGAGCGAATCTTTTCCTCCACTGCGAGCCGCCGCCGCGCCGCGTCGTCGCCAGCGCGGTGAGTTGTGAAGTTGTGATCCTTGCGACCTCTGTTGTTCACCACTAACATTTCCCGCGACTCCAAATAGCAAATATGGATACATTCTGGCAGGATCCTTGTATAGTTTTTGTGGATTCGACAAGAGGTCAAACAAAAACCTAACATTACAGAATTTTGTTTTATTATCAGTGCCTTTGATTAAAATTGATTTTATTATCTTTACAGTAGCTACACGTAACTAGTTTATAAAAGAGGAGTAACCGCCCTCGCTTTGCTTCGGTTTTCTTATTTTTTACACCTTGGGATACATTATTGGAGTTTTATTAAGGATCCCTAATTTTTTTGAAAATATAATATAGCTTGTTACTCGGGGATAGTTTAGCTTCCCAACAGTGAAAGAATTTTTCAAATCGGTTCAGTAGTTTCAATGCAAACAAAAAATCAAATCTTTCCTCTTTATATATTAGTATAGAAGTATAGATAATAAAATTTATCCTATTGAAACGTGAATGCGATTATTTTAAAATTTTGCATCCCTTTGTAGAACAATGTGATCCGGTATTTGGGTGGACAGAATAGCTAAGCCGGGCTCTTAGAAATCTCGTGACCCCAGAAGGGGTTAGCTAACTTAGTTACGGCTGTAGGGACCGATAAAATGGACCTATTCATGAACGCCGGAATAAATTCGTCAAAAGGTTAGGTTACGTCTAGGTTTATGTTCAAAGCGAACATTTTACAAATATCTCTTTAGCAACGGATACAAGCGTAGCTTATAGAATAGAATATTTCGTTTCACGTCAACAAAATTGATAAGTATTCAGCAATTATTTACGCTTTACAGAAACGGAGACGGCCCATTAATATCTGTCTAGAGGTGAAATAGATCCGCGCAAGCAAGAGGCCACTCGTCATGCGTGCTCTCTTTACACATCAGTAGAACTGGTTGTCGACATGTTCACGCTACTGTTGAGAGGGTACACGTTGGCTTTCATTTTATATTAATCTGAAAAGTCATGCCTTTGTAGTTTATTTTCCTTATACAACATTTTTTAGTGAGCAATTTTAGATGACGACGAGATGACGACGTCCTTATTATTACAGTGGATGGTTTTATTAGGATCGAGGTGACTAGGTTTATGTTAAGGTTATGGCATTTTATTTATTTATTTAATCTTTTTTGTACTTTACATAATGTAGATGAATAAAAGGCGGACTTAATACTAAAAGAATTCTCTCCCAGTCTCATATGTAATGTACCTATTTGATTGAATGATATTTTTTACCCGACTGCCAAGGAAAGGTAATGGTTTTCGCGGGTATCATGTATGCATGTAATATTCCTTATTACCTCGTATCATCAAAACCTCTGAACGGATTTATACTTAAGATATCGGTAGATTCGACTTGATTACAAGTGTTCTTAGATAAGTGAAATTAAAAAAAAAACAAATATGGTGGATGTGAGATGCTATTGTTTGAAGTATCAAAAAATAAAAATAAATCAAATAACGCAATAAGGGTATCAATTTAAACAGCTCATCATAAGGATTTCTAAAAAGTATAATTATCATGATAGCTGGCTTTTTTGATAGCGGGCGGTTTTTTTTTAATTTTTAAATTTATAATATGTAGTATTTTTATGAAGTTCAGATAGTATCCCTTGTCTGCAAAACGCCGTCGCGGATTAGATTCAATACTGAGACATACATTTAACAACACCCAAAATGTTTGTAGCTGGTCTCCTGCCTACGTCGAATTCTCTCCTACGGCCTCCAGTATATTATGTACGTATGCTAACATTAAATTAGGTAATTATTACTTATTTGTTTCTATTATAGTAAATAAATTAATCGCGGCCATTTGAAAACAAACGCAACCCAAAATTATAATTACATTTAACGGGAACCCAAACAATAATTGGCAAGTGGCCCTGGCACTGACAAATACCATTATCGTCTATCGGCACAGTAACAAAACGATATATAGGATATAATTTGATTTGGGAGCGGCCGCGGTGATTGTTACAGCGATTTGTTCGTAATTTTTTGTGGACTCACGTTAAACAAACATCGGGGCTCGGTTCCGGAACCGAATTCCGTATCTCATTGTCCTCGTCTCGACGCCAATATCTTTCTTCTGTTTGTAAATACAATGGCGCGTGGCGCGCAATTCGCCGGCTCATTTACTTGGCCGTTTGGTTCTGATCGCTGCTTCGATTAGTTTACGTTCAGTTTTTACGACTTGCATTTTTTTCAACATTTTTTATTACTTTGGATGTTTTGAACGGCCTGAATTTCCCACGTTGCGGGTAATGTTGCTTAATGAAATCCAAATTCGAGATCTTCCTAGTTATGACAATTACCTAACGGTCCTCTGACATAGATCTCTGAGATAGACTGGATAGGTTTAGTTACGAAACAGAGAAGATGGAAAATCGTCGACAAGGTTGCACCTATATCTTACTGTTCAGTAACCTCCGAAGTGCAGAGGCACTGATCAAAATTTTGAGACAATCTTCAACTTGAATACGTTCGTCAAACTTAAGTTAAGAGCCATCCAGTTCAGGGTATCATTAATAAAAACAGTTTCAGAGTACAGCACACCCTAACCTAGTAACATATTGAGGTTGCAGCCGTCGCAGGGGACCAAGAGGTCTCTAACGAGCTCGTTGGGTACCTGCCCCACTTCACTGCGGTGAAAACTTGTTTGTCTGCGCGTATTTTTAACAGACGCGCGACATATTTTCAGTCATCAAGCTAGTTATTTCTATAGTACAGAAAGAACTGCTATTTGGGCCACGTTGAAGGTGTTTTTTTATTTATTTGAAGTGATACTTGGCAGGGTAAGGTTAACCAAATGACACTACAGCCAGTTAAAAATAATTGTAGAATTTTTAAGTCAACTTTAAACGTGTTACAACTTTCAAGGGCTCAGGGGAGAAGGAGGAATGCGTTACTTTGTGAACGCACAAAGTAGCATAAAATCACGTGTTTAATCCTGACGGCAATTAAGTAGTTTAATTGGTAAACTTTTCAGAATGTAACTAATTTTTAACCGACGAAAAAAAAGGAGGAGGTTCTCAATTCGACACGTATCTATATATTTTTTAATGTAGGTATGATCACGCAGCAATCGGCACAGGATGGTCCGAATTTGATGATTTTTTTTAATGGATGGGGTATGTCTTGAAGTTGGTTCCATTTTTTTTTTAATTTTATTCCTACCCTAAAGGTCCCAAAATAGGGGATGATTAATATTTCACCTATTACATTTTTACCTGGTAACTGAATGTACCACCCATAACTTATTATTAATTTTATAGCAACTAAAATTTTATTATGAAATAATTACTTTTGAACAAAAAATTTAACCAACGAAAAAAACTGAAAAGCGAGTAATAAAATAAACCATTTAGTATTATAATTTAAAGTAAATAAATAATTTTGAGCCGGTGCCAAACAGATGAAAAAACACCCGGTGAAAAGGTGTGCGCTGCGCTGCTGCTGCCGTGTGCATCGCATGCCGGGGCCCTCATTTTACGATTTATGTAATTAATTTTGCATGTTTGTTTGGCGCCGTCTCAAAATTTATTTACTCTTAATTTAGAATCTTAAACTACTAAATGGTTTATTTTATTTTTCGCTTTTCAGTATTTTTTCGTTTGTTCAATTTTTTGTTAAAAAGTAATTATCTTATTACAATTGTTTTTTTTTATCATATGTATTTAAAAAATAATATTTTTTGTGTAACGTCATCCCACAAGTCCGTACCACGCTAAAAAGACCCAATAGGTGTAGATATATTATATCTACACCTATTATATGTATATCTACATCTATGGCGTGTTTTGTTAAACACATCCGGTACTATTTTAATCCGTAATACTTTTGAAGATAATAATATTATCTTCAAAATACTGCGATACATATCTAGACACGCGGCAGCGTGTCAAGCCAAGTTCAAGCAAAGGAACTGGCTAGCCAGCGCCGAGTGTAATATTACACGAACCACTTGGTGCCACTTTTGGCCCCTCTATAACTCAAAACCTCTTTAACGTAAACACATAAAACTACGTGTCTCTAATTATATCCGTAAGGACATGTAGAAGCCCAAATTTCATGAAGCTAGCTCAAACGGTTATAAAGATATGAAGGTCAAAAAGTCGTAAATTTTACCACTGACCGACTGACATATAGTACCTAAACCTAACCTACTTCCAGATGACCTAGAAGGATGAAATTTGGAATTCAGCTCGATAATTATGTGTAAGAGTAGGAAAAAATAAAAAAAAGTCGAAAAGTAAGTGGTGTCCCCATACAAAAAACTTGTAATATGCGCTAAGAAAACCACGCAGCGGAAAGCAAGAAAAAACATTAAATCTCAATACTTGCCTACTTGTATTTACAAAAAGTAATGATATCCCACCAAAAACATAAATGTAAAAAAGGAGAGCCAAGTTCAATACAAAAATTATGCTTGGCTGTGGGCTTCGCCGCAAAAAAGAATGGAGATCTAAACGAGTGCCAAGTTCTATGCAAAATCGAAATATGTATTTATAGGAACAAAATAACATTATGAACAAGTATTAAACTCTATTTCTTTGCTTTATTGGATACCGATAACAATTGCTGTTATTTAAAAACGTGAGATCTTAAAGTAGGTTAGATTTGACTTGGCCAGTTTTCACTACATCAGTCATTTTATAAAGTTATTCAAAATTTTAATTCTGATAAAAACTATATATTTCGATTTTGCATAGAACTTGGCACTCATTAAGATCTTCATTCTTTTTGTGGCGAAGCCAACAGCATAATTTTTGTGTTGAACTTGGCTCTCCTTTTTTACATTTATGTTTTGGTGGGATAACTGTTTTTAATGGTTTCACTTTTACGATGACAAATGTTGTTTGTTGACAATTGTATTGCAAGGAAGCGGCAATTATCGCCTTTTCCCTATAAAAGGATCTAACTCTCACTGTCTCTAACTCTCAATGCTTCTTTTCTCATTATATAAAATCATCGTTCTGCAACTGTCCGAGAAATGACAATTGAACATAATTTAACATTGCATTATCATCATTATTAACATATAATTAAAATTAGGATTATGAAAATATACATTTTATAGCTGCTTATAGTAGTCTATAGGAAAATTATAATCGCTCAGCTCATACACCTTCAGTGCTTTACGTCGATAAATGTTGGTAGCCGATGTAGTTATATAAGATTTAGTTGGAAGTTGATGAAGTTGTAAAACTGTCACATGCAGTTCCAGTTCCAGTCCTGCCGGCAGAGGGCGGGGCGAGCGCATCGTTAATACTTGTGCTAGCGCATTCCAAACTTTTATGGAACCTATCACGAGTTCGCGGAAGTTATTTGGAACGAATCGACAGGTTTCATGCGTCTTTTGTTAGCTTCGATAAATTTATTGCTGTCCCAGAATACCTACTACAGGTACCTATCTAGACTTAATGTTGTGAAGTCATGTTACGTCATACTATAATTT
Source organism: Thymelicus acteon (assembly GCA_951805285.1). Classification (NCBI taxonomy): domain Eukaryota; kingdom Metazoa; phylum Arthropoda; class Insecta; order Lepidoptera; family Hesperiidae; genus Thymelicus; species Thymelicus acteon. Next base: position 22,008,980 of record OX638213.1, read on the forward strand.
ATGTAGAGGAAGTTTGTGATAATAAATTGGATCTTAGGCAAGTAGCCACTTTCGAAGGTTAAGTTTGCGAGGTTTTTAACTGTTGTAGATTTTTAATAACTTGTTAGTTTTTTGCTGAAATTAAGCTCATTTTAAAGTCAAATGATAATGTTCGTTTGCTTTGCTCTACAATGAAGGTATTTTTTAGTGTCGGATATGCTACCAGACTGTTTGTAAAATATTCGTATACCTGCCGCCATAATAAAATCTAATTTCCATAATATCTACTCATGTAAGTCAATTCACTGTTTTAATTTGCCAAAAATACTCGTCCTCAAATAAATTTCCCCTACGTACCAGAGGCTTCATAAATACATATCTAATAATTTACCAGCGCGCACCTTACACACAGGTATAAATACCTGCGCCCATCGCCCACGCCAGCGCTTCATATAAAATTCTGCATATTTTCTGCTAAAACCTGCATAAAAAATATACAAGGTTGTACGGCTACCAACCTTTGTAGCTCATTGATAAGGTCTGGCGCACATTGACAAACACATACATACCGACATAATAGAAATTATCATCTTTTTAACAACAGGTTTTCATGAATGTTTTATATTTTTAATCTTTATCCACCTCGTATCAAATAGGTCTGGCTAGGTCGCCAGTCGCCACTCGGCGCACCTGTTATTTTTGCTGCATACTTCAACTTCGCATTTTGTTCAAAAAACTGATATCTATTGCTCTTTAGGTACAAAGGAAATTTTTAAAGAAGTTTTTAAATGTACAAAAATACTGAACTATGTTTGAATGTTATAGGATAGAGAAGGAAAGGCTAATAGAGCAGGCACCAAAGGTAAAGAGCAAGTAAAGCAAGGTAAAGTAAAAGGCAAGATTTTCTTAGCTAATAACAATTTACAGTATGTAGTCCTCATATTTATCTCACTCAACTACCTCCAGTACCGCACTATAAGTAGCCGACTATCCCTTTGTTGTAACATGATCACGTCCCAGATTTACGAGTTCGGAGCTGCAGTCAGACGGTACAATAAGATGCCCGGAAACTGTTTTATTAAGGACTAGCTGACCCTGCGAACTTCGTATCGCTTAATAAACTATTTTTATTTCTAAAATAAAAGTAGCCTAAGTTACTCCTGGTTACATCAGCTATCTACCAATGAAAGCCCCGTAAAAATCGGTTCAGCCATTTCAGAGATTAGCAATGGACATGAGGCACCAATACCAGCGTAATAGACTACTGGCCCATGCACAAAAATCATGGGTCATATGAACCACCAGGTGACGTATATAGGACGATATAAGAGCATAAAATAATAAGATTCAGCACTATGCCGTCACTTGTAAGCTGTCCAACTGAGTGCTGGTGAGAATTCAAAAGTGCGAGTAGGGTGAGTAAATTTTGGTCATTTGATGCTGTACGGCATTTTTAACCATCGATAGGGCCATGAAAAATAATAAGAAAGCGCGCAGTGCCGTACAAAAAAGGTGGTCCACAAAGTCGGTAAATGTTTTTGATTTGGTGACAATTTCGAGGGTAAATTTGGTCATTTGATTCTGTACGGCATCAGTTTCATACTGTTGCAATACAGCTTCTAATCCATTATTCCGCAACGCCGTACAAAAAATCGTGCACAAGGGGAAGAAATCGAGGGTTGCAACCCCCTCTTTTTCAGTGGTCCGGGGGGTCATTTGAAAAAGTACGGCTTCGGTTCCAATACATTTTCTAGGACTCAAAAGTACTATTAAAAATTGGAACCGAAGCCGTACTTTTTCAAATGACCCCCCGGACCACTGAAAAAGAGGGGGTTGCAACCTTCGATTTCTTCCCCTTGTGCACGATTTTTTGTACGGCGTTGCGGAATAATGGATTAGAAGCTGTATTGCAACAGTATGAAACTGATGCCGTACAGAATCAAATGACCAAATTTACCCTCGAAATTGTCACCAAATCAAAAACATTTACCGACTTTGTGGACCAACTTTTATGTACGGCACTGCGCGCTTTCTTATTATTTTTCATGGCCCTATCGATGGTTAAAAATGCCGTACAGAATCAAATGACCAAAATTTACTCACCAGCACTTTTGAATTCTCACCAGCACTCAGTTGGACAGCTTACAAGTGACGGCATAGTGCTGAATCTTATTATTTTATGCTCTTATATCGTCCTATATACGTCACCTCACCTGGTGGTTCATATGACCCATGATTTTTGTGCATGGGCCAGTAGTCTATAACTTGTATAAAGAACGACCCTGTAGCCTAGTTGGTAGCAACCCTGCCTGCGAAGCGAAGAGTCCCGGGTTCGATTCCCGGCCGGGGCAGATATTTATGTGACAGATAAATATTTGTACTCGGGTTATGGGTGTGATTGTGATGTGTCGTCCATGGCACCCGTGACACAGGTGAAAACCGACTGCGGGGGTATGAGTGTGAAAGCGTTTAAAGAAGGATTTAGATCGTCCACGTGAACTCACAGTGATGCGATTCAAGATAAATTGCATGAGTAATAATTATCGTGGTATCACAAGTGCATGCTGCATAGTAATAGCGATCTTACTTTTATCTCACCATTATATTGAAAGAGGTAAAGTGCAATGATTAATTGTGCAATCAAGTGATAAGTGTTATAATTATCAGTTGCTCTAGAGATTATCGATAGTTATCCAAAGCGCTCATAGACCGGCGGCTTGTGACGATCCTAGAGACCGACAAAGTTAAGCAACAGCGGGCGCGGTCGGTAGGTGGATGGGTGACCGCTAGTGGCAAAAAAACCTTGAGCGCTTTGGAGGGCAAGTAAAGCCGTCGGTCCCGGTTGTCATCGTAAGATAATAGTCGTTAAACTATGTCGGAAGCCCTTGGGCGGTTTGAAAACTTCCGACACCTTGGCCACTAACCTCTCCATCAATATGCACGAAATTGAGGTGGAGTTTGCTCTAGGCCTCCTCAAGAGCCGTGAGACCCGTAGTATACCATTAATAGATTGATGCCATCTACAAAACAAACTATTGTACTGATGTATCATGCTCTATTGTACTGATGTATCATGCTCTATCTCATATCAATAGTTCTTAGTGCCTTAACCTCAGGGACCGTGAGAGCCCTAATATCCTATTCATTTGGCTTATAAATAATCCATAAAGCTAGCCAAGTTGGCCACGGACGATTTATCGTGTGTATCTGTTAGTTATTCGCGGTGAATAAGCTGCTTCTGAAAATTTCTGACATTCGCATCGACCTTTGGCCCTTTCATCGGTTTATTTGGAAGCGCATGGTGAACGACCCAATTGACAGTATAAACAAATACGAATCTTCGTAACTGAAGAGGTCCAAATGATACAGTTACTATATTTTACGTCAAGATCTATATATATAAAATTGAAAAGCGACACACCGCTGATTAAACAAAAAATCTCAGAAACTACCGAACCGATTAAGATGAAATTTGGTAGGTAGATAGTTCCTGCTAAGGAGACGTCCACTAAGAACGGATTTTTGGAAATTCATCCCCTAAGGGGTACAAATAAGGGTTAGAAGGCACTTTCATACAAACCAACTTCGTCAGTTTTAGAGTTATAAATATGAAATTTTTTATGTTAGTTTATAGTAATAAACAAAAGTTAACTTTAACACATTTTTTTGGAAAATCATCCCTTAAAGGGTTAATTTCTTGGATGGAACTTAGTACGCAACTTCGTCATTTTTGAAGGTAAAAACATGAAAATTTATATATTAGTTCAAGATTAGAAACGAAATTTAAAAGTTATGTGTTTTTTTGGAAAATCAACCCCTAAAGGGTTGAATAAGGTTGTGCAATTTAGTATGGGCACTTCGTCAGTTTTGAAGTAAGAAGGGTGAAAATTTGTATATAAGCTTATAGTTAGACACAAAAAATAACTGCATCACTGTTTTCTCCAAATTCATCCCCTAAAAATAGGGGTTGGAAGGCTTTTACATATAAATCAGCTTCGTCAGTTTTAGAGTTATAAATACGAAATTTTTTATGTATGTTAATAGTAATAAACAAAAGTTAACTTCAACAATTTTTTTTGGAAAATCATCCCTTAAAGGGTTAATTTCTTGGATGGAACTTAGTACGCAACTTCGTCATTTTTGAAGTTAAAAACATGAAAATTTATATATTAGTGCAAAATTAGAAACAAAATTTAAAGGTTATGTGTTTATTGGGAAAATCGACCCCTAAAGGGTTGAACAAGGTTATGGAACTTAGTATGGGAACTTCGTCAGTTTTGAAGTAAGAAGGGTGAAAATTTGTATATAAGCTTACAGTTAGACACAAAAAATAACTATATTACTGTTTTCTCGAAATTCATCCCCTAAAAATGGTGGTTAAAAATCTTTTACATATAAATCAGCTTCGTCAGTTTTAGAGTTATAAATATGCAATTTTTTATGTATGTTTATAGTAATAAACAAAAGTTAACTCCAACACATTTTTTTGGAAAATCATCCCTTAAAGGGTTAATTTCTTGGATGGAACTTAGTACGCAACTTCGTCATTTTTGAAGTTAAATACATGAAAATTTATATATTAGTTCAAAATTAGAAGCAAAATTTAAAGGTTATGTGTTCTTTGGGAAAATCAACCCCTAAAGGGTTGAATAAGGTTGTGGAAGTTAGTATGGCAACTTCGTCAGTTTTGAAGTAAAAAGGATGAAAATTTGTATATAAGCTTATAGTTAGACACAAAAACTAACTGTATCACGGTTTTCTCGAAATTCATCCCCATAAAGAGTAATACTAAGGGGTTGTAAATATCTATTTAAGAAACTATGCCATTTTAAACTCAGTAATGTGAAAATGGATATGTTAACTTATAATTAGAAACAAAAATTAATTGTAACAGTTTTTTTTTTGGAAATTCATCCACTAAGGGGTAAAAGGGGATGTAAATTTGTACGAAATTTCGTCAATATCGAACTCAGAAATGTGAAAATAAATCAAAAATAAACTGCAACAGGTTTTTTGGAATTTCATCCCTAAGAGGTAAATAAAGAGGTTGAAAGTTTTTCCAGAACTTTGTCATTTTCGAACTCAGAAATACGAAAATTAATATGTAAGCTTATAGTGAAAAACAAAAAAATTGTGTAGAGGACTTTACGGACGGTAGGGGGAGGAGAGAGGGACAGGAAGCGAGAGAGGTACCAGGAACGGGAGAGGAACAGGGAGCGGGAGAGGGCCGGGGAGCGGGAGAAGGAGAGGGGAGGTACAGGGAGCGGGAGAGAAATGAGAGGGACAGGGGCAGGAAGCGGGAGAGGGAGCGGGACAGAAAGTGGGAGAGGGACCGAGAGAGAAACTGGAAGTGGGAGAGGGACAGGAAGCGAGAGAGGGACCGTGAACGGGCGAAGGAAAGGGACAGGGAGCGGGAGAGGGAGAGGGAGAGAGAGAGAGAGTTTGAGTGGGAGCGGGAAAGGGAGTGGGAGCGGGAGAGGGAGAAGGAGTGTCCAGATGGAAACAACAGAACCGTTTTTAAAAATATTTGTACTTTTCATGTTGACATCGTAAAACCAATCCATCATTGATCCATTTAGGATCTGGTGGTGTTACTTCGAGACAAGATATGTAACTCCTGGATGGATGGAAATAACGGGACCTTTTTGTTTTTTTTCTAATGAAACTCAAGAGCCAGTTTTTCTGTAGGTACATATAATATTTTTCAAAATTTCGGTTAGGGGCACTTCAATAACGTGTTAGAACACCAAAAATTTTGTTTTTAAAATTATTCTCTGTTTGTCTGTTTGTATGTTCGGGCATTACATGAAAACCCTTGAACTGATTTCGACGGAAATTAGTTATGTTGTTCCTCATACTATGGATCACGTTTTAAAAAACTTTTCGTCCCGATAAAATTAAAAGTTTTCACCGGAAACAAGATGAAACTTAGTGTGGAATATTTTGAAAGATCAACGATTTGCTTTAAATTTGCAACAAAAATTCCTCATTTAATTGATGAAATACATGTTTTCGATTTTTTCAAATTTTTTCATGAAAAAGAAAAAACTAATGTTAACTATAACTACTATTACTATATAACTCTTATAAAAGTGAAGTAAATATCAATAAATACAGAATATAAAACCTGAGTAAACATTTCCAGAGAAACTCATAACACTTTTCAGCGACTTATTCACTTCACTCGACTCCATTCACTTTACTCGAGGGAACATGACGTTGCGACGTTGTGACGGAAAACAGAAAATCTTGAAATTCTAAATAAGTAGATACATATTACATAAATACATACTCATTACACAACTCTCAATTGGGTTAATAATATGAATTTTGCAATATTTCCTTCTTTAAAATATACTCTTGCAACGAGAAATTTTAATTCTTGTTTCCAGTGAGGCATCGAGTGAACCTGATTGTTCGTTGCGGAAGACTCGTGGAAAAGGATATGTGATGATTTTAAATTAAGGCTGGGATAAATGCAAATTGCGCTTAATTACAACTGTAATTCTTCTTAATCTTGTTGGTGTACCTACAATGTGAGATAACTCAAATGCTCATCATAATAATCTGATGCCCAAACTCAGAATCACTAACGGTTTCTTAAATTGCTCCTTAGTACAGAATTTGTATGGTGATTCTTTACTAAGAAGCGATTAAAGTAACCGTTAATGACTCTGTATAAGAACGAAATGATTGGATCATTAATTGCGTTTCATTTCACACAAATCGGAGTATGAATGATTGCAATATACTAGTAAATAATGAATCATACAATTATATAGTTTAAAATCAATACAATACAATATCAACTGTATTTGATCAGCGCACAACATAAACGCGAATGGCGTAGTGTGCTTATTTATATCCTAGGTGTATAATTATGACCGAATCAATTAAATCAACATTAAAATTTTGAACTTATATTAAAATGGGTGTTTGTCAAGTGTCGACATATAACGATGAATATTAATATTTAGGATTAGGTACCAGACATTCATAGTAGGTACCTATAAATAGTCTGTTCAAAAATAACTGTATGTAGTAAGGAGTAAAGCAATATGCTAAGCTAGTGGAAGAACATTGCAAACGTAACAGAAATCAGATATTTTTGCTTTTCCTTACAAGTGTAATTATCGCTTTTCCTTATACGACACGCGACCTATTGGTGCAAAAAAAAAAGATTTGCGAAGGTTATTGTAGTAACCATAGCTACCTACCTGCTTTTATCTAAGACAAGTACCGGTTTTGTGATTCTGACCATCATTGTGGTCTATGTCGTATTTCGTACATAATTATCCTCTTTGTCATATAGCCTAGCTTCAATAAAAGTTGTTAATTATACCTTGTGCTAAGCAGGACCTCTATTAGTGAATTGTAAGTTAATTCCATCCATCCATCCATCAGCCTTTGGAGGTCCACTGCTGGACATAGGCCTCCCCTAACTTGCGCCACTCTGACCAGTCTTGAACCTTCTGAATCCAGTGGATGCCCGCTGTCTTCTTCAGGTTGTCAGTCCACCTGGTCGGGGGACGTCCTGTGCTCCTTTTTCCGAGACGTGGGCGCCATTTGAGGACTTTTCTTCCCCAACGGTTATCGGTCCTTCGAACTATGTGGCCAACCCATTGCCACTTCAGCCGGCTAATTCTTTGAAAACTATCACGGCTATGTTAGCATAAGTAGTTAATGAGTAAAAGCCGATAAACTAACTACTTCGGAACCCTAAATTGCGCGTGGCCTGACCTGACACGCCTTGGCCGATTCTAATTTGCCATTTCTCTGTTTTGAGGTCAATTGCCCCTCCAAACGTGATTTTCAAAGGCATTTCAAATTTACATAAGTTTACGATTAACTTCTGTATATATAAAACAAAATAATTATTATGATTGCGACAAATTCTTTATACAATTGTTACTAACGAGCGGGCAAATAAAGGTTAACATTCGTTATTAGTATGCAGAATTAGGATGAAGAGCGTAAATATTCCTTGAAGAGCGCAATTTGACGGATCATTTTGTTCAAACACGCAAATTACACCATCTTATGAGATTTACGCGTATTAGTCTACACGTTCAAGGCTAAAATAATTATTATTGTATTGTACCACAGAATACATAATAGTATGTACATATGATAGTACCTACATTGTATCTATGCTGTGAGAAAATAGTTTGGCAGAAACATAAAAAAATAGATTTAATTAGTTTTTACCGTAATTCATACGTTTAATCCATTGAACATAGTTTGATCAAAGAGTAAACTATGGTATAAAGTAAGAAAGCAAATTCCTTATCGATTAGATACCTAATTGTTTTTAAAGTCGTATACGCGCCAAGATGTATACGCGCCAAGTTGCACAACTTGCACACCAGAGGGAGTCGTCATGTGTCGTCATATGTCATGTCATGTCATGTCAAGTCATGAGTACTAATTTTCCAGCGGTAGTAATTTCCAAAGTCATATAGTTCCTTATGGTTATTTTTCATCATAGTTCCTAATATTAGGTAAACTCTGTTCGATTGTTGTACTCATATCTGCTAAAGGTGTACTTGTACGTATATCCTACATAATTTCTTTATTTATCTCTCTTCTATGATGGATAAAAAGCACAACGCAACATATTATTAATTTAAAAAAAAACCCGACTGCGTAAAAAAACTAAAAAGAAAAAACAAGCCCAGTAGTTCAGGATGTTGTTAAAAGTAATAATAATAATACTAATAATAGTAATACTGTAATAATAATAATAATATAATAATAATACTAATAATAGTAATAATAGTAATACTGAACAACTAAACCATAGAAAGATTAACAGTCGGGACCCATTCTTCAATATCAACCAATCAAATCTTGTTTATTTGTTCCCAAGCAACCCTGTAAAATTTAAACAGGTCCTGACGGTCCCGGTAAAAAGGGCGTAACTTGAACCGCAAAATATTCCTACAAAAGAACGTCACTAATTGTTCCGGTTTAGAATTCGCAAAAAGCTTTCGTACAATTTGCAAGTACTTTGCAAGTTTCCCAAACGAGGGTCTGGCTTTCTCTAATTGGTGACCACGCATCCGCCGTAGTCCTAATAAATTTTGTGGCAAAGTTGACCATTATTGATGGCTCAATTGTTAGGCATTGCCAGTATTTAGAATTCCTTACCGAACTGAATAAAAACCGAAACAAATATTATTGATGTACTTACTCCATAATATAACCTATCGTATTTATTGTATGGTATTAAAAATTATAAGTTCATAAATAGAATGAATAAATAAATGCTTAAACACTCATATCTCTCGCATTAGGATTCTCTGTCACGGGCGGCATGGATAAGACAACAATACATCAAAATAAACGCCAGCACCGGCCGGGAATCGAAACCGGAACCTCTCGCCTCGCAGGCGGAGTCTACAATACGAGTAATTTTTTGATACACATTGTATTTTCTCTTTCTATAGTGATACCTACTAGTGAGACATTTATAGTCACTTATAATACCACAAGAGCTTCAAAATTATCGGGTATTTCCCGATAGGTTCGTTGCAAACAAATGAAGGAGTCAAGTTTTTCAGGTTAAAAAATCACGAGCGCGAAGCGCTCGTGATTTTTCCTGAAAAACTTGACGATTTTATTTGTTTGCAGGGAACCTTGAGGGAAATGCCAGATAATTTTGAAGCTCGTGTGGTATTCGGGGGATTATTTTTCCGTCCCAAATGTCGGCCAATAGAATTGCACCATGAGACGAAATGTACAATGGGAACATTTCCTTTGACTTTTTTATCGATGGTGGACAGAGAACAAACTCCAAATCGACTAATTTTCATGCAAAATCTCCAATTTTCACAATTGAATTCAACCTGTCAGTTTGACGTGTGGTTAATTTGACTGGATCATGTTTTGTTTTTTATATATAGCAACTACCAGAGAAAATTTTCAAAAAATTATCAGTATAATACCATGTAGGTTGTACCACGTGACGTCGAATGGTGCAATTCTATTGGTCGATATTTGGGTCGGAAAAATAATCACTCATATCCGGTGAATTATTTGATCAAGAACTTACTATAATTAATGTGCGTATTCTATGTATAGCCGAGACTGCGTCAATCATCGTCAGCTGTTATTTATTTACAGATATTACTCTGCCCTCTCAGTACATGTTGCTACGAGTACTAGGGGGATTATTTTAAAATCCTTTCATTCATTGTAAATCTATTCTATATTCAACTACTTGTGCAGAATATTAGTAATTAACTGTGAACCCATTGTTAAAATTATTATTTAAAAATATATATTTCATAACGATCCTGTAATTGTCATGTTAATATTTGATGTTATTATTTTGTATGTGGGTAGACAAAAATGCTCAGAAATATCTATATTCCGACACTTTTTACATCACGTGAAACTTGTTCCATTTCCTAAGTGGTACATAAGTACAATTCTGTTGAAACTCACCGTAATAGCAGCGATTATATCAACGAGTCAAGTCACGGTTGGGATAGAAGGACAGAAAACACCAACTGCCTTCCGACAGTTCCAACTATAGATTTTTATCATAAAGCTGTGTAGAAAAACCGCTTTTTAATTTCTAGCAAATTGTTAAGGAAATTTGGAAATATTTTTCAAAATAATTGAGTAGATATTTAAGCCTAACACAATAAAAGTGTTTAGAAAGGTCCAAAGGATTATTATGACCGATATAATTATCTCCAAAATTTTTAAAGTCGAAACATTCTTAAATACAGTTTTTTAAGTCAAATATCTGGAATTTGTTTTTAAATTACAAATTATTAATTAATGAAATTTATTTCGAATATGTTTATTATTAAACGTTTCTTATTTATAATTACATGCCTACTACACGATGTTATTCCCAGGATATAGTATAACACCGCGAAACGAAACACGAATCAGTTTGTTTCAGTTTCTAGTTCCATCGCACTACGATACAACATATTATCACCGTAAGAGCGTCAATTCAATATCATGTAATATTAATATTTGCAGTCCGGGTGCTGAAGTAGTGGGTGCCGGGACTACCGGGACTGGCGGGTAAACGTTCATTGAATCGTTTAATTAAACGCAGCTTTGAGACGCTCCTCGAGAAGGAATGTTCCTCACGTCTTCTGCAAGCGACTGTGAGACGCCGCGCCGAGTCTGGAGCGCCAGAGAACTTTTAATGTTTGGACACTTACAAATTATGAAAATGTTACTGCTGATTTAGTTGTTTTAGAATTGTTTTGACGTGAAAAACATTTTAAACTTAACTTCTAGGAATTATGGTAATGTGTTGATAATTCCAGGTAATTTGAATTCAAAGTGCATGAGATCTATACCTACAACTACAAACTGCCTGAAGTTTATCCAAATACATGTAGAGAAAACATATAGGAAACGTCAAAGTCCACAGCCCATATAAAATCCTAAGTGACTATGCACACCGCAACTAAAACACACCATAACATGAGCAACACGGATGCATTGGCCAATGATGGTACATTTTTGTGGTTATCATATCTCAGCTACGAGCTGCAGTGAGACTATGTCATGTTGACCAATGATTGTACGTTTTTGTGGTTACCACATTAGCTACGGGCTGCAGCGAGACTCTACGTCATGTTGGACAATGATGGTACGATTTGTGGTTACCACATCTCAGCTACGAGCTGCAGCGAGACTATGTCATGTTGACCAATGATTGTACGTTTTTGTGGTTACCACATTAGCTACGGGATGCAGCGAGACTCTACGTCATGTTGGACAATAATGGTACGATTTGTGGTTACCACATCTCAGCTACGAGCTGCAGCGAGACTATGTCATGTTGACCAATGATTGTACGTTTTTGTGGTTACCACATTAGCTACGGGATGCAGCGAGACTCTACGTCATGTTGGACAATAATGGTACGATTTGTGGTTACCACATCTCAGCTACGAGCTGCAGCGAGACTATGTCATGTTGACCAATGATTGTACGTTTTTGTGGTTACCACATTAGCTACGGGATGCAGCGAGACTATGTCATGTTGACCAATGATGGTACGTTTTTGTGCTTACCACATCTCAGCTACGAGATGCAGCGAGACTCTACATCATGTAATCAATGTTTCTTTCCAGGTTAGCGCAAGGATTGTTATAATTGCGTGAACAAGGAATTAGGTTTAAATATGTATGAATCTTAAAGGATTTGAAGCAATTTGGGCTATAATTTTTTATTGTAGTCTCTCCTCGTACATAAAAATTAACACCACGCGTAATAACATTATATTTTGTTCATTCAAAAATTTTCAAAGGTAAGCAAATACAAGATAATCTACATTTGGAAAGTCAAATACTGCTTATCCAACCAACGTTTGTTTTTACGCGATAACCCAATTAAACGTGTTGAAGCTATTTTTACTTCCTTGTAATTCTATAGTAATGCTCCGAAAACGTAAATGATGTTCTTCATCATTCGAAGTGCCAATGACTGCCAATGTCGGTTATATTCTGCATAATATTTCATGTTTAATTTTACAATATTTCAATGCTATCGTGTCTTGACCGCGATGCAATTTAAGGAAAATCAACATTTAAATTGCATTACCCAAGCGAGAGAGAAAATTACATTTTATCCTCACTCGACTTATTCGTTACTTAAGATACTGTACAAATACATCTCGGAAAGAGGACACTATCATTGACTTTTTTCTTGTACCTACAAAATGTTTTATTCGAAGTCTTAATAAGTTACTGTAATACGAGTATTTGCCCAGTCAGTGGTCGACATTCGACCATACTATTTATTTTAATGTGAATAGCCAACAAATTACCAGCTACCTTATGGCTTGACTTTGGCTTTTACTCAAGGTGAATCTTACAACCAAATGTTAATTTGTCTTAGTTCTTTTTCTTCTACATTTATACGAGAATCGCTGCCTCTATGTAATTTAATTTATATTTGATATTTTACATTATGAAATTCCCCACTTACGTAATGATGTCAATTTGGAGATATAAATATAACATTGGACGTCACTTAGCGAGAGGGATAATGATGCGGTACCATAACAATGATGCAAATTGATAACTAACGCGTTTTCTAACTAGCATCGGCAGTCAACACGTCTGACAGATTAATCACAACTTTGTATGATTGGCTCCGTTCGCGCACCAATCACGAAGCTTTGCTGAAATCAGTTGAATGTGAGCCTGTGAGTGATGTCTGTATATGTGAAGCGGAAGTCCATTCCTCCGTAGCCTAGTCAATAGTGCCTGCGAAGCCGTCTCCTGTCTCTGGTTTGGTTCCTGTTCTGTGTATATAAATATTTGGTGTTAGTGCCGCGACACGGGGAAATTTTATAAGTATAAAGTATGCGTACGCGTTTCTTATTATAAGGCCTATGAGGTTAATCCAAATAGTATACAGTTTATTAAACGTCGTTTAAATTGTAAGCAATAATATGATATTTTAATTTTGGCTCCTGTCTCTACTGGCTCCACGCACGTTAATTTGCGTCATCATTACCATTCATAAATATCCCATTGTGCAATGGAATTGGGTCGGCTCTCATAGTGTAAGGAATTAAGGTCATAAATCCACCACTCAACCCAACATATACCTACGTATAGACATAGTTGAATCACACAAACAATCTTTTACATTTATAAACACAATCAAATCCAATAAATCATATCAACATAATCAAATGTGTAGAATTGTGATTGGTAGAGACGATATAACAGTTAAACATGAAGTACCTATGTAATAAAATATAGTTCATAATATTATGTATTGCTCCCAGTAACGGCTTGCTACACACAATATCTCACATGCGGAGTTTTAAAATGCCGAGAGGATATGAAAATGTGGCGGAGATAAAATGAAGTTTAGCAGGATGTTCCGGAACGTGGGAGAATTTCAGAGAAAGGGAAATTTCGCGGTTACAAAGGAATATCAATTTAGAAACGCCGGACACAAGTTGTGGGACACTAATGTAACTGTCAGCTGAAACTGTTTTAAGTTACAATGGAGTATTTTGAAGTTCCTTTTGATTTCTACTCTTGTTTAGAATCCATTAACAACTTGCCTCTGGGGTAGCACTTAATTCTAAAGCCTGCTAAGATCTGAAGAGTAAAGACTGCCACGCCGAGTAAAATAACCTTTCCTTGTTTGCTCGTATATTGTAGATCGTAAGTATATTGGGTACACCGCCAATATATCACCGTAACGAATAAAAGCCTTTAACAGCTTTTACCAAGTTAGTGCGCTTTACAATCTAAGACTATGTAATTTATCGCGATCACGTAGTATTGTAGTAAACTCTTAATTTGTAAAACCAAAGTTAACTTATTTGACGTAATAAGTGATCGCTTATAAGTACTAGGTACCTATATAATAAATTAACTGTGTCCCGTGGTTTCATCCGCGTTCATTTGTGGAAAAAAGTAACTACTAAAATATATGATGTTATACTCGTATAGCCTATACCTAGCCTTCCTCGATAAATGACTATCGAACACCAAAAGAATTTTTCAGTTCGAACCAGTAGTTGCTAAGATTAGCGCATTCAACCAAACATACTCTTCAGCTTTATAATTTTATTCTTAGTATAGATTTATGTTGGAGTGGAGAATTTATCTTTAAAACTTTATAGAATAATAAAATATTCGATTGTTAATTAGGGACTTACATATACATATAAACTTTATAGTATTATTATACGTATATGTCAAATTTAATTACAACCAACATATACTAGTTTTTCCTTTACTGCTGTCATTTGAACAAATAATAATAAAAGTAACAAAGCATGTATTTCATTCTCATTGATATACATAGTTCTTATGTATATTTTAATTAAGACAGGTGTACAGTTGTATGTAGTAGGTAGGTACTACAATCGTATCATAACACATTCTAAGAATACGTTGCCTTTGATATCACAATCAACGCCGACACTCGATTTTGTGTCTCTTTGATAGGGCTAAACATCTTGCAAGTCATAAAACTCAATACCCTATCTACTACAAGCACATCACTACCAGGCTCTGGGCGTTAACCTCAGTATAATACCCAATAAAAGTAAATAAATGAGCCACAATTATTTATTAACAGTAGCACAATATAGATTACTTGGGTGAGATGTCGTTTGACGTTTCCATCGTGAGACGGAATTCAAAATGAAGTCCATTCGCAAAAACGTGTCTCAAAATAAAATTCGTTCGGAAAAAGGTTTTTTGTCAATTGTTTTTAACACCCGGATACGTCAGAAAGATCATTTGCAGAAACGTGACTCGCGAAATATTTGTAAAATAAGTATAGAATTCTTCTAATGTATTTCGTACAGAACCAGACCAATTCAATTGCTTAAATGAGAAAAAGGTTTACGTCTGATTGTTGGTAACATAAGTCAAAAGATATCTAAGCACTGGTACAAACTGTTGTGAGTAACACTACTTGTGTAGTTAATACATTTAATTTTAAACATTTTCCGTCCAGTAGCCTCGGAAAAAACACGCGCGAGTGCGCATCTCTCGTTGTACGAGTAGAATACACTCAGTAATGTTGTATGCAAATAATAATTCGGCGTGCATCGTCCGGCGCCGCTGCACATGTCATTCTATAGTTATCGAGAGGTACCGTAGCACCTATAATTAAATCTCTTTGTGTTCCCCCAGACCACTTTATAGTTGTATGTATTGAGCCGATTTGTTACGCCAGGTGTCCACCGTACAAGGCAAAAACCTTGAAGCAACATTGCTTCTCAAATATAGTGATGTGTGAAATATTCGTCTATAGTTTCGTTCGACGAGTGCAAGCATTCGTCGTATAGGATTGAGATATACTTTTTTAGAGCCGTCGAACTGATTTAAAGTAACGTCAGAATTATGAAAGATTTTACCTCTCAAAAGAAACAAATAAATGTACACTTTGACGTCCCGACTAGACGAAAGGTACAAAGGTCGTATACTCGGTTCAAGTTTAGTTTTCAAACGTTTTCATTCTAGTTGAGAAAGAATTCCGGCCCAATTGCGGCTTACAGCGTTGTATCCGTTCATACGAAGCGCTCGCGAGGGACAGTCTGCGTTCCATGTTATATCTGATGCCGCGTATTTGACGTGAAAAGAGCGAGATGAATTTCGTAGACTTTTAAAAAGCTTTATCATGGGACCTAAACTCTATTCAATTTGCCCATTTTAATTTCTTAGCATATTACATTTCAAACCAGCTTTTGGATTGCTGAGCTTTTTATGGTCCTTTCTATGTAATAAAATGTCATACTCGTACTCTCATTTATAATATTCATAATCCATAATTCGAAATAACACATGTTATGTCTTATAGCGGTTGTTATTAGAATCGAGACACGAAAGTCAAAAATGTTTTGTTTAATGTATTTCCACGTTAAGATCACCAAATGGGAGCGAATACCAGATATTATTAATTCCCCCAGTGAAATTATACGTAACAAGTGCCTGTCAGGCCGCGCGCAATGTAGGATTCCGAAGTAGTAAAAGTAGAAGTACCTCACACCATAAGGTACGCGACGAATAAAAAATTCATCCTCACGTTACCTGTAGGGGAGATACCCTGAAAACAAAATGTTTTTCATTTTTTTATTCTACGATTCCGGAATTTTAATAAATATGTAATTCTTTAGTCTGAGGTATATCCATGCCAAATTACAGCTTTCTAGCACTAAGGGTCTCGCCGCTTTGCTTCGGATAGACTGACGGATGGGCGGATGGACAGACGGACGGACATGACGAAACTATAAGGGTTCCGGCTTTACTTCGGAACCCTGAAAAGGGAGAGATATGTCACTACCACGGCGACGACAAAGCGCGTAAGAACCGGCAATTGTCCCCTATGCTCGTAGCTCAGGCTCTCAGTTGCTATCTGCCTTAGATTACCCCCAAATCTATGCTCTCTGCTATCTCCATACGAAGACAATCGCACACGTTTGTTGTTGTCAAAACTATCAAAAGTGCTTACAATGTGACATACAGCTCTGAAAAAAAATATATATCGCCATGACAACGCGAATCGAACGGCGATGTTTCTGTACAACTGAAAAGCTATTAACAAACACTAGCTGTCTTTTTTACTATTATGGTTTAATAATGCCATCTCTTTTATATCATTTACCAATATAGTGAAACAAAATATAAATATGTGTGTGTTGTAGTTCTTTTTGGAACAGATTTTCTGGTTGATTTGTAAGGTGTTAGGGCATAACATATCTATATTTTTTTTAAATATCATTGAATTCTCCTCGTTATGTACGAATAACTCACAAACAACTTATATTTCTTCTGCGACTGTACACAATTAAATTATTAAAAAGATATTTTAAAGTAATTTTTCACTAAGTTTTCCAGTTTGTTTCCGATATGGTACCTGCTTCAAAGAACAATATACATCTGTCAATAAAAATGCGGAAGCTTCATATTAATATCTGTAAAGTGGAGGTCAACAACATTTCACTTTTTAAAATATGTAATTCAACCTTGATTCAATATTTAAGGGAGTTGTTTTAGAATACAATTATTGTTTTAGAATACAATTAGAAAGAAAACAAAAAAGTCCTAATCTAAATTCTATTCTACGATTAGAGCAGTAGAGAATTTAAATAAAATTACATGCCGACATCAGTAACACCTAAGACCATCACAGATGCGTTGCCAGCTAAAAAGATAGCCCAGCACGTAAATATTCCGATCACCAGGCATGGGTACCGGACGTCGAGATTAAACTCGGTCTCTGGGATTAAGCCACAAATTGTTCAGCAATGTGCAAAACATCCTTTTACAATGATAATAGAACCAATAACATAGATATCGGAATATCAATCATACTCGAATAAAATGATTTTAATTTGATGATATGATGATAGCTATAGAAATCCCATTTAAAATATGAATTGCAAATATGATCAGAATATTCTCAGGTTTAAACGAGTAAAACAGAACAGATAGAAATTGCAATTCGCTGAACAATTTTTTCAGCACGTCAATATTTACTTAATTCGCATACATGGCGCACAACGCGGGACTGAAAAACAATTTACCCGATATAAATACCAATAAATTGATCGAGCGTTGCGGATGATATTGACAAAGCCCACTCACACTGGGAAATTAACAGTTGGTTAAAACAAAGCCGATGAATGATGTAGCCGGTAAATGATTTTTCGCTCTGATGTGGTCGCGAGTTTGCTTTATAATGTAATTTGAAAACGGAAGAACATGGTTTACCAGGTGGAAATTATCGACTTTTTGGAAAACATTGGTCTCTTTTAGATCAGTCACTTACATTGTTTGAACAAGTAATTAAGCATGATTATATCCGTTAAAATTAATTACTACTTTCAGAAAAATATATCAGAGTTTAATTTTGAGTGTATTGTTGAATAATAGTAATATTTCAAGTTTTTTAATTGTATCTTTGCACTAAGAAAAGCCTTCTGAAGATGAAAATAAAAAGCTTAATAGGATTCAATTGAATATTTTTTGATGACGACTGGAATTATACGTATTTCTTGGAAAACCGTGATACACAACGTATACAAAGCTTAAAAGCTTGGTAGTCAACTAAAGGATTTATCGGATTCCGCGAATGCCTGTTTGGAGTATTCACTGGATTTCACCAATATTCGATGTTCCGTAAGCTTCACTGACGTCGGATTTAGGAGAGCTACGTAGTACGTGGATACTCGTATATCATGGCTGGAGCTTTGTGGTAACAATATCACGAAATTATCGACAATCGAATAATCAGGTTTATTTATTTATTTTATTTGGGAAACACACAATGTTGATAGTACAAAACTTAAAATTCATAATTTACAACACATAAATCAGTAAAGTTTCCGTTTGTCAATAATACATTTAGAAGCAGTTAATGAATTTTGAGTTGAAAAATTTCAAATAAACAAAAATTAAAAGTAATGAGATAAAAAAAACTAATAACAAGTATTTTATACAGGGTTAATCAATCGCCTGTTTTCATGTAATAATGAGGGTCCCCTGCTCAATTTACATGGCGACGGTGATCACTTGAAAAATTGTCGGCTCCTCCACTTGCTTGTTATTTTTTTACATTATATAAAAAAATAACCAGTTGTCATTTGATAAAATCATTCCCAAACGTCTATTCAAAATCAGTCCATAACGTATATATCTAGTATCTACGTAACAGTCAGTAGCAATGAGAAGTTCAGTAAAATCTCGTTTTCATGCTCAACATTAATATTAAATGAAAGTTTCTTGAAACAGGTTGCCTGAGAAGATGGTATACTCGCATCACACGAAAATCTCTACCTATAATAGCATACAGTAGCCGCTGGAATCTTTGTACGGTTCGCCTGAGGCGAGAACACTTGCTAACTCTGTAGTAGTCTGTAGTAAAGGAATTTGCTTCAAGCAAGTTTGTTTACGTTTCATGAGTTGCAAGTTCGTTTATTTATTTTTATGTTAGACTTATATCAGGAGGTTGTCTTATTATAGTATTTGTTTATACCAGTATTACTCTTCGACTGTTGTTTTGCATTTTGCTCCGCCAGCTCCAAATATTCGTAAGTAAGAATTATTATTTGGTTTGGCTAGCCTGGTCCTTAATCCTTAAGATTGGTTATGGCTACATTATAATAAACGTCGAATAAAATACGTAGCAATCTGATTTGTGAATTAAATTCGCTCAATTTTTTGCAGTGCAATTCACAGTGAGTCATTGTGAATTAATGACACTACATCGTTATCAAATCAAATCAAATCATTTTTATTTGTTAAAGTACAGATACAATATCTGACCAAGACATGACATAAAAAAGATATAATATTACTTATGTAGATTTACACTCAGAAGTCACAGAGATGATATTCCTATGATTAAATATTTTATAGTAACACAATATTTCATCTATACTAATATATAAAGAGGAAAGATTTGATTTTTTGTTTGCATTGAATAGGCTCCGAAACTACTGAACCGATTTGAAAAATTCTTTCACTGTTGGGAAGCTACACTATCCCCGAGTAACATAGGCTATATTATATTTTCAAAAAAATTAGGGATCCCTACTAAAACTCCAATAATGTAACCCAAGGTGTAAAAAAATAATAAAACCGAAGCAAAGCGAGGGCGGTTACTCGTATATTATAATATTATAATACATAACATTATGGGTAACTAAATACATATAACACATATTTTATTATTCAATAGGTACCCAATATGTAAATTTAAGTTAAATTTTAATAACTTATTTATTTCGTATTTCGAATACGTCGTAGTCGAAACACGTAGAGCGTGGCACTAGAAACATGATAGTATTCAAAATCCGGTGTGGAGACAACCAGATGTGTAAGATTTCATAATACGCCAAGGATATTAGTAAATTGGATGTGGAATTCATACATACAGACAGAGGAGTGATCCTGTAATAGATTTTCTTAATAAATGTATGTAATCCAAGAGGGTCGCTGACCTTTTCGCCAACTCTACCGGCCCACTTAATCTAACCTCGCAAGTTGTGCCATAATGCTAGCAGATAATTAAAACGAGTTAGTTTCGTATTTCGATCATTATTTTCCTTATATCTGACTCGGCCGAGTCCGAGTCATTAAGGGCTCCTTAACACGAGACTTTATATACGTTTGATAAACGAAAACAATGTGACGACTATAGTGAGATGTTGTATTCTTTTAATTTTTAATGTATACGGTGAAATAAACATGGCTGTTTGAATGATGGAATCGAAAAAGTGAAAATATTGACATCTTGCATTATTTTGTGCATAAACCGGGAAAAGAATTATCTACTACACTCAAAGGATAGCATTCTTTACATACTTTCCTGCTGGTGGAACGCAAGCACGAATTGTAACAACGCATGTGTCGCGGCTTCTGCGGCGCATACGTACGTCTGTTGAACGCCTAATCATACCTAGTCATACTAACGAACAAATCAAGTTGAAGCTTGTTATATTTTTAATTTAGTTTATACTAAGTAATGTTTTAATGTTGATGTATTTATTTTAATCAAATTTAGTTTATTACCTTATGATAATAGAAGTACGTACCTACGGTTATAAGAGGAAAATAATAATAAATTATAATTATTGTTAGACGCGTGGTGACTTTTTTCTTACTGTGTATTTCATAACATAATAATTATTACAAGAAATATTTTTTCTTTAAATATAAACTCAATTCATTCAAATTAAATACTTGGGCACAACTAAGATGAGGATTCAAAATATAAGTACAGAATTTAATAATTCTAGGTATTTAATTTAGATTCAGAATTGATTAGAAGAACGCAAGTTAAATGTATGCGTGTTTATTACCGCATATCACAGAAACGGCTTAATAAATTTGGATGCGGTTTTCATTGTTTTGTTGTCGTAAGCTTTGTGTTCAGCGTTTGTTTTAATTGACGCGCTTAACAAGTATTATGTATGTTAAGAAAAAAGATAAAATTTAAGATATTAGCAGTTAGCACAGATTAATGACGAATTATGAAGATTATTAATGAATTATGAAGATTAATGATGATTTGAATCACATGACCACATGCTCCGATCTTCCTATAATCTCTCACTTCTTACTCCTCCTCATTTTTCATCTTTTTACTCCAAGTCCTTTTCTGTTCAGGCTGTTCGCCTCTGGAATTTATCACCAGTAAACGTACGCCGTGCTCAGACACTTCACTGTTTTAAATCACATTAAGTGATAAGCCACGCCCACCTAGTTAACAGAAAAAAATCTAAATTACTTGTTTACTTGCGTAATAAATTTTAATTACTAAATTGTCCGTTTACACGTGTTAATTTAGTTAAAATTTAGTTAACTACTTAATACGTGCAAAGCGAACATCAGAACTTACTTTTTCGTTTTATCAGACTGAGGTTGGTCAGTTAGGCTAAATCATGAGTCGCGACTAACTAACGAATGTAGATTGATTTGATTCTTTGATTGTTGATTTGGCTGTCGATTGTTATTTTTATTGTTGAGTTCTTATCAAACGATAATCTTTGTTCTTAATAATTATACTGGTTAAGCCAGTTTGTTATTATAATTAGGTGTCAAATGAACTGTCATATTGATTGCTAATAAAGAAATTACCGAAAACTGGTTTTAGCCATGCATTTTTAATACAAATTATATTAATATACCTACCTGACACGAGTTCGTATTTATAAATAAGTATTGAATTAAATGTTGTTGCTTTACTCCTAGAGTGTCTATAGACGTCTCCTAAGTATAACATTTTCTTAAAAATGTGCTAACGTATAATGTACAAATATTAACCAGTTGGAATTTTAATAGGAGTAGCGTAGCTAGGCCTAAGGAGGCCCCATATCAATATTTGTTGTGGGGCCCCCTCAACATCAGCTGTCAAATATAAAAGGAGGTAGAGTCGTAGGCCGCTGGCGAGTTTTTCTTTGGGACTGGGGGCCCCGTATAATTGATACGGCTGATACGGCGGTAGCTACGCCCCTGTTTAATGGATACATGGATAGCACACCTGGCTAATTTTTTATGGAAATAGCCGGCAAACGAGTTGACGATCCACCTGATGATAAATGGCTATCGTCACCCATGGATATCATAACACCAAAGGCATCACTGATGCGTTGCCGGCCAAGAAAGAGAGAAGAAAAAGAAAGAAAGAACTGGCTCTCAAGCCCCCAGCCGGAACACGACGAGTCGTTTGGCGGCTGACTCATGCTCAAGGGTGGTAGCTATCCAGGCGAACCCCATGGAGAAGCAATAATAGCAATAATGGTACTGATTAACAATCAAAATCAATATTACCAATATAATCCCTCGAGGGGCCCTACCACCAGCGGGCCGGATTTAGTCGCCTCTTACGACACCCATTCGGCGTGGAATTGGGGTTAGTATTCTAAGTCGCCCCAATATAGCTAATTATTTGAATATATATGGTATCGCATATTATTTTTATCAGGCATATTGTGGTCAAAATACTCGGAATATTTTAATAAGTTACATGCCAGCCGTATCGAGCGAGAGGTTTTGGGTTCGACGATGACGGCACCGTAATGTACGAATACGGTATTCCGCGCGGGGAATCCCAACGTGACGTATGAGAGCATCGTGCGTTGTATTTGATTCGAGTAAAAGACTGAATCGATAAGTTGTACTCACGGCTTTATCCAGCAGCCAGCTGCCGGGGAAAATGAGCGGGATGTACGTTATCATGTAGATCATCGAGGTCCAGTACACCGTGATGCTGTTCACTCCGTAGTACTTCACCACCGCGTCTTGGATTATGCTGTACTGGATCCATTGCATCGAATTCGAAGCCGAATACAACACAAATATAAACAAAACGAGCCATCTAATTGGGAACACTCTATATTCCGTTGGCACCTTCTTAGTCGGAGATTCCATGACGACCCCTTTTTCGGCGACGCCGTCCATGACGCTTCCGGATACTTCTATATTTTTTGTATCGCTCATTGTTAAATATATACTCTTTTATAATATATTTTTATAGTTATATGCTAAGTTATTGTCGCAATTTTCTAAATGGGAATGTCTATTCGGAATGTTTATGGCACATACGTTACTAATCCTAAACGACGTAAATATAACCTACTAATAAGGAATATTTTTTTTATTGTCGCTTTAGAAGCGTTTCTAAAACAGATAAAATATTATTGTCAGTTTTCCCGCGCGCGCGTTTTATCCGGAGCGAGCGAGATGACGCGAGCGATCCGCGCGGCGGCTTATGCTCGACTGTTTTCTATTTTACTTCCAATCAGAGGCCGAATGGAGTGTTTCCTGTAAACCCTCCGTCCGGCTCTGTGATGACACTCATGATCTAGTAGAGCAGACGAACTGTCTCCTCCAATGATCGTTTCAACTTCTGTATAACAAGAGCAGCCTTAACAAGTGGTCATTAAGGTTACACATTAAGATTACTTTCAATACACTAATTGCCGTTGTTTACATTGATTGCTCACTCGTGTTATCAGTTGATAGGATGACACTAATAAGTGTACCTATAAACTAAACAATCACAAGTTGTGTAATATATACTTGGTAATCGCGGTTTAAATGTTTGCTATTTAACTATTGACACGTGTTGTTGATTCGGTATTGTCTACAGATGAATGATGGATTTATGCATTCCATAAGTTTAGTGACTTCTTAAATAATGATTAGCTCGGTTATTTTATGGAAACAGCCGGCAAACTAGCAGGTGATCCACCTGATGGTAAGTGGCTATCGTTGCCCATTAACATCAGCGACTTCAAAGCTATCACTAATCCGTTGCCGGCCGAGATAGAGAGAAGAAAAAGAAAAAAGAAGGTAGGTAGCTAGTGGTTCCGGTCATTATCGTTAGATAATTGTCGTTAAGGCATGTTGGATGGCATTTATGGATATTTTTAAACATCCAACACTTTAGTTGACCTTTATTCCTCCATCAGTGTACACAGAAAGCGTGGTGGAGAATTCTCTAGGCCTTCTCAGCTAATAAGGAGGCCTAGAGGATTCATATCTACCGATTAACTTGATAAAGCATAAAAACATTAACAACACACGTTGCAGTTGTGGCATTTGCGCCCTGTATAATGATTAATAGTCGATGACCTACGGAACCCTCCACTTTGCGTTGCCTGAGACGCACTTGTCCGGTTTTTTTTTTACTTGAAAGGTGACTTAATCGAGAATGTTCTAGCTATATTTTAGTGTAAACAAAGCTGACGGGGGTTTTTTAACTTTTAATTTAAAGTTTTAATTATTGCACATAGACACAATGACAAATCGATATATTTAATGTAATAAAATAAGATTTTCAGATTTCTTCATTTTGTGGTGTAAGTTAGAAAATTAGAAAGAACAACACATGAAGTATTAAAAAAACAATTTTCTCCCCTCCCGTCTTGTTACTAGCCAAATAAAATAAAACGTCCCCATTCTCTGTTATGCGAGGCATCAAGATTCGCTACCAACACGATACGGCAAAAAATTAATTTGTAATATTATCGTTCGAAACCAAATTATTCGAATGTAATCTGACGAGGCTCACGTTCCAGATTAATCCGGGTATGCCAGGATGAATTCGTTCCGAGTCCGCCCTGGACGACACCTGTCAAGTCACAACAACTTCACATGTTTGTTACGAGTATAATGTAGTACAATATGCCAACCAAAAGAAGTGATAGCTTAGTGATTTTAATAAAGGGCTTTGATGAACGAAAACATCACGTTATATCTAATGGAAATAAAGATATGACGAGATGAAGAAAAGACTGAGGATTTGTTCTCAGATGGGAAATGTCGTAATTATTATGACTGGAAGGTTTTTGCAGCTATCGTCAAAAGTTAATAGGATAGGAGAATTGAAAAGCCCTGTAACTGTCAATACTTTACACACTCAATGATATCAATAAACTACTACATTATTTATATTTACTTTCAAATCATAACGACATTATAATAACTCAGTTGGCTATAATAAATTGTCTATCGCGGCCTACTCGAGGAACCGGTTCGGTTTTTCGCCGAGTTAGATAATATTTAACTTGATACGGGGATATTAGTGTGGTCACTAACAAAAATTGTGCAAAATTGTATACGCAGTACGTGTCGTTCAAGATAACGCGGATTTGAAACCGCGAAAAAAATTGCTCCACCAGTTTTCACAATAGGTTATTCATTTATTAAAATAAAAGCGGCCAAGTGCGAGTCGGACTCGCCCATGAAGGGTTCCATAGCAGCAAGTAACATAATATAAAAGTTCTTGTAGTTCGTTGTAACTTTGATCAATGTTTTTTGCGGTTTACGATTTATGACGTATTAAAAAAAAACTACTTACTAGATCTCATTCAAACCAATTTTCGTTGGAAGTTTGCTTAGTAATGTACATCATATAATTTTTTTAGTTTTATCATTCCCTTATTTTAGAAGTTACAGGGGGGGGGACACACATTTTACCACTTTGGAAGGGTCTCTCGCGCAAACTATTCAGTTTAGAAAAAAATGATATTAGAAACCTCAATATAATTTTTGAAGACCTATCCATAGATACCCCACACGTATGGGTTTGATGAAAAAAACATTTTTGAGTTTCAGTTCTAAGTATGGGGAACCCCCAAAATTTATTGCTTTTTTTCTATTTTTGTGTGAAAATCTTAATGCGGTTCACAGAATACATCTACCTACCAAGTTTCAACAGTATAGCTCTTATAGTTTCGGAAAAAAGTGGCTGTGACATACGGACGGACAGACAGACAGACAGACAGACAGACAGACAGACATGACGAATCTATAAGGGTTCCGTTTTTTGCCATTCGGCTACGGAACCCTAAAAAGGTACATTTGTACGCGTGTGAGAAGTTATACTTCTTTGACATAATTAAATAAATATTTAATTTAATAACGTGTATATAACTTTTAATTATCTTTCAAAAACTATTTTGTACTAAATAAAAAAATAAAATATTACTTGTGGTACTACCTATGTTTACACAATTCAGGAACCTGAATCACGCTGTTGAGACTCTTGTGAGATTTGTATATGTAATAACATTAAATTTTGAAAGAGGTAAAGATAATAAGAAGCTAGGGCCATCTATCCAGTGCTTTCATACCCCCTCCATAGTAACGCAAACGTTTAACGCAACCTTTTTGCAAGTCGCATAAGAAGTATAACTTAAAAAACTAGCAATTTATATGCAGATAGACTGCATATTATATGCATTAATGTAGGGCTAAAACCAACGAGTTACAGAGACTACACGTATTCTAAATAACGGTTTCAGTACGTGCTATTTTGGTTAAGCTTACCATTGTTTTGTGTCATAATTATACTAAATAGCTTACTTTATCATCTGCAATGTTTAGTATACATTTTAAATAACTTCCTCCACACTAATCCTCGTAATGTAGAACAGTTAATTTTATCACTCAACTTGTGTGTTTTTTTTTATTCGTTTTTTGTCATACGTATTAAAACGGACTAAGCTTCGAGATTAATTTGCCAGTACTAGCAAAATATTAAAGAATGATCAAATGTGGTCGTTTTAGCGAGTAGAGTCCCTTCATGTTGTACTGGAACGAGGTGTAATACCTTGTCCAATATTCCTTGGCTGGCAGATGCATTTTTTCTTTTAAATTTTTAAATGATGACAGTCGGGTTGGTTTACGAAAATTCATCTGTCAGCTGGGCTTCCAGGGTAGGCCGGTGTTTTGGAAGGACTTGTGATTATAAATATTTTAATCATATAAGACTATATTTTCTAATATTAGGGATACTGTGTCTACCCTGCCCTGAGAGCCTTACCTCGATTCTACTTGTGGAGGATCTACACCCTGCATTTTTTATAGAAGTTTGTTCCCAACGCTAAGTATATCAGTAGATCGCACAATACTGAGAGGCGCTGGTCATCTGTATATTATGTCCAATATAAATCAGCAGTTACCCTGATAGTACCTATCGTACCGTAAGACTCGTAGGTCATCATTCGTGGCTACGTTACTTCCGGTTCACTATTCGGTCCGTATGTTACTAGTGGGGCTTTGTTTACAAACAGCGCACTACCATCAATCCGCCATTCACTGAGCGCCGTGACTATACATTATCGCTTTCGATGGCCTGTTGACAATTGTAAACTGTAGCGCTACGATTATTATGATGGATTTCAGTAGGGAGCGGTTATCAGATCGCTTAGGGATGATAGTGTGCAACTACGAGTTCAAACTAATATTGGACCCACTTGGAGCTAGCCCCTCATGATTGCTTCGTTACAGAGGTAAGGACTTTTGCAAGGTATACTTTACGGATCACCATCAATGATACTCTAAAATTTAATCTGAAATTTAGTATGCAGGGGGTTTTGGGAGCGACGAGTTTGACAATATGCGTATTTGACATTTTGCCTAAAGCGTTTTACTTTTGTCATTTTGTGTGTTTGACTTTATGCGTTTTTGACCTTAAGAGTATAATCCGATAAATTGATATAGCTAGGATTCATTAAAAAAAAATGTCGTTTTATCAGTGTTTTCAGGCAATGAAAAACTGCTACAATAGACTCTTCCTGACATCTATTGGCGAGTAGCAACACTACTTCAGTAGATGGCGTTGTTAAACAACACTAAGCTAATTGTTTCCAAAAAAACACGATTTACCAAAAAAAAAATTGCGAGCAAAGCTCGGTCATCCGGGTACTGTTATTAATTAGCGCTTTCTTGTGGCTTTGTGTCTCGCGGCATCGCAGTTCTCCCGGCGGATGAGGCTGTAGAGATTCAAGTAAAAATGTAACTTAATAATAATTATGTAACTTATTTTTAAATTCCGAAATAAATAATAAAATGTATTTAATTTATTTGGAATAGTTGCTTTGATTTATTGGCAAGTCTTAACAAGAGCCAAAGTCAAGAAAATGTAACGCGGCTTTAATTATCAAAAACTACAAGTTATTGATAAAGATATTATGTACGATTTATAATAAAATAATTCATCTCTAAATCGTAATATAATGTTGAGGTCACCGCGGTCAAATTACCCGAATATCGTCATATCACTATCAATATCAATAACCAATACATTGTAAATGTAAAAGTTTGTGGAGATGTTTGGATGTTTGTTTTTCCATCACGAGCTAACCATTGTATGGATTAAGATGCAATTTAGCACACAGACCATGTCCAGGACAAGAAAATAGCCAAAAATTTTACCCATTTGTATGTTACCCTGAGATTATTAGGACATGTATTACATATATTTTTGATTTAATTTTGTAAAACCACTCTTCCATGGGGGAAGCTGCGAGCTTTCCGCTCGCTAGTATATATCTAATGTTTCTCTTTATGAGATCAGAGAAGACTAAAGACGTCAAGTGTTACAGTAAACATACAAAGCTCAACGGCGGATATGTAACACACACACGTGTAATTTTAAAATTAAATTATTTTCTTTAGTTTGAGATCCCTCAACAAAACTCCTTCATATTATATTAATTTTTAAACTTTTCTAGTTTGGCGGAGCCGTTAGCCGGCGCCAGATTTATATTCAGAAGTGGCCTTCGTTAAGGACGTTAATTTGCTCCGTTACAGTTAGTTATTTTTAATTTATTTACAACGCTTCAGAGAATTTTGAAATGACTGCTATTTATAACAAAAAATATAATATAAGCAAACGAAACGAAGTTTTGGTCGCCTGCTAGTAAAGGACTAAGGTTTACAACTTAGGGAGCCATTTACGTCCAAAATTTAATTTTCTTTGTAAACATCGAGGTAATATTGTTTAGCTTGCAAATTGCTAGTCCTTAACCCTCGCGTAGGACCTTCGCCCGGCGGTCAGCCTACCTTAGTCAAAGGACGGGACCCTTCGGAGCGGTACAGTTCTTTCTGAAATGGTTTATACAAGCTCTCTCATGGATTTTGAAAGCTCTCTACCAAATTTATGAGATACTTTTATTAATTTATTTTACTATATTTACGATTTATACGCATATATGTAATGTTTAGGGCCTAAACCAACGACATTTATTGGTGTTATTATCTTGTTATGTTGTTATCGACGATTACCTTACCGACGGTATGCAGGAGGTATAACTGTTGCTTGTGAAGGGTTTTGACCAATCTCATTATTTAACATCAAAGTGAAACATTTTCATTCAGCCTTCCCTCTGAATACTCACTGCAATGCAATATGCACTAAATACGCATCAATTTCAAATTTGATCTTAAATATTTTAGTCTCTACAAAAACTCTACATCTTTAACAACATTTATATAATATAATAAATAATTAAATAAATAAATTAATTAATTAATAGTTAACAATAAATCTTTTAGTAATCTAAACTTTCAGTGCTATTACCGCGGTACATTCAACAGATCACCGCGTTGTACCGTCTTCTCGCCTCGCTCCGCCGCACTAACAATAAAAGAGCTGAGATAACTGAAATACAATGATTATTTATTTAAGAATTCCCCGAATGCAGCTGAAGGGGATGAAAATAAAATAACTATTCTGGAATTTAATCAGAAGGGGTTTGTATTTGCACTTTATCCGCTGTAGCAGGTATAATGGTTGATAACACTGGAGCGTGGTGGTGGAGTATGTTCTTGGTCTCCTTAAAGGAGAGAGATAACCCGTGCTCAGTAGTGGGTCATCAGTGGGTTGAAGGAAGCCAAGCCAAAGCAAGTAATATACTTGGTAAGATGTAATTAAAGTCAAATGGTCCGAACAACAAATCGCACGTTCAGAATAGTAGTGACGTATCTCGAAAAATGATTAATTTGGCAAAACGAAAACGATGTTTTGAAACTACAAACTTTCAACTTTCAACTGATTTAATTAATTCATTTTGTATGAAAACATATCAATTATTTGATTTCTGTATTAAGTTAAGTTTATCTTTTGTGCAAAAAAAATGAAATGTTGCATATTTTTATTATTTTTGAGTTAAGTCCATACTATTCTGAAGGTGCGAGATTATGTTAGGTTAGGTTTTTTTCCCCTTTTGGGTCTAAAAAGTTCGATTCACCTGGGCCAGAATGGGTACGCAATAAGCACACACACAAATAACAAAATTATTATTACTCATATTCATAGTATTTTCACATTTTCCAAAGTCTTCAACATTCAAATGTTGAATTTCTTTCTTCTTTTTAATTCCTTTTATTTTCAGGTCAATAGTAATTATTTTAAATAAACGAGTAGTAGAGCGTCCTGAAAATTGTAATACGCATCTGATTGATATTTGGAGCATCCTGAATGATGGCGAAAGATATAAGTTACGTACTTTGCAAGTGTTCAAATGTACCAAGTCGCGTGAACATACTTGGTTTACATTACACCAGACTTTCATATTTTCAGGATTCTGTCGGTGTGAATTTAATATTGAACCTTTTAAAGGATCAGGCACGTGCAGTGGAAGTTGGGACACATCCGAATTTCCCCACAAGTACAAAACTGAAAGGGTTGATATTAGGAACACGTTGAGATATACTCGTAATAATTATAATGCGACCTAACGAGCGACGGACGGATACCGAAAATAAATGGGATTCAATTTTCAGGATTAACTTTGGGGTATAATTGAACAAGAAATGTTGTATAATGAATCCTATTAATGCCGTTACATTTCAAGTGAAAGGGCTCGTTGTGAGGAATACAGAAAGGTTTAATTTCAGAATGCGTAGTTTTAGGAACTAATAAAAAAATGCTTAAAAAAAAAGAAAAATAATAATCACCGCCTTTTTAATTTTTGCAAAAACCTCACAAAACAAATCACACACACTAATTGCACTAAATAATTATATGAGTCCGCAATCCGGCAGAGCTTCCGCACGCAAAGACGTCCAAGGGCAAAGTGTCTGGTACTGCCCAGCGCACGTTTATATATTGGTGCTGCCCCCTCCACGCCATTATGTTCTTGGAAGTCGCTAACACGGCCTCTCCTGTCTACGCGTCGTCCACGACCGCGTCCCGGATGTTGGGAAGCCCACCGGGGCTTGCAGAATTGTCTTCGATCTGTAGCCTAGAAGGACCGGCCACAGCCAGGTCAGGGTGAACCTCAGGCGAAAGCTGCTCACCACCATCGGTGTCCTCATCGCTTTCGCTGCCTGTAACCATGAAAGACATTTTGAACAACTCTATGGTGCACAAATGTGCCTAACTCCAAACATTCATCACTCTTTCGAGGCCCTGACACATTCATCATCGAGCAAACAAATTTAATAATAGGGTTGCACGGAGGAACAAGATCAATATCCTGAGCCTCCGCGAGACCCAGGTCTCACAAACATCTTGCATACGTTGTTTCTTACATCACATGCTTTCTTCAGGAGACATACAACTTTTCACATGTAGGGCAATACCCCGCAGTTTATTGCCGCTAGAACGTCCCGCAGTCCGTCTCTACATGTGTTGGGTATCCCGCAGTTTACCCTCACTCAAGGTGATCTAGCCAGATATCTTGAGTGCTGCTGATGCCTAGATGCCCTCCACGGAACACGTGGTGTGACGTCCCGCAGTCCGTCCCCACGTGCTTCGTTTGTTTGGAAGCATCGTTAACTCAGATTCGAATGTCCCGCAGTCCATTCGTGAACGTCCCGCAGTCCGTTCTAAAAAGCATAGGAATTCCATACTCACTATCGAAGAACGCAGCTTCGTTTGTTTGGAATCATCGTTAACTCAGATTCGAATGTCCCGCAGTCCATTCGTGAACGTCCCGCAGTCCGTTCTAAAAAGCATAGGAATTCCATACTCACTATCGAAGAACGCAGCACAGGTTTCGGGACACCATTCTCCTCGCCACGGCACCATGTGTTGAGAAGCTGCCTGTGTGGTTTTCCCATATGAGCCACTAAGCAACCGTAGCTCATAGCGTCCACTGGGTAGCGCGCGTAGAACCCTGTAGGGACCTCGCATACCTGGGTCAAGTTTCCCTGTTGACTGCGAATGTTTTATTACGAAAACCATGTCATTAACATTAAACACGCGCGGTTCGTGCCGTTTTTTGTTAGCACACGCGTCCTGGTAGCTTTGATTCTTGCGCAATAATTCCACTGCTCGTGTCCGGTATAGCTCACGTTGAGCTTCACGATTTGGACGAGATCCTTCGACGGTGATGTCTCGAACAAGTGATTGAATGACTGGGGTTGCAGCGTCGACACCGATCAGGAGGTTCAGTGCAGAAACCTGGGTGGTCTTCTGCTTGGTAATATTCAGCGTTAGTTGTAAACGCCACAGTGTATCGGCCCACGACGCACCTTTGTGATTGACTTCAATGCGAACCATATTGAGCACCGTTCGTGCATATCGTTCGACCTGCCCATTTGCTTGGTGCATCTCAGGGGTTATGTAATGTGTCGACGATCCTATCTCATTCACAAACTGAGTAAATTTAGTAGACTCAAACATTCGACCCTTGTCCGTGACTATTAGCTTGGGTGTACCGAAAAGGGAAATGGCGCAGGTAAACACTCTAAGGAGCTCGCTTACGTCTTGTCTATAGATTGCAAATAAGAGTGTGAACTTAGTGAATGCATCAACAAGAATTAAAATGAACTTATACCCTTTTGATTCCTGTAAGGGACCCAAGACGTCTGCGTGTACTGTTGCAAACGGTAGATCAGGCTTATTCCAAGAGGTAATATTTTGAAGCGGGGACCTAGGTACTCTCTTTTTAGAGATACACACAATGCAATGAGCGATATATTTTTTTACAAATTGTCTCATGCCTGGGAACCAAAAATGCTTAAGGATGAGGTCAATTGTCTTGTCAAATCCCACGTGACTGTGTTCGTCGTGGAAGACCCTTAGTAGGCTCAGCCGGTGGCCCTTCGGAATAAAACACAGGAGTCTGGATTCTTCACCGATGGGGGAGTATTTGTAATACAAAATACCATCCCGCTGAATATACCTGCCCGAATCTAGGCTTCCCTCGTTGAGTCGTTCGATGAGCGTCTGAGTTTCATTGTCAGCCTCTTGTGCAATTTGAGCCCAGTTCCTTGGCCTTGAGATGTTGTGAACCCGGGCCGGGGGATTCCGGCTTAAGTAATCGGCGTGCGACATCATGACGCCTTTTCTGTATTCGATGTCAAAGGTAAAGTCTTGAAGATAGACCCACCAACGTGCTACCCTGGGAAGAATGTCCTTCTTTTTCTCTGTCGCTTTAAGGGCGTTGCAATCCGTCACAACCTTGAATTGGATACCTATCAAATAGTGCCTGAAGTTCTGTAGGGCTTTGACGACGGCTAAGGTCTCCAACTCATATGAGTGGTAACGGCTTTCAGCCCCCTGCGTGACCTTGCTAAAGTATGCAACTACTTTCTTACACCCATCCTCTTGAGTTTGCATTAGAATCGCCCCATACCCTATACTACTCGCATCGGTATGAACCTCGGTGGCAAGCTTGGGGTTGAAGATAACTAATATGGGTTCATTAGTTAGCAACGAAATAATTTCTTGGCGAACCGACTCCTGTTCAGGACCCCATTTAAATGGAACATCCTTCTTGGTAAGACGTGAGATGCAACGAGTTCGAGTTGCATACCCCTTGATGTATCGCCTAAAATATCCAGCCAAACCAAGAAACTGACGGACCTGCTTTACGTTTTGGGGTATCGGCGAATGTACTAACGCTTTTATTTTAAGTGGACTCGGCTTCACCTGACCACCACTAATGACCCTGCCCAAATACTCAATTTCAGTGGTTAGGAATGAACATTTGCGCAGATTTATGGAGAATCCAGCCTGCGTCAAAGTTGTTAATACTTCGCGTAGTAATTCAATACCTTCAGATACAGTGTGGCTCAACAACAGTACATCGTCGATGTATACGAGAACATTACCAGAATCAATGTGTTTGCGTAGTGTTTTATTAATGAGACGTTGGTAAACAATCGGGGAATTACACAGGCCATATGGCATTTTTAAATATTCGAAATGACCCTCGGGGGTCACAAAGGCGGTCTTATGCACTGAATTTGGGTGAACCTTTATTTGGTGAAAGCCCGTGGCCATATCCAGAGATGAAAAACGTGTAATGTTTCTGTCTCCCAACCGATCGATATGGTCGTCAATCAACGGCAGTGGATACCTGTCCTTGACGGTAATTCTGTTGAGAGCGCGGTAATCGACGCACATTCGGTCGGATCCGTCCTTTTTCTTGACAAGAATTATTGGACTCGCGTATTCGGACTCTGATTCCCGGATGATTTCTTTCGCCAACAGGTCGTCGATGATTGCACGTACTTTTATCTTTTCAGTCAGCGACAGCTTGTAAGGTCGATAAGCTACGGGTGTTTCACTTGTAAGGTTGATGTGCATCTCGCCAGTGGTTACCGTTGTCGACGCGGTTCCCGAGATAAAAAACTTAGAGAAATCGTTAATAACTGCCATCAGCTTATCTCGTTCTGCCCCACATAAAGGCGTATTTACTTCCAAGTCAATAGGGGTTTGCGTCGTTGTTACGTTGGAAACAGCGCGAGAGGCATGTGTGAGATATTGCTTCTCTCTTGTTCTAATATAAGTGATACCCTCTCTATTTAAAACATCGGTTCCTATAATCACCGGGGTAGACATGTAAGACGACGGTACGATGACTAAGTCGACTTCAAGGGAGATTTCGCTAAGTTCAAGTGTAAGCGTTACATAAAGGGTAGCTGTGATCTCGTGACTACTTAACCCTCTTAAAACACAATGGGTAGGCTTGACTTGACACGAGAAATATTTGACAATTTCCGACGAAATTAGGGAGACATTCAGAGCACCGCTATCTATTAGAACATCCACCGGGACACCCTGAATCACCGCTGTGGTTATGTCACTGTTGTCAGCAGTTGTAGAATTGCAAAGATTCACGTTGCGTTTTTGTGGATCGGTCCTATCTTTGGCAAAACATTTGTCTTCTGTGTGACCATTCTTTTTACAAAAGGTACAAGTCTTAGAAGTAGTGGCCCGAGTCTCGGGCGGTGTTAACTTTTTAGGGCATTGGTAGGTTTTGTGTCCGAGCTGATTACAAGTAAAGCACTTTGTACTGGGGACTTTCGTATGCGCATGTCTTTTAGAATAAACAGGTAACTGCGGTTTTAGTGGCTTCTTCTCACAATTAGGCTTTTGATAAATAGACAAGAAAGAGACGAGGTTATCTGGAGAGAGATCTGCATTGGCAGCCGCAGCTCGAACTTGAGGATCGGTAATCCCGCGGATAACTATAAGTGTCATCAATTCTTCACTGAGCCCCTTAACTATGCGTAAGCGCAGCAAAGTACGTCGGGCATATTCGGCATAACTGGAGTATTTCTCGGACGTGGTATTCATGGTTTCAAATAAAATATTCGCATAATCTAACCTCTTTGGACAAAGTGGTTTGAATTCGCGTTTAAAAGTAGACCATGACCTATCATTGGACACCCATTCGTTTAGCCAGGTTTTGGCGTCGCCCTTTAAACAACCAGCAACGCGCGACAGGCACTCTTTATCGTCCCAACGGTTTATCGCTTGTGCCCGGTCTACTTCATTGCACCAAACATCGACGTCATGAAGAGACGGGTCAAAACTCGACACGTAATAGTTATGCGAACGATTTGGAATTAAGGATTGTATCGCCTCAACAATTGCTTGAGCCCCCGAAGTCTCAGTATGTTCGGTTGATTTCACAGGGGTCGAGGTAAATTTGGT
This sequence comes from Thymelicus acteon, assembly GCA_951805285.1. Classification (NCBI taxonomy): domain Eukaryota; kingdom Metazoa; phylum Arthropoda; class Insecta; order Lepidoptera; family Hesperiidae; genus Thymelicus; species Thymelicus acteon. The sequence continues at coordinate 22,045,115 of OX638213.1, forward strand.
TTCTATGGTCGCTAATCTACTCATAATGGTGTCTAAGGTGCGGTTTAAGCAGTCACTTTGCCTTTGGACACTCCGTTCGCTTTCGCCGTGCTCGGAATAACGTCCTGATTGGGAACGGTTTCGTCTTCGAGTATGAGATTGTTCACGGGATCGAATACGCGATCTTGATCGTGACCGACGTGATGGTCTAGCACTACGCGGAGGACTGCGTGCACGAGATCGAGAAGATGGACTCTCATCTGATTGACGCCTTCGTCGCGCAACTCGCGATCTGTCTCGGGATTGGTCACGGCCTTGGCGCCGTTTAGTACGCGATCTTCGCGGCGGCGTTGGCATTTTGTAACACTCGGAGCTACTTTTGTGCAAAAGTGGGTAGATTTGCTTCGTGAGAGTTTTTATGAAAGTTTGCACGTACCTTGTTAAGATTTCGATGACCAAAGCGACTAGGCAGCAGGCTTGGTTTAAATCCCACGCACTGATTTTAGGAACTAATAAAAAAATGCTTAAAAAAAAAGAAAAATAATAATCACCGCCTTTTTAATTTTTGCAAAAACCTCACAAAACAAATCACACACACTAATTGCACTAAATAATTATATGAGTCCGCAATCCGGCAGAGCTTCCGCACGCAAAGACGTCCAAGGGCAAAGTGTCTGGTACTGCCCAGCGCACGTTTATATATTGGTGCTGCCCCCTCCACGCCATTATGTTCTTGGAAGTCGCTAACAGTAGTTTTAATTTTAAAGATATTGCACAAAATTATTTGGCTCTGTAATAATCATATCAGAGAATTTAAGGAAAACGTATAGAAATCTCTCAAGTACCAAAATTTTGATAGCCACTAATCATCATCATCATCATCCTGCCCATTTCCCAATTTTATTTGTGGTCTGCGCAATATGTTTTCCTCTTCCACACTTCCCTATCAGCCGTCATCTTTACACTAACTCTCTTATCTTTCTTATTATCATTTGTAACACAATCCATCCATCTTTTCTTTGGTCGTCCTAGTCCCCTTCGTCTACCTATCACATTCATATGCCTCACTCTTCTCGTCACATGCGTTTCCTCTCGCCTCATCATATGCCCATACCACGACATTCGGTTCCCTTTCAACTTTTCTGTCATTTTTGCCACTTTCAAACTTCCTCTAATATACTCATTCCTAACTTTATCTATTTTTAGGCATTATCATTGTTAGGCACTGATGGAAATTGGAAACTATTTCTGGATACAGTTATTTTACTTTCTATCCCATATGACTCTGATCTGATACTTTCTTTTACGACAACGGTAGATAGGTTTGACCTTTCATAAAATTTAAGTTTAACTGAAGTTTTTAGCCAATGTTCCGATTACCGTTCTAAATTTAAAACCCCAAGAGCAATTAAAGCCCCAAGAGCAAGCCACTTCGCCCACTTCCCTGGAAGTTCTGGTTGCGATTGCCCGCTGTGGTGCTGTAGTCTGTCATTATCGAGAACTTTACAAAGAGGCTGTTTGTTGACTGTTTTGTTAGTTAGTCGGGTTGGCTTAGTCGTACACTCGATCAACTTTAGTTATTAACCAGTTGTACCAGGAACGTCCTCTACATTATACTTTTTTTTATCTGTTTATACTTAAAGTTAATGCATACAATGTTATTTATTTTTTTCGTTGAAAAGATTGATTAGGGTAGATTTGGCAAAAGAGCAACCAAGAATCAAAGTCTAAGAAGGATATTTTCCGCTGAATGTTAATTTGTGTGCGTAATTCATTGATTCTTGATTATCCTTATCTTGCTATTGTTCTGTATCTGTTGGAGGTATGTTTTCGGAGTTTGTAAATCTTCATCGGTGTTTTCTCTATCATTACGTGCTTTTAGAAATGACATTGTTCGGTCAACAAAGAACTTTCATTACGAAAGTTCATCCTAAAAGTGTACAAGATTAATTACAGTGTTGAATTTATTTTGTTCCCAATTCCGACCCCTTGCTGCGGGTTTAAGACAAACTTTTAACTCGGTGACATTATGTAGATGACTTAAAGGTCCTCTCTCATTGCGAATATGGCGCGACACATATCATGGCAATTCATAAAAATAATAAAATAATGAATAGCATAGCAGTAACTACCTTTGAATATAATTGAAATACGAGGTAAGCAAGCTTATTGTTTCCCATTGTTTCAATTTGTCAAATTTGTAATTGTACATAAAAATAACTTAGTACAATTTTGTCTACTTTTAATGTATACGAGGAGTCTAGAAAATTGTTTTACATAATAAATAGGTACTCACAGATGTAGGGACACAGACTCACAGGGAATATTGCAGATAATTAACATTAATTACTAAAAAGATTGATGACGAGGTGGATATAATTATGTAGGTACATGTTTAAAACAGACAGTTTGAAACATTTTACAACTCTAATTAATTACTGCCAGTAGAGTTGTGATCTTCGTCTACCTAAGTTTAAAGTGAATGAATTAAAAAAAAATTGCGCGCCAATAAGGTGATATCAGACGGGTCATTTTTTGTTCATTTTCGTCTTTCATTTTGCATATTTCACTCTAAGTGACACATCTCACATCAACACAAAATGAAATATGAGTGCGGAATGAATTCATTAGTGAATCGATCCAACAGTGTTGGATATTGGCATTTTTCATCTTTCACTCCACTCCGAATGAACGAGAAATGAACGGCCTGAACACTGAGAGAATGTTCATTGGCGTTCGGCCATTTTGTCTCGAGTAAACTTATTTCAAGAGGCACGACTTCATTCGATAACATTATTATGAAAAGAACAGTGAATGTTCTTTTCTATATCATTCCGTATTAGCCGTATGAACATAGAATGAAAGAAAAATGAAGCATTCACTCGAGTGAACCATCTGATATCACCTTTAACGATGACAAAAAAATTTTCAAATGTTTGGATTGACCTAGGTCACCATCATAATAAAATTATCAACACTAGCAAAATGTTACATTGTCTGTAAGTTGGAATGATTTGTGCAACGCCTGCTTGTCGCGCGGACATATTATAATCTTCAATAAGAAACATTGCTATGCGTAAATAATGAGGAACGTCGACTAAAGACATCGTAAAACCTGTTGACTGTCTCGTCACGTTCGTCGCGTTATCAGATATAGAAGAGACTATACCAATGTATTAGGAAGTTTAGTCGGTGAGACGGTCTAACAATTACTTATCTATACTAATATATAAAGAGGAAAGATTTGATTTTTTGTTTGCATTGAATAGGCTCCGAAACTACTGAACCGATTTGAAAAATTCTTTCACTGTTGGGAAGCTACACTATCCCCGAGTAACATAGGCTATATTATATTTTCAAAAAAATTAGGGATCCTTAATAAAACTCCAATAATATAACCCAAGGTGTGGTGTAAAAAAATAAGAAAACCGAAGCAAAGCGAGGGCGGTTACTCGTGTATTATTAAACCTGGTGGTTTCATCAAATAAAAATTACGAAGTTGTTAAGGAACAAATTGAATACGTTATTCTAATAAATCTTAGACACTATTAAAGTAAAGAGAACCAAAAAATATAAAAAAATCAGTTAACCCAGTATAAAATCTTGTGTAGGTACGGAATATTAGTCAAAAATAACATGTCATTTCATATAAGATATTAAAGAAAGAGCCGAACGTTAGTCTATGCCTTTAGAATTTAGATCTAACTAAGTAGAAGATGTCAAACAAAAATATGCCATGAAACCATGTAGTCTACGATTCAAAATACTTTAAGCATGACTCTGTATGGCCTATTTATTCAACGACCGAAACAAAACATTGTCTGATGGAAATTTGATTAATTGCCTAACGAATTATAGTGTTTATTTAAATTTTATTATATTCCATGGCACTTTGTACACATATTAATATTATGTGATTTTCGTGAACATTTTAGGCTTTTGGGGATAGGTACATACATAGGTAGGTACATTAGTGGACCAGCTCAAATATGGTAAAGTAGGCGCGAATAATAAACATAAAATTGCTTACGAATCCAATTTTTGTTCTCAGGAGTAGGTACCTACCTGCTGTAGTTTTGAAGCTAAATGTATATATTTTAACTCATCCTGAGAATTAGCTAGAAATTTTTCCTCTTCCCAACATACCTCCTTATGATTAAATATTATCATGCAATTAAATATTATTCCTTTCCTGTCAATGTTTACATATTATATACTTGTCGCAGATAGGTGGTCCAGAAAATAATAAACTGTGGGCGTTTTCATCATTTTACTTAGAAACTAGGAATGGCATATTTCACGTATCACTGGATATATCACTTGTTACAATATATTTCATTTGTCACGCCCGTGACATGCATTGAAACCGTCCGTTACATTTATCGCGAACGTGATTTCACCACAGTATGCCTTTTACTGTGACTTAACGCCGGCCACCGGCCAAGCAAGAAAGAGAGAAAGCAACATTTGTGACTAGAGCCGTGTGAGAGCGAGATCGACACAGTGCCATCAGCTAGAAGAGAGAATTTGTTTAAGTGAAATTGCATCTTATTCTCAGCGTCATTAGACTTTAGTTTGTCTGATTTGTTTCAACTTGATTCGTTAATAATATCGTTACGTTACAAAAACTTCAAATGAAAATAAGTCTTATTTTAAACAGGGTAAGGTTTTGATTAAACTATGTGGGTACTTGATATTTATAACCACGTCGTGACTACGTGATACCGTGACTCGGTGTCACTGTCGTGAGATTTCACTTCACAGTTCTCTTGTAACGGACGGAATAAAATGCACCTACTGTGACAATAATCGTCACTAATGAAATATAACGGTCATGATTTATCACGAGTGATATAACGGTGACAAAAATAAATCACGTCACGGACTTGATAGTGAAATAAAAGTAACGATATTTTCCATCACTATTAGAAACCCATTGAAACACATGTTTTACACTTGCTACTAATTTAGTAGGCAATTACTATTGATACACATGGCTCTGAACAGATTACTATGTCGCTCGAATAACATAACCAATCGCTAATGGAACGCGGTGAAGTCGGATTTACATCGCGGTGCGGCATTCCGGGTAACCAACCATAATTCACACGTCGCATTGCACACTCATAGCCATCCCGGCTCCACAACTTGCCCGCGCCTCTCGCGCTTATTAAAACCCGTGTGACAAATCCGCCAATCGCTGGCACTATGACCTATCTCATCAGAAGCGAACCATCACAGCCGCATGGGTGCTACTCTTCGCAAAGGGTATGACTGTGCATAGAAAACAGTCCACGTGCACTTCTCGCTGGCTCCGGCATAACGCGCTACTGACTGGTCAACACACGCAATACCTGCTCGATCGCAGTCCATCAGTACACACTGTACCCAGTTGTGCTCTCCATAAAGTAAACGTTGTGCAATGCTAATGCAAATTAAACTCGGCCATAATAACGACGTTCTACTTTATCGTCCGCTCAGCTCGGAGGCTGTCTAAAGAGTGCCCGCTGCCGGTTGGCAAGTCAATAGCTGTCCTCTGTGACCGCCGCTACCGAGTGTACTCAAATGACAGTAGACAATTTGCACGGTGCTGCCATCTTCAACTTCCGAATACACCCAAGCTAGTTCCAGCTTGACGTTCCATTTTATGATTTGAAATTACTGATTTCCGACACGGCCATCATGACAGGCCCCACGTCCTCGTGGGTGCTTTGTGATCCCATACTCGCGATGGTGTATAAACCACCGAACAAGCTTGTGAGCTCTTGAATCGGAACGCTGTATACATCATAGAGTAAATTCACTATCATGGTTAATCTGTAACAAGAAAACAAACAAAAGTATCTCTTTAGCTCGGCCTTTCCTGATCTATTGGAAAGCTACTTGATCATTGAGGCATTAAATTTCTAAGCCATATCTAAATTGTTGAGGGTCAGCGTTGACCCTGGCCCCTGATCAGAGTAGAACGTAATGCTCTTTTAGCATCTATTGGTCGACGCATCCACTGAACCTGCGCTCGTAAAAAAAAAAAAAAATCGTCAGCATCGAATCAGGGCTAGGCTAGGGCTGTACAGTTATCGTCTTAAGCCAACTAGGTGGTAGCTAGTGGTAGCTAAGCCCATGCATCGAGGTTATTGCGTAAATATTTCGAGTACTTCACAAGTACTAAAATAGCTCATAATAAATGAGTTAACTCGTAAAATTGAAATATTCTACCAAAAATGTCTGACTCAATAATTTGTGATGTCAATATAATGTGTGATTTTCAAACAATTCGTTCCACGCATCATTAAAAACCAACCGAAAACAATGTCACTCTGTCAAGTTATTTTCACCTTGTATGACTAAATTGACTAAGGTATATGAATTTCACCAAAAATTATTTCAACATTGAACGAATATTCAACCAAAATTCACACTTAACGTAGTTACTTCATAGTCGTGGTCAAAGAATGACTAAGTAAGCCGATAATTTCAAAAATAAAAATAAAAAAAAATTATGGTGTAATTCCCCCAGAAAACGTCTCTGGTTTCTTCCAAAGTCAGACTTCTATCAGAGTTGACTGCGTACCGCGTCCCCCAGGACAATAAATAATTTCCGCAACAAAAAAAAATAGCTCTTCGCATTACCATCGAATGCTTACATTAGATAAAATTCAACAAACAATTAATTTCAATAAGATTCATTCAAATAGTTACTCTATGAATTCTAGAACTCAATACCGATTGATTGCTATTACTGTGACCTCTCACTATAATATGGTAAACCAACAAATCAATTGTCGAAGAAAGTGAAAGGCATCTCCAGGATACAACCAACAAATTATTATTTTCCAATTTGGTTTGTACACTGAAATTGACTACATAATAAAATAAAAATAAAAACTAGACATTACGCGACCAATATACGTGTACATTCACCACCCTTACGAGTGTTTACTCGAAATTATTATTTTTTTTAGAAAATTACGTAGTTAGCCCGTTTAAGCGTAACACTGCGGCAAAAGAGTACCTACCTGCTGAAGTAAAACGTTATTACTGTGAAATGCAGATCACCTGTTTCAAACAGTCTTTCTGAACTAGCTGAGAAGGTAGTGACAGCTATTATGACGTTCCCCTTGATAGTATGTGACACGACCACAATAATATTCCCTTGCCAAAGAACCAGCTTACTGCAGCATAGCTGTTAATGAATTTTGTAAGTCACCTTAATTGAGTTACTCTGCGATGGGTACATTTTATATCACGTCAATCAGTTGACTGTTTAATCTGTGAGCAATTACAGGTTTCAGTAGCAGTGAAGATTGAGAAAAGGGTTTCTTTATTTAATTCCTTATCTATCATAAAGTGCATACTATAATTTGATATTGTCACTAAGAAAAGATGTGTTAATTTTAGTAATATTTAAGCATTTTAACTTTTACCTAATATAATTATCACACACAAAGATCATGGTGCATCTGACGGAACTGGCAACTAGCCGTGGTACGTTTCTACTTTGACGAGGTTCGGTATCTTAAGCAATATTTTAAAAATCAAAAAACTGGACCTATTAAATTTTCTCACTATGTCATCCTGTCTGTTTTAAAGATAATTCAAAAACAGCACAACTCTTCAGTAAAGTAATAATTATCTTTAGATGTTTCTTGTAAGTAACAAAACGTCTATTCTTCACTCATTTGGTGCCAGTTACTCAATGTTGGGTGAGCAAAGACCAGTGATCTACTGATCCTTTGTTACCAGAAATCGTCAAGTATTCAACCCAGGTAAATATCAAATATCAATTGTGAAATCGCATAATTATCACAAACTCGACAAGGAATAATTATTGTTTAATTAAGCCACAAAGAAAAGAAACAATACAGATCACCTGTTACATTATCATGTCATCGTTTGCAAGCCATAGTGCAAGAAGCCGGATACGCTCCCAACAGTATCACTATCAACAAACGCTACCTGCATTGATGCCCGGTATCATTACGCCGCAATCGCAATGATCGCCTCTTGGTTATTTCCAAGCTTGCATGTCCATGCAACAGTCACTGTCACTTAGTTTATCTGAAACACACAAAAAAAAACAACGACAAGACACACGAAATTTCTAAATGTTGTTTTTCTAAACTGAGGGTAGACGATAAATTAAATAATAACAAGATGTTAGAAAATAGAAAATTCTCTATCTCATTTACAGAACGCTTCTGGTTTCACAAAACAATACTTGCACTGATTTTGAATAACTCTGTTGGCGCAAATTAATAATAACTACGATGAAAGATACTGTGCAAAGACTTTATAACACTTCATTGAATCAAGCACAAATAAAGCGAAACGATTTATTGTTTACGCACACCTCCACTTTAAACACTTTCACCTCCACTTTAAATTCTTTCCGATCAGTCCTATTTTCAGGAAAACCTAGATGCTACAAGAAGCACAATATTTTTATTAAAAATCAAATTCACGAGACCTTAACTTTGAACATTCTGTCAAGTGTTTTTACAGTTCAAGATGACGACACCATTTACACTGGAAGTCAAGATATTACACAAAAATACTATCGGATGTTCTGATTCTGCTTAGTGATACCTTTTATTATTTTGTCGCTTGCAGTCATCGAATAGAAATTAAAATAAAATGTAATTCAGTAAGGGTAATTAAATTAAACAAATGAGAACAAAAAATGCCATCCATGTGGGGGATTGCACTATCGCAATAGCTTCTTACCTCTTTCACCTAAGGTAACTTTTTTTTTTAAAGTGTGCGCCGTTTAGAAAATAACTTTTCTTTTAATATACCCGGCTACTCGGTAACTCGCCACCATACTCAGCAAAAGAAACGTATGATCCTGGTGCTATGTAACGCGCCACAAAGACGCCACGGATATGACAACCAGGCGTTGCCTGGACACTGAGACCAGTGTTGGCCAGGAGTTCAGGCAGATAATAAGGAAAGCTGTTGCCAATGCGTCAGTCAACGAGGATGTTCATCAAGCATCTGTTCGTGATAAATGAAGAGCTCTAGCTCTGTTCGCTACGAGATAACATGCTGGCTGCAGGAGCTTAACAATAATAATAATAATGAAATAAAAATGCCATACCGAATTGCTGTCTTACTTTCCTTACGTTTATAACCTCAAACGAATCCTTATTTGGCATGTTCGCCGTCCACTGTTTGTAATATCATATCAAGATAGCCATCTGAAAAACCTGAAATTCGGATTCATTATCCCACGATCTGATGTCGCAGATAGGTGGTCCAGAAAATAATAAACTGTGGGCGTTTTCATCATTTTACTTAGAAACCCATTGAAACACATGTTTTACACTTGCTACTAATTTAGTAGGCAATTACTATTGATACACATGGCTCTGAACAGATTACTATGTCGCTCGAATAACATAACCAATCGCTAATGGAACGCGGTGAAGTCGGATTTACATCGCGGTGCGGCATTCCGGGTAACCAACCATAATTCACACGTCGCATTGCACACTCATAGCCATCCCGGCTCCACAACTTGCCCGCGCCTCTCGCGCTTATTAAAACCCGTGTGATAAATCCGCCAATCGCTGGCACTATGACCTATCTCATCAGAAGCGAACCATCACAGCCGCATGGGTGCTACTCTTCGCAAAGGGTATGACTGTGCATAGAAAACAGTCCACGTGCACTTCTCGCTGGCTCCGGCATAACGCGCTACTGACTGGTCAACACACGCAATACCTGCTCGATCGCAGTCCATCAGTACACACTGTACCCAGTTGTGCTCTCCATAAAGTAAACGTTGTGCAATGCTAATGCAAATTAAACTCGGCCATAATAACGACGTTCTACTTTATCGTCCGCTCAGCTCGGAGGCTGTCTAAAGAGTGCCCGCTGCCGGTTGGCAAGTCAATAGCTGTCCTCTGTGACCGCCGCTACCGAGTGTACTCAAATGACAGTAGACAATTTGCACGGTGCTGCCATCTTCAACTTCCGAATACACCCAAGCTAGTTCCAGCTTGACGTTCCATTTTATGATTTGAAATTACTGATTTCCGACATACTGTATAAATTAACAAGTTCCAGCAGTAACTTGTTGCAAGAGGAAACTCGCGGAACTTTACGCGGCCGGAATGAATGCAACATTTCAATGCTTTCTGCTCATTGAAATAGAAATACGCAGATTTGTTTGCAATCCGAATAGCTTTCACAACTTCATCGGCTGGAAATATTGAAAAGTAGAATTCATGTTTCAATTTGAAATAAACGAAAGGTACTTAATTCTCAGGTATGTTATTGACATTTCATGTTACGTGATACATGTTCACATAACATGAAATTTTATGTACTTTACATTTGATTCAATGATACTGTCACAGTCTAATAAATACTTTTGTGCATTTGGCTGACAACGATGTCTGGACTGATAAATCGGACTCGTCAAATCTCCAACAACGTTTAATAATTTAATTAGGTATATTACATTATTTATATTAATATTAATATCATCCGCACTATAACGATACATGTCTGTCTATTATTATGTTCTTAATTTATTTTGTGCAACAACTCTGCAAAAAGTGACGTAATGTCTGGAGAATGACAAAGCCGGGTTGGACCACTATAAAATCTAACACAAAGTAACTAGAAAATATACAAACAGTAACAGGTACCTACTGCAAATCGGAACTTAAATATTAATAAAGATATTATTATCAGCTAAACTAACACCTGTTAGCATAATCATGATGATGTAATCAATTATATCAAAACAAATTATAACACAAATATAATTATTTACTAGAAAGAAAGAAAGAAAAACGTTCATATCATAAATATCTAAAATATACAAACAGACAAAAAATAAAAACAAAAATAAATATTTCCGCCTACATTGGTCTGTAACGCTCGCATGTGTCCAGTGGCCCAGAAAATGGAGCTCACTCAGCTTAATGCCGTAGTGGTAGCTACGGCGCTGATTTTCAGTAAATCCATTTAGTGATGCATGTACGTGATTAAGTAAATATTTATTTATTTATTTATTTATTTTATTGAACGCCAACATAACAAACATTATTTTAAGCACATCATATTCAACAAATAGTAGATTATCTTAATGTCGTTATAATTATAGGCGTAGACTACATCCACATAGGGCGAGTATAACGTTAAAAACAAAATGAATACAAATCAGTCAAAATCCTAATAGAAAGTAAGAAAAAAAAATAGAAAGTTAAATTCATTATACAATTCAAATTTAAATTCAGATAATGAAACAAAATTATACATAACCAAAATTTGTTAAATGTCAACTTCATGTAAATTTATATAAAATTAAATTAAATTAAAGTTAATATCGTTAAAATTTGTTATAGATATAAATAATAAAATAAAAATTAAAAATAATAATCAATCACAATAATAATATAGTCAGTTATAAACACATAGTATTCGTTTATGAATGGTTAGTTAATTTCTTTGATGGGTGTAGAAATATTCATTTCGCATAGGGTTCCGATGATTGATTAACGGTTGATTGAGATAAACAGACAGACAAAATTAAATCAAATCAAATCAAATCAAATGTTTTTATTCAAAATTGGTTTGGTTTACAAACACTTTTTGAAAGTCATGCAAGTTATGCCAATGCTTCAGACAAGGCCCTACTGTGAGAGGGCCCGGGAGAAGAAGCAGCATATAATATAAAATAAATATATATATAAAATATAATATAAAATAGTATATAATATAATCTCTGGCTCCTTTATCGATTACACAGCCCACCAGCATTAAAATTTACAAAAAGTCAAAAATAGTACCTGAATATTTTATTGGAAATCATAATATACGTCAGCTCAGTAATCAATAGATTTAATTCCGTAACAGTTTTATTATGGGTCGGTATAAATTAGTATAGATTACAATTTATAATACGTCTCACACATTACATGTTGGGTATTCACGTGTTAACCGACTGAACTGAACATTGACCGTTTAGTGGTCAGTCCAAACATTTTTAACATTCGTTTTAATTGATATTCAGTGTGACTATCAAAAGGCACCTTCAAAGTGGTTTTCACGGTGACAATTGACATCCATCCGAACCGCGACACTTGGAACGGGCGAATTATAGTGCTAGGGCACACTAGGGTATGCGTGTGTGAACATTAGTAGTACTCGTGATGGACCTATATATCTATTGATCGGGTGTCAATTTCCTGCTTGTATTGATATTGAAGGTCACAAGAATAAACGATAATTGTCGCATTTGTATCAATAAATTGACGATTCATATATTTTTACAGCCAAGCTAAAGATGACTTGATTTTGTATGATTTTCTGATATGGTTTTATGAAGCATTAACGTTGCACTGGGTGGCAATTTTATTACAATTTTGATGGAAAAAGAAAGGATATTTTGTTAAAAAATATATTTACAGTGATACTTACTGCTGAATAAAATCACAGGAATGTGGATGGGCGAAGTTACTTATCTGGTGGGAAAACTTTTTGTGGATTTCACGATTGAATCATTTCACTGTGGTATGGTATAGTTCCGCAGGTAGGTCACCGCGATTAAAATCTATGTCCATACTTAGTGCGGATCAGAAAGAGGTTGAACTCATTATAGCTAATCTAAAAACCCAATGTGCTCCTGGTTGGGATCACATACCCACCTCTGTAATTAAAGCTGCCTCTCATACCTTGGTCCCAATTCTCACCCATTTATTTAACCTTTGTCTAGCCCTTGGTATTTTCCCACAAGCTTTCAAAAAGGCATTAGTTCACCCCATATATAAAAATGGAGACAGAAGCAGTGTCACGAACTACAGGCCAATATCTGTGCTTTCGACTTTATCAAAGATTTTTGAGAAGATTTTGAATAAAAGACTAGTTAACTACCTGACCGAAAACAATATCCTTTCGGAAAATCAATTTGGTTTTAGAGCCGGTAAATCAACAGAGGATGCTGTTTTGACACTGACTGATAAAATTGTTCATAACTTCAATAACTCACTAAATACCTTAGGTATATTCTTAGACCTTTCTAAAGCCTTTGACACTGTTTCTGTCCCAAAGTTACTAAATAAGCTCGAGCGAATAGGTATAAGAGGTCTTGCCTTGGACATTTTTAATAGCTACCTCTCTAATCGTACGCAATCGGTTGTTATTGGAAATCTTACTAGTACTATAGAATCGGTAACATATGGAGTCCCTCAAGGTAGTGTCCTTGGACCTACCCTCTTTTTAATCTACATGAATGATCTGTGTTCGCTGCGTCTTCCAAATTGTAATATTATCAGTTATGCCGATGATACAGCTCTTATTGTAAGTGGCAAGAATTGGGATGAAGTTTGTGCAAATTCTGAATTTGCTATTAATGTAGTTACAAAATGGTTGAATTGGAACCTTCTTAGCCTCAATACTAGCAAAACAAAGTATGTAACATTTGCCTCAAACACTTCTCTCCAACCACCTACTACATTTACAGTTCGCGCCCATACATGTAGTGACTTGGACTCTGCATGCGCGTGTTCCGCTCTCGAAAGAACTTCCTGTATCAAATACCTTGGCGTACTGTTGGATAGTTCCTTATCATGGAAACAGCATATTGATTCTGTTTCTCCACGCATACGAAAACTCATGTTCGTCTTTAAAAATATAAGGAATGTGGTTGATTTTGAATGCTTAAAAATGGTTTATTATGCACTTGTACAATCCATACTATCTTACTGCATAACTTGCTGGGGTGGTGCTCCTAAAACGACAATGTTACGGATTGAGAGAGCACAAAGGGCCATCCTAAAAGTTATGCTTAAAAAACCTATTTTTTATCCTACCATTAAATTGTACTCGCATTGTAAGTTACTTACTGTTCGCCAATTATTTATTATACAAACAATTCTACGCAAGCACTCAGAAATATCCTATAGACCAGATATAGTCCGTATAAAACGCAAAACTCAGGCTCATATGGTGTGTTCAACAAAACACTGGCGCACAGCCATAGCGAAACGTCACTATTGTTATTTAGGTAGTGCACTCTATAACAAAATTAATAAATGCCTTGATATCTATCCGCTCACGTCTAACTTGTGTAAAACCAAATGTTTAAAATGGCTTTTAACACTTTCTTATGATGAAACGGAAGAACTTGTAAAGTCTTTTAATTAAAAACAAATCACACACACACACACACACACACACACACACACACACACACACACACACACACACACAAACACACACACATACTGACACACTAACACATTACTTCTCACACATTAATCTAATCACTAACGCAGACATTTCATCTATATAATCTATTTTACTATCTTGTGCATATTGAAATCTGTGAATATAGTGGAACTCAGTGTTACTGGAGGGCGTTGATCACTGCAACACAGTTTTTAACTATCGCAGGATCATGGTTATCATATGTTTATTGTAAACATGTTATTAAGAAGCAAATAAAGTTTATTAAAGTTTATTATTATTATTATTTAAATACTAATTACAACTTACTTAAGAAGTTGAATTTTTAGTCCAATTTTGTTTGTAATTTATTTACTAAAATGAAACTAACTATAATTCAAAATTATTCTAATGAAAAGAAAAAATATCCAACCTCCGATTAACACTTCATGTTCAATTCCTTCAAGTAGCGATGCATATTAATACGGAATTGAATTAACAAACTCAAATGCTATTCCGATTTCACAAATTGTCTGATTCGGACGCCATTTCTGTATAAAATTAAATGAATAAATCAACGAAATGGGATACTTAATTCGATTCCAGCCGGTGGCTTCGTCTATATATGGCCCAAAACTTAAATCACTTTATGTGTATTCTTCTTTTATGTTTCAACGAATAAGGTTATAAATTGCGTTAGAAGTTTTCGCCAATAATGGCTGTAATGTATCTGAGATACTGCAACAAGAACCTTAAGAGGTTTAATTATGAAGACAAAACCCCTCGTTTCCCATAACCAGCATAATAAGAGCCTTGCAACCTCGTTCCTGTTTTGATGAAACATGATAAACATTGTACAAGATTTAAGAGGAGTATATTTTATTCCTACATATTAATTGGAAATTTTAATGGTCCAAAATTGCCACGATTTGGCCGAGGAAAACCTGGATGAAAACGGTGATACTCTAATGACACTCACACCTGCAAAAACTACGTGAGCGATCGATCAACTGTCAAAGGTGAAGTTGGTCAGTTTCCCGTAGGTACGGGTTTCATTTTATTATAGCAACAACAGTAGCCAGAGATCCGTATAAAGTGGTCGGTCCATAAAGACGAATGGGAGGTCTCCGCGTCTCGGTGGCTGGGTCAACAAAGGATGGAGTGTGACCAGTGATGAGATATCAGATAACGCTGAGAAATGAGCGCCTTTAAACAATCCGCTACCGATAAACGACTAGGGTCGTTCCAATGTTTTCAAAGTTACAATTCAGTGATATTTACCTACTAACTTTTCTAAAGATTCTGGACAGATAGAATATTGAAAATTGCCTTTACTCAGGTCATTTATTGTTTTCTCATTAAATTGTTGACACGGAATTGCATTTGTTGTTCAAATAAAGGCTATCCTTGAATTGCATGTTCGTTGCTTTTTTCATATCAATAATGTTAAAACTAAAAAAAACCGGAACCCATTCTTCAATCAATAAAATCTTGTTCGTTTTTTCCCAAGCAACCCTATAAAATTCAAATGGGAGCCGGTTGTTAATCCTTCTATGGTGTAGTCGTTCTATATTAGGATTATAAGACGGTAAAATTTGCAATGTTGTCATTTCATTAAAGGAGTTAATAAATGAGCGAGAATGGCTGTATAAAGAACTTTAAATCGTTATGTATCCTAAACTGTTACTTAAATAAAAAATGATAAACAGAACCTAAAAATCATTTTTGAATACCTTTATTTTGATACCCCACTCGATAGGTTTTGAGAAAAAAATTTTTTGAAGAAAATATATGGCGCCAAAAATCGGCCATTTTTTTTTTTTTTTCAATTTTGATATACCCACTGTCACTCTCATAATTAAGACGAATCTAACGGCACCTCTCAAGCTGAAATCGATTAAGCGTTTTAGGCTACAGAGCGTGCCAAAGAAATACACATACATACTTATAAACATACACTCGAATAACCCTCCTGGCGCAGTCGGGTAAAAAGGAACTACCAAGCAACTTTGTTCCGTGTTTCGAAGAGTATGGATGGAGTCAGTGACATTCAGAAATGATAAATCCCATCTAAGTTTTTAGATGTAGCTCCACTAGCAATGCAATTGTATCTGAAGGCGCGTGTAGACACCAAGCTAACATCACGAAAAACGGAAAATTTTCAATTTCCTCAGATACCGGGAGATGTGGCCGTTTCTTGGTGGTCATACTATCATGTCATACTGATAAGACCAACAAGAATAGTCTGTATCGGTGGACAGTACATATTGTACAGATTGAATATTTTGTAAATATCAAATACCTACTTTTTTTCTCATATTAAGTATGCGCTTTTCTCAATGCAACATAGGTCTTAGGTCTAGGATCTTACTTAAATTAACGCGAAAAATATTAATAGTTATACCTTTTGTGTCATGTTCTAATTCAATATGATTCGTTAATGATTCTCGTAAGCAATATCAATGTATTCAATGGTCATTCTTTCACGTAAAAAAATTATATTTTTCAGAAATTCAGTCACGTTATGAAAATTTTTAATAATAGAGATAATATTTTGCTGAGAATAAATCAAGTTGTTACAAAATGATGCTCACATTTCGATGATGAAAAACATGATGCCTGGCTACATCTTTCACTATATTTCCGCTGGACGCGAGGCCGCGGGGCAACATCTCGTTAGAATGGAAATGCTACAAATCAAAAAATACTTTCCTGTTTTACTTTGTTCATGTTGGACAAAGGTTTACAGAATTCTAAAGAGTGACGCAGCATCAGCAAATAAAACACTATAATATGCACAATTCACCTGCCAATACGCCTGTAGGGTTAAAACCTGCTGAAAATTTCATTATGTTCGCTAGGATCGAAACCAAATCTACGCTTAAAATGTTTGCTATGAAACAATCTGCTTCAGGCAATTTTGTATTTCGGTTTAATTACGTTTGACGCGTCTTATTCTTGCAACTTCTCTGAAGAACTTTATGTTAACTACAATTTTAACTAAATATGGATATTCATTGTTTTGATGTCTAACTGGATGGACTGCGTAATAATTTAAAAAAAATAACCAAATGCACCGGTGAAGTCTAGCCTTACTTCTCTTGTCAGGGCCAGAGCTTGCCAATGTAAGTGAACACGGGAACGTGATTTATCGTCAATTCAAGTTGGGTGCTGGTGGACTGAAACTGGAAACGAGCTGCAGCAATTTTACGGGAACATCACTACGTAACTCGGTACGGTAGTTAGTCGCTGTAAATTAGATTCGCAACTTGACTCAAGTAACTTTCAGATTTATGCGAACACGAGCTTCGCTTGCGTTTGTTAATTCGCTTACACCGAGTGGATTCACTAAGCTGAGTGTGTTAGCAATGTTGCCTACTGTTTTGAGTGCGAAAGGGAAAAAAATAGATTTGTTGTTGTCGATGTATTCAGTTTTTCACGATGTACTTACCTATTATAATCTAAATTTTACTAACAAAAAATAACCGACTTCAAAGTTACTCTAAAACTACTTGTCAGATCTCGTTCAAATTTATGTGGGATTACGTGACAAGCACCTGCTTTCGATTTAAAAAAGAATCATCGAAATCGGTTGGCGTGATATTGAGTTATTCATCCACTTGTCGCGCTTACTTAATACAAATTTAAGACTTATATGGTTTTATCATGGATGCCATTGTCAGATCTCAATAAAATTTATATGGGACCACATGACAGCCACCAGCTTTCGATTAAAAAAATAATCATCAAAATCGGTTTGCCCAGTCCAAAGTTCTGAGGTAACGAACATAAAAAAATACAGTCGAATTGAGAACCTCCTCCTTTTTTTGAAGTCGGTTAAAAAACTCTTTATAGACAATGATAGAAAGTTTCAAAAAAGTATTCACAGTTGCTAGGCAACTAACTCGAAGATTTTATGAATAGATAGAATATTGTGAACAGCCGTGAAAATTAAAAGCTAAGCCAATTGGGGCCTTTCATTCTACTCCGCTGGAAATTGGATGGAACCACTAAAAATTAAATAAGTGCCGCTGCTCTTCAGACATGCACGATGCCGGTCTTTCTATATAATTTCTATAAGACATACTTGGATTGCTCAGAAATATTAGTAACAGTCGATAGACGCGAATAAGGCTGGCTCAATTACACAACAATACAAAATAATTACTAAGATACTTACTTTAAATAGCCACTCCTGTTATTAATAAAACCATTATTCCGTGTTGTGATTGTTTACCATATAGTCAGGCATAATTACTAATATATAAGTATGTATCACTTACCGTTTTATCCAGGAGAAAGCTAGCAGGAAATATTAACGGCACATAAGTCACCATGTACACCATTGACGTCCACGACACCAAAGTGCTCGGCACACCGTAGTGCTTCACCACAATATCGCTTATTATGGTATACTGAGTCCACTGGAGCGAATTGGACGCCGAGTACACCACGAAGAAGGCCAGCATTATCCAGCGGGATTTATACACTTTATAGGTTGAGCTGTTCACGTCCAGTACTAGTCCATCCATGACGCTTCCCGATACATCCATACTGTTGCGATCTGAAGGATCCTCTGGGATCTCAGCGCGTTTGTCCCCAGTCTTTATGGTCATTTTTTATCACTCCAAGTGGTTTTAATCACTGTTTGGTTAACGCTAGTTCAAATTACACTATGTTAAAAGTTAAAACACTATATGCTTATAGATATCACACAATTGGACCCACAGGTGTGTTCAGCCGGTGGCAGTGAAATCATTCTAAGGCCGCGCTTGATTGCCGATTGACATCGTTGATTTATTATTATCAGTCTTTTCTTGACGCCGAGAATCAGGCGATTTTCGGTGAGCTGATTGAAAGTACTACACTGATAACGGTATCAATATAACACGGATAATCGTAGTAATCGCTTCAATTTAATCTTTTATATGTTACTTCAGCGTCGGAGGTTGTTGGCATGTGATTGACTCTGTCTTTATCATTTCAAAGGTTAAATTTGCATTGTAAATTAACTGATGGTTATGGCTAAAACGTAGAAATAACGTCACCATTTGTCGCTGATCCGAAACACTGCGAGGACGATATTCGACATGGATAGTATGTATAAGCTGGTCACGAGAAAAACTACACGTCTTAATTAACAATGAGTACACCAGAGAACCTAGGAGAGTGAGACGGTGTACAACACTCGCAGTTTCACTCTACTGATAAGACGAGACAACGAGGCGTTCATTATTGCCTCATACACAATACACATGCAATGTTTACTTTATATTGCGATAACTTTGTGTAAACAAATGTTTTAATAACAGATATTGCTAATGGTGTTTTTAATGGATTAAAAAAAATAATTTAAACTTTATTACATCTCTAAATCCAAGGATTTACATTGGTAGATTATGATATTGATAGATAATGCTGTGATGTTGTGATATGAAAATAAGTTTTTATCGGCGAAGAAAAGTCACGATACTCACGGTAGGTCAATCATGAAACCAGGCGTGCTACCTTTATCGGAGAAAAATATATGAATGAAATCTCAAACGATTCCTTAGATATGTTAGTTGTTTAGATCTAAATCTGTAACCAATACCACAACTGAAGATTTGAGATATTGTTTAGTGTTGCGCTTCTATAGCAACTAATATGAAATTATCAATGATTTTAATTATGCAATAATTCTTGGGTAAATGGGTTGCAATAAAGTTTTGCCTTGTTAATTGCCACACGATTTTCATTTTATAATCTGATCTTAATTTAGGGCTACGTTTATTTCGATAATTCTTTCTTCTCCAAAAAATCCTTAAAACATCATTGGGAAAGCTGAAAAATAAAATCCGATATGAGAAATGACCGACATTGGAATTGCAAAACGAGGAGGGATAACAAATTTTAAAAATGGCGGCTGATTTTACAGAGTCAGCGTCGGAACGGACTGCGATAGATTAATACTCCCGATACTCAACTCGCTGCTCAACGAATTCATCCCAAGTAACGATGGAAAAAAAAATTGAAAAACGATTCACTTGCGTAAAGTTATTTAACGGAAACTAAAGAGTAAATGTTGTAAAGTAGAAATAATTAATAATTAAATAATTCATCGTATTTACTTCTCACAGACATAATCATAGCTAAAAGGAAACATCTTTTAAGCTAGAAAGCTAAAATTTTACGCACAAGCACAGAATATCTATCCTTTATAATGGAGATAATTTTCCCGAATTTTTGGAAATTTCCACAGCATAGGGATCATAATATTATTCATTCCACAGAAACCACATATTAGGCATGCCTAAGAAGTAGTAGTAATAAACAAGACTTCAAATAAAACAAGTAACAGGTATTACTAATAACAATAATTGTCAAGATATTTCGAAATCCAGCATGAAAAGGGTTTCCTCCATAAGACGATTTGTAGGTATATTTACATTTGAGTTGCCTAATTTTTACCAGGAAATCGCGGTGACTACCAAATTAATGTATCTGTATTTTTTTATTTATATTATTGTCAAGCATTTAGTGAAATGTATGAATGCAATTTTTTTATCAAGGCTACGTTTTTGCTGACTGTTCGCAAGATGGCAGCGTCTCAGCAAGATATTAGCGAGTTCGTAAAATGAAATGGTGTGATGCTAAGCGACTAATCTTTTCGCTCTATTTGAGAGACGAGGGTGCTCCTATAGGTACTTCTTATAAAAGTATTGGGCATTCCTTTATAATATAACTCTATTGATAACAATTTGAAGTGTTAAGTAATGGTTAATTTTAGAAGTAAAAAGTATAAAATGATAAACAAAAAACCGCGATGAAAATCAAATAAATTTATTGCAGTAGTAGCTATGTGTAATGTTATTTTAACTGAAACATACTGTTTCGTATTTATCTCCCTTAATTTAAAAAAAAACACGCTTTTATAGAAAATCCAACTAAAAAATAGAAAATAAATTTGAATTAAAAACAGTGTAAAAATTTTAATAAATATAAATTAATAATAGTGTAAACAAGAAAACATATGTATTTTATTGTAAAAAAAAGCGTGGGGTGCATGGTGTCAATACTTATAAATATTTTATTGACTGATATGGAGTAGGATTATCACTTTGATAATATCTTAAAAAGCACCCCACGCTTTTTTACAATAAAATATTTTTTTTATAAATTTACACTATTCTTAATTTATATTTATGATTTTTTTTCATATTTTTCGTTGGATTTTGTATAAAAGCGTGTTTTTTAGTTTTTTTTTTTAAACTTAACTGCTCTACGTTTTTTTTCTGTGTTTTTTTTTAAATATTGAATTGTTGTCGGTCATTGTTAAGTATGCCAAATTTCGATATAATCCGACGTTTTGAAGGAGGTCAAAACCATGTTCGAAGTTTCCGTTACATAGGCACATACATACGCATGAAAATAATAAAAGCGTTATAAAAATATATTTATTTATTTATTTATTTAAAATCTTTATTGTATTCACCTTAAGCTAGGTTTAACAAAGGGCGAACTTAATGCCTATTGGCATTCTCTACCAGTCAACCCAGTGTGATGGAGAGAAGTACTAGGTAGGCGTACATACCAATTAAAATAAATAATATAAAAAAAAACGTAAAAAGGTAAAGCTAAATAACATTAAATCAATCTTACTTCTAAAAACAAAGTATATAATATACTTACATATTATTATACACATAAATACATATATACATAATTATACATACTTATAAACACATACATATACTAAACATAAAACTATTAGAGAGTGGATATAAACAAAACTCGACAGACTTAAGAAGTCGTGGAAGTTTTTAAGAAGTGTTCCCGAACTAATCTCTTACCGAATTTACCTACTATTAAGTGATTTACAAACCTGTAGTTTTCAATTTACTGAATGGGTAGGTATGTAATAATGTATTGTTATGTTGGAATTGATTTAAATAAATTGACTGGCGTACATATTATTTCTTTGTGCTTTAGAACCAGAAAAACATTTATTTATTGGACTTAGAAGGCATACTTTACATAAACTGATAGTAGGATTTTAAAGCTTATAAAAAAGTTCCCCTCCTTTACTAACATTCTACCCTTTTTTAAAGGGTCCGCTTACATTCAAGAAATACCGGTAATTCCAGAATCCGGGTCGTTCCCAGCTCCCACTTCAAAGGGAGCTTCAAATTCCTTAAAATTTTGTTGCTATATTAATACCTACAAAATGTTCATAGTAATTAAATTCTATACCGGCGATCTATGTGGTAATATTATTAAAACAGATAAGTTATGTATATTTTTAAAGTAAGTCAAAAATAATTATATTCAATTATTTAATTTAGTTGTTGTTTTAATGTTTTCGGATTTTTTGCTGATGCAATTTCATGTTTTCACCAATAATATCAAATAAGTACCTAAATGCTGACCAACAGAACTTATACAAAATATTGTTACCTGATTTTTGTAATAATTATTTAGTTTAATTTCGTTATTTAGTTTTAAAATGTTATGAATATATTGTATTCTCTAAAGGACATCAAGGAGTTTGCAGCATTTGTCTAACCACCTATCCATCTATCCTTTAAGAGCCACCTGTAAAGTTTACCGAGAAGAACTACAGTAGCCAGTAGGCTAGGTAGAGATATACAAAGCGAGAAAGAGACAAACATTCCGGCCACCAACCTCACGCAGCTGTTTCCGTATTTGTAAATATTTCAGTCAAATTGTTACCGTCAGCAGCTCGGCACTCCGCTCCAAAATCTTAAAACTTACACATATCGCACTAGTCTAATCACAATCACAATAAACAATAAACAATAATATCACAATTTTTACGCGGTTCGAGTATAAAGTCCGCCTCGCGTATCGTGTCCGATTGACGTATGGTCTGATTGCTAAGTGGTATTTCATTAAAGATGGTCCGATTCTTCGGGCCAATAGAAGGAAAGGCGCAAAGTGTAGCGGCATAGGTTAAGTTAATATTTTGATTTGATGCTTTTATTTAGAGGTTATGGTGACGGACACGCGATAGGACGCGACAGCTGCCTTGGCCGTTTTGGCGCGCATGCGCGGAATGTCAACTAAAAAGTTCACAGAATAAAAATACTTCTTGATGAATTTTATTTATACTTTTATAGAATTTATAGATAACTCTATGAGATAACTTACGTTCCATACCTACCTACCTAGCTACCTACCTACCTACGCCAGATGGCAAGATGTTTTCAGTTTTCGACGTTTTAGAATCTCGAAGTTTTGGAAAAAAACATTATTTTAAAGTTTAATTGCACTACAATACAATAGTGATGCGCAGTCCGTTTGTTTGTTAAATTTTTCTCCAAATTTTTAGGGTTCCGTAGCCAAATGGCAAAAAACGGAACCCTTATAAATTCGTCATGTCTGTCTGTCTGTCTGTCTGTCTGTCCGTCCGTATGTCACAGCCACTTTTCTCCGAAACTATAAGAACTATACTCTTGAAACTTGGTCAGTAGATGTATACCGTAAACCGCATTAAGATTTTCACATAAAAATTGAAAAAAAAATAATAAATTTTGGGGGTTCTCCATACATAGAACTGAAACTCAAAATTTTTTTTTTCATCAAACCCATACGTGTGGGGTATCTATGGATAGGTCTTCAAAAATGATATTGAGGTTTCTAATATCATTTTTTTCTTAACTGAATAGTTTGCGCGAGAGACACTTCCAAAGTGGTAAAATGTGTGTCCCCCCCCCCTGTAACTTCTAAAATAAGAGAATGATAAAACTAAAAAAAATATATGATGTACATTACCGTTCAAACTTCCAACGAAAATTGATTTGAACGAGATCTAGTAAGTAGTTTTTTTTAATACGTCATAAATCGTAAACCGCAAAAAACATTTATCAAAGTTACAATGAAGTACAAGAACTTTTATATTATGTTACCTGATGCTACGGAACCCTTCATGGGCGAGTCCGACTCGCACTTGGCCGCTTTTTCCATTTTTCTTTGTATTTTTTACGATTATTATATTTTTGCGCACATTGAGAAGAGAATTTGAAAAAAAAAAAAACATTTAGAATTACTGAAAAAATGATATAGAAAAAAAACCGGGCAAGTGCGTGTATCGACTATTACTTATTAACTACTTATGCCAACATAGCCGTGATAATTTTCCTTGTTAGTTCACTATAATATAACCTATTTTTGAGAATTTTTTCACTACTCCAACTCTAACCGTTTAGCCAGCAGGGGGGGGACACTTAACTCTATCTAAAATTAGCACTTTAATGCCAAATATTTCGCAAACGGACCCCTAATTCCAAAAATGGTCTTATAAGATCCATAATAGTTTTGGAAGACCTTTTCAACGATACCATAGGGTACGCGACGAATAAAAAATTCATCCTCACGTTACCTGTAGGGGAGATATTGTCCGTCTGTCCGTAGCAAAGCGCCGAGACGCTTAGTGCTAGAAAACTGTAATTTGGCATGGATATACCCACATATTTATTAAAACTCCAGAATCGTAGGATAAAATATTGAAAAACATTTTTTTTCAGGGTAACTCCCCTACAGGTTACGTGAGGTCCTTGTTCTATGCAAATACTATTATTATCGTTCACCTGCCAGCTCCAAAAAAGTAAGAAAATATGGCTATTAGCACACGTTTATCAGATAAGAAAAACGATCGATGGTGCTTCAATTGACCGGCCATCGGACCGGAGTGGACAAGTGAACAATGGAATGGACAAATCAGAATATTGACTTTTTGTACTCGAACTGTTCCTACATAAAATTAACATTGTTGTGACATTGTTTAGTTATGTGCACTTAGTTGGAAATTGTGTGCAGAAAAACGGGATGATACATCACTTATTTTGAAAGTTATTAATTTCAGTTTTTAAAATAGCCTCTAGTCTATGTCATATTGGCTGGTTTGAAGAGTTTTCGGAATAATTATATTATATTATAATGACTTTTGTTATACAGTACAGTGTTTTTGTGTGTCGAAAGAAAAAGCTTGTGATAAGAAAACATCCAGCCTTCACCCATCTCAAAGTAAGTTGTTTTAATTTTTACTTCTTGGTTACGACTGCGTATCTATGCAAGTTTTAATAATGAAATACATATAAACTACGTGATTTAAGAATAAAATAGATACTAAAGTAATTTAAATGAGAAAATCTATGAAGAGTGTAATAATCCCACAGCTGCTGATTTTTATAGTCAATTAATATAGGGTAGTTCGCAGGTGTGTTAAACGAAATAAATGTGGCAAGAACATAAAGTTTATACTTACCAGACGCCAGGGAGCTTAGCCATATCGGTTTGACAGTGGTTTAATGCGTCTATAAAAGTATTTAGTACCGACCAAGAGAACTGCATAAGCTTAACCTCTGCTATTTATTCTACTTCTGCTGAATTTAGTTCATGCTGGAAAAGATCTCCCATTTAGTGCCACTTCAAGTAATCCTTAGCCTTGGTAGGTTGGGATTCTTCCAGATGGAAAGCACAATTTAACATTATAATAGCTTGTTCGAGCTGCATCCTTCTGGCACCAAAGCACAGGCATTTTTCAATACGTGCTCGACTGTCTGTTCGGTGTCAGGGAACCATAAGCATCCGGGGTCGTCGCGAAGCTTAAATCGATGGAGATACTGGCCTATCCCGCCGTGTCCTGTCCATAATATACCGCATCAAGACCTCGAGCTGGAGCTCCCTTCTGGCTGGGGAACGCTCAGGATCAAAATTCGCTGACTACTGTATCGGTATCATAAAAGCAGTGGCGCAGCAAAATAAATAGAGCCTTTAAATAATATCTGTAATTTTTTATATATTTTTTTATTTAACTACGAATACGAGTATTCAACGTAATTAGGGATTAATTATATGCATGTTATATTATTATTATTATGATAATCAATTCAATCAAGCTCCCTGAAAACTTAAATGGATTGATGAATTAAATAAAAGGGGGAAAAAATGAAACAAAAAAATAACTAGCTTGTTATTGTGTAATGGACACTTGGTTAAACTACAAAATTTGCTACAAAGAGAACGCTATGTTCCTTGTATCAGGTTTTCTCATCCCGAAAACCTTTACTCGTGAATTGCAAATGTCGGTAAATAACAAGACTTCCGTTAAATCCGATTCACTACAGAGACATGCATTCCTCTTTACATTTTACAATTTGCAATTCTGCATCGCTAAGGTTTTAAGTATTTACACCATGTTGTAGCGACAATCTATAGATCTTCAATAAACAAAATACCTGCATAAATTTGTAACGCCTGATAGAAAAAAACTGCAAAGTATTTGTAGAAAAAATAGTTTTTTGTTTAACAATCATGAAATTAACAAAATACGTGAATAAAATTTAAAATAAGTATTGAAAAATCATTTATAATTTTCCAAACACCCTAGGAGTTGGTTATACAACAACAATGAGGGTTTTTATGTGGTACTTATAACGTTTCGACTTAAGTTATGCCGAAATCATTGCGCCTGCTATTCTGCATTAGCAAAGAGGGTTTGAGCTTCGGCCCGAACCGTGCGGCTCTCGTCCCTCCAGACTACTGCAGAAGTCCAGAATAATTTAACAACATTTATGTGGTTGTCATTTAAATAATACGTTTTATTAAGGGCTGAACAGTGATCAGTCTATTTTCCATCGACACATATTATCACTAACAATGCTTCACCCCCCTTTCGGCTTTCGGCCTCGGACCCCAACAACGGCATTATTGATGTACATTTTACATCATAAATCGTGACGGCGTCAAACAACCAATATTTTATTTGACGACCCGTGTGGCGCAAAGGTTACCATGCCGGATCGCCGCACCGAGGGTTCTGGGTTCGATTCCCAGCGAGACGGAAATTTGAATGACGAGTTTGAATTACTGTTCTCGGTCTGAGTGTGAATGTTCTTGTCTAATGTGTCGTCCATGGCACCCACGACACAGGGAATCCTAGTGTGGGGCTATGAGTGTGAAGCGTTATTTATTATTTATTATTATTATTATTCTTTTTTTAGTTTTAGTTACGAGTTCAGGTTACCTCGTAAATAATAGATGAGATCAGGTTTAGAATGGGCTCGAATAGCACTATTTTATCGGACTTCACAATCAAAAAGCGGCTCACAGCCTGAATGGCCCTTTTGCATATTTTATCTGCGGTCGGTTCCATTTTCTGCTGTGAATCCACGAATGAAATTGTGCGCAGAGTGCGCCTCATAATGGAGTCAGGCCCATCCAGTCACTTTGAGGCAAGAGGTACTTAGCTCTGCGATTGAGTTACATATAACATTGAGTTATGTACAAAGGAGCTTTCGTAAGGTGACGCTCTTAATGGATTATTTCGATTTAATATAAAATAGCCGCTTTCTGTCCGCTATATCAGTCCTTTAGCTATTAAATTAAAACATCTTACGTATTTATTTTCCAGCGTAAAGACTAATTTATGTTTAAAATAGCCCCAAATGTTACATATATATATATTTTTTCATAGAACAAGTCTCCAGTAGGTTCTCCAGTAGGGTTCAGTAGGGTCAGTATCCCCGCCTGTTACATGGGAGACCGGGATTCGATTCCTCGCCGGAGAGAATTTGAAATTTTTGTAGATTTTTAAGGCAGGCGATAGTCATTAATGGTGGACTCACCTATACAATATCCCTTTACTTTTAACTATAAAAGTAAGTCTAGTGACAATAAGCACAATATTCATACAATCATACATTCAGCCGATAACGTTATTCCAGATTCAATGTGTATTCAATGAACATTAGGAATTTAGCTAAGCCAATTATCTATATAGTTCTCAATACAATCTATAAAATATTGGGTACAAATACAAACGGCACTTTACAAAATTGTCGGGACAAATTCGTACGCAAAAAGTAATCCATAGTGTTTCTGAAAATGTGAACTTGTGCCTTGTGAAGCATTTTTATTGTTCTGTTCTCAGGTTCTTCTGCTAAATTCCAAAAAAGAAATCGATGTCCCTGAGTTTTTGTTTTTACATAAGATATTCCTGTTTTAATTTTTGTCTGAGTACTTTTCAGAATAATTAAATTTGTGACAGATGAAATTCTTATACAAGAGACTTGCTTCGAATATTAAGTGTAATATCACTAATAGGTTATGTAATTTAACTGTAATTTGTCTAGTATGGCTTTTTCTTGCTTCCTTCCAATAAGAAAACGAGCTTGTTACAGTTGATCACAACCTGTTTGGTGAGTGATAGGTGTGTGATTCATTGGGTGTCACAAATGTCTATGGCGGTGAACTTCTAAGCCATCAAATACTAGAAAATTACATGATATTAGAGCAGTGAGGTTAATACCCATTCCTGACTAAGATTAGAGACACGCGAATTAAACTAGGCTGCCTACAATTATTAACCCAATGATTTTATGTTTCATGCAATACGCACCTGAATATTATCCTTTTAAATATCTGCAAACTACAAAAATAAACCCAATTTTCCAAAATACTTGTCTTTAATCCACCACCAACAATAGCATAATTATACTTATATAATACTTACTATACGACATAGCTATGATCAATAGGATTTAGAAACATGACGTCATAAATGTAAAAAGTACAAACAACATTCACCATACTTCTACATCTTCACATTGGGATGGGCCCAAGGGATATCCGGCAGTAGATCGTAGCAATGTGGTAACCCTTCCTAGAGCCGGCTACCCGGCAAACGTACTCTCTTATCGAACCGGACGACCGGAAGTGACCGGCAGTAGGATTTGGGAACTCTGCAAATAGTTGACCCAGTTTACAGATGACTCACAGCTCTAATTCTACATATTGTATTTGGACACAGAAGCTGCGCGAAGAACAGAACGAGTAATTGCTTTTGAATATATTATATACTAGCTGTTGCCCGCAGCTTCGCATGCGGAAATTATGCTTAACATATTTGTACCCCTTGCAGAACAAAATTTAAAAACAGGTTAATTTATATTGAAGTACTAATATTTAGGAATTTATATACGGAAACCTACGATACAATCACAAATCATTCCTCGGGGAACGGATTATGAAAAATAAACAACATTGACATTAATTAGTTTTTCTTTTTCAGGAAAAAATTTGAAAAACTCGAAAACATGTATTCCATGAATTTAATGAGGAACGTTTGTTGCAAATTTAAAGCAAATCATTGATATTTTTAAAATATTCGATACTAAGTTTCATCTTGTTTCCGGGGAAAACTATAAATTTTATCGGGACAAAAGTTTTTAAAAACGTGATCCAATGTATAAGGAACAACTTAACTAATTTCCGTCGAAATCAGTTCAAGGGTTTTCATGTGATGCCCGGACAGACAAACAGATAGACAGACAGACAATAATTTTAAAAACAAATTTTTTGAGTGCCCGTAACCGAAATTTTGAAAAAATATTTAATGTACAGAAAAACTGGCTCTTGAGTTTTATTAAAAAAAATCAAAAAGGTTCCGTTATTTCCATCCATCCAGAAGTTACATATCTTGTATCCAAGTAACACCACCAGATCCTAAATGGATCAATGATGAACTGGTTTTACGATGTCAACATGAACAGTATAAATATCTTTCCATCCGGACACTTACACTCACTCTCCCGCTCCCATTCCCTCTCCCACTTAAACCCCCTCCCTCCCTCCCTCTCACACACTCTCTCTCTCCTTCTCTGTTTCCTTATCTCTCTCTCTCTCTCCTTCACTTTCTCTCTCCTTCTCTCTTTCCCGCCCTCTGTCCCTCTCCTTTGCCCGCTCACGGTCCCTCTCCCGCTTCCTGTCCCTCACCCTCTCCCTCTCTCGCTCCCAGTTCCTCTCTCGCACTCGGTCTCTCTCCCGCTTTCTGTCCCGCTCCCTCTCCCTCTCCCGCTCTCGGGCCCTCTCCCGCATCCTGTCCCTCTCCCTCTCTCTCCCTCTCCCTCTCACGCACCCTGTCCCTCTTCCTCTATAAAATACATTCAATGACTTCCAACCCCTATTTTTGGGGGATGAATTTGAACAAAACTATGATACAGTTATTTTTTGTGTCTAACTATAAGCTTAAATACAAATTATCACCCTTCTTACTTCAAAACTGACGAAGTTGCCATACTACCTAATTGCACAACCTTATTCAACCTTTTAGGGGTTGATTTTCCAAAAAAACACATAACCTTTAAATTTTGTTTCTAATCTTGAACTAATATATAAATTTTCATGCTTTTAACTTCAAAAATGACGAAATTGCGTATTAAAGTCCATCTAAGAAATTAACCCTTTAAGGGATGATTTTCCAAAAAAATGTGTTGAAGTTAACTTTTGCTTATTACTATAAACATACATAAACATTTCCTATTTATAACTCTAAAACTGACGAAGCTGATTTATATGTAAAAGACTTCCAACCCCTATTTTTAGGGGATGAATTTCGAGAAAACAGTGATACAGTTATTTTTTGTGTCTAACTATAAGCTTATATATAAATTTTCACCCTTCTAACTTCAAAACTGACGAAGTTCCCATACAAACTTGAACAACCTTATTCGACCCTTTAGGGGTTGATTTTCCAAAAAACACATGACCCTTAAATTTTGTTTCTAATTTTGAACTAATATATAAATTTTCATGTTTTTAACTTCAAAAATGACAAAGTTGCGTACTAAGTTAAATTGAAGAAATTAACCCTTTAAGGGATGATTTTCCAAAAAAATGTGTTGAAGTTAACTTTTGTTTATTACTATAAACATACATAAAAAAAATCATACTTATAACTCTAAAACTGACGAAGCTGATTTATATGTAAAAGACTTCCAACCCCTATTTTTAGGGGATGAATTTCCAGAAAACAGTGATACAGTTATTTTTTGTGTCTAACTATAAGCTTATATATAAATTTTCAAGCTTCTAACTTCAAAACTGACGAAGTTCCCATACAAACTTTAACAACCTTATTCGACCCTTTAGGGGTTGATTTTCCAAAAAAACACATAACTCTTAAATTTTGTTTCTAATTTTGAACTAATATATAAATTTTCATGTTTTTAACTTCAAAAATGACAAAGTTGCGTACTAAGTTAAATTGAAGAAATTAACCCTTTAAGGGATGATTTTCCAAAAAAATGTGTTAAAGTTAACTTTTGTTTATTACTATAAACTAACATAAAAAATTTCATATTTATAACTCTAAAACTGACGAAGTTGGTTTGTATGAAAGTGACTTCTAACCCTTATTTGTACCCCTTAGGGGATGAATTTTCAAAAATCCGTTCTTAGTGGACGTCTCCTTAGCAGGAACTATCTACCTACCAAATTTCATCTTAATCGGTTCGGCAGTTTCTGAGATTTTTTGTTTAATCAGCGGTGTGTCGCTTTTCAATTTTATATATATAGATAATCTATCATCATTCGAATATATTCGAATAATTGTTCGTATATAAATTGAATAATTGTTTGATAGATTGAATACCGACTGAAACAACCGAATTCAACGTAACTAGAAGAAACTAGCATAACCAAACAGAGAGGATAGAACCTTAGAGCGATAGCCGCTTCCACACCATTTTTTTTTCGTTTCACTGTGGTATGAAACTGATATAAATGGGTAGATATTGGTAAGTAAAAAAACAAATAAAATTGTTCTTTACCCATTTATCCAGGCAATATCGAAAATAAATGTCGGGGAAGCAGGGAGCCCAGCTTCTATAGAACGACTGTGCAAAACGAAAAAGGCTTTAGACATGTCATGATTATAATATTGAATGATCGAATGACGAAAATGCAAGCTACATAGAATAAAGTACCGTTGCGGTTTTTACGCTTATGTTTATTTATGTATTATATTACTTTGTTAAGCTTCATGACTGATGTATAATATTTTATTATGGAATTTATTCTTTATTTTGGAACTTATCAAGTAAGTCTTCGGTAGTATAGTGGTCAGTATCCCCGCCTGTCACGCGGGAGACCGGGGTTCGATTCCCCGCCGGAGAGATTAGTTTTATTTTTGTAGTGATGTAAGTTTTTGTGATATCACTTATTTGTAATACTGTCATTATGATAGCAAAAATAGCTGTAATTTTTATTTTAAATTATACAAAATATAGGTCGACTCAATCTTATTAAGCTATCGAACAGTTTCCATACACAGAAAAACCTCGAGAATAGAAATAAGAACACGTCTCGAAAAAGTAAAAGTGCTTTCGGTCACAATTCTGGTGCAATTCAATAAAATTGTAGTGAACCGCAGATTTATCGCTGCCATTTTTACCTCTGGACCTTTGTCCTTTGTTTTAAATTCATTGTTCGAACACAAATGGATTGGAACATGGGTTGATTGTGATTGCTAAATCGATGACCTATTTAGATTTTTTCTTTGAAGGGGCAATTAAGAGATACAGAACTTAAAAGGGGAACGGAAAGTGTTCTTAATTTCAGACTAACTTTGGCGGTAGATGACATTCACAGAGTATTTAGATTTTATTACTTTAGGTGCTCAACATGGCCTCAAGATACTAAAAATATCTGTGAATAGAAAATTATTCTCCTTCTTTATTTTGTCCTACGGAAGAAGTTGTTCTGTCTTTGCACATTGTTCTAATCTGTTAAAAAGCTGGCGTTCGAAAACTATATCGGAAGTTATTTACAAAAAAAAGTTTTATGTTAAGTCACATTACACATAACAGAATAAATAACTATGTAGCTATGTAATCAACGAGACATGGGAAGGTACTCCACGTTCCTGCACTTCCAAATAAAGTAAGACTACCGTGCGACTGATGGAGATACGATTTCCCAAAGGTTTATTTTTATCTCTCTTGGAGCCGCAGCCACTGTTTAGCATAATGAAAGTTGGTAATGTAGTTTTAAAGTAATTGCTATCTCAGGCTTCTAATTAAATTTCTACTTTGAAGGGATGAGATATTAGAGATGTTCTAGTCGGACTTTTCAATTTTTTTTGTTTGTAACTATGAAAAAATGGAGATAATTGGGTTTGTAAGTTACGGTTGAAGGATTTGGGGAGATTCGATTTTTGACGCCAAGTCATCTTGCTGGACCACGGACCCGAATAGCACCAGACTTTTTCTCTCAAGTTTCCGTGTTACGAATGTTACGATGCTGCGCACGCATGCATGCACCGGCAGCCAAAAAGCGACAGGATGAAGTTAAGTGATAACTGTCTCTCAAGTTTCCGTGTTACGATTGTTACGATGCGCGCACACCGACAGTAAAAAGTGGCATGATGAAGTTAGCTGATAACTGTTTCTCAAATTTCCGTGTTACGATTGTTACGATTCGCGCACACCGACAGCCAAAAAGTGGCATGATGAAGTTAGCTCATAACTGTTTCTCAAGTTTCCGTGTTACGAATGTTACGATGCGCGCACATCGACAGCCAAAAAGCGACATGATGAAGTTAGCTGATAACTGATTCCTTTTACAAACAAAAAGTTGTGGCATACGCATATACGGGATGAAATCTTTAGCTACTTTTGTTCTGTTACGCCAAAGACGTATAACTTCTAACGTGCGTATATAAGTACACACACACGTTTTTTACGTATTTCAGCTGTTGTAGTGTGGGAGCGCCAGTATTGAGCGGGGGCTTGAGAGTCAGTCGTTTCTCCCTTTCTTCTCTCTTTCTTGGCCAGCAACATTTCGATGATACCTTTGGTGTTGCGGATGTCCATGGGCAACGATAGCCACGTACCATCAGGTGGATCGACAGCTCGTTTGTCAGCTATTTTCATAAAAATAAAACAATCACATGTAGCACCAGATTTCTCACCTACTCAATTGTTCAGCTTTGTATCGTAGTGACAGCTGGCAAGGCCGAGTGCGTACGTAATATTAAACCGGCCGGCGCTGAGGCGACCGGAACAGCGTGCACCAAGACTTGTTATGCTAAGGAGGCTAGTGAAAAGAAAAGTGACCAACTACATCACAGCGAGACATTTATTAACTCGATAGGAATATTGACCAATATATTATATCATACAGCAAGTGAGATCGAATTATTGAGTATATGGAGCAAAGTTACTCAAGGCTGAGCTAATAAATTAATCTTATGATGGTTGCTATTAAACGTTACTAATTAATCCACTGGTTCGTATGTTATGATTCGTCCGGTACCAATAACTTTTCTTAATCTTATAATTTGTTTTAGGGTCCCGTAGTCTAAACGGAACCATCATAGTTTCGTCATGTCCGTCCGTACCTCCCCTACGGGTAAAGTGGGGATGACTTTTTAACCGACTTCAAAAAAGAGGAGATGTTCAATTCGACTGTATTTTTTATGTTTGTTACCTCAGAACTTTCCACTGGGTGAACCGAGTTTGATGATTCTTTTTTTAATCGAAAGCTGGTGCTTGTCATGTGGTCCCACTTAAATCTGACGAGTAGTTTTTGAATTATCCCTAATTTTGATGTGATGACTGTTCGCTTGTACGAAACGGCAATTTCATACTTAAACACCTGATATTAATTCTTACAGTGAATTATGTTGTTATGTTGTTCACCATCTTGGACTCCATCGCCACTTACCATCAGGTGGGATTGTTGTCAAGCACTGACTTATCTAATGTAAAAAAAAAAAAAAAAAAATGTTATCATAGATGTTTTCCCTCTGTCTTCGGAAAATTGCATAACTTGCAGTGCGAGATGCTGATGTCATCAAATGAAGGCAGGTAGTGTACAGCTCTGTAGTCTGAGATGTACTTAATGATCCTGTCCTTCGTAACATCCGTACTCGGCAGTCAGCATTGTTCAGTCAACATAAAATGTCTAATAGTTAATGCGTCAAAGAATGTACAGATTTTTTATGTACTTATTAACACAGCATATTATGATCAAAGTATGACATTTTATTTAATGACAAAATATGCTTTTAAACCCAAGGTATATCCCACCTATATTTATTATTACCTACCTACATATATTTATATTTTCGATTCCGACTATAAGATTGCTCAATAATTTAAGTATCTGATTAAGAAATCTGATGTTTCATCAGCCTAAGTAAACCACCATGCAATTTTTATTATTAAATAATTATGATAATTATGCAAGCTTACCTGCCTCTTGTTGGAATGGCATGAAAACTTTTAATTTACATATTTCAGAAATCAGTCAGAATGCCAAAATAATTTATGTCCCCCGCAGGCCCGAAAGGAATCGATATTACCTTTAGTATAGATTGTGTCTTGGTCCAAGGGTGACGTGAGCCAGCCACTTACTAAACTACTTAGGTACCTAATATCCCGTCTAC
The DNA here is from genome assembly GCA_951805285.1 of Thymelicus acteon. Taxonomy (NCBI): domain Eukaryota; kingdom Metazoa; phylum Arthropoda; class Insecta; order Lepidoptera; family Hesperiidae; genus Thymelicus; species Thymelicus acteon. The sequence goes on from OX638213.1 coordinate 22,080,504, forward strand.
AAGTTTTTCGGCTATTTACATAAAAAATTGTTCTCTGGAGGGTTATGGTCTAAGAGGTAGAGGTAGGCCAAAGATGAGGTGGAAAGACGAAATAGAAAATATTGCAGGTCACAACTGGGCTGAAGTTGCCAAAAATAGGGTCATTTGGAATTCTCTGGAGGAGGCCTTTACCCGTAGAGGGGTCCTGTAAGTCTATATACATACATTTTAAACAAATAGCAATGAGTCAGATAGAAATTATACTAAATACAATTTATACTAATGACTGATGTACTAAATTGAAATGTAATTAATTAAGAAAAATACTAAATGAATCACTCGTTTAAATTTAAATTAATTGATTGTTTATATATATAAAAAACAAATGTATCAAATTTTAGTCAACATTTTTTCCATTGTATAATTACTATATTTTATGACATATTATTTTTTGAACTCAAATCAATTTATTGTTATTAATGATGCTATTCATGGTAATAATATTAATAATGAGTATTAAATTTAAATTAATCATTTTCTCTTTAATTTAATATATTTATAACATTCGAAATTGTATCTTACAGGAATAAAAAGGCTTTTTTATTTTTTATTTATTTTATTTATTTACATAAAAAATTATTCAATTCAATTTACACAAAAATATATTCAAATGGTTTAATGACAACCCGATTTAGTTTGAAAACCTTCTACGTTAACAATAAGAATGAATTCTTCATAAACGCAACATGGGTAAGTACTCTAAGTACACAAATCCATCAAACGAAGGTTCTGGCAAGCCGCTGCGCTGCGGAGCGCGCAAACAGTATTATCATTCGTCACCTCCTTACACGAGTCACGATTCCCATTACTTCACAACTGAAAATAATTTACCTAGCGTTCGACATTTCTCATTGCCGCGTATGTAGATTATGCTTTCATTCATCTCTATCTAGCGCCACGGTGACTGTTGTGACCATTAACTTAGTGTCTATGAAGAATTTTCTTTCGACAGCTGGTACAACTTCACAAAAATATTTTTTTTTATACTGTAGAGTCTCCCTTATAAATGATATAAATCCCCTTTATAAATGAATTTAATTAGCGACCAATATCGAATATTTCGTTCTTTATTGCTTACTTGTCTTATAAACAAGATTACAATTTACAATGGGCGGACTTACAATTTCGTCTTCTGTCATCTTGATCTTATAGAAGGAGTTGGCGAATTCGCTCATTTGCGTGTGGCTAAGTATCTATCCAAGTAAGATGCACATCATAACACCCAGCATAATATTCTTGTAAAGTCCGCACTTATCCGTCCAAGTCTACGCATTGTATTTGCGTTATTAGCAGCTTGTTAGCAGCCAAAGGTGAATGTTCAGACGTTACCCTTTTGTTACTGAAGTCAGAAAACCAATAGGATTCAACACATGACCGCCTGAGGCAGTCACATGTAGGCCACACGTTCCATTCTGTCCGCTGTCGCATGGTCTCCGCAGTCCGTACCCAAGTCTCGTGATAACAGCGCCTTGTCATCTGCGCCCGCGCATCGCTCGGCGCGCTCGCGTCTCTCTTCAGTTAAAAACGCGCAAATCGACTTACGCAAAGTGTTACTTTACTGTCAATTGTTAATTGTGTCGAGTACTATTCATTGAAGTATTATTGAAGTGTTTTAAACTAAGTGTATTTTAAGAGGCTAAGATAACTTGGAATATTTTTTTACTATTCGGTAAGCCGTGACGGAATCGTTTAGATATTTACTTATAGGTAGAGGAAGGCTATTGTTAAAGAAACTTAATTAGGTAATTAGCGTGAAGATTTGACTTGTGTGACTGAATAGGAGCTAATTTCTGTAGTATTGTGAACTAATTGCATGCGTCCATTTGTATATCATACTTATTTTTTAAACATTGAGGTACAACCTCGGCAGTTTTAACGTAGGCTTGAAGCGCTTACTTTATTTCTTTACACAATAAACTACATGAGGTGAGATCCTATATCCAAGGAAGTCGTTGGTGCATTTAAACGATATCTAAACCCAAAGGAATTATCACCGTTGACCTGTCAAAGGTCAGTGAAGAGTACAATAATTTGGTTGCCCTCCCAAAGATAATAGGAACTTGCTGGTTGTAGAACCTGAGAAGGTAGTTGATTGCAAAAAATACCGGCCAGGATAAAACGAACTTCTGGATAAAGGAATTCCTGTGTGATGTTCAGGTGTTCTGTTACCTGAAGTAAATAGCATAGGTCTTCGTGTAACATACGAGAAGACATAATTACGTAGTTACTGGTTCTCGTATTCGGTGTTTAATCGAAATGGGCTCAGTTTTCTTCGTAGAAAAGACGATAAATGTGACATTATTGTAGATACTAAAAATTATTTAGTTATCATTAAAAAAATATTGTATTAATTTGAAACGATCTAAATAATTTAATGTCACCTGTGTGGTGACTGTTTGACTGACAACGCACTGCATGAACCAGAGGACATAGAAATATGAATCTTTTTATCGGAGTTGTGTATACACTGTAGAAAGCACTTAGAAATGGTTTTTTATAGTTTCCTGAAGGTAATTTGAGTAAAGCGAAATTAGTAAATTCGTCCAATTTACTTAAAACATAAAATTACCACTCCGTAACTGATCAATTAATAAAATAAGTTTCACGTGCACACATGAGGCCATCACTATCTCTCGTCCAGCCACACACGCTGCTCAAATCACTTTTACTTTAATCTCGATCTATGCGTCAATTGATGTTATGCATACAACGAAATTCGGCACCGGCCTTTCTATTCTATAATGAAGACCGAACTAATTTAAAAATAACAATTTCACTAAGAGTTTTTATATAAAAAGAACGCATATGTGTACTTTTGTGCTGAAAAACCCATTGTTATGCTAATTTGGCGGTGTATTAATTATTTTACCGTGCATGCGATATAAAACATTTCAATTTGTGAAAGCATTGCAATGCTCACTTTGTTGCAAGTTGTTTAGGAAAGCAAACACCATTCATTAATCTGGCGCTAACTAGTTTTACGTCTTTATTGTAGCCGTAGCAAATCGGTACTTTATCGCAGGAAGGAAAACAATATAATTTAACATGGACATAACCTTCACTGTTACGTCTTTTTATGTGATTTAAGAACAGTAATTTTCCGGAAAGCATTGCAGCCACGACAGTTATCTTCGTCGGACGTACGCTACAACACAACGATACGGTGATGATTATTGTCGAAGGAATTATACTCTATCCACTGTACAGATTTCCTCTGGATTATGATTTTCAATATTTTCCTCGTTAGCTTTGCTTCTTCTGGGTTTTACAACGAATGTATGTCACTGACAAGTACCTACCTACTGTAGACAGCATTAACGATGGAAAGTAATCACTTTCCATTAATAATACCCTCAGTAATACCTTCAGTAATTACAACGTCATTGTATAAAGACGCGTGTTGAATTGTACATAGTTGTGTACTTACTAATGTTTATGTAAACCAACTAGAAACTCTTAAAGTAGGTTTGATTGTATGACAAACATACTAGTATACCATAAAAGCCTAAAAAAATGAAAAATGGATAGTGTTTTATGACATTGATGGCTCTAAAGTCCGGTTTAGACGTATTAAGTAGTTAAGTAGATAACTAAATTTTAAGTAAATTTTAAATGAATAATTTTTAGTGCGCGTCCACACGTAATAATTTAGTAAAGCTCTTTAGTTAGTACAATTCTACCTAATTACTTAAGCATTTTACTAAATTTTAAGTAAAAAGTGCCTGTCTAAACGTGTTAAGTGATAAGCTCCGCCCACCTACTTAACAGAAAATAGAAAAATTTGTAAATTACTTGTCTACTTGATTACTAAATTTTAACTACTAAATTGTCAGTTTATACGTATTAATTTGCTTTTTAATTAAAATTTAGTTAACTACTTAACTACTTAATACGTGTAAACCGAACATAACGACCTTGTTTGATGGTGGCGTCGGCTGCGGCGGTGATAATACGTGCGGCGTGCGCGCACAGTTATCACTTGCAGACACCTTGGGGCTTGTCGCTTGACGTGTGTACACAGTACACTATCTAGAGATAGCTATACAGTATACATGTTGTATTATCATCCACAAGGTTGCGGAATGCGCAAAAATATAAACTACACGCAAGATCCACTATCTCAGGTAGACGCTTCAGATGACCGTCGATGTCATTTTAATCAATGACTTATCTTCGAATATTAATTCCCTATGCAAAATTGCATTTTTTACAATAGGAATATATGATTATTTCGATATTTTAATATCATAATCTGCTGTTTGGGAATGTTATTTATCATGTCCCTAAATCCTAATAAGATAATAGGATGATTCTGATTGACTCAGATCTCGCCATCAAATAATTTATAAGTAGGTACTCCAGTACCTTTGCCCAATCACATCTTTCAACGTAAGACATGGTCTTGATCGCCATCATGATCCTTTGTTTTACACAGCTTACATCACTTTTACATTTACCGAAGTAAATTTAGCGTTTAATATTGAGTTAGAAGCTAGTAGTTACGTAACATACTAAAGTGTATATTTTGTTATTGTGCAATAAACAAAACGTTATAAAAATAGAAAATCAATTTACCATGAATACGTCCCACGGTAACATCATTATAGATTTTTAACAGAAGTGTTAACTGATAGTTTTGGCTATAACGGATTTAAAAATTAAACACGGAGGAATTTTATAAATATTTATTAAAAATATTGATATAACCATAAAGATAAAAGTCCATAATAAAAAATGTAAAATATAGAATAAAAATGTTAATGGCTCTTAGTTTATTACGGCTATGGATGTAAGACTAATGGCTTGTTTCTTAATAGCTTATTCAGGACTCTACTTGAAGATTGTGAAACAAGCCCTAAGAATATCAAACAATTCCTACTTAAGAGCAAAACCATTTCAAGTGGTATTGTTGATAAATATCTCTAAAAGCGACCCGATTTTTTATAAGAAATCAGAATTTGGTTCAGGTTAATGTAATGGAACTAGGGCTGATGATTGGCAGCACCTTAATGCCGTCCTTGGAGACCGTCTTCACACAAAAGTTGGGGATGTTCATGAAGAGCCTCTTGTGGATCTCGGAGACGCATAAATTTAAAATTCCATAGGCTTCCACTTCCGTTAAATCTATCACAAAATTAACGATCAGCATTACAAGTAACTGCTAACCAGTGGTTCGTACAAACTGGCTTAATCATTGCGGTCCTAAAATAACTCCACTATTTTCATGCTAACAATTAAAGTTCATAGATTCATCTAGAACAGTGCCTTATAATTAGATATCTGCTTTTTATTCAACGTTAACAACCGCAATTATTTAATTGTTATAAATTCCGTCAAGTTAATTATGAGTTACTAGAAGTGACTGCTACAATATTATTTTATTCGTTTAGTCAGCATTTGTGAATAGAAAAAAATATTAAACATATTTTCACAACGCAGCAGCGCTCCTCCATTCACCTTAGGTACTTGTATAAAAGACTTATTAACATCGAATTATTGTTGTTCAATAAAGATGAAAAATGAAACAACCAATGCGATGCGGCAATGTTAAGAATTCTGTTAATCCTTAGACGGAGTCTCTTCTTGCGCGGCAAGGATAGTGAGGGCGGCGGTATACACTGCACTCAGTGAACTGTACAACGACATTTTATTTCTTTATTTTATATTTCGGCTTTATATTTAAATCAAATGGTGCTTTAGAACAATGACATAATTATCTCTGTGAGTTCTCTACCTGCCTGGTTGCTTAGGAAACATCATATTACGTATTTCGGTGCCAAATTCGGTTTTTTTTATGTGAACATACTTTTTAGCTGGCAACGCCGCCATGTTGACTGTAACTTTGAAGATAGTAATTTATTAGATATAAATGTACCTATCTGACCTGGTCTATAATATTTGCTTAATATGCTCAAGCCCAGCAATCCACCAAAGCCATGGCTGGCGAACGGCACCTGTAAGCAGGTCGCCAAAAAATCCATATAGTATAGCTGGGCGCCATTTTCCTCATCAAATCCCGCCATCAGGACGTTCACGATATACGGAGTCTGAAATATATATACTAGAATCAATAACATGCATATAGGTGGTAAGGTGGTCAAGTGAAAGGAGAAGAATTAGTAATAGACTTTCATATTGACGTATAATATAATTCGTATAAAGCGAAAAACATATAACGCTTGTAATATGATTCATATAAATATTTAAATTTTCAAAAACAAATCGCAGATTGTTAAATACAATTCTCTATATTTGTTCCAGGCCAAGAATGGCAGATAAAGTTTGTGACTAATATTAAACTGATAAAGCTAAAGTTTATGGCTCAACTTTGTTGGAAAACTAGAACGGAGAAACTAGAATAACTAGATCATCCTAGAGTATCTAAACATGACCGTTCAACGTCCGGTCACTGAGCGCAAATCCGATGTGACACCCGTCACATAACACGTTACACGAATGATACTTATCTAACGATAAGTAGCGATAAGCTTACGAGATAGAGGTAAGAGCTGTAAGCTATCACGCTCCAGGCGAGATCATTACGAAACGAGCTTTACACGTTACGCAAGACTTCATTTGTTTTGATATCCGAATGTTACGGTAGATATAAAACACTGCAGTAATGAGTGGTGTAAACGAGAAGCCAGTTCCGTAAGAACTGGAGCCAATTGATGTTATTGCTGGTTTTGGATGCCCGATAGTGCAAATTTGATGAAGTTAAAATTATTTTCCTTTAACCGAGAAGAATCTTTGCCGAAAAGAATTTGGTAAATCTGGCGTAAGCTGTGGAAAATAAAATCGTGGTCTTTTAGTACCTGTAACTGATGGAAATGAAAATAAATGTGCCTATTTAACTGAAATCAATCCAAAAGGAATCCATAGACTTAAATATGTTGGAGAAAATGTTAGTAATTTTATTGAAACACCTTAATAATGACACTGATGAACCCGTGGATTTATTACAGACATTTGCAAGGCTTCCAAATGATCTGCAAGACTCGTGTAGCAATTTCAGTTATTACTTTGGTACCGAACAAATATACAGTAATGATGACATTATGTTTTAGCTAAATTACTAAATAGCTAGAGGCAATCTCTAGGGATGTGAAGAGTGCAATCAAATCACAGATAACGATAATTATACGATAACCAGTAGGTTCTTGTGTTACCTAAAATATTCTTATTGCAAATCATATAGCTGTTGAATGTTCCCGCTATTTTAATTCGATAATTGGGCGTCAAGGAATTTGTTAACCAAGACTTGGACGAAACTCGAAGTTTTTTTTCTGTACAAAAGTTAATGGTTTTTGCCATTTCATCCGGCGAGGTATTTTAAGTAACGTTGGACCTTTGTTGATCGATGAGTTTCATTTTTACAAACCCTGTTTTGAAGAGGATTAAAAAAATCCTTACCACTGCAACGCAATTTGCACCTTCCGTGTTAATATGGTGACGTTCGTGATGTAACCATGATCAAATACAAAAATCGTGAGTACCTGTTTGCATTAAAAATGTTTAGTATCCGCGATAATTAACTTTAAAATAATTACATAATTTTATTAAAATTTATGTGATATGTGCTATTTTTCAGTCTTTCACTGTTTGTCCCTGTATTCTTATATGTCTGTTGTCTGTCTATCGGCTGTCTGCAGCCTCATACACCTGATACATAAGAAAAAAAAAATTGCTGACACTAATCCACTCTGGAGCAGCGTGGTGGAGTATAATCTAGGCTTCCTCAAGCAGAGTTCAGTAGTGTACCATTAATGGGTTACCAATTGCTTATGTACCTTGAGCTTATCAAGTATTGGATGAGATCGGAAAATCCAGATCGTAAAATAATTCACAACCTAATATCAGTGTTCCCAGTATGTAGTGAGCCTGTCTGAATCCGTTTTCCGAATGGGACTGACATTTACGTGACAAGATGTTTCCTCTCGAGTAACACATATATTCTCACACAAGAGAATTTCTAATGTGAGATTGTGGGTATGTGAGAGTATATTTGTTCAGTATACATAATATAGGAAAAAATATGTTTCAATTTCTTAAATCGCTCATACGATCGGAAGATGTATATCGCGTCTAAACAGTTCTATAAACAGTTTTTACCAATACCCCATTCTGCAAGGCGTCATTCATATTCTTCCTGGTGAAATACGTGACCGCTGACGTTCCGAGCTGGTACTTGTTCCTCATCTTGTACAGCTCGAGGTTCTTGCAGACCAGCTGCGAGAACTGGGTCCTGTCTCCGACGTCTCCGTTGAGACCCATCACCTGCCTGTCCGATATCTCGTATAGCTTATCTTCATCTGAATTAGAAGAAAAATTCATGGAGTTTAACTACATAAATAAATAAAATAAAATTGAGGAATACACTGAGGTGATGAGATTAAAGTTCGGAAGTCCTGTTTAAAGTCTTGGGAGTAATCAATTTTTAAATGCTTCTTTTACATTTCAATAAGTAGCATTCGTAACCGATGCTGCTTAGAGAATTAAATCTAATAACTCAAGTAGGTACTTAAGTTATAAAAAGTCTTTAGCCGTATTGGGGCGGCTTAGAATACTAACCCCAATCCCACGTGTCGGATGGGTGTTGTACGAGGCGACTAAATCCGGCCCGCTAGTGGTAGGGCCCCTCCAGAGGTTATATTGGTAATATTGATTTAAATTTTATTGTTTATTAATACCATTATTGCGATTGTTATTTCTCCATGGGGTTCGCCTGGATAGCTACCACCTTTGAGCATGAGTCAGCCGCCAAACGACTCGTCGTGTTCCGGCTGGGGGCTTGATAGCGAGTTCTTTCTTTCTTTTTCTTCTCTCTTTCTTGGCCGGCAGCGCATGAGTGATGCCTTTGGTGTTGCTGGTGTCCATGGGCGACGATAGCCACTTACCATCAGGTGGATCGTCAGCTCGTTTGCCGGCTATTTCCATGAAAAAAGGTATAAAAACTTTTAGTAGGTACTAAAAGTGTGTTTTAGGGCTAAAATAGCAAAGTAATTAGGTTTATCGTAAAGGCTTTGAAAGTAAGACTGTTAATTAACCTTGTCTGTACTGCATCCATTATTAATCATCGTGATTCGTGATCAAGTTCACATCAGTGTCAGTTCAGTTTCCACAGTATTGGCTCTTATAAAAGTATTATCGTATTTTTATCATAATAATTTATTTATCTTTTCTCGCAAGATGAATAGACTGATTAGAATAAATAACAAAGTGCGCGTACGTAAACTAACCACAATATTTCATCGATGAAGGCAGTAGATCTACTACAAAAAATATCTATATTTTTTTCGCTTCAGAGATAAATAGTGTAAAGCGAATAAGAAATAATAATTAATAATTAGAGAAGGCTTCTTACCGTCTTTCATGAGTACAATATTCTGCAAGTTCATCTGGTCCGCCGCTAGGATGGTGAAACCCGTGCACTGCATCCCCAGGAGACATTGGAAATGAAGATGAAATGTTGCAGCCATCTTCCAGCTCTATTATCTTAAGGCGGATGAAGTGTTACAAAACGCTGAGCGTTAGTCTTATAATTTTTATACAATATCGATGCTAATAAATTATCTTGGGTGTTACTGATTACTACTCATAATAGACGTCAGTCTGTTACAAATAATGACAACGTAATAGTGTTTTATACTCTGTCATATTATGACAGAAATAACTGTATTCTGCACGGAAGTATGGTGTCTGTGTTTCGTGGTATTCTGTATTCCGTCCGTGGTATTGATTGCGGCATAGATAAGACTTTTTTCTTAGATACTTCGCTCAAATTAAAGGAAAAAAGGCTAAATAGATTTATTTAAGATTAGAATCTTACGTATTCCGGGATAACCCCTTATGTTATTCCAGATCATATTCTTTTCTTCCAGAAAATCCGTTTCATACTTTTTGCGTGAATGAGTATCAAACATCCGGACATTACTCACAAACTTTCTTATATTATGATGTAATATTAGTAGGATAATTTTTACTTATCATGTTTTGAGCATAATCGTAAACACTGTGACGCGAAGGAAGATTCAAGATACGGCATGTCGCAATGTGTGCAAGCCCTTAAAGTAAAATTCTTACACTATCTTTACAACCAACGCAAATATTGACGAGTGACGCCACTGACGCCCAAGCTGTTATCATGTAACGTGTTTTAACCGACTTCAAAAAAGGAGGAGGTATTCAATTCAACTGTATTTTATATGTTTGTTACTTCAGAATTTTCGACTGGATGAACCGATTTGGATGATTTTTTTTTAATCGAAAGCTGGTGCTTGTTTTGTGATCCCACCTAAATTTTAGCCAGATCTGACGAGTAATTTTTGAGTTATTTTGAAGTCGGTTTTTTTTTTTTGGTAAAATTCAGATTATCTATTTCACGTTACTTTATACTTTAACCAATTACTATGATGTTATGCATGTTTGCATAAAAAAACACTGTCCGCGTGAAGCTCTAAAGGCCGCTAGGACCAACAGCAATTGTCCATTCGACAGAAAAAAAAATTCCATCGTCTTTTTTTAGTAAAACTATAGCACCGAAAACCCAATATCGCTGTCCCCATCAGATCAAACATTTGGCTTCAGCTTATTATGGCCTTCTGCAGGAGCCGGGTCCCTCCCTCCTCATAACTGAGAAGGCCTAGAATATACCACTACAACGGGGGATACTGGCCAACCCAAGAATCGGAAAATTTAACCCGCCTGCAGGCCGTAATGCCTTAGTGACAGCTATTGAATGATAACCGCTGCAGCCGATGGTTTAATGTGCCCTCCGAAGCACGGAACCTTTACGGCCTACTAAACAGGTATACCTACGGAACTATACCCAACATAACAGCGCCAAAGAAACGTTAGTGTCCATGTGTTCATGAAACATATTTTTATAATGCTTATCGTGATGATAATAATTTACACTAATTTCTCAGTTGAAGTCATTGCAGCAATTTGATTGTTAAATTGTTCCAAAAATGATTACCACTAAGCGATTATATTCAAGTGTCGAGAGCAAAAAGTATCATGTTATTACTATAGTGAAGAGTTTTTACTACTTACCCAGCAATCTTTTTTCTATAAAATTAAAAAAAAAACCTGTTGCCGCCGTCGACTTTACTCATCTGACTGCTCGATGCTTTTGTGTCATTACGTAGTCATTAAGAGTAAGAATATCTTATGTGAAAAGAGTATGATATTAGCTCACTTTAACCTGAGGATATTAGTAACATAATGTAATGAATAACATTTTTATACAACAACGATAAACTTGCCAAAATAGAGCATTTAACATTTGGGAAAATATCTTCGGCAGCAAAGGTGAATGATCTTTATTTGTATATCTATCAATGTATCTAAGTGTTTCATAAACCGATTTGTGATGCAATCAGCATAATAGCCAAAGAACTGTCTTTGGGTACCAACAGCAGAACAATATTTCATTGCTAAGGAGCACCGCGCATTGCACGGCGCGGCGCGGCGACCGCGGTTGTCGGATTTTGTATGCGTTTATTATGATTTATAGGTAACGCACACTGGACCGGTTGACACCCGAGCAATATAAATCCGCCGCGTGTCACGTCCATTGCGTGCTGCTCGTAAGAAAGCCTGGGTCATACTTGCTCGAAACTGTAAACATTTCATAAACTGCCGAAGTCTCCAGCCTCCGTGACGATATCAAAGAGAATAACTGCTCAAGGTGTTCCCTGAAGCATAAGAGCTCTTTATCAATTCCATCCAGAGCTTTCGTACGCGTCATTGCGTAACTATGATTAAAAAAGTCGTCTTGAGCTAGCTAGCTACCTTTTAATATAAGTGTATTACCTACTAATCTATATCGAATTTTATACACGTATCAGTAAGCTCTCCGATTATAATCTGTTATTTAAGTAATTACGTGCATAATTTTGGTAGCTAAGTGTCACCATATCGGGTAACTAGTTTAGACTGATCAGGAGTTGAGTGATGGATAGCTTTCTAAGTGGATAGCGGATTATTTGAGATTGATCCATAGAAAGTTAAGTGAGGCCAAGTTGTGGTCGAAACTTCGCCTGCGTGATTCGGTCGTGACCAGGCGCATATAAACTGCTTTATTTCCTCTTTTTCATCGAACCTCTGCGTTTACAGGAATAATTTCAGGCTCACATAAAATAGTTTTCCACATTTCTAGGTGCCAAGTTGTAAAGAATATCTTAAACTATGTAAATAAATGACTTTACAAGGTTTGTTGCATATGAAAATATTTAATTTATTTTGATATTATAAATTCATAATAACCTCATGAATCGTGTAACTACTCGCCAAGTTTTCTCAGATCCTTTCTACAAGAAGTATCTGGTGTGGCCTGTGGGACTTCTAGGTGGCTTTTTCGGATAAATCGGGAATTGGACGTCAATTAAATATGAAGAAAAATAATGTATCGCATCATTTTAATCTGACAGTCGTTTATTTAATGAAACAAGTGGCTCCCGAATGTCGAACCGAATGAAGAACCTAATTTTAATACAATTAGGTCGAAAATCTTCGCCATCTCTACCTTTCTACAGTACACTGTGCGCAAGCACCTTATTCGCATAAGAAAGTCATTAATATCAAGGTCACTTTCATTATAGAATAATTATACTTTCACATAACTCCTGTAATAGCGATGGAATTATCATTTTTGCCGTTAATATTACAATTTCTAAACAATCGGAATCCATTTGATGTGTGGGAGATATATCTAATACAAGTATGTAACCGCCCTCGCTTTGCTTCGGTTTTCTTCATTTTTTACACCTTGGGTTATATTAATGGACTTTTATTAAGGATTCCTAATTTTTTTGAAAATAGAATATAGCCTATGTTACCCGGGGATAGTGTAGCTTTCCAACAGTGAAAAAATTTTTCAAATCGGTTCAGTACTTTCGGAGCCTATTCAATGCAAACAAACATACAAATCTTTCCTCTTTATACTATTAGTATAGATAATTATTATTCACCTATGTCTATGTCTATTTATCGAGTTTGATTTTTCGATGTTGTAAGTTGCAAAATATTATCTCTGTTTCAACACGTTATCTCTCTCAGAACCTTTCATCTAAAATTAATTAATTGTCAACTTGACGAGATATAATTTACTTCAGGTGAATGATAACTTAATATGTAACGCGCAGACATGCACTCCATATTTGGGTCAATGCATAACTTTCTTCAATCAAGTATTCAATGCTTACGTAATTAATTTGACCTGAAAACATATAATTCTTGGTATTTTTAAAAATGTTCGAAGCTAACCTAAGAACAGGTACATTATGTCAATTTTATCTGTTTTTTTTTTAGTAATTCACACACATACAATAATTATGAGCATTACTTTCAACATCGCACTAGAACCTTATCTGAGCAACATTAAAATAATAAGCAGAAAAGATTTTTTTTTAATACTTTAATACTTTAACACAGTTTCGGCTTACAACCATTACACATTATACTATGCCATCTTTAACTACGTAGCTACGTCACTAATGATGACTGTATGAAGTTACCAAGTCAAGGCTCTCTAAATTGACACCACACTGCGAGCTATGGGATATTTGTACTTATTATAAGCACTATTACTTCTTCAGTGATATTTGGCAACACCACATAATCGAAAGTGTCAACTACACTGGTCATGTAATTAGCATGCTCTGATCTGCGACCTGCGACTGTGAGTGCGGAGTGCGGAGTGCGGTGTGCGGTGGATTATCGGCTAAAATGCATTAAAATGGATGGATGGATATAATTTGTATTCAATCATTCCACCTATTCAATTTATAAATAGTTATAATGCCATAATTATTATTAAAGAGAATGAATGTGATAACCTGAATTAATAACATTAAATTACATTTTATTCCATGGTATAACTTGATAGCTACACCAGAAGTGAGAAATACCTTTATTATCAGTCAAATTAAGTATGTTATTTACGACGCAGATTAAATTCGACTGAAGAAGAAAAATGTCAGCGTTTCTCTTATCTCACTAATCTTTCTGGGATGAGGAGGAAAACCAGATACGAAAATTCTAAAAATATTAACGCCACCACTGTGCGAGTTATGTCAGTAACTCAAGAACTATAAAGTTTTATTAACCAGTAATAATAATTTGTATGTCACTTCTCCCTATAATATTGTGAGCGCGAACAAAATAAGCACGCACATTTTACACCTTGCAATAAGAACAATATTATCGTAACTTAATCAATGAAACCTTAATCAGATTCCGCTCGAGATTCTCTCTAGATCTGCTAAAAGCTACTCAAATCAACGCAGCAAGTCACACGCAGCCATTCTCACTATTAGACTAATCAGTTGCACTCTGGCATCATTCTGGCTACACAAAGATTTCCTAAGAACCCCTCAGTAGACACCGTTGGTCGCCTACTTCCAAAGCGATCGACGGGAAGCTTGGGAAGCTCTCATGACCGTTGCTCGAGCATTGTGCCACGAAACTGTTCCATCGTCTTGTGAAACGCAAAGCGCAACCATTGTTGGTGCAATGGGAACCCATCTGATAAATTAAGAGGAAAATTTGAATAGCCAAATGTGAACGAGAATATCAACGGAAAATCTGTCGAGTGATTTTGAATTGTTTCGTAAAGTTTCGACGTTCAGCTTTTTAAGGATCCACCAGTAAATAAAAAGTCCTAAAGGATTATTATGACTGTATTATATCTTGTCTGTGTCTTTAAACCGGTTGGTTTGTCTATTGATTGATCAATAGAGTCAATTGGGAGGAAAATTAGAGATTTGGCAGATGTATAGTTTGGTGAACATTTTAATATTAAACATTTAAAAATTCAATATCTTCCTTCATATTATGTTCAAAGCATGTAATAAGTTATTTAAAACAAGTTTAATTTCAATTCGATTAAAAAAATATAATATATTTTTTATAGAATACGTAGGTATTTTAAAAGATATGAAACAAAGAAAATTTACTACTCTCATATATCTTGAAAATACTGAGACTAAAACGTCGTAAAAGTTCAGAATATATATAATTATATTGTAGGCCTAGTTCCCATGTTCCTAACAAATAAATAATTTCATTCATTCATTCATCCCATTTTTGATGATAATAGTAAAGTTGTTAAATTATCTTTATTGATAATAATCAAAGGAAAATTTTCGAAGGGCGATTTATTGGAAGCGATTAAGGCCACGGTGGCTGTCGTTACCGCCGCGCTGCTGGCATTCATCGATTTCTGCCACAAACGAGAGAACCAGTTAAGGTACTTGAACGTGATTGTAATGTAGTAATTGCAATGTTTGCAAGACTTCACCTACTGCTATCATTGCTTAGACCCATAAACAAATTAACTATCGATTGAGATCGTACAGTTATTCACAAGCGTACTGGAAAATGCTATAAAATGATTTTTCACATGAGATAAATAATTAGTACCTGCTAGCAGAGTAGGTTACTGGTAATAAATTGGTACAACCTTACATCTCAGATGAAAGAACAAAAGCCTTACATACGGTCATTATAAACCTGAATAAGAATTACATCGTCCCTTGCACAGTCAGCAAAGTTACGTATAGATCTACATGACTTGTGTTTAGGATTTGAACAGCGTAGTAAAAATATTCCAAGATTATCATTAACAAATCTATTTTACAGTGCTGTAATAACCAAAACAATAAACTGTGTATTACAAGTGAAACATTTCTGGAAAGAAAATCAACAGTGAATGTGAGAGAGGTGGTGAGTTGTGAGTTGCGAGTGTCAGAGCGAGACAATGCCCGACACCCTGTCGCTGACGGCGGGCGTGAGCCTGGGGCTGCTGGCCGGGATCGTCTCCGGGGTGTGCTACCTCGTCGCCAATGGACTCACTTGGTCAAGGTGAGTGCGTGCACAAATACTGTATTTTATGGCAAATTATTACGATTGCGTGACTGGAGTTGGTACCTACCCACTTAACCCACTTATTTACAGAAACTTTTGCGCCTCTAACTAACTGACAAACTGCGTGTACTGTAAATAAAAGTGCACTATGATAACAATGCAAAGTAATAGAAAATGTATAGAACTTGTATCTGTCACACAGTCACACTCATACATCCGCACCAAGATTTGGTAGCCTGTAGTTATGGACGCATAATACACATAAAAGACTTTACTAACAACCACATATCTCTCTTAAACCGATTCCTGGTCGAAGCAAAATATATATTTTTATTTATTGCCTTCTTCAATCACGGCCGTAGCTAGGGGGGGGGGGGATTGTGGAGCAATGCCCAACCTGAAAATCACAATGCCCTACCTTAAGAATACCAAAAACTAAAATAAATTAATATAATTAAATTGTTTGTTCATACTTTGAGATAAAAAAAATTGTAGCGATAGATAGGTGTCCAACCTTTTCCAAATATACCACAGTTTGTGACATTCATTTCATTTTATAATAATTATTTGTAACTTTCGCCCTACCTGTAACCAATGCTGCCCTACCTCAAATTCGACTCTAGCTACAGCCCTGTCTTCGATCACTAATATCGGCCGGTCTCAATAATGTAATAACCACAGACATATACATATACTAGAGTAGACTGCGCATGTAGCTCGAATTGTATGAAAACCAAGCGTGTCACTTTTTTTGACACAATGTTTTATCACAAGAATATTTTAGTGATTGATATACCTCATCCTAGCAATATCGATCTTACCGATTCTCGATATCGATAACGGATTATAATCAGTCTGGTTGGTTGTTATTGTATAGGATAGTGCTGAATAAAACCAAATAAATAATTTTATTTTGTTAATGTTTTCATATATCATTGGGGTAATGCACCAATTAGTTACGCCGTTTTACCATCTTTCTAAAGTGCAGCGATTTTTATGGGGCTTGGTGTATAGTTCTATAATAAAATCCCGAAGTTAATACCTGATTTGCCAGTGGAATTGTTTAAGAAACATGTAGAATCTCAACTTTTAGGCAAAGATTACTATACTGTAGATGAGTACTTAAATGACAAAGACGTATGGAAATGACCAGCTCTGCAACCAGTTCCGTACAAGCTAGTGATATTTTTTGTAATAAATATACCAATGTATTTTTATTTTTGAAAGATGTGCTGAGGAGTTTCTTTACGGTTTTTCTTCTCCTCCATGACCTTTGCGAAAAGCTGGTTGATTAAAAAAAATGACGTGCATAAGTGTATCAATGATACCTATATGAATAAATGATTTTGAATTTGAATATTAAATTATTATTAATATTAAAATTATAAACACGTTTCAAAAATATAAACAAACAGATCAATTTTTATTCTACGACTTTGTAGTTTTAATAAATATGTACATCCATGCCAAATTACACCTTTCTAGCTCTTAGGTTCTCAGCACTATGTTGCGAGTGGACGGACGGACGGGCGAACAGACATGACGAAACTATAAAAAAATTACACTTACCTTTGGAATAAATTTTTTGTTATAAATATTATATCTATGAGAATATAATTATTCGTCGGTTCTCAAAATCGATTAGAATCGAGACAAGATTGGGCAAATGAAAAACACTATAAACTATATTTGACCGAAAAACGACAATATTGACAGTACTACGAAGTAAAGCGTTGCTTAGCAACGATTGATAGTAACGATTGTTGTACTTTCATTGCGTGTTCCAACAAAGAAGCCCTACAATTTTTTGTGACCAAAATGAGCAATGTATTGTGTAGTATGTAGTGCATACTCAGTAATTGCTCGTCATTGTAAAACATGGTAAAAGCACAAGAAACATTAAATTAATTTATTTTAAATAGATAGGAACACAATTTTATAACGAAATTACTTAGCGAATGAAAATGTTTTATTTATCTTTCCTTACTATATTTGTAGATTTTCTACAGTTCATAACATTAAAATCAGGCATTTTTCGTTATTTCAGTTGACATCTGTTGCCAATAGCAATGAAAGGCCGACTAAATGACACGGCGCCTAATTAGGATTTCAAATCCTAGTTGTCCCACGTGAAATGTATGAACTTGCCCCATCTACTCTAGGTATATAGGTCTGTGGTAATAACAGATGGAAGACTGTGGATAGGGCTACCAGTAGTATGTTATCTCTCATATTTGTCAATTTTTGCGTCTGAAAAATTGACAAATATGACAGATTTTTGCGTCTGAAAAATTGACAAATATGCTAGTAATAGTAGTTCAATGCAAATATGACAGATAACATACTAATGGTAGCCCTATCCACAGTCTTCCATCTGTTAGTACATTATTGCGACCGGCCGTAAAAGAACATTACCTTGTCTATACTAATATATAAAGAGGAAAGATTTGATTTTTTGTTTGCATTGAATTGGCTCCGAAACTACTGAACCGATTTCAAAAATTCTTTCACTGTTGGGAAGCTACACTATCCGCGAGTAACATAGGCTATAATAAATTTTCAAAAAATTAGGGATCCTTAATAAAACTCCAATAATGTAACCCAAGGTGTAAAAAAATAAGAAAACCGAAGCAAAGCGAGGGCAGTTACTCGTTTTAAATAATTGTAGATACATTTATTTTTATAACATTGTCTTCTGTGATTGTACCAACAACGTGTACACGATAATAGATTATACACTGTACACTAAATAGTAGGCGTACTGAGTAGTAACGCCATCTACTTGGTGTTATATCAAACTGTTGGTGGGTTAACTACTGTTCTAAACTTTGTTGTAGATAGTTACATTATATGATAACAGATGGATGGCATTAGTACACCTTTTCGTGCTGAGTTTTCACCATAGAGTAACTTTGTATGTTTTCACGGCAAGAAAGAAGGGTATTCGTTTTGTACCTATTGTACCTTTTTGTAGGTGCAATACACGGACGGTCCGCGGTGCAATAAAGTGTTTTCATTTCATTTTGTGTGAAACCGGAATAATTCACGGAACGATAGATGTGTAGGCAGTAAAATTGTCTAAATTCATAAATACAAATATGAATATGTAGGTATATAAAAGTAGTGATTTATAAAATAGGTAGGTACCTACTGCCAATAAAAGTTTAATTAAATTTTTAAGAAAAAATTACCATACAAATTTAGATACAGTTAAGAACATAATTTCTGCCTAAAATTATTCCAATGCTAACGGTAACTCTTCTGGAAAACAAGTAGAATATTCGTCACGATTTGTATCCAATTATTTTCCGCTGGACAAAATAAATTTTCCAAATCCCATTAGTCGGTTGACCTCCAAGCGCAGCGCAGCTATCACTAAATATTTATTTCGTCACATCCGCTGTCCACACACGTACCGCGGACCGCGGACCGCGGCGCACGCGCACCGTACAATATTTGACAAAAGCGTGGAAACTGACGCGCGCCGACCGTAACGGGGGGACAACGATCAATGACACATTGATCAACTGAAATGAGATTCAAAAACATTTTCCAACTAAAACCTTTTATCATCTTCGTTAAAATTCATGGTCGTTTACCAAAACAACTTTGTCAATGTCTGCCGCTAAGCCATGACCAATTGATCACTTCACTTATTGTGTGAAATCAGTCTTATTGAGCTTTGACTTTCTTTCTCGGCCGGCAACGCATCGGTGACGCATTTGGTGTTACTGATATCCATGGAAGACAATTTTAACTTATCGCCAATTGCCTGGTTATCGAAACCGACATTCTTTTCATCCATATTCTTTATACAATCGATTCTGTCGTACAATATTTTTTTCTCGGTATATTTGTTAATTACATTTACTATTCCCGTAAATTACTATCATTATTCAGACCCGATTTTTCCTATCTTCTTTTCTTTCGTTATCTTTTAAATTCATTACTAATAGAACATAATAGATAATCTGCAACGTAGCACGTAGCTTCTCCCACACATTCTAAAATTTACTGTGACGTGTTGGACTGAGTAAGTCGCAGCGAAGGCAAGTCAACAAGTGGAATTACTGATTCCTTGTGAGTTTTGTGGTAGCAACGCGTATACAGCGGTATTACATCGATCGTCCGCTCGTCTCGTGGAACAGAGAAAATCATAGCTTGTCTGGTCGTTGAAAATTAATTTATTGCGTTAATTATCCTTCTGTTATTTGTTTAATTTCAAGGCTATTTACAATTGCTGCTTGAAATGCAGCTTAGTAGTAATTAGATGCATTAATATTTCTAGAGCGGAACATTTCAACTGTATGTTCTGCTTTCAGTCGATGGAGAAATTGTCTACGTCGGTACCGCTGTAGCTGTCTATTGTGAAATGCTTATTAATTTTAAACATGGAGAATAGAGGTTTATTTTTATCGAAATAGCCGGCAAACGAGCTGACGATCCACCTGATGGTAAGTGGCTATCGACGCCCATGGATCAGCAATACCAAAGGCATCACTGATGCGTTGCTGGCCAAGAAAGAGAGAAGATAAAGAAAGAAAGAACTGGCTTTCAAGCCCCCAGCCGGAACACGACGAGTCGTTTGGCGGCTGACTCATGCTCCAGGGTGGTAGCTATCCAGACGAACCCCATGGAGAAATAATAATTGTAATAATGGTATTACTTGACAATTAAAATCAATACTCCCAATATAATCCCTAGAGGGGCCCTACCACCAGCGGGCCGGATTTAGTCACCTCTTACGACAGCCATCCGACGTGGGATTGGGGTAGGTATTCTGCCGCCCCAATACGCCCCAATATTTACTGAAAAAACGGTATCGTTCCCTTATAACGACACTTGTGAGACACGTCTGGTGAGTCTTGTAGAGTTCGGTCTCTCTTTAGGATTACAGACTCACCTACACCAGAAATAAACGAATACAATTTTGGGAATTAAAAGAATAATAAACAATTACCAGCTGCTCTATGGAGTCATACCAAAAAAAGAAACGCAAATAAATTCTTTTTTATAATGTTGAAGCGTAAAGCCAACTATGTAATTGTACTAGGACTCTCCCGTCGCTATGTAGGTAGGGTTTGTAAGTACTGGATCAGCGTAGAGCATAGGCCTATTCACTTATGAGGAGAACTCTGTGCATTCTCGTAGATCGTTGAATTGTTGAAATTAAAAGATTTTTCTAAAAATCAATTCCACATCTTCACTTGAACTAAGAATTAAACAGACAGTTATTGCCATCAAGAAACGGATATTGATGGAAGGTACTGACTGGGGAATAAACGTCAATAGAATACAAGTACGTGGTGTACCCTGAATAGATAGGGGCGAATTACAAATTAGGAATGCATGAAGCATATCGCCGGCCGGGCGGTGCGGCTCGCGGCACCGGCTCGCGGCTGCGGCACGCGGCCCGCGGCTCGCGCCAATCTTCCGGTAGTCCGATTGAACGGCATTTCCGCAACAGTGGGAGTGGCTGGCGGGAGCGCGAAATAGTACTATTCATATTAAAAAAATATAAAAATTATGTTTACAGTTGTGCTACTTGAAATTACATGCATTTATAAATAGCGTAATTTAGTGATTGTGCTTACGTTATGTGCTGCTCGCTTACGTTGGATTTGGGCTGATATTGAAGACGGATTTCTGTTTACAACTTATTGGTAAGTTATTAATGGCTAATGCTAATCAATACAAGCATAATATGGTGGTTATAGAGTAGGAATACCTATGTACTTATTTGCGATCGGGCAGTTAAGGCATGAGGTTAGAATTTGGTGAAAATTTCAATTTCGGCGTGGATCGGTAGTTGGGCAGCAGAAGCAGTTGGTAGCAGTGACAGTGACAGACATGCGGGGATGTGTCGTGGTCACGAAGGTTTTCGGTGTAGGTAGCTACTCATATCTCAATATCTCAAAGGTGTTAAAAATAAGTACTATTATTCTTCTGTGGTTAAAATTAAACAAAAAACACTATTCCACAGACCCCAAATAAAATTAGGAAATGAATGGAGGAAGATGATGATGAAGTTAAGGACTGTAGCCCAGTTTGTACTGACACTGCGTTTGACGCGCGGCATCCCGGGTACGGTTCCAGCCGGAGCAGACGTTACTTTATGTGACAAATAAATGTTTGTTTTCTGGTTGTTGCTGGTTGTGACGTCATTTGTATAATACATACATTCATACCACCTGCCACTTATGGAATCTGTGCACACTGCGAGGTATGAACTAAAGGAAGTGAGTGGAAGGGAGTATGAAGGAAAATTATCTCCTAATTTTCCTAAACTCTCTCGCTCGCGCCCAGCAGTTAATTTACCTGTCATCTTCAATTTGAGAACATACTTAACCGTCATTTATAAAGTCATCAGATTTTTTTTGGATACGGTAATAGAAAGCGCAGTTAACCAATTTCAGTGACTTACGTCACGTAGCCTAACAAAATGAACACAAGTTTTTGTGGTAGTCGAACTAGCCGACAAACTCAGACATAACAGTATCTTCCTGCGGACAGAAAAGAACCGGCTGCAAAAAGTTTTAAACTCGTCCGTTAACAACTTTCAGACAACTTGTTCTCAACTTGGACAAAATTTAGACATTTTGCAGTCAAACTTGTTTGTATTGTTACGGAGTATCTTTATATCTCAAGTAAATGCAATAGAGAGGACCAGTAAATTATGAGATGAGGTGAGATGAGGAAAGGGGAGACGAGTTGCAGGTCGGTGAGATACGGTGCGGAGTCGTAAATGAGATGACTTGGCGGGAGTCTTACAAAATGTTGCAAGCTAACAAGCAGGCCACGGGCCATCTTCGAGAATAGATAGATGATTAAGTATATTTTTGTATTTATCATCTTGCAGACCTTCAGACAGAAGATAGATAAAATGTAAATTATCATCGAATAATCATTACAAAATCATAATATTGTAACGGGCGTCAACGGCGGCGGCCAGAGTGACCGCCAGAATGACCTGCCTTTAGTCGCGAGGGTTGGTTGCTGGATGCCTGACAATATATTAGCAGGCGTGGTGGAGGTCTTCAAGGAAACCTGACAAATGTTCCTAGGTACCTAAGTATCTCGTCTCCTAAATTATTTGCAATTTTAATGGGTTTATTTTTAATTTAAAACGTCGGCAACAACGAGTATTTATTCAAATTAAAAATATAACTTGAAACTTCGCCGTAGTCGGGCGGGGAACGCTCTTCGGTTACGGGCAGCTCTTTATTATTATAAGGTCACCAATTTTTTTTTATATCTATGCAAATATTGGGATACACTCGATATATAAGCAACAATATAGGTAATCAGATGTTCACAGAGTTGTGAGAGTTGTTGTCGCGGCGCCCATTTTGGCTCATCACGGTCCGCCGCGCGCCGCGTGCGCTCCCGTGCTGATCATTTCATTTCATAACTCGGTGCCCGCCGTGCCCGGCAGCCGGTTACCATTGTTGTTTGTTACATCTACATTACCTGTCACACTTGCCATCGTCTGATGTCAATATTGACCATACTCTAAATAAATCGGCTTGGCTTGGCTTGGCGTGGCTTCAACCCATTAACGGCCCACTACAGAGCACGGGTGCCTCCTCTTGAGGAGGCCTAGAGCCTACTCCACTACGCTGCTCCAGTGCGGATTGGTGGACGGGTTAGTGGCCAACCCAATTGTCGGAAATTTTCATGCCGCCCGCGGGCCTCCAATATGGCTTAACGACTGTTATCTTACGATAACAACCGGGACCGACGGCTTTACGTGCCCTCCAAAGCACGGAAGCGCTCAAGAAATTTTTGCCACTAAATAAATTGCAGACGGTTAATGAACTCAGTGTCGATTGAGTTCGGTAACTTCACTGAAATAACTGAACTTTGCTGTTTTATAAATTACCTCCTAGATGTTACCAACGGTTTGCCGATACTCAGTCTGGTAAGGAAAGAAGGAATTTAATCATTAATTAGTTTTTTTTTTAACAATGAAAAGTGTGTCAAAAATTATTAATTGCGTGACGTGTCCTGGGTCCCGGATAAACCGATTAATAAGTAACTAGAAATTTTAGAAACAACAACTTTTTTTTATTTCAGTTCGGCCAACTCTATTTATTCTGTCATTCTCATTCTAAGTATTTTTGTTTTCATTTTGTTAGGTGTTTGCGAAGTACACGAATATTTTAGGTTTTAAAACATACATTAAATAAGCCCTGCATTCATTTATTACTTATCTTTTAAGTCGACGGGAGTATGATTTAAACTTGATTATTTTGTTAGTTTTCATCGTACAGACAGAGCAATTTTACATCTTCGTTCTAACTAAAAAAAATACAAATAGATACCTAGAAGATAGCTGGATGTAACATCCGGTGAGCTTTTCCGCCATGTTTTGACGATTGCTGACGTGACGAGCGTCACAACACGCACAACGGATGACCGCCGGAAGGTAGCAAGTGGGATATCGTCTTCAGAATATTAAGTGGTTTACCATTTCTTATTAATTATATCCTTTCGATAAGGTGATTAACCTCTAGTATCACTCTCTAGACGTCGGATATGTTTCGTCTATGTTTAATAGGATTCCGCTTATGACACTGAAACTAACCTACTAGAAGGAGGGTACCTACTGACTCCAAGTCGGAAAACTTATTCGTGAAGTAATGATAAACGTCACTATAAGTAAAGTTCATCATACTAGGGGCTTGTTTCACAATCTTCAAGTAAGTCCGAAGTAAGCTATTCGTTGGTTAAGTTGACATTTCGTGTATGTAAAATTACACTCTAACGTCACTTTAACCGGCGAATAGCTTATTCAGGACTCTACTTGAAGATTGTGAAACAAGCCCTAGGGTTAGTAGCTACTATAGGTAGCCTGTAGCTTGTTTTGATAGGGCGATGAAAAGCTATAATCAATCGCAAATATGTACATATAAATAGTTCCAATCGTACAAAACATACAACTGGGATAAAATATACCCTATTTTCTTGTTCTCGACATAGATTCTGTGTGCCTTTTATTTTTAACCGACTTCAAAAAAAGGAGGAGGTTCTCAATTTGACTGTATATATTTTTTTCTTTTTTTAATCGAAAGCTGGTGGCTGTCATGTTGGCCCATATAAATTTTATTGAGATCTGACAATGGCATCCATGATAAAACCATATAAATCTTAAATTCATATTAAGTAAGCGCGACAAATGGACGAATAACTCAATATCACGCCAACCGCTTTCGATGATTCTTTTTTTAATCGAAAGCAGGTGCTTGTCACGTAATCTCACATAAATTTGAACGAGATCTGACAAGTAGTTTTAGAGTAACTTTGAAGTCGGTTATTTTTTGTTAGTAAAATTTAGATTATAATTTAGATACAACGGTTAGCGCGGGATGAGAAGATAAACATCAAAAATTGCAAACATATTTACGAAGTTTTACATTCATAATATTAGTAAGATGATGCGTCATGCGTTTCATTTTTCTTATTATATCCTCTTAACTTAGCAATAACGTTACTGTGTAACGCCTATTACTTTTTAATAGCACGAGGTCTCACAATGTAGGGCTATTGGCATTGCGCAGAAGTTTCATACGCAGACGATCGTGACTTCAGATTTATGGTTCATGGTTCATGAATTCATGATTCGTGTTTTTAATTGTCTGTACGTTTCTGTACCTCTTTAGCAATATAGTTTTACTTAATAGCTAGTTAATTCCATTAAAATAATCCCACCCAAATGTTAGTGTGTCCTAGAGACATTTTATAATTAACCAAGCACATATGACGGAATTGGCGCCTATCTTCTAGTATTGCAATAAAATATTCAGATATTAATAGCAATTGATTTATAATGTAAGTAAATTTAAGTTAATTTAAGTTATGGCCCTACTTTTTTTTAGCGCCTGGTTTAGCGTTGGGGGGAGTAACTTTACCCGGCGGAGTGGCCTTTCCGACAGGTGGCGTGGTGAGCGGGCTGGTGTCTCCCGTGGCTAGGAACCGCTTCACTCGGTTCTTCAGGTCATCGTAAATACGGTTCTCGTGGTTTAGTTGTGGGAGAACTGAGACGCGTTTGTCGGATTCCTGGGTCACAAACAATACAAAAACTGTTACTTAATAATTTTTAATAGTACCTATTGAAATTCCTGTGTCCTCGGTGGCATGGACGTCCAAAGCACCAAGAAAAAACCCGATGTTGTATTGTTACGCAAGATATTCGTCTATGCTTTGCTGTTAGCTTGAATACAGCGAGTTGAGAAGAACTGTAGCTCGAGCACGAATATTTGCGAGAAAGTATTCGTATGGTTAACGTAAGCAATTTGTCAAATTTGTATGGCATTTTAGTACCATTTACGTACGATAGGGGCGCTTTTGAAAAATGCCATACAAATTGCTTACGTTAACCATACGAATACTTTCTCGCAAATATTCGTGCTCGAGCTATTGAACTCTGATTCCGTCAGTTGCGTAAATATATATAAGTGAGTAATAAATATTAGTAGGTAAAATAAAGTATTTCATAAGTAGCCAGCTAAGATGTAAGTAGCCAGAATTCAATATTATATTATTTACATTCGATTGTTCCCATGTAAATTGTCCGGATTTAAGCAAGCGTTCCATTCATATTAACGTGAAGTAAATGTATAAATGTATGTATGTATTAACAGTTAAGAAACAAGTTAGCGTTAGAATCAAAGGTCTAACCTTTGTTCCACATACTCACTCGTACCGGTTAATTGAGTTTATACTAAACTTGCATATTCTAACTTGCTCTTTGTCTCCTATGAGTGTTGAATTTTCAAATTATTTTATCCAAGCTTTATACAATTCACACTAATAAGAGATCAAAACGATTCCATTCCATTTCGTTCCCTTTTCTTCCTTACTTCTCGGCGTAAAGGCTAATTTTTACTACATGATTTGTCTCACACATTGTTGGTCTTTATTTCTGGTGTACAAATAAAAAGTACTTATCGAATTTGCCATACAATTCCATTCACTCAGCATAAACGATAGCTAATTCTGATACAAATCAAAGAGCTCTTACTTGCTTCAACACAATGAGATAGTACGTCCGTTTATGCTCAAACTTATCAGTGGCGTAGTCGTAGGTGGGCAGGTTGAACAGCCCCATGAGGCCCCCGCTCTCGTCGCACAGGTCGAACTGCGCGAACGTCCCCAGCCGGCACTTCTTGCGGATGTACTCCAGCATGATCCGGACGGGACAGTTCGGGTTCACCAGGAGTGTCTTCTCGACGGCGGGGTCCGGCTCCTGCTCTCCGGACAGAGTGGACTGCCGCCGGAAGTGGGACAGCTCTGGCTCGTCTTTATATGCTATGTTTATGAACATTGCTTCGAGCTCACATTCCAGCTACTGATGCCTGTGTACTGTGTATCTCTTCGAGCTGATCTTGTAATCTGCCGCAATGAGTATGTTAACGTTGCCGCGTTGTGATGTTGTCAAGCAACGCTTCTTAGGTCTGTGTTTCTTGATTGAGGTTTAATAAGTGTAGTTCTTACACTTATTGGTTTTTTATTCAATTATTTATTACTTTAAAATCTCAGTATACTTCACTTCAGTATCTTATTTTGTTGATTGGTAAATCAGATTAAAGAAACAATTGGTAATAAGATGCTTTTGACATTGACAAACATTGTCTGTGGTTTTGGAATGTACTTCGTGGCTTTGGACTTTCACATGACGTTTAATTACAGGTCAGAGCCATATGTCTGTGTCAGAGCCGATTTGCCACTGACCCTCTTTTCAAACATGCATAAAAGTGATATATGTGTATCATCCCTGGCAAAATTATTAGACGCACTCTAAGATTTTATGTAAAATGGTAATTATAATGTGATACTATACAGCTTTCGGGGTGTTCATTAATAAGGTGAGGCATTTTTAACGATAATCAGACATCCTCCTCCTCCCTGGTGAGATGTCGTGACTCATGAGATTTGGCTCCAGGTTTCTGGTGTCAACGCTCGATAGACTTGGGTGAAAAAAAAATGTTTTTATAATTTACTTTCATTTTCTGCAATTTGTTTTGGAACATTTTCAGGCCCTTAATCTGATTCTTGCGAAAAAAAATTACGTGAGATTTGCCGAGATCCCCGCTCTCCCCGACGTAAGATTAGATGAGATTCGGCTCTCCCCCCCCCCCCTCCTAAATGCCTCACGTAATTTATGGACGCCCCCTTTATTGTTTTTTTTTACTAGATTCCTGTATAAAAATATGCAAACATAGTAAGTGTAATAATTTGGCCGGGGACTGTTTATCATTGTACTGAAGTCTCAATTTTGCGAAGATGTTTTTGACTTTCCTGTCGTTAGTATTTTAAGTGTGTCCAAAACATTGACCCGTGAGTTTTAATTTTGTGCTCAGTGAAAAACAAGTTGTCTCTACTTCTTGTAGAGCAAAGTTCGAGCCACGGCTACACCGGAGCACTGGCGCGGCGCATCAGCAAGATAACATGCTGCTGGATTTTTATTTGAATTGCTTAGGTCAGAATTTGTCGCGTAAAATGTACACAAACACACCTTATACATTGATATCGATTACCTACATAGATAAAGATGATACTTTTAAAACGACTACGAGAGCTAATAGCAGTTGTACTTACTATTCAATAAAAATTCAACTGTATTCCACAAAACTCTGTACATGGATTGTTTGTTTGGATGGATGGATGTGTCGTTCTCGTGACACTATGCTTGTCTAGCCCGATACGATCACATTTAAAATAACATAGAAAGATTATTATTATAAATCGTTATTTCTTTGAATTTTAGTTTTATTATCGTATCATCGTGATCACGATTTGAGTAAATGCGTCGCAATAGTAATAACTTAAACGTGCGGCCTCTATAATTACCTCGACTACAGAAAAAATATAAGACAAAAAAAATCATTCTGAGTTCAAGTTGCTTTAATAAAAATGTTAATTTCAAGAAACAATACACTGTGAATGAAGACCTTACTCTTTGACATAGCTAGAAGCTGCTTTCTAGTTGCCCTTTCCATAGTTTTCACCAGGCGTGGCGTCAAGTCAGCACAGTGTTGCAGCTATCGAAACAATCTCATAGTAAGTGGTGTATTTTGCAACCTGCGTTCGAGAGCCAGGAGCATCTTGCACATCAGACACCTATTTCACATTTATGTTGCCTTGGTAGTTGGTACTTCTTGACATTATATTACGACAGAGTAGTTTGCCTGTAGAGATGCAGCTCAGATTATGGCTCCTATGGACAAATTCCGGCTTTACGGTCGTGATCAATATTTATTCAACAAATTTTAGGAAGGATGTTAAATTCTTAAGCCTTAAATAGTTGCAAATAACGTCTCAATGTCAATGTCACTCGTAACAATAATAATGCTAATGTCCGCTTTGGCATGGATGTTGCATAATATGAAGAATTTATGCGCAAACGCCGGTGACCATCTACCACTCGTACTACATTTGCTCGGTAAAAAACATGTATGAATAAATCGACGCCCTGCAGAACGAATGCTATTCTCCCTAAAGAGCACAAAAAACAATACACGCATTGCTTCAAAACATGCATCATAAAGGTCAGCGTCCACTGTGAGAGGGCGCCTTGACCGCAAAACAGTTGCGTTCACCCGCATTTCGAGCATTTCCCAACGCAGGGAATCTAACTAAAACGATTCATATTTCATAAGACACGGAGTCTGGTGCGCCGTGCGTTACAACAGTGCAGCGGGCTGCGGGCCGAGCGAGCGCCGCGCGTCGCGCCGGGCGGAGGGCGCAGCGCCCGGACCGCGCCGCCACCGCCGCCGGCCGTGATAACACCGCATTACCAACCACGCGCGCGCCCTGTCGGCACGCCGCCGAACAAACATTAACTAGATCGAAAATATAACCTATTTAAAACGAGAAACATAAAACAGTTTGCGTAAGCTCACCGACGCGACGCGAACTGGCAACGTCGGACCGAAAGAAACTTTGAAATGGTTTGCGAAACGTAAACCAAATGTACGGGATATCGAGTCTGGTCACCTTCGGGGTGGCAGCCTGGCCGCCGCCGGGGCCCTCGCCCAGCTCCTTCCAGTTCCATCACCAGGGATCCAACTTCGCGATCTTCGTGATCCTGTTCGCGCTGTGCATGATGGAGGTGGTCGTGCTGAAGATCATCACGGAGGAGTCCCGGGAGCAGGCCTCCCGGAGCGTCACCTCCATGTGGTTCGACATGGACGACGAGTGACAGTGCAGTGGACGCTCATTACAGTGTTATTGAAGACTGATTCACAGTGATATTTTACATTAGGACTCGATTTTACAAGTGAAAATTAAATAATTAAATACTTAAAATTTTTAAGAATAAGACAAATAAATTGTATTCCCATTTTAACTGCTAAAATTATTTTTTGTATTGATCGTTGAAAGTTATTACTTTTCAGTATTATCATAAGCAAATACATACGAGTAAATAGAGCCCTTATTCCATCCCCTACCGCGCCAGCCAAGTGCAAGTTGGCAGTGTTTACACACTATACAAAACGATTTGAAGCACGAAGGTGCGCAATTTTTGTCAGCAGTAAGTTTTAGTCAAAGAATCAGGCGTAGGATTCGATCGCGGGCCGTTCATGTCAACTTTCTAACCACTAAGCTATATCAGTACAAAAACTTATTAAATTGTAAGACGTCATTTTTATTACTATGTTAATTTTGTATCGTCATTATACAAATACATTACATTTTAATACATTACATAATTGTGTAAATTGAGTTGGTACCTTAAGCGAACCAAAAAATTATTGTGACTTATTATTCGATAGGTATAAAAATAATTTATTTAACACTATTTATTTTGTGGAATCAGTAAAGCTGACTGTAATAATATGCTGGTAATAGGTAAGAGTGATCGAATTTGGTCGGCAACGCACTTGCAGATCCCTTGATGCTGCACGTGTCCATAGGCGACGGTGACCACTTACCATCAGGTGGGCCGTAAGCCCGTTTGCCTGTCGTTAACATAAAAAAAATTCGAGCGTATCATTGATAGCTTAACCTATATTCCACGCGATTTGCAGCCGAAACAAATGTAAACAAACCATTAAAATGGTTTTCTAGTGTTTTCACTAACTGACTTTAATTTGTACACCAAATGCTTTTTATTTAACAAACTACTCATTAAGACAAAATAGTACATTATGTTATAAGTTTCAAATAGCTTCTTGGAAATAAGATTCTCATTGCAAAGTGTTTAAATGATGACAATGTTATTTGATTTTGTTTCTTTCCACATTTACTCGGAATTTATAATTGTTATCAATCAATATGTATTTATTTAAGAATTCACAAATACCTTGTTGAGTAGTTTGACTAAATAAAACGCATTTGGTGTACAAATTCATGTCAGTTGGTAAAAAATCCTATAAAACGATTATAATGGTTTGTTTACATTTGTTTCGGCTGCAAATCGCGTGGAGTTTATAGATGCTTAACGCTCCAAGTCACTAACAGCTACTTTAATCGCTCCTTAGTAAAGAATCACCATACAAATTCTGTGCTAAGGAGCGATTTAAGTAACTATTAGTAATACTGAGTTAGTAAGTTACTTTCCTGCACTGAGGAAATCCGGAATTTGATAGATTGAACATATTTCGATGTTATATATTGCTTTTTGCAAGACTGTGCGAACTCGTTATAGTGCAGGATCCGAGATGTTTTAGGCCAGATAGCGTAGTGGTTGCAACATGCGCCTCTCTGACATACGGGGAGCGGGTTCAAATTGTAGATTCTTAAATTTTTTTGCAGTAATTTATTTTTTGTTACGATGAAGTTTCTTTCTTTCTTTTTCTTCTCCCTTCCTTGGCCGGCAACGCATCAGTGATGCCTTTGGTGTTGCTGATGTCTATGGGCGACGATAGCCACTTACCATCAGGTGGATCGTCAGCTCGTTTGCCAGCTATTTCCATAAAAAAATGAAGGTAAACATTGTAAGAAGCCACTGATGAACCAGGATTCCTATTTTGAGGTTATTTTATCCAGAAATTCTACCATTGGGACTTCGCAACCTTGTCTCAAAGTGTGATACTTGTGGGTTGCGGCATTTTAACTATAACACGCCGCCCGCTTTTAGAGTAAAGTTATAGAGAATTGATACCGAGGTTTATTGAGTTATTTATTCTTTATTGAACCTTACACAAGTAATGCAACAAAAGGCGGCCTTAATGCTAAAAGCATTCTTTGCCAGTCAACCCAAATGAAACTACAGCATACATTAAAATAAAGATTTGAACAGAGTGGGTACAGGTAAAAATAAACAATAACTGAATTAATACAAAATGAAACAATAAGAACCGGAAATAAAAAAACTCGCCCGCCACAAGGTCTAGTTGTTCTTTGGCTGCGACGAGGAGAGGATACTTTTTACCTGCTATCCAAAATTTTGAATCGTCAAAGAAAATTGGCTACTTGGAATTACTGAATCTGTTAATAAGAAGTTAAGAACTGGAAAAAACCTATTTTAATTGTTATTTCAAATATCATACATAAACTAATTATACATTTTATGGAATTTTCAGGAAAAACTACCTCTGAGTCTGAGCCAAAAAAACTTAAAATTACATATTTTACAAGTAAATTATTATATCTTAAATTGTTTATCCATCAAAATTATGCAGAAATAAGTATATACATACTATGAATTTACATATTTTAAGTAAATAACAAGTGCGCAATTTAGGGTTCCGAAGTAATAACTTTATGATTATTACTCACGAGTAACCGCCCTCGCTTTGCTCCGGTTTTCTTATTTTTTACACCTTGGGTTACATTATTGGAGTTTTATTAAGGATCCCAAATTTTTTTGAAAATATAATATAGCCTATGTTAATCGGGGATAGTGTAGCTTCCCAACAGTGAAAGAATTTTTCAAATTGGTTCAGTAGTTTCGGAGCCTATTCAATGCAAACAAAAAATCAAATCTTTCCTCTTTATATATTAGTATAGATTAACTACTTATGTTAACATAGCCGTGATATTTTTTCTCGTAAATTCATCATATAACCTATTTTTGACTTGACTTTTCACTTGTCCAACTACAACCGTTTAGCCGGCAGCGGGGGGACCAAAATTAGCATTTTAAAGCCAGAGATTTCGCAAACGAACCCCTAAATTCCAAAAATGGTCTCTGAAAAAAATATATTTTTCTATATTTTATTCTACGATTTTGGAGTTTTAATAAATACGAATATCCATGCCAAATTACAGCTTTCTAGCACTGCGCTTTGCTTCGGACAGACGGCCAACAGGACAGACGTACAGACAGACGGACTGACGATCATGACGAAACTATAAGGGTTCCGATTTTAGTTCGGAACCCTAAAAACACAGCTCGTGTAAACAACTTAAACATTATTACTGTTGAGATGCATAATATACCTACTCCTTGTAATGTTTATTGCATATTATTATCTAAAGGAAGATTAAAATCTCACCTCACATGACCCTTCTTAAGGTTAATTACTAACCTAGAACCTACATCTAGTGAAGCTATAATAATATAACCTTATGCTAGAACTACTTATATTAATTATTTACAAAGTTATTAAAGAAAGAAATTACGAAGTTATAAAAAAAAACTTGAGAATTCTGTATAATACAACTGGCAACTGTTAAGCTGTTGCTCACGGAAATAACGAAACCAGAAAGTTGAAAAAAAAATCATTAATAAATTGTCATTACTCTCTATCCTTAGCGAATTTTTTTATTTTAAGGACAATGGGTATTAATTCTGCAATTTGAAGCTATAATAAATTATACTTACGAAAGTGGGAATTTCGAAAATTTCGTAAATGTATAATCAACGTACGAAACCATCTCCAAGCGAGTTTCACTCGCACTTGTCAACTTTATATTTTGTTAAGGGTTTGGGCTGGGCTGTGGGCGTCAGTCAGTTACTCAGGTCAGGACCTCTCTGTTCTATTCCCCATCCAGGGCGACTTTCAAAAAGCGTCTGCAATCTGCATCAACATAAAATTGTATAAACGTTTTTCATTAGCCATTAGAATTCTGAAAAGTGATTTGAGGTTCACCAATTCTTTTAATCATTACCCTAATTTAAATAAAACTTAGTTATTACAAACATCTTTGTACTTAAAATGTTTGCATGTATGTAATAAAAGTAATACAATACAACATAATATTTTCTAAGAGGTACCAAAAACGCAATGTGTGCTCTGTGCCTAATGCCTACACGCAGATGTCAAGTAGGAAGCCTGCAGGTCGAAGCCTAATTAGCTGGTACGCGCTGGGCGGAACTAAGTAGTCTTCGTTTAGTTATTTAATGTTATTTCCTTTTTGGACAAAAACTACTCTTGTTTCCTGAAAACTGCGTCGCGACCCGGAACAAGCGAAAAAAATTACAACAGATTATAAATGTAGCGCCCGTAATGTTTTATCAATTGGCATAAACTCTACGTACTCGTAGATCACTATTGTAACGTAAAAACAGTAAATGTTTACATAAGCAATCAATAATAACTAAAGTAAAACAAAAGAATATTTCATCAGAGTTCAATTTTCAAATATTTAATTTTCTGTACCGCTCTTAATCGTGTCAGTTGACATGAAAATTCCACTGTCAAAATCTAAGCAGATTAAAAACCATAGGTACAAAATTATATTTTGTCTCATCTTTCAGACGGCAACTTTATTGTACTGCTTTATTACTATCTACCACAGAAATTAATATTCATTTTATAATATCGTCACCATTTATTGTAATACTGTGATTTTAAGATAATTATGAATGTTATTTTAACGAATGTAAAAAAATATCCACTGCATCGACTCAGAACCCGGTAGCATGCTTGAGTGACGTCGGTCGTTTTGAGGAATTGACGCGTTTCTTCGCAATCCTTAGCTATAGTGTAACAAGTATAACCATGTATGAACAACTCTCCATTACTATAATATTATACTGTCAATACTGAATTAAATGCGTAATGATATTTAAACACACAGCGCGGCGGCTTTGATCATTCATAAGTGGTCGATGGAGCTAATGGCATGTGTTGATCGAAGCAAGCGTGCTGTCGAAGAAGGTTCATGTAGATCTTCATGCTTTGGTTGGCACCTCCAATGGGTGACCTTGGTTAAACTTGATTGTTAAGCTTGCGGGCTGAGCTAAACGCCTCCTTCTATCTTGACGCAGTTTAGAACTCTACAGTTTATTCACTGTAGTCTGAAAATTGGAGGGACTAGTGAAATTCCGTGGAATAATATTGAAACCAACTTTTAGGGACCCAAGGATTTACGGAGATGTGGCTTGCTAACATTTATACCCGCGGCCCACGACGACCATCGTGGCCTTATGGCTACCATGCCCGACTGCCATACCAATGGTCCTAGGTTCGATTCTCAGCGAGGGTCTGGGTGACGTGTTCATGTCTTTATGTGTCCATTGCACCCACGACACAAGGAAGTGTTATTATCTTCCGCCCCAACTCAGAGTCACTAACGGTCAGGTACTTAAACGCACCTTAGTATAGAATTTGTATGGTGATTCTTTACTAAGTAGCGATTAAAGCAACCGTTAGTGACTCTGAGTTGGGGCGTCAGATACATAAGATTTAGAGACATGAGGCTATTTATGTGTAGTCTAGGAAGTATCGAACTTCCTTAAGCGACCACCGGTGGCGCCAGTGCCGCAGTGGTTCACCTTCAGCCCGCCAGCCCCGGGTTGTGCAAGGACTGCTTGAGCAATCCCACTTACGGACCTTTTGCTTCTCAATCATATTTACGAAAAAAGTCATTGCACAATAGATTGCAATAGCTGTTAATTCGTAAACTATAAATATATTCGAACCAATATGAGCATCGATTGTGAAAGGAACATAGGTATATAGTTACTTATTATAAGTACTATTATTTATTCTGTGGTTTTACAAAGTTCTGTAAAGAAAAGGACTATCAATTACTACCTAGGTATTTACTTTTCTAATCTCGTTGAAAGTCATATTGATTGTACACCGTAAAAATGTATATTATGTAAATATTATAAAATACTACTACTACGTATCGAATTGAATTAATAAGCATTAATCTATATATATAAAATTGAAAAGCGACACACCGCTGATTAAACAAAAAATCTCAGAAACTGCCGAACCGATTAAGATGAAATTTGGCAGGGAGATAGTTTATGCTAAGGAGACGTCCACTAAGAACGGATTTTTGGAAATTCATCTCCTAAGGGGTTCAAATAAGGGTTATAAGTCACTTTCATACAAACCAACTTTGTTAGTTTTAGATTTATAAATTTGAAAATTTTTATGTAGGTTTATAGTAATAAACGAAAGTTAACTTTAACACATTTTTTTGGAAAATCATCCCTTAAAGGGTTAATTTACTGAATGGAACTTAGTAGGCAACTTCGTCATTTTTAAAGTAAAAAACATGAAAATGTACATATTAGCTCCAAATTAAAAACAAAATTTAGAAGAATTATGTTTTTTTGGCAAATCATCCCCTAAAGGGTTAATTAAGAGGGCGCAATTTAGTATGGCAACTTCGTCAGTTTTGAAGTAAGAAGGGTGAAAATTTGTATATAAGCTTATAGTTAGACACAAAAAATAATTGTATCACGGTTTTCTCGAAATTCATCCCCTAAAAATAGGGGTTGGTAATCAACTACATACAAATCAACTTCGCCAGTTTAAGAGTTATAAATGTGAATTTTTTTATGTAAGTTTATAGCCATAAACAAAAGTTACCTTTGATATTTTTTTTCGGAAAATCATCCCTTAAAGGGTTAAATTAGTGGATTTAATTTAATACGCAACTTCGTCATTTTTAAAATTAAAAACATGAAAATTTATATATTAGCTCCAGATTAGAAGCAAAAGGGCATCGAACCTAATTGGCACACCTACAAGTCCGCCATTTTGAAAAAACCTCGATACGGCGGCCAGTGATGAAACGTGTGTCAATCGATAGAATAAATGATTATGATCAAAAAGTATTCAGTGATGAAATGTCGTAAGTGATATACTTTCTGAGATAAGTGAGTTCAAAACTAGAAAAATAAAGCAAAAAACTTCGTTTCGGCGGACATTGATAAATCATATGTCATTCGATAGGCTAAATGATTACGATTAAAAAGTATTCAGTGATGAAATGTTGTAAGTGATATACTTCCTGAGATATTTGAGTTCAAAACCGTACAAAAATAATGCATTAAAAATTATCATTTACTTATTTTGAATTTATTTGGTCAATAATGAAAAATAAGTATATTATGCCATATGTGTATGTGCTGCATAGGTACTTGATTTATTAATAACGGGTAGGTTTGAATTAAAAAAAGGCAAAGCAAAAGCAAACTACTAGGTTGTTTTATAAATAATTTATTTGCCACTAGCGGCTACAGCTTTGGCAATTACTCTAAACCAAAAGTTAAAATTCATTATTGGCTTAGTTTTCTATATCATGTCTGACAATCACTGAATCTAAAAATTCCGCTGGTGATAAAGACAATGTTTCCTGATGTCGAGCCCATGCCAAGAACCATATTATAACTTATATTATATGGGAACAACAGGACAAGGTTCTTTTTCCCACTATGCATGAGCAGTACCATCCCGCGATTTTATCTCTCCCCTTAAGTTGTTTGTTTGACGAATTTGTTTAATTTTTATAATACATAACGTAACTGAGTTAAGGAAAAAGTGACCGGTACACTTCAATTGCTGTATCGTCATAAACACTTAACCATAAATACACCATAAACATTGGTCATCCCTCACCTTGATTATGCTGATGTGTGTTGTACAGATTTGTCAGAGGAACTTCTGAATAAATTGGAGCGCCTTCTTAATAACTGTATTAGATATATCTTCGGCTTACGTAAGTATGACCACATTTCCCAGTTCCATTCCTAACTTAAATGGCTACCCATTCGATACAGGCGAAACTTCAGAATTCTCTCAATATTTTAATAATGTGTCTTCTCTATCTATATATATATATATATAATATCTCAATAATGTGTCTTCTCCTGTTTATTTAAATGAAACCCATAGCACTGCTTATTTCGGGAATTTCTTCACAATATAGTTCATACTGTTCTGGAACTCCTTGCTTGTAGACATCAAAAAACCATAGACTACCAAAAGCTCCTTCAAAAAGTCCGGCAGCACTACCTGAAGCAATTAGAATGTTGTCGCCCGTGGTCTTCAACCAAATGTTATATATGTATTTATAAATATTTATTTACTTAATATATAAGATGTTTATATGTAAATATGAATAAAACTGTATTTATTTAATTTTGTTTATGTATATTGTGATTTTATATTTATATAGTAATTATTCTAAATATTCATAATATTTCTTATCTGGCATTACACTAATACAGTTACAGATCCACTAGAAATAAAAAGACAATTAATTACAAATGTTTTATTTTTGTACGGTTTCGAACTCAAATATCTCAAAAAGCATATCACTTACGACATTTTATCACTGAATACTTTTTGATCGTAATCACTTAGACTATCGACTGACACATGTTTTATCAATATCGGCCGAAACGATGTTTTTTGCTTTATTTTCCTACGGTTTTGAACTCAAATATCTCAGAAAGTATACCACTTACGACATTTCATCACTGAATGCTTTTTGATCACAATCATTTATTCTGTCGATTGACACATGTTTCATCACTGGCCGCCGAATCGAAGTTTTTTCAAAATGGCGGACTTGTAGGTATGCCAGGCTCCATACAAAAATGTTGGAAGCCCTTTAAAAGTTATGTGTTTTTTTTTTGGAAAATCAACCCCTAAAGGGTTAAATAAGCGTGTGGAAGTTAGTATGGCAACTTCGTCAGTTTTAAAGTAAAAAGGGTGAAAATTTGTATATAAGCTTATAGTTGGATACAAAAAATAACTGTATCATGGCTTTCTCGAAATTCATCCCGTAAAAATAGGGGTTGTGAAGTCATTTACATACTAATCAACTTCGTCAGTTTAAGTAATAAGTGAAATTTTTTATATGAGTTTACAGTTATGAATAAAAGTTATTTTTTTTTGGAAAACCATCCCTTAATTTTTGGGATGAAACTTAGTAGGCATCTTTGTCATTTTTGAGGTTAAAAACATGAACATTTATATATTAGCTCCAGATTAGCAATTAAAATTGGAAGTAATCATTTCTTTTGGAAAATCATCCCATAAAAGGTGAATTAAAGGAGCGCAAGTTAGCAACGAAACTTCATCAGTTTTGAAGTTAAAAGGATGAAAATTTATGTTATGTAAGCTTATAGAAAAACACAAAAAATAACTGTGTCACGGTTTTTTCGAATTTCATCCCCATAGCTTATAATTGGAAACAAAAATTAATTGTAACAGGTTTTTTTGAAAGAGTTTTTTTGTATTGGAGTGGAAGAGGGAGAGAGAGGGACAGGAAGCGGGAGAGGGAGAGGGAGTGGGACAGAAAGCGGGAGAGGGACCGGGTGCGGGAGAGGGAGAGGGACAGGAAGCGGGAGACGGAGAGGGAGAGGGACAGGAAGCGGGAGGGGGACCGGAACAGGAGAGAGGGACAGGGAGCGAGAGAGCGAGTGTATGTAACTCCTGAACGGATGAAAACAACAGAACCGTTTTTAAAGATATTTTTTACTGTTCATGTTGACATCGTAAAACCAGTTAATTTTATTGATCCATTTAGGATCTGGTGGTGTAACTTGGAGACATGATATTTAACTTTTGGATGGATGGAAATAACTAAACCTTTTTAATTTTTATTAATAATACTCAAGAGCCAATTTTTCTAGACATTAAATATTTTCCAAAATTTCGGTTAGGGGCACTCCAACAACGTGTTAGAGCACCAAAAAAAATTTTTTTAATTGTTGTCTATCTATCTTTTTGTCTGTCCGGGCATCATATGAAAACAACTGAACTGATTTCGACGGAAATTAGTAAAGTTCTTCCTTATACTTTGGGTCATGTTTTAGAAAACTTTTTGTCCCGAAAAAATTAAAAGTTTTCAAAATTTTTCATGAAAAAGAAAAAACATATTAATGTTAATGTTGTTTATATTAACGTGTTTTTAAATTTTCTTCTGTAAAGGGTTACAAATATGATAAGCATAATTTCCGCATGCGAAGCTGCGGGCAACAGCTAGTAAATTATAAATTGGATAAAATTATGGTGATTAAGCGAACCGATAAAATAATAATAAATAATATTGGATACGAAAACTTGTCCCATGTTAAATATCTACATGAAAAATCTGAATTTTACCAAGAAAAAATAACCGACTTCAAAAACTACTCGTCAGATTAAGTGGGACCACATAACAAGCAGCAGCTTTCGATTAAAAAAAGAATTATTATAATCGGTTCACCCAATCGAAAGTTCTGAAGTAACAAAAAAAATACAGTCGAATAGAATACTTCCTCCTTTTTTGAAGTCGGTAAAAATAAACATGTCGATAATTTAAAAACCGTTAAGAACTTCCTCGTCTGGAGCCAAAGCGGAGTGTAGTAGCAGGTCATCATGATGACAAAAATCATTGTCATCAGAACTATTGGCAATATAACGACATATTGCTACATTTTTACTGCTTAGGATCAAAGGAAGTGGGTCTGATGAAGTTTTCACCAATAAAGATTTCACCCATACAAACAGGGTAAGGTAAATAAAACCATTTAAAAATAATAGCAACGCAAATTGTAAATAACATCAAACTTTGGGTATGTATGTAGATAGAAGAGGTCATTACACCAAACAACATTTTATGATGATCGAAATCGTCACGTCAAAACAAAATAATTTTATGTGTCTCAAAAGTTATTGCAAAAAGACTGCAGCAGGTACGACAACCTACGCACACACACGGACAGTCAGACACACACAGTGGGGTATTTCCTCAAACCACCTTGTTTCGTAAGTAACGCTGCGATAATTAATTGAACGGCTGCCCGGCTGCGGCGAACGAAACTAACATGTGCCCAGCATATTTTCCTCCGATATACCTACTATGTTTCATAAAGTATTTACTGGCTGGCCTCAACCCATATAATTATTATGGCTACTTCTGAGCACGGAAACCTCTCCCCTCTTAAGAGGCCTAGCATACTCCACCACGCTGGTCCAGTGCAAATTGGTGGAAGTAGTGATTACTTTCGGTAATTTCCGTATAAAGTTTTGTAACAATGCTTCTCGTTGTGCCACCCGATAGATAGGAAATTCTGAGTGTGCATTTGTGCAAACATTTATTTATCATCATTGCATGTCTATGTACACAACAGTAGTAAAAACAGAATGGCGTTTGGACTTCGTCTTGTAATTAGCGAAGCAGTAAACAACTCGACCGCGAGTAGCAATCTGATCTATGTTATTGTGTAACAGTGTGCAACCCGCCGCTGGTACGTCGCTCATAGTTGCAGGTTGCCCAACGTGCAACCACGCAGCTCTCGGAACCATCTGTAGGGCCGCGCTGCCGGGGAGCCAAACTTGGAAGTAGCCTAGTAATGTGGTCGAATGATATAATTGGATAAATAAATAAATAAACGCTTAGACACTCATACCCCGCAGTAGGTTATTTATCTGTGTATCTGTGGGTATCACACATCACAATTAGACGACCCTGTAGCCTAGTTGGCAACGACCCTGCCTGCGAAGCGACGGGTCCCGGGTTCGATTCCCGGCCGGGGCAGATATTTATGTGACAGATAAATATTTGTACTCGGGTCATTGGTGTTATTGTGATGTGTTATATGTATATGTATGTGTCGTCCATGCCACCCGCCACACAGGTGAAAACCTACTGCGGGGGGTATGAGTGTGTAAACGTTTGTTTGCTTAATAACACCCATGACTATTATATTATAATAAATATTTTTTAAAAATGCATTCAGCTCAATATTTAATTGATCTACACATTGTATATTATTACTTCATGTTTTATTCAAGGACCCCTAAACGAGTAAAGTCCTCCGCCAATTTTTCCACATTTACTATACATTACTTACTTTTTTTTTCAGCTCAGCCAAACGTGTGTAAAAATAATATATTTACGTGAATGCTCAACACAAGAAAGATTTCCGTCACAGAGTACCTACGTACTGCAACGAGCATAAACATGGCATAAAGAAATACGGTAGTTTTTATAATTTAAATGTCGTTCGGTATCAAATCGGATTTCGCATTTAATTATATGTATTGAAATTAATTATATATTATCTATCACCTCCAACGATATAAGAAAAGATCGTGATGAAAACTGTTTAGTAAAAGTATTCTGGAATATTCTGAAAATTATATGACATCGTTAGCTCTTGGCGTGGTCAATGGCCTTAACACATATGAGATTCGAGACCAGCCGGGGTAGGCTCTGTTGGTTCTGACGACATGCAGTAAGTTATCAATCGACGAAAAAAGTTAGAACTGAGTCATCGACAAAAGTACCTTAAAAATGTACCTATGCTTATCCTATTAACCATTATTATAAATTATTTTATCTAGAGCTCTGGACCGAGACCTTTCAGGCAAGAAGTCAGTAGCTTTGATCACTGAAAAGCGCTGCTTCTCTGAAAAACATAGACTGAATTTCAACGTATTACCAAATACGTATAGTTCGGTACCATTGTAGACGGAGTACGGTTTATTTTATGACATCGGAAACGCATTGGAAATCGTCCATATCGCGTTTTCGACACCGTACTACTTCGTGTATGTCATTTATCTGAACACATAGCTCGGTTTAAGTATGGACTTAGCCAAGCGCAAATGAACCGACTTCATCCAAATGCTAAGCAGCTACATATCTAAACAAACGTTACGACAACATGACCCTGACATCGACGTGGCCCATGTTATTGCACAAGTCCGTTGTGGCAGCTACTGCCGTTGAATTGCAACCTACTAAGGTAGTATCATAAATCATAACTATTAGATGCATTATCCATCATTATTGTGAACCATCTCTCGTTTAGCTACGATGAGGGTAGTTCGCCAAAAGCACTATACAACTTGGATGGTTGACAGCATTGGATGGCGTGTACGCTACCAGAAAAGTTTTGTCTGGACGAACTGGTAGAAGAAACAAATTATGTTCGACGTAGGAACATCTTCCATCTCTAATGTTGTTCTTTTCCTTTGGATCTTTTAAGGTAAAAACGTTAGGTTCACAGGAAATTAATGTAAGGTACCTTTATATAATTAAGCACTCGTAATAAGTGAAAATAAATATTTTTGTAAATAAATAAACGCTGCATATTAGGATGCCCTGTGACCCTGTGAAGTTTTGTTTATGGTATAGTATATTCCATATATTGTATGTATTCCTTGTTACTTCCAGAGAGGACGAGGAGCCGGCGTCTGGGCGATGTGTGTCCAGCTGCAGTCATAGAGACGTGTGCAGCGGCTGCGGCGGCGACCTGCGCGGCGGGCTCGTGCCCTGCATCTGTCTCCATCATCAGTAAGTCTCGCTCTGCTGTTGTTATGCTGGTAGCATCATCACCAATCAGTGTCGCTTAGCTTAGTTAGGAGCTGCCAAATAAGCGGTTGGCTACTGATCGCTGTTGTCCAAGATGGAAGGCATTTTCAGTTCATACGACGCCTATTAAATTTAAATTTGAAATACCTATACATGGTGAATTTTTCAAGTGGGCGTGGATGGCCAAATCCAAAACTATGAGGAATAGCGAAAAATGCTCAAAGGAGTCTCGGGGCCGATTTTGATGAAAAGTTAAACTGCATCATTAGAAAAATCAATATTGATAGCCAGGAATAGAGCCCGTTGATTTTGAAAAAACTCATCCTGTATTATTACACCATTCGATAGTACCTATCGCTAACAAGTATCGAATTCTGGGATGTACCTAATGCCATACGGCATCACGGTTAGGAACCCTTGTGTGCAAATGCATAGCCCCCTAAATCGTGTAATTGAGTTGTAACTAATTGCGTCCGTTGCTATGGTTTCAGGCCGGTGAAGTTCGAGTCGGGCGCTTGGTTCCTGCGGCAGGTGCAGCGAGGACTGAGTCTGATGCCGTGGTCAGCCGCCACCGACAAGTTGGAGCTGATAGGTAAAAGTTAACACACATTAGTGTATGTCGCAGAATTTTGGTCAATGTGTCGACTAGTGCCATCTAGGTTACACGTTGTGAAGTTATAAGTGTTAATTTTCATTCACCGACTGACAGCGCCCTTGTCAGCCGCAGGAAATGGTCGGTTGACATCTTTAGGCCAACTGTGAATTTGGCGGTAATCTGCAAATAATAACTGAAAGTATAACTGAAACTTGAAAGTAGTGAGTAGTCTAATATGAAAGCTCGACAGTGCAAAACGTGCACTCTGACTTCTTTTGTAAAATTCGACGAACGGGTACGATAATTTAAATATTTTTGTATCCGCGTCATGAACTAATACTTAATACTTTTTCGGTCACTGTAATGAAAACCGATTGTTGTCGGTTATTATTATTGTGTTATGTGTTGTTTTGTAACCCGAGAATAATACGTTTTATGGGGATCAAAGTAAGTACAAGTACGCATGTTTTACTACCGACTGATGTACCTATTTCATTGGTCGTTTCTTTGCATGCGAATCACCTGAGATAACGAGTAAAGAAAATGCGCCTTTACAAATTGTTTACTGAATATTGCTTCCTTTTTAACTCCCGACGCAAATAAAGAGGTGTTTTATGTTTGACATGTATATATGTATGTCTGTGGCATCGCAGCTCCTAAACGAATGGACCGATTATGATGCGATTTTTTAAAAAGCTGACGTGATCAAGTTAGTTTTTAGCTAAGTGTAAGTAAAGCTGTCAGGGTTTTATTTAATTTATATTTGTAATTCATCCATGCATCCATCAGCCCTTGGAGGTCCACTGTGGGACCTAGGCCTCCCCTAACTTGCGCCACTCTGACCGGTCCCAGTCCACCTGGTCTGGGGGCGTCCTATGCTCCTTTTTCCGAGAGGTGGGCGCCATTCGAGGACCTTTCTTCACCAACGGTTATCGGTCCTTCGCACTATGTG
The DNA here is from genome assembly GCA_951805285.1 of Thymelicus acteon. Taxonomy (NCBI): domain Eukaryota; kingdom Metazoa; phylum Arthropoda; class Insecta; order Lepidoptera; family Hesperiidae; genus Thymelicus; species Thymelicus acteon. The sequence continues at coordinate 22,125,410 of OX638213.1, forward strand.
GCCAGCCCATTGCCACTTCAGCCGGCTAATTCTTTGAACTATGTCGGTTACCCTTGTTCGTCTACGGATCTCCTCATTGTAATAAATGTTTTTAATAAATCGTTATTTGTTGTAGAAGAAGAATGCGAGCCCGGCTCGAGCGCGGGGCGCGGCGAGCTGCAGAGCGTGCGCGAGTTCCTGGAGGCGCTGTCGGCCAGGCTGGCGGGCGGCCCGCTAGAGGGCACCAGGGTCGCGCCGCTCTACGACCATCCTGCCTGTATGTACCGCATCTAGCTTTTACTAATGTTATGCTTATTTTCTAGTGGCAAATGTGGATATGGAATTTCCGTGGTTTTGGAATCTTCGGAAATACAACGAATGCTACGTTAATTCAACGTTAATTTAGCGCCTACAGCTTTTGACAAGCAAAATTTTGTGCTGACATTTGTCTTAATATTCAGACTGAATTAGTGAATTTTCCCATAAACTTAAGAATTTATATAATTTACTGTGATAAAAGACCTAAATGACCTAAATAATTGCTGGTTGATTTAATGGGCCGTTACCCGTGCACCTTAACTCAAATGAGGGTATAGAGAGCGTGAACGAGAAGAAGAAGGTGGAACAGAAGATAAAGATGCCTTAGCCTGCCTAACATCTTTTTAATGGTGTCTGTTCGGGTGTAATTTTTAAGACAGCTGGTGAGAATCAAAAGGCATGTCAACTTAAGGAAACTTCAATACTTGCCGTCTTTCCTTTCCTTACTAGCTTTAATAAGACCCAATATTCCTCAGTAGACCTCACCTCAGTGACATCCTTACTTCCTTCAACGACATCCACGTCACATCCAGGACACTAAATTAGTATTCATGTTGGATAATCCAATTGCGTTACTAATAACAGTATATCTGAAAAGAATATTTTGTGGCTGCTCCCCTGCGTTACTGGGTAGGCTACCGTGCCAAACAAAATAAAATTACGAAAACCTATAACACAAGCCCGAAGACATATATATATGTATACGATATTAATGGGAGTTTTAGCCAGTGAGGTCGCGTTTCCTACAGCGAACATTAGAGATGCTGAGCGAAAAGCAATCTTCATCAATACCACGATTTTTCCCGCCTCAGCTCAGTAATCCGCTGTTATAAAAAACAGGATTTCTAACTGTTACCACCTTCACCACGTCGAGGTACTCCCAGCTTAAGATAATTTAGTAATTGCATTTTAAGATAATTTTCGCATCAGGTAATTAATTGGTCATTACGCTGAACTTTAATTTCTACATTTCTGGAGCGTGTAGTTCAAAAACGGTTGGGAATATGGAAAAAGTGTATATAATTAAAGTTATAGAGAATTTTATAACCTTTCATTCCATGCAAGACATTTTTCGCTATAACGCACTATTTTTGAGATATTGGCGAGAAACCTAAAATTAAGACCTTTCGCACCTCCCCCCTCCTCCGGATCGCCTCCTAGACGTCAGGATTTTTAGTATGTTTTCTCCTTAAGCACCCTGAATGAGTTTCTGAAGAAATCGCTTAGGTTACCGCTCACGCAGTCTACAACTACTTTGTTGACTGAACTATAACGGGCCGATTTAATGTGTACTAACATTTACCTAAATATCTACATACAATAAATAAATAAAGTACCATATTGTGGCTCATAATATTAATAGCTAACCCTAACCATAAAAAATTTATTGTTTTGAACAAGGCGGTTCGATGATTGTTTTATTTTATGAAGCGATGTGAAAAGATATTATAAGCCTTGCACAAGATGGAATTTAAATTATTTGTTAGTAGCATACGTCAGGCGCTCTGACCAATTAGGGTTGACACATTAAATTACATTACGCTTGTAACAATGATTAAAGCATATTATGCAATATTGACTAGACGTAAGTTTCTTCGAGCGGCACCACAGACCACTGCGGGCCACGCTCGCAGCCCTGTCCACAGCGCTCCGAGACGCGCTCACACGTAAGCTGCACACTGTTCGTTTGCTTGTACTGTCAACTTACTATCAGTTCTATCACTAATCAGCTAAGTTAGAAAAGTCACAATCCACCACGTCTTTCTGGCTTCATCTACCTTTGCACTTATTAAGTATATCAAGTTTGGACCTATCATTATATCGGACTATGGAATATTTTATTCAATAACGATAATTTTGGGATTTCAAATGAGTTAGTATTAACATATTAGTAGTAAGGTCAATGACATCAAAGATCGTTTAAAGTAGAGATAGATATAGATTTGCTAATTAGATAGATCTGCATGTAAATGATTTCAGTAAGTGATATTGATTTTATAGAACTTAATACCGAAGATGAACGAAAGCTGTCAATAGATCGGTCCAGACTATTCAGTTAGTTTATTTAGTTGTTCAATAGAGCCACCAACACACACGTTGAGCACTCCACGGGTCCTCGCACAGCAGCACTCTACTCATATATCTAGCACTATTTATTTTCGGATGCACAGCTACAAAGGCACTTGGTACTTTATTAATTTTGATATAATATTACTCCAATGATTACTTAGAATATACTCGTAATTATACGGTGTTCTTTTTCAAAAAAAATACCAGTAATGTTATGACGATGAAAGTGATTGCATTTTCATTCAACAGGCGCTAATATAGTGGGCTTACTGCCAAAATGATTACCTATCGTTTTTTTTGGAATTTAACTCAGAATCGATTTTTATTTATAAACCAGTTGTATGAAAATATATGGGGAGTAAAATCAAACTTTCTCCGTTACGTTAGGTTTGTAATTCGTAACAATGAATTTATAGATGGCGACTGATTTGACGATCGCAAACTACCGAATCTAGATGGCGTTATTACTGATTTAACTATAACATCATGTTAAATTAAATAATCAATATAAATAAATGTATCAAGTATTCTTTCAGTAATGTAAAAAAATGTGATCCTGTACCCTCATTTACTAATATATGTATATTATATTTTATAAATGTTCGTAAGGAGCAAACTGCAGTCGTGCGTCGGAGCTGACACACAATATTATTATACTTATACTTATAATTATATTTTAAACCACAATATATACATAATGCTTTGTGTAGTAGGTATGTGTTGATAAATTAACACAAAACATACTTCGTACTTTGGTATTCATGAATTACTGAATGTGATACCTAATTCAGAGAACGAAGAAACTTTTTGGAAAAACTTCCATGTAGGTAAACGTAAGTCCGAAATGTAGAATGTTGGAAACAATTAAAAATCTGCACAATTGCATATTTAAAAGATTTTAATCTACACAGTAAAAATGTTTTAAATAATTAAGCCTGTTTATATCTCGTTATACCTGCTACATGTTTTTATTATTCCGTTTTGTAATGCTCCGCAGTATTCACATAACTTTAAAATGTTATTTATGTGGTGCGGAAATCGAATGGATAAAATAATATTAAGAATTTTATTATAATTAGTGCCATTGGACGCAATGTCCGAGCCTTCGACGCACTGTTTTGAGGGTGTGGAACCGGCTGATTTGGCACTAGTACAGTGTAGTTCCAGTGGAGGTAAAAATCGCCGTGACATTGCCGATAGTCAAAACAATAGCCTCCTGTCACGAGGTCAATGAACTAAATTTTCTTTACTTCTTTTCCCACGTAATAACGCGCGAGCAAGTGCCGGCCAAAGATCAAACCAGTCGAATGTTTCTTTTTGCCACCAGCGCGGCTGCGCGCGCCGTCTACTTACGCTGATTTTTTTGTAATCTGGGGTCCTATTACCGCGATATAGATATCGTGACTAATACGCTTTATTACCTGATTAATATAAAAGATTCGTATAACTAAGAGAAACTCATCAATCGTCATAGAGCCTTGAAAATTAAATTAAACTTTTGTAAAAACAGGCAGTTTATTAAGTTAGTATTAGTCTACTTTGCAACAATCCGCGGATAACATGTATGATGGTATATACTTTAAGACATGCGTGGCACCTCCCTCCCTCCCACAACGGAAACATGCACTACAATAATTAAAAGTATATACCAACATACATACCAGCACCAACACGTGTTTCGCCCCGAAACGGAGCATCATCAGGGTAAGTTGACTCTATGATATAGGCAGTTTATTTCATATTTAGGGTTAAATATTAACGGCTTATCTGAATGACATACAATACATACCAAGAAGTCTTTTGTAGTTACGAGTAAGTTTCCAGTACATTTAAAGCATTGGATGACAAATTTTTGCTTACAATGCCCTGGTCGTTAATCCAGTAAATAATCCTATTAATATTATTAATGTGAAAGTTTGTGAATATGTTTGGATGTTTGTTCCTCAATGACGCCACAACTCCCATCACCGATTTGGCTAAAATTTGGAAAGGAGATAGCCTATACCCTGGATTAACACATAGGCTACTTTTTACTTCGGAAAAGTTCAGAGTTCCCACGGGATTTTCAAAAAATCGATCTCTACCGCGGGCGAAGCCGTGGGCAAAATCTTGTTACATAATAATTATTTAAACGTTTATGTTTCTAACAAACTTGTTTGTAAGTCTGGTGTACGTATGTGTAACTGAAATCAATTGTATTACATCGTTGTAGAGCATTCATCATGTTTTTAAAATCCGGACAGTTTCTGCTTCCGGGGCAGAAGCGGATTACGGCGCCCCCCCTTAACAAACAGCTCTACGCCGCCCCTCTACCCTTTATCGACGTACTTCGCTAAAAACAAAGCTCGACTGCCGCCCTAGGGTCACTACTTTGGCGACCCTGGCCGCCTTTTTTTACTTTGTTTTATTTATTTATTTATTTATTTATTTATTTATAAGGTACAAACATTATTCAGCGTACATTTCTGCCAAACTACAGAGCAGTTTGTCGGCAGCCAATAAATAATGGCCGGCGTTTTTGAAATCTTTGTTCAGCGACTTCCACGACGGCGATTGAGGGTGTGGCAGCCTATCGGGTCAGCAACAATCGGCCCCAGGTCCTCTTGACGTCACAGTCTCAAATGAACACATGATGTCATCTGGTCGAGTATGAATTACCTTGTTATGTTGTGAAAACAACTAGTTGTTTTTTATATTCATTAGATTTTATGTGCCCATAAAACGTTATCTATGGGTGACGCCGGAAAATTACTTCGTCCTAACATCAACAACGTGATGGAGTTGCGTCCAAACCACTCATTGATTAATGTTATATCATAACCACATAATATACTAAATATATGCATATCAATTATAATATTTCTATAGTATAATTTTAAACTCAGCAAAACTGGTGACTGGTTCGTGGGTAGATGAGTGAAAATCTATAGTAAAATCTCGTTACAATTAACAGAAATGCCATACTGTAAATTTAAAACTCATTTAAAAGGTATTCTCATGAAGTAAGCATGTTACAAAGTTGATGAGTATTAAGTGCTGTCTGTAACTGTGAGTAGGAAAAATATAACCCCGGTAGTTTCTTGCGGCTTCTCCCGGGACCACTCACGGTAGGGATTTGTTGAAGCGATGGCGTAAAGTGACTTTCGAAAAGTGTTTGTAACAAGTTACTTCGAATAAAACTTATTTCATTTTTAGGGTTCCGTAGCCAAATGGCAAAAAACGGGACCCTTATAGATTCGTCATGTCTGTCTGACTGTCTGTCTGTCCGTCCATATGTCACAGCCACTTTTTACCGAAAGTATAAGAACCTGTTGGAACTTGGTAAGTTGAGATGTATTCTGTGAACCGCATTAAGATTTTCACATAAAAATAGAAAAATAATAAATTTTGGAGGCTCCCCATACTTAGAACTGAAACACAATTTTTTTTTCATCAAATCCATACGTGTGGGGTATCTATGGATAGGTCTTCAAAAAAGATATTGAGGTTTCTAATATCATTTTTTTCTAAACTGAATAGTTTGCGCGAGAGACACTTCCAAAGTGGTAAAATGGGTGTAACCCCCCCCCCCCCGTGACTTCTAAAATAAGAGAATGATAAAACTAAAAAAAATATAGGATGTACGTTACCATGCAAACTTCCACTTAAAATTGGTTTAAACGAGATCTAGTAAGTAGATTTTTTAATACGTCCTAAATAGTAAACGGCAATTTACCTCGATCAAAGTTACAACGAGCTACAAGAACTTTTATATTATGTTACTTGCTGCTACGGAACCCTTCATGGGCGAGTCCGACTCGCACTTGGCCGCTTTATTTCATAGATATCTAGAAACCAAACTGTTTTATATTTAATTCAAAGTTACCGCACCGATTTGTGTAAAATTCATAATTATAGACATGTTATTTTTTAGTCAAGAATAATATTTAATATTTAAGAAAATACCTTGAGAAATTAAAAAAGCAAAACACCTAAGAACCAAATTGCTAATAGTTAAAAGACCAATGGTTGCAATGGCCAATGACACCCAATAAAGTCCAATATTTATTTTTATTTCGCAAAAAAGAACTATGTATATACAGCATCATTTACAGTAGATATAGTAGGTACTTTTGCCACTTAAATTTCCAATCCACTAACCACACCGAAGATTCAAACTCATTGCAGTATCTATGAAAAAAATTGATAAGTACATTGAATTATAAATTATGCATGTATGATGTAGGTAATATCGAAGAGGGGAATTTTAAAATGTTTACATATTCATTCCTAACACTAATATCATTAAATTACCTCACCGCAATCTATTCACACGTTCGTCTCCGGCTGTAACACCTCAGACGCTCCGTATAAACAGCGCATTCGTTCACTGGCTTCACTCTATTCGTTTCGCCGTCAACAATTCCCACTGGCTACATTATGGATTTTATTTCTCTAAAAAGAATGGAAAAGAGCAACTTTACAGGCCAGCATCGCCTCAATCGGAACAATGTACGCGGCCAGTTTTGTAGAGATGGCCTTCGTCTACTGAAGTCGAATATCGACTGAAATGCGAATGTTATTGATGAGCACTGCACTGGCAGACTCCGCTACATGTTAGTGAGCCACAGCAATCCGACATAAACAATCCGTCTGAAACGTCTGAATGATGAATTATGATTGTACCTAATAGGCGAGCTTCCCGCTCCTTCCTTGCTCGGGAATACGTCGTTGCGTTCGGAGGTTTTGATGGTGTATGTATGATTAAATTCGTTGGAGTTATTGATATCCATGGGTTACTTTTATCCTGCCAGGAAAATTCTCTGCTATTGCCATAGAAAGACAATATTTATCCACTGCATCTGTAAATCACGATTAACCGAATAAGTTATATTAAAAACATAGAAAATTGCAATATTTGGAAAACACAAATTTAAGCAAAAATAAACAAGCTAAGTTCGATTACTTTGGTGACAAGATACCATTTTGAGAGTACAAGCGTTTCCAACATTCCACAAATTCTTTGCGATATTATTGTTTTCACGTTACTATAAATCGAAGCCAGCTTATCGATTATTTGATTCGCCTATCTCTAGTACGTATTTTTCTGTTTTTATTTTGTTTATATTTCGCGGTCCCACGGTCCGGCGGCGGGTAGTAAAAACGTGGCCGGCACTCAGTTCGCGGTGCCACTAAACTTCTTACTAGCAAACTACGGCTTTTACGACTGTATCCTTACTTGCACTCCCCGACAAAAAGTTGACTGCTTAATTAGCATGCGAGCTGTGATGTACAACAATAAAAAGTTTATGTGCGTATTTGGTTTCGCATAAATCAATCTTTTATCTCTATGTTATAGAACCTCGCATCTCAGGCCCTGGGACCCCCAAATAGATTTCTATTTCGGCCTTTGACTGATGTATTTTAGTCAAACCTAGTGGAGACTATAGACAGTCAAACGCGGAAGCTCAATTAATTAATGAAATCAGGGTTTGACTTGTCTAAATTCCTACCAAACTTTAGTATTTTAAAGTGTGTGACAGAACCCCTGTGGTCTGATAAGAACATATAAATAAAATAATTAATTACATACGGATAAATAATTCAGTGGTAATAGGTACTTGCCAGACCTCGGGCTAAATCATATTATGCATTAAGACAGGCATAATTATTCTTTACACAAAAAGGTAACAGCTTATAAGTTATAACAATAACTTTTTCCTACAAACTAACAATTTTATAAGACGATAAATCAGCACACTGCGGTACTGCATATTCAAACCCGTACTCTGTCTGTGTTATTTGCATATTGCCCACAAAGCCTAACGTCCATCGCATATTATAACAGTATTATGCAGGTTATTAGCCACACTTCGCAGCCACAGTTATTTTATTTTACGCACATTTATTTCCTTGAGAGGTTTTCAGGTCCTTGGCATAAACGTATTCCGAAGATCCTCAACAAAACTACTGTTTTGTCATTACCAGCGATGTACCGAGTTATTTGTAGATACCTAATGTGTTTATAAACGCATCCATGTCTCTTAATATATGTAGGTATTAGATAAGAGATTAGATTATCCTTGACATATTTAGAAGTAATCTCTTTTCATACAACAACCACATCGAATAACAAATGATTTATTTAAAAGACCTGTCCTTCTGGGTTCTAGGCGTGCTAAGGACTTCTGTCGTCATTACAAAAGTATCGTAATACATGATAAAAATAGGGAAAACTAGCATTTGATGCGAAAAAGAGAAAATGTCCTACTTCTGTTTCAACCTATCCTTTACTTATAAATAAGATTAAATGCGTATGATGAGATGTGTGGATGCAGTCGGTAATTATTTATTTAGAGTCTACATGAATAGTAATGTTTATGGTAAAATCCTCCATGTGGCTAATTAAATACGGAGTTCCACGCGCCGGTAAACGCGTCATGGTTCATTTATTGCACCATCCATCATGGTTTGAGAGGAAACAATCCTTTTTTAGACTCATCGTTTAATAGAGTATAGAATTGTAGTATGTAAATACCTATCATATATATATTTTTAATTTTCTTCAACTGTTCTGCTGCTGGTTGGGTTCTCCATGCCACTAAGAATGAAACGCTAATTCAAACACAAGCGTGTAGGTTCATTATGTGGCATTGTCTCATTTCCCGGAGCAGTAATAAGCAATATTTAATTTTATATTCACACATAATGGGAAACCGTTGAAATTAGAGCAACGGGATGGTTCCCCGAACGTGAGAGATTCATTCAGATATTGCTTTTGTAACTTCATTTTATTTCAATCTTAAATTGATGTAATAGATTAATTATTGGGCTTCAACCCATTAAGGACCCCCTATTGAGCACGGGTATGTCCTCTTGAGGATACGGCACGCTGCTCCAGAGTGGATTGAAGGAGGTATTCTTCTTTGCATTGCCCCATAGAACTACTTAAATGGTATTCGAGTGTGGCTAAGACAGATTTCTTAAAAACAACTGTCGTCTCATACATCATTATCCTACTTGCAGCTTTCGAGTGAAACTATAGTGTAACGTTTAGTGCCGTTTTCCACGAAGCGATCTTACTTGCACTAATACTAACCACAGTATGTGTACCGAGGCCCGTTTGTAATGACAGCTGGAGTAACCGAGTTCTAACAGGGACATTACCTGTCATCACACCTAACAACTCCTAACAGTAGTTACACTAGATAACTGTTATTGATATGTGCCATTGCTGATTGATGGGCTCGAGCTCCTTATCTTCTCCCACACTAACAGTTGCCGGACAAATTGCCAGGTAGCCACATGCAAGGAAGCTGTCACGTGACTGACATGACACTTGATAGTCACCTCGTGGAAATAGAAGTACTGTAGCGGGAGCACGAGTTTTGAAAATATTCGTGCTCGCGCTTCTGAAAAACTGTAAGGACCTTATGATGAAATCCTATTTTTATGGAAATAGCCGGCAAACGAGCTGATGATCCACCTGACGATAAGTGGCTATCGTCGCCCATTTACTTAAGCGATATATTCATCACTGTTACAGCAAATGATAATCTAGACCCGCGGTAGCGTGTCAAGCGAAGTTCAAGCTAACAGAACTGGCGAGCAGCATCATGTCTAATATTACACGAACCATTTGGAGCCACTTTTGACCCCCTCACTAACTTTAAACTATTTCACACAAACCTGTCAAAGGCTCATTTATTGAGACTTGTGAAATACATATGTGCTCCAAATAATTAAAATACAGCAAAGCCTAGTATTTGATGTCGGACAACATCAAAAATATGCCCGTTTGGAGTTCTGCTCACACCTGTAATTTTAATTACTTTAGTGAAGATGTACATTCGATATTTCTCAATAATGTTCTTATTGTGTGTAAGAGGAGACCCGAGCTTGGTGAAGGGACAGTTAAATGTATTATGGGCAAAGATAAATATTATTTGAAGACTGGTCAAGTGATTGCGTTCTAAAGGGCACGAACTGCACAAACCGTAGGATATTCTTAGTTTACTAATTCGTTTATTTTGCCTCATTGCAATAATGATATTATTTAAACCCCGAAATTACAATCTCAGAAAATAAAAATTAATCCATTTACGATAGTAGGAAAACATGAAGTGGTGATTGATTTTAGATTTATTAAATATATTTATTATATAATACTCAAGCATAAGAGAAAAGGTAATTGTTACCCAGATAGGAAGTAAGAGTTATTTTCTTGACACAATTACGTACATCGATATCGACTGGTAACGAGATTGTGTAGCACAATAAGGAAAGCGGGGATAAGAAGCTGCAACAACTTTGCTATGGGAATCGAGATATTCAGATAAGAGATTGTGGGACATTTCCACTGAACGCAGAGATTGTTTGCAGCGTCTTACCCGCTTTTTGCGATGATTACTAGCCTATTTTCATTGATAAAACTGATACAATTTTCTAATTTAGCGTAATAAATGCCGATTCGATCGTTATAAATACGGAAGGAGACACTTGATTACGTTACGTTACGACAAAGTAATTTGCAGAGTATTTTCTCATCACACATACTTATTTTAATGTACAAGTATATTAGATATTTATACCGATGAACAATACTCAGCCATTAATTGCTTTGAGGAGTCCACTGCTGGATATAGCAGCGCAACATCGGTCTGATGTAGACAGAGTTTATTAGAAGTTAGGACCAATCTATCTAACGTATAGTAGATAAGGTCTACGTATAATAAAATGTAAGTCTTGATAGCAGTAATTAGTCTCAATTTAAATATCTTATAGTTCGCCATCCGGAGTAAAATAAGTTGTGAAAACTAAATCTAGTATGATTCAGAGCGTAATGCAAAGACCACAAGATTAAGAATGCGTATTATAACAAATTATTTTCTTTACCTATTATGGCAAAGGCCGTGAATTCTTCGGTGCGTATGACTAAACCATGCAAATTATATACGTACCTACCTACTTAATCTAACTTAAAAATATATATAAAATATGTTATTACAAATGGTTTAATAAATGATAAACGAATCAAAAGTTATCTATTGTCTTCGAGTATTACAATGGAATTAATCGTCGAAGTAAAAATAGAGACCAACTATTCCGAAACATTGGACCGAATCAGCTGTAATCTGTAAAAACAATCACTCGCCTACTTTTAAACAAAGGATGCCCTTTGTTAACTCATTTTATTAGTAAAATGCATTACATAGATCTCTACTCCAATAGCCTGAATAAGACTTAAGCGATTAGTTCAAAAGTTTTTGTGTCACAAAAGTATTTGCAAAAATTACATGTCCTACCTATATTTTTTTTTCATTTGGAGCTGTCGAATTAATACAAATAGTAAAAAATATTTATTTAGTAAAATTAAAACAAAAAATAGTAGATCAGAGCAGTATTTACAGGTTTTTATTCGCATTTGTTGCAAAATGGTGACATAGTTTTGTTCATTAAGTTAAACATTTGTTGTATAAAGAACTGCAGTCGCGGGTTTGATTAACCTACTTTCTCTCAATTATTCTCAATTTCGTTTTCAATAATTCACACTGAATATTTCAATTCAGGATTTTTCACACTAACTTCTTAAACTACTATCGAGGTCTCAGGACTTCGAATTTGTAGCTTAGTTAGACTTATGACGACATTCCAACCATATCTTACAGTATCTGAATATTAAGTCAATTTCCTCTGTGACGTCATCAGATCCAAACTTCATACATATTCGTATTTGACAAGTGTTATGAGGCTCGTCTGTCATTCATAGATAATGATTTCCGAGATGATACGATTGAATTTATTTTTTTCTTAACACTGCAGATGAAATAATACCATACCTAGTTGCCAGCATAGAAGGAAGCGGGAATTCCCCTAAAATCGGATAACGTCCAAATAAAATAAGTTTATAACTCAAGTAATTTACGAATTACTTTTTATCAAGTATGACTTCGCGGCTTCGCGTGAATAAAGTCCAACAATGATATAAAGTTTCCGTTCCTAAATTGCTCCAAACTTCTTGTCTGTTGTGATTTGTGATTCAAGTTTTATCCAAAGTTATCGGTTATGCAACGAGCATTAACATACACCTGCCAGCTGTGTCTCCTCACGATCATCTCGTCATTAGATTTCCCTCGACGGTCATTTGAATTCGATCACATTTGCACTTACGGTGTCGTAATCTCGCAATATTCTGTGGCCCTAATATGTTTGGTCGTCTGATGGCCCAGTTTAAATGTGGCCTCCTTATTATAGAGCACTGTACCTTTGAATTTTGTAAGTAATGTTTTCTACAGTTCAATGTCCGGAATAAGCAAACACGTCTAATTAAATTAAAGAGATATAAATATAATCTAAATTTTACTAACAAAAAATAACCGACTTCAGTCTCAAAAACTACTTTTCAGATCTCGTTCAAATTTATGTGGGACCACATGACAAGCACCTGCTTTCGATTAAAAAAAGAATCATCGAAATCGGTTGGCGTGATATTGAGTTATTCGTCAATTTGTCGCGCACATCTTAACACAAATTTACGACTTATGTGGTTTTCTCATGGATGCCATTGTCAGATCTCAATAAAATTTATGTGGGACCACATGACAGCCACCAGCTTTCGATCAAAAAAACAATCATCAAAATCGGTTCGCCCAGTCCAAAGTTCTGAGGTAACAAACATAAAAAAACAGTCGAATTGAGAACCTCCCCCTTTTTTGAAGTCGGTTAAAAATACTAACACCCGTAAGGCTATGGCGCCTGGTGGAGACTATGAATGGGCTACCACTACCACCCTCCTGCAATCGACTATAAAATGTTTTATAGATATTTCGGTCACTGTTTTAAAAAAAATGCATTTCTTTACTTTGATATTATCAGATCTCTAGCACTACTTAAAACCACACAACAATGTATCAAAAAAAAATTATCTTTACTTAAAAAATAACATATCCAGCGCTTGGTTGAATAACATTGTACAGTTCATCATGTATACGGCGAGAGCATGAGGAAGTCACCGTTATGTGGGTGATTTAAATTAATTACTGCGGTAAGGCCGAGTGCACAAGGCCGAACACCAGGCGGGAACGTTCATTTAGCTCCACAAAGCCTATTGCCGGTGTGACGTACACCTGCAAGATGGCAATTTTGGGAGGCAAGAGCCTGATGACAATTTAGGGTACAAAGGTTACAATCCCACCCCTATTAGAATATAGTGGTTTTGTTTAATATTTATTTAGTTATTGTAATTTAAAGTTTATTTAATTGTTTTAACACTGAATAGCACATAAGGGCATATGGCGCGCACAACAGTCCCTGCCACGTAACTGCTCGCCCAGCCTAATGCACGAAGAATGGTGTTGTAAACAAACTGCAGCCACTAAATTTTCATTATTTTATATTACATTTAATAATGTTCATCAATGAAAGTGAATGGTTCCATCGTATTCATTTTCACTAACACTGAACTGTCCAACTTCTTTTAACTTTTTATTGGAACCCCCCCCCCCCCCCCCCGCAAATGGCAACGTTCCACAACAATAATTTGTAAAACCAATTAAACCTAAGCATAAAGCTTTTACTTAGGTATTTTCATTCTGAATTTTATAAGCTAGATCGTAGAGATTTTACCTGCCGTTCGAGGGAGCCCGGGTTCGATTCTGGACCGGGACAGCGATTTATGTGACGGATATAATAATATTAATTGAGTAGATCTATCTGTGAGCGGTCATAAAAAACACACACCTATTAGTGATGTTTATTTCCTTAAATCATGTATAAATAAATAAATTATACGACGAGTGAATCGATTATGCATAATAAAATTATGCTGCATTTCGGTCATGCAAGTACCTAATAAGATTATTATGTCACTCGCACACTCTGGGCCGGTCCCGCCGACCGCGCCGCTCGGTCTTGACATGGAGCAATGTAACGAGACACCGCCCTTCAAAAAGGTAACACTGCACAAAATCGCAGCCATGAGACACTCACTGACACCGTTGCGAATTTTAAAAATATGTGATTCTGTTGAGGTTTCGTCAACAAAAAAAAAATTAAGAATAAATAAAGATTGTAAATTTATTACCAAATAGCAAATTAAAATATCAATGCGTAGGTATGTCAATTCCGCATCGCAAAAAAAAAAGTTCTTCTACTACTGTTTTTATTCTATATTTTAACCTACTCAAAAAAACAGCGCTCAACAAAGAGTGTCATCTATTTGTGTAACATAATTTTCATATTAACGTTAATCGTAATGGCCTGTATTTAATTGTATAACTTTATTATTAAATTGCAATCATAATAAAATGGTTATATAAAAAACTTGGAAGAACCATTACAATTTTAATTAACTTTGATAAAAATATAAATTTCATAAAATATCCAGATTTTATTTTATTTTATAGGATATTAATATTCAATGTATTGGTAAAACTTTCTCTGTATCAATTAATTTTGTTTTTGAACTCTAAAGTTCATTAGTTAAGCATCGATCTATTAAATTAATGTAAATTTGTTTATCACGGAGCAGAACATGACTACTCCACAATGACATGAATATACACGTAGATTAAACTGGTTTTCAAAACATTTTTTTTATATTTTTGGCAAGTCGTTAATTTGTATAAAATTCTTATCTCATCTTATGTCATTAATCGATAAGTTATAATAATTATGTTTACCTATTCAGGTCATGTAAATATATTTTCTAGAAACTTTGTTCTACATAAACTGAAATACAGATCTACTGCTGCATCTTATCAACAAAAATAAATACGATAAAGTCTTTAACAATGTATTTCACGTATTCACTAGTATTTAATTACATGACGGTGTAATAACGGCCGTATTAATTCATTAAGTTTCGAGGTTGGTAACCTTATGCAAATTAATTACATAACATGTAAAAGTAGAATATCAATATTTATTATTCGTACGTGTGTTTGGTGGTCAAATATTATATACCTATTTGTTGAATTATATAACATTTGCCCAAATGCCTTGAAACATCTGGTTAAGTTGTGGCCTTAGATGAAGGAATGATTCATCTGAGGTTGGGGCATGATTTTGACGGAAATGGATAGTTAATAAACAATGTATTTACTTTTATGCAAACGTGCGCTTATAATTTAATGCTTGAAAGAACATACCTGTAAGTTAATGTAAATTTTTCCCGTTATTAAAATATGAGCGCAAACAGTGGAAAACATAAGTTTTTGTTGTTTTTATTATAAAATATTATTTAATTTATTTATAAGTAATGACACTAAACAACGATGCAGCACACGAAAAACGAATGACGTTTTAGGGCTGGGTATATACAATAGTGATGTGATGGTAACAACATAAATTTTACTAACAAAAAATAACCGACTTCAAAATTACTCAAAAACAAGCACCAGCCTTCGTTTAAAAAAACAATCATCAAAATCGGTTCACCCAGTCGAAAGTTCTGAGATAACAAACATAAAAATAAAAATAAAAAAATAAAATACAGTCGAATTGAGAACCTCCTCCTTTTTTTGAAGTCGGTTAACAAGACTAAATTGACTCATAGTATTATTGTTTTATTTTCATATACGCCAAATGTGTGACGATGCAGTGTCTCACTCGAAGAACAACTAGGTACATGGTTATTTAAATCTCTTCGGATGCAACACGAAGTATAATTAACATTATTTAACTTCGACTCAGTTTACCTCGTTCATGGTCACTGCAAAACAAGGAAATATTGGTAGAAAAGTACTAAAAATGTCTTTGTTAGGATTCCAAGCTCGCTACTCTATGGGTTTTTAACGGCGCTATCTGTATGTAAACGAAAAAAACATTCCCAAATAGGTCTTCACTTTCGATCATTTGAGGCTCTTCACTTTTATTACAATGGGGCAACTGTTTCCCGCGGCCGTTCGAACTTCGATTACGTGAGCAAATCGATTCGCTCCAGCCATCGATACACGTGGTCATCGATTTTTATCGTTTAAAGGGAAATATTTACTTTCTAACGCACATGAAACTAAGAGTAAATGTTTTAAACTACCAATAAACAATCGGGTTACAATTGACTGTTTCAAGATAAGTTATATCCAGAGTAAAGTTTATCCCTTCTAGTTGTAATTAATCCAAAAGTCGTGCTAACGTCAGTAATACATAGAGAAGACATCTTAAACAAAATGTGTGTCCCCGCCGGGAGGTTCTATTTTCAAAATTGAGCCCCTGTTCTCTTTTGAAAATCCAACGAATCCATTGAAAACTGAAGCCGCGCGGCGCCAATTCATTGGAACATACATTGTGTTCGCAGTGTCTGTTCTATACGCTAGTAATAATACTTCAATGGCTAACGTCCTGGTTGGATGGATGACCACTAGTGGCAACATTATATTGCAGATAGGTTACCGCGAGCTCTAACGTGATGTGGCAATTATTCAATCATCATTTAACAGTCGAGCATTATGTAGTTAAACGTTATTTAGTGCAAACAAGGAAAAGCAAAATATGAAAATCATGATTTCTCGAAGAAACGTAACTCAAATTTCATAAGATTTGAACAGTTTCTCTTTTAAGCATTTTCTAACACGTCTTAACATTTAGGTAAATTACCAATCAGTATGACACTGATATTTTACCCGCGTCTCCGACGTATCTGGTTCAAATCCAGATACACTTGTAACTTTTTGGAGTAGGTACCTACATAATAGATAGCAGTCTTATGTTACTATTGAAAGTTAATACTTTTTATACTAAAAAGCACGGACCTGAAAAAAAGACGGACGTAACCTCGTCTAATCGAGAGTGAAGCATAGCAATGGCCGCACTCTTACCATGAGTGCGTAATTTTTGATTCGCGATTGAAGCAGTGAAGTGTCAATTTGTGGGTGTGTGTACTTGTACGAATAGAGAGTTGGTGCTATGGGTGCTTCACTGAATTTGTTGTTGGGATTACGTCCGTCTTTTTTTTAGGTCCGTGCTAAAAAGTAATTATGTTCTGGTGCTAAATCAACATTTCTCATGAGCACGTATTGTGCTCGTACCAGGGCCGCGCCGACCCCCCACAGCGCCTGTGTGCGAAACCTATGAAGCGCCTCTTTTTTCACGAATCTTCATGTTTCAACTTATGTTTTTTTTTTATTATTTGTTAATTTTGACCGAAACGTCAATGTTACGTCATTAGCGTAGCGTGGGGGGCGGGGCGGGGGGGGGGGGGGCGGCACATGAAGAGAGGGCGGCAAGTAGGGATTGCAATCCGGTGTCATTTTCAATCCGGCCGGATTTTACCGGATTTTCACCAATCCGGCCGGATCCGACCGGATTGATCACGAGATCAGAATTTTTGCTTCTCGTTCCAATATAGACTGTTTTTGAGCAATTTTTTTTTTGGATTATAAAGGAACGCAAATGCGAGCCGTAATAAAACCGTAACACCTATTTTAATGATAATCATCTTAATATTATTAAGAGGAAAATTTTGATGTTTTATTTATTTTTTAAAATGGATATGCTCAAAAACTATTGGTGCAATTTCAAAAAATTTTACACCAATAAAAAGATACATTATTCCATAGTGACATATGCTATATTTTACTGTGATTAATAGGTAATATATTTTTTTACTTCATCAGAATTAAAAATGTTTGACGCCAAGCGAAGTGGGTACGGTTCAGCTAATCTAGCTCATATAGGGTGAATCATGAAATCATATAGGGTGGCGCAAAAGTTGCCACCTGATGTTCTTTGACTGTATTTTTTTAATAAATGAAAAACTTTAGTTTTGCCATTGGATTGTGTTTATTTGATGTCTAAATATTTGTTTTCATTAAGTAGAAAAATGATATCAGCCATGTGGTTGCCGCCAGAATTGGGCCTGTATGGTCACGATTTACGGCATTTTCCATCAATTCTGCATGAACTTTTGACAAAAGGTTTCCGCATTTATGACGGATACTCTAAGGGCTTCAAGAATCTGAGGCTTGTTGACATAAACTCGTGACTTCAAGAAACCCCACCAAGAACCCAAAATAAGTCTAAAGTGGTTAAAACGGGCGATCTTGCCGGCTGGTGCAAATGACGAAAAACGAGAGATTATTGTTATTATTATTTATGATTACTCCGAGTTTTTGAGGAGTATAGTGATTCATGTCTTATTGGCGTGTATTTTGTATCTATTTTCTACACAAATGTCACAGCAAAACTGATATTTACCGCCATTTGAAAAAAAATTTGTATCTTCCGATAGGGTGATGATGACTCTTGCGCCACTCCATATTATTATACCTGCATCTGGATGTAAACAGTCCGAAAACTGTTAGAAGTAAAACAGATTGTCAATACAACTTATCTTCTAAAAATACGTAGTATATCAATTGCTGCATTTGTTTTTTTTTTTTTCTTAATGAAGGGAGCCAATAACAAGTGTACATGTCTACTACTACACTTCTTTATAATAATATGTTTAAGGGGGTTTTTCTGTTGTAGTATTATTGCGCATCAATTGAAATACACCTACAGCTTACAGCTACATCCATTTAGGGCAAATATTACAAATTATAAACAAGAAGTAATATTAACGAGAACATGATTTCACACTTTTATAACTTACAATTTATCCATTCAGTAATTTGTGTTGAACATAACATCCTTATTGAACGTTAGGAATACCGGAATGCAATATTATATTAATTGCAACTAGAGTCCGACCGAAACTGGTTTTTCAGCCGAAACCGAAACCGAAACCGAACCTTCGGCCTTAGGTCCAGTTTCGGCCGAAACCGAAACCGAAATTTAGCGTGAGGCCAAACGAGCGTATTTTTGGTGCTGTGAGTCACGTGAAATGAGCTGGTTTCATACAAAAGATCTAATTCAATTCTTTGAAATTTGTATTTTACGCGATTTTACGATTTACGCTATTTTACGCGACGCACAGCTCAAAAATACGCTCGTATGGCTACACCATTAGGGTATTTTTTGAGCTGCTCATTTGTGGACCCAACAGAAAAAAGTAGGTTAAAGGAGCCGAATTTTTTAGGTCAACCTTCAAGCTATCTGTCCCCTAACGTTGACCCACTACTTACGGGACACCCTGTATAGGTACTGAAATCTTGCGTGTTTTTTTTTTCACATTTTTATTTGTAGGTACATTTTTATGTGTATTAACTGCCTTCAGTTCGGTAAACTTATCTTAACGTAAACGACAAAATTCGAAAAAATGTGGGTACCTATGGATGAACGCTGTTTTTAACCCCTGACGAAAAAAGAGGGGTGTTATAAGTTTGACGTGTCTGTGTATCTTTATGTCTGTCTGTGGCATCGTAGCTCCCAAACGGAGGAACCGATTTTGATCTAGTTATTTTTTGCATGAAGGTGACTTAATCGAGTGTGTAATTAGCTCTGTTTAGTGTATATCAAACTGTCGGGGGTTTTTTAAATTTTAATTTAAGATCATTTAAATAAATCATTTAAATCTTAGCCCCATTTTACTAAAATACGTCAGTGAAAACCGCATGCAAATTGATTTAGCCGATTTTGAAATTACCCTGAACAAACGCACATAAAATACAAACAGACGAAAATTCTAAAAATAATTGCTATGGTCTCTTTTGCGTTGACTTTTGTGTACAGACATATCGATCAGTTACCGTTTCATTGTAATGGATGATTTGGGATTTAGACTTCGAAAATACTACTAGTGAATGCCCTCGCTTTGCTTCCGTAAACCTTTCTGTAAGCCCTCACTCAATAAATGTAAGTATGGGCGAAATTGACATAAAGTAATTTATTTATTTGTAAACCGTTTGAAATAAACCAACCACTAAATGTTAACCAAAGCTCACTACAATACGTATGTATTGTAAGTTATAAGGGAGTGAAAACCGCAGGTAAATCTGTTATGTCGTTCCTGAGAGTAGCCAGAACAAACGCACAGATAAATAGACGAAAACTACTTTTTATATAATCTATTACGATTTATGTCTAATTAATACCCCTAGTAAAAGTTTTACTTAAATATCTTCCAGGTACAGTTTCTATACCATGCTTGGATATGAGTTCCGTATCATTATCTATACAGCATTAGACACTATATTATATCCTTTTTTCTACCTGTTGCCGTTATTAATATCGAGCAAAAAACGACTAAAATCAAGCGCCAAAGCACCCTGTGCCCTGTCAGACGCTCTTCAGATTAATGAACAAATATAATAAACATGTTAAATCAATGACTTCACTTGAAAAGTCAGCGCCCACGGGTTAGCCACGAACTTAACCGAACGACGCACGAAAATTCACGAACACAGAGTTTCGGTTTGGCCGAAAGTTTCGGCCAAATTTTTCCGAAACCGAAACTAGATTTTTTGGCCGAAACTGGCCGAAACCGAAACCGAACCTTCGGTCGGTCTCTAATTGCAACATCTATAGCAGGCATTCAAAGCATCTATACTAGCAACAGGATGGTTATTTTGTCAAAAATTTACGTGACCGGATCCGGTAAATTCGACCGGATCCGGTATGCGTAAAAAACGCCGGATCCGGCCGGATTACCGGATCCGGTTTTCCGGATTGCAATCACTAGCGGCAAGCCACTCGATTTTTAAATAAAAAAAATGTATGAATAATTCACTTAACTTGATTTCGTCATACTTGAAGGGTAGAATACAATGTGTTAGCATAAATGATACCAAGTCATCGGGATCTCAATCTGTTATGGGTGTACCTCAGGGCTCGATTTTGGGCCCCTTCCTTTTTTAGTGTATATAAATGATCTGCCGTATTATATTAAGAAACATGCAGAGATTGTCCTGTTTGCTGATGACACTTCCCTTATATTTAAGACGAATACAAATAAAATGAATTTTGACGATGGAAACAGTGCTCTGTCTCGTTTATCACACTGGTTTACAACAAATAATTTGCTGCTTAATGCTAAAAAAACTAAGTGTGTTGAATTTACACTACCTAAGGTACGGAATGTTAGTAAAAGCCTCAAATTAAATAATGAAATTCTAACTATGGAAAAATCCAGTTTTCTTGGGTGTCACCTTAGATTCTAAACTACAATGTTGCACCCATATTATAACGGCTCTCGCGAGTAAGCTAAGTAGGTCAGTTTATGCCATTAGAAAGATAAGACAGTTTACCGATTTGGAAACTGCTAAACTTGTTTATTTTGCATACTTTCATAGCCTCATATCCTATGGTATATTGATGTGGGGCTCAGCGGCTAACATTGATTCTATATTTGTTTTGCAGAAAAGGGTAATCAGAGCCATTTATAAATTAAAAGCACGTGATTCTCTGCGTGAGAAATTTAAAGAAATAGGCATTATATTAACAGTAGCCTCTCAATTTATTTACAGTAATATTATATTCGTAAAAAGGTATGTTCAAGCAGAATAGTGATACGCATAATCATCTAACTAGAAACAGACATAATTTGGTGACGTCATCTTTTCGCTTAAGTAGGGTACAACGCTCTTATATGGGGCTCGGTGTACGTTTTTTCAATAAATTACCCAAGTCAGTACCTACGTGATTTACCTATCCAAATGTTTAAGAGATATGTGAAATCTCAGCTAGTAGGAAAAGGATACTATAGCATAAATGAATATATTAATGACAAAGACGAATGGAAATTAGTGCCGCATACAGTTCCGCGTAGGTTAGAAGATATTATGTAACTTTTAATGATTTTAAAAGATGTGCGAGGAGTTTCTTTCGGCTTTTCTTCTCCTCCATGACAAAGCACCCTTCCGAAAAGCTGGTAGATTAAAAAATTACGTGCATAAGTGTATCAGTGATACCTATATGAATAAAAGATTTTGATTTGATTTGATATGAAACTTAATAATTTTATATTTTTTAATGTAAATTGTGTTATGAAAAAAAAACAAGAAAAGTGCATTTTTAATTAATAAAAAAATATTTTAAATAATATGGGGGCGGCAAAGTTCATTTTGGGTGGCGGAAAATTTTCGATCGGCCCCGGGCGACGGGAGCCCCCGATACGCCACTGGGTTACGTTCATAATTCATTGAAACAAACTCACGGCGGTTTTTTTGATTTTAACGCTAAGCTCGTAACTAATGTTAACTAAAACCCTAAGCGTAAAATTAAACCACACACGTGAATATTATCTTAGAAGACTTGTACAATAAGCGCATTATAATTATGTTTTGTTATTTACAAGGCATATGTTTCGCCTATTGTACCTACTTACTTATCGATACTCCACTACAAAGAATATATTTTTGTGTAAGTGTAACAAAAATAATTTCGATGGCGGCGCCTCTACTGTCTTGGCGCCTGTGTGCGCCGCACACTTCGCACACAGGGGCGGCTCGGCCCTGGCTCGTACTACGTTGAGATTCACAGTTGCACCTCCTCAGACTCACAGTGAGTGGAAACCTTAGTCCATCGCTAATGGAGCAGTAATGGAGTGTGACGATAAAGTCTGATTACAAGAAAATTATAAACGTTACATTCAACCACATGCAACCAGTAACCATGTAACAATTCAAATGATTCAAAATTACACGTTTGATAGCCGCGGCGTTGCGTTGCCATTTTGCACGCAAACACTTTTACGTAAGAGTTAAAATGGCGTGAAACAATAGTGTAATCTACTGCGCTTATCACGTGCTCGGAGGCCTTGATCTTCGGCTAACACAGCATTATCAAGTTCACAGATTATAATTAGAAAATCAAAACGTAGATAAGGCATCTCTTGAAGTGCGGATGCTTACTGAGTTTAAATAAATTCCTATTTGTTTCCACAGTGATGACTGATGTAAGCTATTCGTTGGTTAAGTTGACATTTCGTGTATGTAAAATGACACTTTAACGTCACTTTAACCGGCGAATAGCTTATTCAGGACTCTACTTGAAGATGGTGAAACAAGCCCAAAGGTTCATAAATTACGTCACACTAATTTCATGACTTTTTGACTCCTCCTCCCCCCCCCCCCCCTCCTTGTCACAGCTGGTCACATTTATGAGATCTACCCCCGCTAGTGTGACGTCACATACTATGAAATTTTACACCTAGAAATTATTAAATTAAAACAGCAGTGCCGAAATAAGTTTTATTTTCATTAATTGTTTTTTATTATTTACCTACACATACCAATTATTCGATTTTGACCCCTCCCACCCCTTGTCACACAATGTCACACGACATCGAACCCCCATATAAGTAACACCAAACGCATTACTGATGGATGTTACATGGCCCAGGCCAGACCGACCTACAAACTGGAACCGTTTCCCGTAGTTCGTTGTTAAGCATTGTGGATGGCCGATGGATAGAGCCTTACACTTCTGTCATCTGGCTACGGGTTCGTCAAACCGGTATGTATATAATTGATGAGACGTATGATGATAGGATGATGGACATGTACTTATACACAGACCCCTCTTTCCCACTGGGCACTTTGAGCACGTGCCCAGGGCCCCGTGATAGATAGGGGCCCCTAGTTCCTGCCAGTTCATTAAACGATAACCGATATTTAGTACCGAAAAACTTTTTTAATTCGAAAAATCTAACCTAAATTACTGACTACAATACCAATTTGCTTATTAGCTTTCGCATAAATCTAGAGGCTTGCTTGACTACTTTCTTTGTTTATTCTAAAAAAAGTATTCTGACAAAGTAATTAGGGCCCCATTATCCTAATATGCCCAGGGCCTCCAGTAGGTTAAAGACGGCCTTGTTTATACATATCACACAAGATAGTCAGCGGATATTATACGTATAAAACACGCGTGTAACCTCTAGTAAGAAAGACATAGCAAAATACCTGCGCTCATCATTCCGTTCCGATCCAATGATTAATCACTTCATCACTTGCCCGCTACTTTTTATTCAACAGAAAACTGCATATTGATGCGGATATAGTATAAGAGCGGCTTTACATTAAGCGATACGATATCTTCAGCGGATAGACTGTATTAATGATAATATCGAGCTGGACTTGTATAAGTTTTCTAGAAAGGTTTTACATCGAATTACATACATCGATAACGTTGAAACAGTATGGATACCGTCCTGTGATCCCTTCTAATTTCCTGTTTAGAGAAATTCGATAGTTATGAGTCGACACATGACACATACGATACATAAATCGATCTTGGCTCATCGTTTTAAACTTCGGATTAGCGGCGGTCGGATAGTGCGACAACTATCTAATAAAGACGTCATGAGGTAACTCTGTATTAGTCATTGTATAGGCTAACTATACGACTTTAAAACCAATTTTTTCGTATTAAGTATTAATGATAAGTACTTTTATTGGATCCTATCGTTTATCTATCTTTATTATTCCAAATATACTTAAGTAGTAATCGGCCTAAAATATGTCCCAGTAATGGATTGTTCAACAATCAAACACCAAATATGTCATGTGTTGGCTGCATGATAATTAGGTACATTTAATTTAAATTGTGATCCTGTTCTTTTTTTATGGAAATAATGACAGCAACCACGAGGGTGGCAGCTATCCAGGCGGATCAGTAATAATTAGACCTACCACCAGCGGCACGGATTTAGTCGCCTCTTACGACATCAATCCGGCGTGGGATTGGAGTTAGTATTCTAAGCCCAATATGCCTCAATAACAATATCTAAATGCACTACCAAATCTAAACCAAATGGTGACCATAGTCCTGACAACTCCGCAGTCAAATCATTGTACGCCCGTAAGGGGTTGCTGGTTGGAAAATATTACTTTTTACGTTTTTTTAGATTCCATAAAAAACGGTTTCTTTCTTTTACTAAGTTATTTTATGAATATTTTTATTTCTTACAAATATATTAAAAAAAAACTAAATGTATAAAAAAAACTACATTTTTCGTAAAATTATTATTAAAATTATTCTTATCTTCAGTTTAGTATAAAAATATGTTGTGTGTGTGTTTAGCCAGACATAAATGTTTTCTTTCTTTCTTTCTTTCTTTCTAAAATTATAATAGAAATATGTAATTTCAAAGAGTCGCAATTTCATTCTGTCAACAGTTTCATTTCACCTGGCAACAATGTTTTCATTGTCCATCTAAGAAAGTTTCCTTGTCCATTTCAACACGTGTAATTAATTATCTTTTATACTCGTAGTTATCATTCTTCTGGTAGCCTATTAAACTAGATTTATTTTCGGACGGATCAGCCGCCGCCACCGCAGCCGCAGCCGCAGCCGCGCTAGCATTGCTCAGCCAAGCGTTACTCGAGCGAAAACATCAATATTATGAACTTTTTAATTAAATTATTTACAAAGATTAAAAAAATAAGAAGAATTTTATTGAACGATTAAACTATAAATAAAAAAAACATAAAACTATGTTGAAAAAAATAAAGACTAGATTACTTTTGATAAAATCGTACACTACTTATGTATAAAGCGATATTTTTACGTCCCGTAAACTATTTTTTTATCGTAGTAACAAAACAATTATGAAATTCAGTTGTCTGGTAAAATAATTAAACCGTGTAATGTAAAGCACTACTAGTTGTTATAAGAATTTACTAATGGATATTATCAGAAATCTACTTGATTTTGTAATAATGTGATGCGGTTTTACCCAATTACGAACACTCAACATTCTTAATTCATCTCTACGCGAAATCCGGAGCCCGGTGGCACCAACACGTGGTGTATTTATTAGCTTAATCGCGGATTATCTTTTAATTACTGAGTCGTAGTACTTGCGTACCTACCACTATTATGACGTAATATTTTCATCATATTATTGTTATTAAAACAATTTTGTGTTGCACAATTTGAATATTACAGTAGTGTTTAAAAGCGTTGGTTTTTTTTTTGTTTTACCTCAGTTATTATGTAGTGTAATATGCTGATTTATTTAAAACTGTACCTGCAAATAACTATTTACAAATTCGAGCTAGTTTGTGAAACTAGAAATAAAGGCAAAATTTTATCATAATTCTAGTAATTTCTTAGTAGTTTCTTTATAAGTAAACTTGAAGTTTAAATATGTACGTTTCTAATTTACCATTAACAAAAACATTTATGTACCTAATTAAAGGAAGAAACCAACATTTATAAATGTTAATACTTACCGACAAGTAATTACAAATATACGACGTGGAAAAGTGTTTCAGACAGGGTTGTTTACTCTTTTGCAATCCGTGGATAATTATTTTAATATGAGGCAGTCGAGTTAGGCAGGTAATATGGAATGGAAGTACAGTTTAGTTAGTGTCGGTGCCACCGTATCGGTTTCTAGTAGAGTAAACCTGCGCACGCGCACGCATTAACTACACCGACTCTGCACGCGACGCGCGCATCCGTCTCCGCGCTCTCAATGTTTCGCGCCGCGAAATCCAATTTCCGAACGTGGATTTGACTCGCGTTTTTCACATTTTGAAACGTAACGCTCACTTTAAAAAGTAATAAGATTTTTGGCGCGAAGTGTTGTGTTGTGATTTCCGTAAGTGTACAAGTAAATTGTGATCGCTTCAACGTTTTAAATTAATAATTCTGATTGATCTGTAAGTTAAACGCAGATTAAATGTTTGTCATGAAGTTTTGTTAGTTTTGTGCGGTGCGAGTGGCCAGTATTCCCGCGTATGGTTCTACATGATTAGTTGACATGTTGAGTTTACATGATGTTTGCACAGGTTGGTGCCGATAACTTTGTTTTCCAGCGGTGACGTCAGAGCGCGCCTGTGTTTGGGTTTTCTACTGAAAACTTTATCGTTAACGAAGCCATGGTTTTCCTTAATTTTCACATTACTAGAGAAAGATAAAAATGTAGCTTGATTCAGGAAGAAACTTTAAATATTATCATAATCTAATCAATGTATGTTAATAATAACTACCATTTGTGATTTGCGTGAGATAATGCAAATTTATTTTATATCGTTCGCTGAATTTAATTTTCCGGCATGTTATTTTGGTATATACAATAATATATTTAAATAATTAATAGTAATTTATACGTCTTATCTCAATTTTACAATAAATGCGACTTCTTATTTTCTTTAGACAACGACCGCTTTTCAGAGAAGCATTACGCCAGACCTCAAAGAGATACGTACCAAATTTAATGAATAATAAATAAACCCTAATATTTGCATACATTGAGATATCATCTTCATCATCATATACCACACCTGTTCCACTAGGTTAGGTTTCCTCATACAATGTGAGTGGTATAGGCCATAGTTCACCACGCTAAGCGGCAGTGTAAGTTGGCAGTACGATCGTATCTTTACCAGGATATACGGGGCCCCCAGCGTATAGGGGCCCCCACTAACACTCCCAAAAAAACCTCGCCAGCGGCCTAAGACCGCTACAGTTGACATTCCTTTTATACAATATTTGACAGCTGCCGTTGAGGGGGCCCCACAACAAATATTGATATGGGGCCTCCTTAGGGCTAGCTACGCCACTGATCTTTACGATGTTTTCTTTTACCAAAGCAAATTATAAGTAACTTGTAATATCGAGTCCTCTTCAAACAAAATGACTCTAATTTTATTGTGGTACCGTAAGCACAACAAACTTAGACCGAACTGATTGTTTAGATTTAGAACTTGGCTCCTTATTATGGAAGGTAAAGTAGATCAGTTGTTTACATGTTTAAGTTAAGGTTTAATTTGAGTTAAAAAGTGAAAGCGTGTGCTTACACTTGTTGAACGGAAAACTTTCCGGTGAAGAAGGAGTTGGTCCTTCGAGCAGCCAGTGCGCTGCATAAAAAATATTTTAAGTTTAGCAAAGGTTAAGGTTTACTATAAATTATTTTTAAAGTTTTTTATTTTGTGAAATGTACGATATGGACAGCAGCCATAATAAATTGTTTCTAAAAGCGAAGAAAATTTGACATCGATATGATTAGTTGATAAAATTAAATCAAAACAACTCTATTGTTCTGATATACCTAGACGAGTATTCGAAGTATTTTACGCCTCTAATTTTAATACATTTTTATAACTTTAATAAACTACTATAATGTAATAACTGTATCATATAATAATACTAGCTGCACGGACAGACTTCGTTCTCTCAAAAGTTTATTTTTATTAAAACCTTCCGAGTGAGGGAGATGTAAGCTATCCTATCTTTCAAGTTGGATCAAACTGCACACGGTGTGCAACTTTGATCAAAATCGGTTAAGTAGTTTAGGAGTCCATCGCGGACAAACAACGTGACTCGTAATTTATATATATTAAGATAATAACTATAATAATGTACCTACTTATAAACTCTTATAAATTACAAAACACTTTTAACAAAAAAATCACTGTTACAAATTAAGAAGTAATTTAGTAAACAATGTAATATTATACATATTAACTGAGGAAGGCAGATCGAACCACGCACTATCTGAGTTACGACACACTGGACCTTTGAACGATAACCTCATCAAGATCTTCCGACACTATCTTGAACATTAACAGCTTAAATAGGAAATAATATTGTGTTTTAACTATCGATAAATTTTCTAATTATGTTTCTTTCAGATTTCCTTGTCGCCGTTAGGCTCTAGATTAGGCTCTACATTTTATACCAAATACCAATGCATGACATCAAGTCAAAAATCTTTCACTTAAAATGACGTCTCTGTGTCTTAAAATCAAGATTTATCTTAAATATGCGCATGATATTGATAACATACGATCATATTATAAATGACTGCCGTGTATGTAAAATATTCCTTTCGGTTTATAAATTGTTCTTAATGTTCTGTAGGCTACGTAACGCCACCTAACGGATCCAAAAAATATTGTATTGTATTTTATAATAATAAACGCTAACACACTCATACCCCCGCAGTAGGATTTTACCTGTGCCGCGGGTTGCATGCACGACATATAACACATCACAATAACACCCATGACCCGAGTACAAATATTTATCTGTCACATAAATATCTGCCCCGGCCGGGAATCGAACCCTAGACGCCTCGCTTCGCAGGCAGGGTCGCTATCAACTAGGCTACAGGGTCGTCAAATAAATTAATTAATTATATAATACTTGAACACGACCTCAATATGTCAAGTCGTTCGCAAGTAACACGTCTTCATGTAACGAACGCCCCAATGATTTTATATATGAAACATTATAAAACTGTGGCGTAACTGTATGATGTTATGTAGGCTGGACTTTAACGTGTTTTCTTCGAATAAAAGATAAAAACAGCAATGCTATCTACTCGCCATTCGGCCACCTGTCGCCAGCGTGTAGTGTGCGGTGTGCGGTGGCAACAACCTTCACCTTTGTGGCAAGATCAGAATAATTAACGCATGAGATAGTGCGTCGAGACCGGCGATTATTCCCAACAAATTGAAATTTAAATCATTTATTTTTAGTCATGAATACGTAAATTGCATTAACGTATTCAGCATTAAAAATGTTCAGTAAAAATAAAATTACCTTCGATGCTGTATATCAAGATCCATATACTTTATATATATTATCTGTATACTTTGATCCCCAAACTGGTTAATATAATCATGTATTTATCGGAATAGGATACTAGCTTCTACTAGTATACCTAATGCTGATCAGAAATTAAAAGCATCGGCAAAATGATAAATGTCATTCATCAATGATAACATTGTAATTGATGAAACCTCTCTCAAAAATCTCTTTTCAACTTCTACAACATTTGAATAGGTAATTTTTGACCGCCCTCATATCCTCTATTTATCACTAATCAATTTTCCTCAACATTTACTTGTACGCGGAAAAAACGTCCGACCAAGGTTCTAACACGGCCTTTGAATCTCAGCGTAAAAGTGTTGTAAAGACAAAACAGCGTAAAAGTGCATACCTCGCATTGATATTATGACAGTGATCACATAATTGCATTTCTCACCGAGGACCGGGCAGGCAGGCGGGCAGCGGGCACCAGGCTACCAGCACGATATTAACAAAAAGCCCATTAGCGCAGTTACGCTCGCTGACGTAACACGCACGTTTTGGCCGGTTTCCTTGTAATTACAATTATTGTACCGCCATTTTTAGCAACCTGCTCCTTCAGAAGTTATCTGGAGTGCGTCAGGTGAATTTAAAACAGCATCTCCGTTCGGTGCAGGTTCTTAACCTCTGGTCAACACATTCCTCCCAACGTGGAAAAAGTAATATGCCAAAAATCGGTAAGGCTTAACGCAGAGCTTAAGTTTCAACTTAATTGAGGAGGCATTAACCTTATTTATCTCCCTGGTCTAGATAGACTAATGTAGAGATTAGTGGTGGACCCGTGTCAGAAGCCCTCAAGCCCGAAGGCCTCTGACATGTTTTTTTTTTAAATGAAACTACTTTTCCACAGACTGTTCGTCCGTGCCTTTTTTCACGTTAAATTTTTAATTGCATATGATTGCTCCGCTATGTTCGCTGTCGCAGCCACCTGCTCGCAGGCTTCGTTATTACACTGTTCCCGCGGGCAAGTAGCTGCGGCAGCGAGGGTTTTACAATTTTGGTTTACTTAAAACTATTTTATTATTTTTTAATATTTTAATATTATTATTATTTTTTTATATTTATTTTTTTTGTTTTTTTTTTTGTCTTTTGTTTATATATTTTGTGACATGGCTTAAGAAACAACCACTTAACCTATCTTCCGAAGTACCTAATGGACTTCCTACATCTAACGTCCAACAGCATCTGCAATTCCGATCAGTTACGAATCTTACGACCGATTTAAGACAATGCGTGTAACCAACCTCAAACCTAGAGAAGGTTCCACAGTCTATCTATCCTAAGTTCCAAGGATCCTAGATTTATGACTACTATCGAAGATAAACCACTTATTAAGCACGTCCCTCTCCGCACGCCTATCGATATAAAACACTAATAAAAGTGGAAAGCTTTGTATTTTTGTACTAGCTGATCCGGCGAACTTCGTATCGCCTAACAAACTATTTTTTTTAATATAAGTAGCCTAAGTTACTCCTTGTTACATCAGCTATCTGCCAGTGAAAGTCCCGTCAAAATCGGTCCAGCCATTTCAGAGATTAGCTGGAACAAACAAACAGGCAGACGGAAAGACAGACATACAAACAAAAATTGTAAAAAATGTTGTTTTGGTATATGTACCGTGTATACATCCAAATGCACTTAGTAAAAAGCTGTTATTTGAATATTACAAACAGACTCCAATTTTATTTATTTGTATAGATGTATAGATGTTTATAGCGAATAAAGTCAAAAACTACTGAATCGATTTTAAAAATTCTTTCACCATTAGAATGCTACATTATCCCTGAGTAACATAGGCTATCGGATTTTTGGAAATTCATCCCCTAAATGGTAAAAATAGCGGTCGGAAATCACTTTCATATAAGCCAACTTCAAACAAAACGTCAGTTTTAGAGTTTTTTTAAGAACATTTTTATGTGAATTCATAGTTTTCAACAATAAAACATAATTTGCAGATGTCGGTACCCCTGCCCCAAGCGAACCTTACCTAAGTTACATGCCTACTGAAAGTAACACTCAATGTAATTTTAAAAGTGTGTTACCATTTATTATTGCTAAAATGAATAAAAGCCTTTACAAAAAAAAATAACTAAATACTTTAACAATAACTTAGTAGGTTCAAACTTTTTTCATTCATTAGATGCTGTTAATGTAATTATTACATTTCTAATTAATACATTTGTACCTACTAAGTAATTATTACTTACATAAACAACATATAATTAATGAAATAAATTGGCACCTACTAACTTTTCTAAATTGTGAAAAAGATGGAAACCGGTACAGGAAGTTTTTAAAATGAATAAACCGTCGGAACTTACGAGTGTTATAAAACCAATCCTTGAAAATTAAAAATCGATAATTGCGTGTTGTACAATCGCGATATCCAAATTATTAATATGAAGTCGTAATTTACTTAGGAGACAATAATTTACGAAAATTAGCATCCTGTGCCCTTATTTAGGGCCCGTATTAATAAACCGATCGCGGCTCAAGAGCACGATTTCAGATCTTACAAATGTCACTTATTCATGCGATTGACATATTTCAGCGTCTCATACCGATTCATGAGATCGCAGAGATCTAGGAGTACGACTAGAGGCCATGAAAATCAGATACCTTTTCAGTGTTCTCGGCTGTTATCGATAGTTAACGGCTACACCTGCCACCTTATCTTAAGCTCTGTTTGTGCTGTGATCTCACTACACACGACACACGAACATTAGCCAGTCCGCGACCTTGCACCAGCGCCATCGGCAGGCACTCATATGTTTACACAGACAACAGATAAAACTTGTCAAATTAATTATGAACTTAGTTCTAAAGACGAGACAGTTTATAAAATAATTTTTGTTCATCTCTGTCAACTGTAGTAATGTGTAGTAACTCTGTAAATTGTAGTTGTGATTGCATTAAATAAATTTGTTAAATTTTAGTGATTTGAGTCACTCTGAAAAACAATTAAAAACATATGGTATAACAGACTAGCAGATAAAATTTTTAAACGAATTTAGTGCAGTTCCGATTTGTTAACGTAATGATTATGTATCCCAAAAGAAACGAGGGCGGGTTTCTAGAACTTAATAAATAAGTCTTCACGTCATGGAAAAATAACAAGAGATAAATGTTACAAGTAATTAAAAAATAACAACATATTCTCAGGAGTTGCGATTAAATAATGAGATGTTGAAATGCAGGCTTAATGACTTTTTGTACCGACCAAAGGTCTGCAACGACAATTTTCCTGTTTCTTTTTGATCTTTTTTATTTCAAAATTCTGACTGTATCAGTTAAAATAATGACGCTACTTAAAATTAATTGATGTACTGGGAAAACTAGGTACATCTTTTTGGCGAAAAACTGATATTACCTTCCTGATAAACTGATAGTACCTTGCGAGTTGTCGCGCTCTATTATTTATTGCTGCTGATGAGTTTGGTAGCTCCTTACAGTGTGACCTGACTGCTCTACCATCTTCCGTGGCATACTTTGAGACGAATCCATGAATACTTACAATCTTTATACCTGTATATCTCAGCATTTTATCATTATCCCATTGTACAGACCGTATGCAAAAAATAATGATTCGGGCACTTTGTGTGGTTGTAAGTGAGGCTCTGTTAGGTATCAAACTTCGTTATTATTGTAGATGTATGAATTACGATGCTTGTTTTCGAAGATTCCGCGTGCTGATTATGTTAAAGGTTTTTTGCGCGCTTCTCCGTGATCAACGTAAAAACGTCTTTGAAATGCTCATCGAATGCTGACACGGTGGCTTTGACCTCCGACGAGTAACTTATTATCTCGGTAATTTTCTATCTTGTAATAACATCGAACATCTGTATTTTTAAAATGTTAAGACAAACTTAGTGCCAGATTCCAATTAAGAAATAATACGCATATCATACTATAAGGTTTTCAATAAACACGAGATAGATAGGGAGGCAATTTTCCGAAAAGCTACTCTATATAATTAATAATAATTATATACTGTTCTTTCTGTGTTCGCTAAGACTAGCAAACAAAAAATAAGATATAATTATAATCAGTCGACAAGCAGAGGAGAAAAGTGCTCTAACAGTTTAATCTTAGCCTATTTATACATAGATTTCAAATATAATTGTAGTTCTTCGCTGAGGAAATTCGTTGAGTGAAGTGGACGGATAGTTTGGATAGACGGCAGCTCGAGAAACCCACAAAATGTCGGTCCACGTGTCGCTCTGTCAGCTGTCTCAGTCACATCTCACGGACATGCAACTCGCTATTATTAGTTACTTTCCCAGATCTCACAATGCACTTGTTTTGAATTCACAATTTCTCGCAAAAAATCCACCATTGTCTCTCTGAGTGACTTCTTCGGCAATAACCCTCGAGAATTGTGCTTGCGACAATGTAATTTATAAGTATCTTTATATGCTTAATAAAAATATTTTTTTGCTTTACATACATTTTAGATCTACTTATTTGATAGAAATTGTGCGTGGACGCATGACGATTTTTAAGTCTTTTTTTAAGTACTCTGTTACTTTTTTTAAATACTTTTATTATTTTTCTAAATGTGTACATACCTACTCCTTGTGCATTAGTGTACCTTGTACCAATCTAAAGCTTTTCTTGAATATTTTTTTCGCCAAAGATCTCGTAAATATGTTTCCTTAAACATTTCCAGTTGAATTTAAAATTATAAAATGAATAATTTATGAATTTATTACCATTACGAATCATTCCATATTCATGAGTCCATCTCGAAGTTATATGATAAGCCGTGCACTTTACACAGAATTGTATAAAAACAAATAATTACGATTAATTATTCTTTACCACTGGAGCGCAAATTTCGTGTCTAATTATTTAAGTAGGTAGCTGAAATATAATATGTAATAAATAATTATAATTATTTATTACATATTATATTTACTAGGTACTAGGTTATTATTGGTATTTAAACACACTTTAAATATTATACTTACAATGTAGTAATAACGAATACGGAATAGTAGGGTAGGTTAGAGCTTGTGTGGTTAAAGAGAATGGCAAGATTTAGAACCGAAAATATCCTCTTTTATAGGTATAAAACAATACAATGTTAACTGAAATAAAATAAATTTTATTGCAATTTTTAGCTTATATTATCTCAATCATCTTTACAGTTTTCTACAACTCTAAAATATTTAAGGGCGGAATATCAAAGGATTTCGAATATCGAAGATTATCCTGAAAACGAAGAACCACCGCAAGAGACAAAGGAAGGCCGTCCTGAATCGGTTAAAAGCACAGACATAACGTCTGTGATTAAAAGGCTACAATATTCTGAGCTCATACAGAAATTACTCAAAACTCGGAGGCGCGGCTCCAACACTTCGATGAGATCATCCAAATTGTAATATTAACACATCCATAAAAAATATTTCCATACATAAGTAATTGTTTTCCGTTGGCAACTTTTTGTCCATAATTTATTAGACAACATACGATGTATTCGTGATGCCAGCACAAAAATCGTGTGATGCTCATAAAATTTTATAGAACACACTTCAGGGCCTTTTTATAGGCAAGCGCACTTTTTTGCAAGCGCCTTCCATTGCACAATCTGTAAAGGGTACCTATAGACAGGTCATACTCTGTTAACGCATGTCAAACATTCCAAGATAAGTACTTACTGATCGAGGAGACCACCACAGACCACGAGAAAATCACTTCAACTCGAAAATCTATTTTATTGGAAATTAATCCTTACGTTCAGTACAATATTAGGAAGCCATCTCGCCTTCCAATGTATCAGATATTAAGATAACTGATTAACGAATTTAAAAACATAGCGCTCGCTTATTTTGAAGTGTGTGCTTATTAGTTACGCGACATTCTTGAATTAAAAAACAACTTACTGATATCTTTTCTCTATAATCAAATCACTGTTGGATCGTTTAAATCAATAAGTATTGCCTACGTTCGTCTCTCTGTGGATAGTGCATAAAGTTTCTTACTTCAATATTGGAGTGCGTTGTCACGGTTTCATTTTCCCATCACTAGCAGTGATTGCAACAGGTGCTAACACAGGTTAGATAATATTTGTTCGCGCGCTCCGTAACGCACCCAACTTGATTAGATACTTCGCTCGTGTTTGGAACTTCGCTTAATGTAGGACGTATGGCGAGTCGCAGCATGCTTCGTAATAATTTACTTTACTCAAACACCTTCGTTGTTCCAAGGCCTCCAAGTTATCTCGTGCGATCCGGGGATATCTGTCACATCTTATTTGCGAAATTGTGGCAGTCGTACTTCTAAATGCACCTGTAACTCGGCCTTGGAAGATTCGACAAAATAATCAGCAACAATAATAGATTTGTTCAGGCCAATTTATTGGAAAAATATATCACGTTACATTTAACTGTTTGTGAAACAATTGAAATCGACGATAATGCGACCTTATGAATAGTTAGCCTTCTACGAAGATTTAAAATTAAATGGATTAGATTAGGATCGATTTTCCTTTTAAACTTCAATATCTGAGCTGCCTCGTATATGTAATATGATTGTGCAAACTGCTAATGCTGTCTCATATAATTAATAAACAGATGTATTTTATTTGACCCCACAATTTTTTGTAGTCTTGAACAAAGTACAAACTTACTCTTTTCCGAACCGTTAATTTGCATGAAAACCTAAAATAATAAATGATAAGAGGCAGTGAGATCAGCAAGGCTTCTCTCACGCCCCAACTCAGAGTCATTAACGGTTACTTAAAACGCTCCTTAGTACAGAATTTGTATGGTGATTCTTTACTAAGGAGAGATTTAAATAACCGTTAGTGACTCTGAGTTGGGGCGTCAGTCTCTCTTCTCTCTCCCATCCCTCTACCAGACGAAAGTATTGCACAGCAGTGTCGGCGTTAGGGTAGGGCGCGATTGGGCGACCGCCCAGGGTGCCATATTTAAAGGAGCGCCACAGGTAACGGAACCCTTATAGTTTCCTCTTTTCTGTCCGTCCGTCGCAGCTTTACGTGCTGGAAAGCAACTTGGCATAGATTTACATAATATGTATTTATTATTTTTGTATGGGTTTTAATGGCAGAAGGGGGGCGCGGTGGAAATCTTGCCCAGGGCGCTGGTAGTGCTAAAACCTTCACTGTTGCACTCACTAGTCATTTGATTACACAATAACAAAGTATTATAATACGCATATTCATTCAAAATTGTATCTTTACGAAACCAATTACGAGCTTATCATTTCTGATTTGTCCCGGCTTCTAACTATTGCAAAGTCCACCACGCTGCTCCAGTGAGAATCTGATTTTAACAATATCAGCTACTGGATACATAATACAGTATCTATTCGTAACATATTTACCCAACCTCAACCTAAATCGCAGTCCACCTTGAAAGTATCTGATAACTACATTTAACGGTGAAACTCTATCTATTTTTCGCCTTTTAGTTTTGAAGTGAAAACTTCTTTAGCATCGTTGTCATTTGAAAGTCGGTGAAACGAAAAAGGGACAGTAAAAAGGGACAGACACATAAATTCATAAGATTTAACGTGGCAGAAAATTAAATAGGAAGCATTATAGTGTTTCTTATGTTCGTGTTACTTTAAAAAGTGCTAAGTTGTATTCATAGATGGCGCGAGGAACAAGATAGAAGATTCATTTTATTGCTGGATAGATGGCGCTAGCTGCTCATTTTACTCTTCATTATGTTAAGCGATGGCGTTAGTTACCACTGTTTTATTTTTATTTAGTACAAAATAGTTTTTGAAAGACAATTAAAACTGATACACGTTATTAAATTATTTAATACCTTTATTTTTGAAGGTTTCACTTCTACCACGTGTGAATTGCACACATTTTATTTGTCTCTCTTTTCTCCTCATGTTATCTGTAAAAATTTGATGGAACCATCTCTTACTTATACATATATTTTGACTATTCATTGTTTAATAAGGTACGATGAAGAGTAAATAATATACGTAATATGTATATTACCGCAGTGGAAACATAAGCCGCAAAGATAAATTTATTTAATCTACAGTGATAGTAGAACTGTAACTTTAAATACGCTTTTTATCGCAAGTCTTAACAATATCTCTTAATAATAATACTGTTGGTGTCTCAATATCTGAATTCCCACGCGATCTTTACATTTACAAGTGATTCTTGATTACATTTCGAGCTTGCAATACTGAGTCTGTAGTTAGTTAATAGTTCGGATGAAACGGACAAAAAATATGATTACTAAAAGTAAATAAACAAGTGCCAAGGTAATCAAGATTTGTAATTTATTTTTATAAATTACAAATCGTGAAGGAATGAAAGGAGTCAGATAATCAGGAATGTTTTTTTCCACATTATAAGCTAGTGGAGATTTCTAAGATCTATCTAAGATGGTAAGCTAGTGCAGCTTAGTAAAAGACTATTCACTCTTATTTTAAATAATCCCACGTTATAGCTACTAGGATCCTTTGCGGTTCGCATAACGAATGACGAGGTTAACCGCGTCGTCCGTGCCAACACGGATATTCACAATAAAAGGAAGACGAAAAGTAACGTAACCTTAAGAACTGTTCTAAGACTCCGTAGTATGTTTTACATTGTAATCCAAATGGAATCTCCATGAGCAAAGTGGAAAACTTCAAGTTTCACCCAACAACCGTGGCGTCCGTGGCTAACGAGACGATCTGCCTATGATTGAGCAATCACTCAACACTCAACACTCAACACTCAGTCACCGTCACTGGCCGGAGAAAGAAGTCGGTAATGTAGCGAAAGTGAAGCAATCTGGTTGCGGACCCCACATGGGCCCTCTCGTGCTCGAGCACTTTATTGAGAAAACGCTTTAGGTAAGACGGGAAGAAAATGTCTTTCATTATACATAATATACAAGAAAATCCAGAAGTCAGTTTCTTAGTTCTTGCAAAGAACTGTTTTATAGCCAACGTAAACTGGAAAATTACTGGCAAATCAAATGTATACAATAAATTTTATACCTGACTGTAATATAAGATTACTTGACTTAATTGGAACAATTGGTTAAACCCTTCCCTTGCTTTTTATTATTATTTTTTTTAATCATACAATAATGTACATCATATCCTTCTAAGGATGTCTTTTCGAATTATTTTAGTGTTATGTCGTAGATCTGGCAAGTTCATACAAAACAGTCGCTCGTATGAAAGTGGTCGAGCAGGGTTGGTTTATTACAAGGAAATCTGTGGAAGATGTGCCCGTGAGAAAGTATCTTGTGATGTGACCTTTGTTTCCAACTAATGAATAGCCCGTGGCCCGGACACCACTACTCAGTAGTGAAATGGAAAGTACTCGCACACTACCATACGTACATGCTACCATATTCTCAAATATGTTCTTCATAATATTTTAAGTACCTTTTCTATTAATTTATTTTATTAATAACTGTTATTATTGTAATTTTTTTAATGTGACATTTATACAATTTTACAACGGCCATAAAGTGCCACGTGTACTTCTACATGATTGCAATAAATTGATTTGATTTTAAAACCATATACCAATTAATTAATACAGGTAATAATTTCGAAAAAGAAAATAAAATAATAACTAAACAAAATAAGAATAATAATCGTCAAATACAAAAAAATTGATGAAAAAATTTTAAAACAGAAAATTAACTTTTTAATAAAAAAAAGCAACTGTCAATACTCGGTAACAATTTGGTGTTTTTGTTTTTGTTTTTTTTTTTTTTATTTTGTTAAAGGTACTAGAGCACTAATACCTTGCCTAAAGCTTATTGCTAGTAGCTTGTTGTCAAAAGCTCCTTAAACTAACAGCGCAGTGTGTTCATGAATGTACCAGATGTTCATGATGATCAGATTCATGATTGACCAGTCCATGATTCACCAGGCCAACAGCGTGTTCATGAATGTCAAGACCAGACAAAATACCTTTCTAGCTTTTTCTAGCTTTAAGTACCAGAACACGGAATTTATTATGTTAAAAACATTACATACAAATTCGGGAACGGAGTATTAAGGTTTATTAAGCATTAGGTATGATATTTAGCACGTTCGGTGCGGTAGCGGGTTGATTATATCCGATGCTCAACTTTCCTCCGGTGCGGGGTAAAAATCACTGAGCCAACCGCTGGTGCGGGACAGATATCTTTGGTCTCCCTATGGTTATGAATGAGATGATTAGTGTTTTGGAATTGCCTCGTTAAATAGATAATGTAAATACAAAAAAAATGCATCGGGTTCTTAGGACCCGATGCCGACTGAAGCAAAAAAATTTACATCTAGTGCGTTTATCGGTTCTTAACGACCCGATGCCCGGTGACCCTATAGCTGCACTAGATTACATGCTAGTTGAGCTAGTGAGGTCTGTATGGTTAGATGAGTTTTTATGCAAATAAGAAGAATATTGTACAGTTGTATTGTACAGTGTATGTAACACTGTCTGTGTATGTAACATGAAGCTATCCAGAAAAATGTTGTTTAAGTTATATTATGACGGTGAAAACCTAAGAAAAATAAAGTAAGCGAAGGTTCCCCAAAACAAATAATAATGGTAAGTGGAATATATCAATGTATATACTAGCCCGTCAACTGGTCACACATTACAAATCCTACAAACTGCATTATTTTACCGCTATCGATGTTTCCTTAACATCCTCAACACTAAAAATGTATTGACAATTTTACTAACCAGTGCGGAGAACGGGTCGTAAAGATCCGCCAGGCAATCCCTTTATTTACAAAGAAACCATTCAATGCATCTACCTACGATTTCAGCCTTTTATTGAGTGTTTATTGGTCAATATATTGCTATAAAAAAATACACTATAATCATGATACCTATAAAGATAAATCCCCCTAAACAGATGGAAGTCAAACGGATCTTTTCGACCCAGTAACGCACCAGGAACAATTCTTGCTTCGGATGTAATAGACCCCATACCGCACCCAATGAAAGTCATCAAATTTGTCTAACGCAGTGAACATGTTAAAGATAGTAGCTATAATATAGCTATTTGTAATATTCATGCTGTTGCTTATGTCGAATAACTATTGTGTACATCACGAATCAGTCACAAATTTAAAAATGTCATGGGAATTCGGATGTATTTGGATACATTGCGATTGCGAAACTCGCAAGTTATTACTCGTCAGTGTTACGTGAAGAATTACGACAACACTCAGATGTGAGCACCGATTGGATTACGTTAAATCAGTCACGTTAATTACAGTCGAACAATGAAACAAAGCAGTCAGCTACAGATATTAAAGATTTGGTACGCAATTTTGCGAATGATGACGGTTAAAATATTGGAAATTTTGTAGGAAATGAGGATGTTATTCTAAATTGAAAGTTTACCATATCAACTTTCTTTCATCTCTCTTTGATGCGCTTAGGGTTAAGTTTTTTTAAGATTAAACATCCAGTTCCATTAGTGTTAGGTTGCAATGACCATTAAGGTGACCATATTACGTATCATTGTGTAGCAACCACACAAATACTGGAAAACACTTTCTGGAAGTATTACCCTTCTTTGCGTCGCGCAGTCGGGTAAGAAGTGTTAAATTCGCTTTAAGTTACAATAGTGACTGCATACAACCTACTCGCTACACTATATTTTCGTATTTTTCCGGAAAAACACATGACAAGCGCTCTAGTAATAAACAGAAATATCCCTTGAAACATCACGATCCAATGGGCTTCCGACGTAGACCTTCAGTGTGTAAACTAAACATTCGTGCTCTAAACGTTCACTGCTAAATAAAACTTAGTGATTTGTCTTAAAAATCTTTAAGATTTCGATTCGACTTGATAGATAGTAGCTATAAATTCTAACATTATAGATTCGCTAACACTTGTCAGCCGCTCCTCATAACTCAATAAAATGCAAAAATGGACACACATCTCTCTCGAAGTAAATCGTGCATAGTCCAAGTTCTTTGAATGCTCTGGTTAACCATTTAATTGTGATAAAAATAATATATACAAAACAACAGAGCGGCTTCTTTCACCAAAAGCGCAATTTTAACGGCATTGTTCAGGAATTTAGGTAGTAGGTTTACGTACTTTTGAATGGCGTGTATGACGTACTTTGAGTAAATCCGATGCTTAGTATTGCGAGCAGGTACAGGTGACCGAAGGTAACTGGGCTACCCCGCTGGCGCTACGGTGAATCGGAACAAATTGCGAATAATTGCCGTAATTCGATGATGTGCTCGAATAACAATGAGGTAACAGATGCGTGAAATGGACTGATTATTGCGACCTTGTAGAGTTGGGTATTGATTGCTTACTAATTATGTAGTCATTCGTTATTTTATATTTTTGGTATTTACATTTTTTTATTATTAGTTTTGTTTCTGTATCGGAATACATTATAATAGGGGAACATGGGGGCATCAAAGCTATTAGCTGATAGAAAACACTTGGCTCTAGCTAGAAGAAACTAAACTATAACCAAAACTTCACTTTATTTTGTATCGTAAGGCCCAATTTGTAAGGTTACGAAAGATAGTGGGTTCGAAAAATCCGCAACAAAATTAATACATATTTTTTATATTAATCACGCTAACGTGTGCAGCATGAGTAAAGTATGTGAAAGACAATTGTATTACAAAAATGTTAAAAGAATACGATCGATGATAATCATCGTAAACTAGCTTTTAAAATATTTTGTTATCAGATAACATTCCTAGGCCAGGAACTATTTTAAATTATTCGTTCATATGTAGCAAAACCAGTAATACGCGATATACTTATTGTTAGTAAAAATCCACAAAGGGCAAGAACGCAATAAGTAGATACGAAGTGTATTTTAAAGTCGTTTTGTTCAATGTCGAATACAAGTTGGTACGAGTTCTAGTCGAGGAATCTGTCGCCATTATTATTTTACGCGGAAACGAAATACTAAAAACAAGTCGATTTTTGTCAGCAAAATATAAATATAGAAATTTAAAATAATTTATTCATACGCGTACTGTATCTGTATTTAATTATTTAATAAAGAAACGATGAAATGGCAATGGTATAGTCTACGTATGGAATTATGGATCAATTGATCTTCAAATCTAACTCCTTAGTGTGGTGTGGTACCTTGTATACCCACGAGTATACTTGGTAGCCTGTATATGTACATATGCATTGTTTTATTACTATTTGGTCTATAATAAAACCGTCAGCTTTTCTTGTCTCACTATATTTATTTTCGCTCTATATAGATAGAGCCGGAGTACTTTTTATTTCTATTGGTTGTTTTATTTGTTTCTTATATTTCTATAGTATTCAGGCTATAGACATTCAAACATCATGTAAACTCAGTGCAGGTAGATAATCTGCAATAGGCAAAAATGGAATACAAAAAGTGAGCGACACAACTACATTAAAATACAGTGTGCAATAACTGAAACATGTGGGAATATCTACTCGTACTGATCATCGGGTTCTGGCTCGGAGTTGCCATATTCCTGTACATCTCCTGCTACTGG
Source organism: Thymelicus acteon (assembly GCA_951805285.1). Lineage (NCBI taxonomy): Eukaryota > Metazoa > Arthropoda > Insecta > Lepidoptera > Hesperiidae > Thymelicus > Thymelicus acteon. The sequence goes on from OX638213.1 coordinate 22,168,649, forward strand.
CTGGAGGAGATCTTGGGTAAGTTGGTCCATATTGGTCACTTAACATTTATAAGTTTGGTATAAATAAATAAAAAATTGTTCGTGCCGTAAAGTTGTTACAATTGACGTGTAGAATTTATTCAGCCATCGAAGTTTCATTTTAAAATTATGCGGGATGAGAATTGATAAAGTTGATGAGATCAATCTATTGTAATCTAAGTACTTGGAAAATGTATTGATAAAAACGTTGAATCTGGACAGTGTATCTGTTCGTGTAGGATACTTTTTGCTAAACGTAGAGCCATCAGTCAGATTATTTTTGACATGTTCAGCCGCTGGGTATACGCGTTTTACCGGTCATTTTTAATAATCTATCTATTCATTACCTCTGGATAAGTTAGTACTTAAAATAATAAAAAATAGTGGCACATATTATCTAAAAAGTATTGATTATGTCGTATTAATTATAGTGTCTACAGTTACGACTTACGATTATACTTACACATTATTAGGTAAGAATGAGTTACATAACATCAATCAATAATCGAACAAAATCAATAAATATATTTGAAGTAATTATCGCATGAAGTCATCGGCAGTACGTAAACAATTGTATTGTGTATTTAACATTTTCATGTGGTTATTCACACTCCCCGGACATACAATGTGGCTCATATTTTCGGAATGTCATTGTGTGGTCTTTATTTGCATGACAATACCCTCGTATTTTACTTATACTCTTAATTTATTAAACACTTATTTAAAACTGTGACTAAATAGAGACAAATATTTTTTTTCATCTTTATTATTATTGGAACGAAGTTCCTTATTCATCTTTATTATTATTAAGTAGCTCTTACTAAGTTGCTGATAATCTTATTAAGTAACTGACGGCTATGACGCCATGGCGTTACTGGTTTTTCAGCATTGTGTACCATGGGCAGAGGACACCAGGGGAGATTGGCTTTGTCGCAAGAACAGACAGAATCCCTTAAAATATAGTTTTTCTATTTGGCATTATGTCCGCTTTAAAACCAGTTTTAGGAATTGTTTTAAAACCAATAATTTATCCGTGCAACATAGTAACCTAACATATATTAAAGTAGGCACATGTTATTTCATATACTTACCAGATTTACTTTAATACATTTATAAGTTAGGTCTTCTATCTTTTTCTAAATTTTTTTAAACATTCCTTCATAATTAAGCATATGTAACATAAGACTTTTATTTCTTCTGGAATACGGTGGTCTGTTAAATCTAAATATTTTTAAAACAGCAAGCAATAGTAGAATAGAACACATTATTATTTTCAATGTAATCTTTCCACCTCTTCGTTGTACACTTACCTATTTAGACACACCTGTAAACTGCACATTGCATTTGGAGAGCACTGGTTATTTCAAACATATCTTTACAATCATTTTGAAACCCTGTGATATAAAACGTACAACGAAAATTATTTCCTCTGGCAGATATCCCCCAGAGCCACAATGCGCTGTCGAGCGCTTCGAGCGGGCGGTCGTCCAGCGGTGCGAGCGGTGCGCACGCGCAGCTCAAGCGGCTGGTGGCGCGCGTAGTGGAGGAGGCTGCAGCGCTGCCAGCGCTCGCGCGGTACGCTGCTGAGCCGCACACACCTTCTGATGATTCCACGTACGAAGATCTACTGGCTACGGCCATTCTGAATAAGGTGAGCTATGGTGATCTCAAGGGGATCAATTCCTTTGTGGTCGATAACGCATCAGTAATGCCCTTCCTTGGTGTTACTAATGTCCACAGGTGACCACTAAGTTTCAGGTGGCTCGTCTTCTCATGTCGGCTATTTACATAATATAAAGAAATCTCCTGCGATGTACGTACAATGTTGTTTCTGTTACAATGAAGAACAAGTCCAGTAGCGTCGGATCTGTTAAAATCGGTCCTGTAAATGCTGTGTGAATATTACCTCCAGTAGAGACGGATCAGTTAAAAAGGATCCTGTAAAATCGGACGTTCTATGTGTACGCGCCCTTAGTGGTTGACCAATTTAACTTTTTGATACTGATATCAGCGTCAAGACATAGTTGATATAAAATAAAGAAGATTTTAAACGACGCGATGTACGACGTTAAAAATAAGTAGATTATATTTTGCTAAACGCGCTTTTAGTGAGAGTTATGACGATGTAGAGTCACAGTTATTTTACAGGGAAATCATAGAATGACATCGATATGATAGTAATACTTTCCCTTTAAAAAGCTTCGTAGTGGTATAATGGTGCAGTTATTAAGAATAAACATTCACAATTCGAGAATCCAATTCTAAGAATTATAAATTCCCATCTTTTTGCGTCGAGTTCTAAAGACAATCGTCTTAAATATGTAATATTTTTAAAGTTATTTGACACTATGAAAAATATCACTAGGGAACAAAATTCAACTTTTTTTTACTAATTCGGGGTCGCTGATTTCAAATCTATACTCTTTTTTTCACACGTGTAGTTTTTGAGATACAGGTACTTTTCGTTGATTGACTTGACCTATTGACGTCCACACCCAGTACAAACTTCTGGAGCTAAACAGCTGATATTTTACACACAGGTTCCCGATAACGTACCAGCGGATTTTCAAAAAAACTTTCAACCTTTTTGCCTTCTTTAGAGGTATATGTATAATCGAAAAATGCATACATTAAACACATTTATTTATTTCTAACCATGACTCTACAATGACATATCATATTTCGCAGTGCTTGTTTCAGAATCAACCGATTTTCATTTAAACTTTCAAGCCCTACTTGGGCATTGATTATCCAAAAACGCTAAAATACTTTAATATTTTGTTAAAGGGAAAGCTAATTTTCAGTTTCGATAGGGCATGCTTCAAATTTTTTTTTGATTTCATTGTTTTTACTTTAAGGTGCACGTCACGCGCGAAACGGTACCCAAGTGCATGGTCCTTAGTGTGTGAGCGTTTATAGATATTTTCTTACTTAAAACAATAGCCATTTCATGGCGTCTATTTAACCTGCCACGTTAAGTGTACTGTTTATTTTTAATGATTGTTTTTATCTCCTGTGGCTTGTATTTTTCTATGATTTCCCGCTAATTGATGTAAGACTAGATGTGTTTCATGGCGGACTCGTCATTAGCCGCACGCAGTTTCGTGATAATCGCCTAATGATGATGGCTGACCATGACTTACTTAAACTAAGTAAACGAACTTACTTGAAACATTAAGTGAATATTTGTGTATTTAATAGACACTTATTTTAACTATTTTCCGATTAATTTCAGTTACGCAATAATGTAGAAATCTGAATTTTGACAAGGTAAATGAAAACGCGTAAAATGTATAATTTGTATGTCATAACAGACAAATTAGTAATGTGTGGTGATCGTCTGAGAACGGATTCCATCGCGTATGGCAGTGCCGCAGTTAAACCAACTCCCGACGTTAATTTGCGGATTCAATTATATTGACGGATATATCCGTTGTTTCGTAACACGCACTAACCAATCTAATGATTTACGGTGATTAGCAGACGTGTGCAGTTTCATACAGTTACCTTCAGTAGGTACCTCCTATCTATAAACAAGTTTTTTTTTCATTAAAAATAATTCGTCGAAGTTGTCATACAATAGATGCGTGTTTATTGTTCGTTTACACAATATTCTGAGCGATTACATAATCTTGTAAAATGTAAAAAATATTACTAATTAAATTTTAAGCTATCGACTAACTTTTTACTTGAACAAGTCAGTAATGAACATTTCTTAGCTTAGCAAGATTTACTTAGCTTAGCGTAAGATTACTGAGTTATCTACAATGTAGACATTTTATTGCTTAAACTAAAGGTGCACTTACTACCAGTTATGAAGAGATTACCTATTTGTGCCTGATAGATGTAGTTCTCTGACCTAACATGTAACCTACAACCCCACAAACAATAGAGTTCAAACGGGATGTAGCGTCCCCTGCATCGACCCGACACTCCACTGCTGTGGACGACGCAGCCTTACGCGAATCCGTATAAGCCTCCGGGCGCCTGCATGCACTCGGCTATTCTAATTAAGGGTTTTCAAAACCATATTTTAAACATTGTTGGAACCTAATTTTTCTCTAAATCTCTCGATTTACACCCGTATATTTGTGAAATTACTAGTTACAACGTCACCAAAACTTACTCTCACTTCTCTGTTAATTTAACTAAGTATTTAGATACTTATTATCCTAATGCCGTGCTCAAATCTATGTACTTCTTCTGGTAGGATTGACTGAAGCGCTCATAGCCCGGCGGCTTGGGTAGATCCTATGTGATCGACAAAGTTAAGCAACAGCGGGCGCGGTCGGTAGTTGGGATGGGTGACCGCTAGTGGCAAAAATTTCTTGAGCGTTTCCGTGCTTCGGAGATCGATAAAATTAATCGATCCCAAATCATGTCCCTTTGCGGAAAAATGGTCCTTAGTTGGATTCCCGGGCGAGGTAGGCTTACTCTGAAGTGTGCTACATACAAAAATATTTCCCAGCCACTGATAAAGAACATTTGGCCATTACGAGTATCTATCAGAGAAGGTAACCACTGGCCTCTATCTCATACCAGCAATGTGTTTAAAATGACGTACAATAAGATAGATTAGATCATTCCAAAATAGACACTCCTGGAAGGAAAACACGAGGTGAAGAGGCCGTCACATCTTCAGACACATTGTACCAGCGATCGTTGATAAGGTATCGGTGTCCTGCGATACGCCGCTATCGCGATAACACTCCAGTGAGCTTAGTTCGGTCCGTTCGGAAGTCTTATAAAGAAATGGTGAGTTTTAATTTGTTTCCACAATAATTAAGTCGCGATGTCGTGTGCTCGCGTCTGATCTGATGACGGGCTTGTCTTGAATCTCTATACTTCTAGAATGATCTGATCTATCGCCACAGCACCATGCTAACGTTGTATGTGACTCTGTTTGTGATGTTTCTGTACGTGGTCAGCTGGGTGAGTTACTACACAACGATGTTTTTGGAAATGTGCGTAACGTGAGTCGCTAGATCCGGGTGTGTTTTGCTTGCGGACGCTTCGGGGAAATTGATAATGAACAGGTAAAGAGATTATATGTAAGAAATCTTTGACCTTTGCTTATAGATTTAGAAATTAATACATTTTATAACTATTCATGTAGGCGTAGAAAAATATTGATTAGGTGATATAAATTATTTATTATTCATTAAATCGTAGGTAGGTTTAATTCATGTGTTTCATACTCAATCCACATCCGTGTTATTGAAGTTATACTAAGTACGTTTCGGAAAGTTGCTAACTATGTCATGGGAAAACCATGACAGAAACAGCTCTATGCAAGTAGGTACTATATAAACTAACAACATAATTATTTGTATGGAAAACAATTTGACAGAGAAAATTATATGGTGCAGCTCTATCATCTATATGTATGATGTCTAATGTTATATGTAGGTGTACCTACTAATAATTTTGATGCAAATAATTATAACCATTTTTATGACATCCTCTAAAACCAGCGGGAGTTTCATCAAATAGATACAAATTTCAATTTGTTAGTTTAGTTTTTTTTTACTTCATTTAGTTTCAACCCTAGCCGATGTACCGCGTCAAAACGCATTCGCTGCCAGAAGCCGTCACGCAGTCAGTTGGAGATCGCTCCAGGCCGCCCGACCGCGCCGTGCGAACGTCGCGCTCCCCATTGTCGCACGGCCCACGACATTCCCGCCCCTATCACAACGCGCTAGCCGCCACAATCCCATGGAGATGTATAATTTCTTCAGCGGCTTCGTCGGCTACTTTCCCAGTGAAACAGAAGTTCTGGTTTCTATTTTTCTTGTGATAATGTTTTCATTTGTCATACTGGCGGTTTACGCTCTGGCTAAGAGTGGCACTTGTCGTCCCCTAGCTCCTCTCGATCACAAACGATTGTCGCCGGAACATAAAGAGGCAATTAATTCAATTGAGTACTTATATTTAAATACATTCGCATCGTAAATTATAATTATGTGCGTTGGGTGATAAATAGTAATTGCATGTAAGATATTAAATCGTATGCTAGCTGGTTCCAATTGAGAAATGACATTTGATCAGAGGTCAACTCATCACTCAATCCATCCATCTTGAGTGCAAGCCAGTCTCCTCTGTTAGTGCACCTTGCTAAAAATGGACAGAGCTATGACGCCAGGTGCAGAATGCAGGTTGCTGGACTTTGTACCACCCCATTTAACACCGATTGTATTGTGATCAGGGGCCTGGCTAACTACCACCCTCCTGTTGAAATCCGTGAACTGTTTACGTGCTTCAGTCGCAGTGACTGAGCTGCGATGGGTCCCCAACTTAATTTTTGATCTGCAAACACATCGGTGATGCCTTTGGTGTCAATTACCATCACGTCTGTGATTGCAACATGAAATAACTGATTAATCTTTATTTGCGATTGGGTACTTATCATTAAATCTTGTGAAATATCTGCACAAATATACAATGCCCATTGTTTAGTTTTATTGATTCAGTGATCTGAAATTAAACGCGAAACACTTAGATACCAGCATGTACCAGCATTCTACGATTTATCTAGAATCGACTTGGAATAAAATGATCTACCTAAGTGAACGTGCGCGTGCTACAGCTATGTAGATCTGATAATGTCCCCATTAACGACATGCAATGATCATACTATTAACCAATTTACTTAATAATATTGAGTTTTAAAACATAATACACAATAGTTAATGATGAATGGGTGATGACGACGGTGACGGTGTGGTTAAATTGGATATGCGGTATCTTGGCTGTCTTTTTTATGTAACCTGTGCTCATACTGCTTATCAGTTCTCTCTAATTCAATCTAGTTTTAAGACAAGACAAATCATTATAAGGTCTGGAGGGTCTAACGTGTAATGTTACTCCAGTTCTCCAGTAAGAATTGATGGAACGGTTTCCACAATTCTCAAATAATAACGCCACCATCTGCAGCTTCTGCCCCCCATCTTCCGATAGCAGCTAAAGTTTAACAGTTTACTCAGTCGATCACCAATGAGTTGCGGTTTCAGTTGATAGGCTATCCCTTGTCGGACTATGAGCGCTTCGTATGCTATTTTGCGTGCAGTGTGTGCTTCGCGTATGTAATTGTCCGCAATCCATCCCGCCACCATTACAAGCCGTCGTCGCAATATCTATAATCCGGTTGACCGTGACCTCGGTAGATAATCTCTGTAATACTTTGCATGAAATGACTTATAGGTACAATACAATGTGTCCATACTGATACAGCTAAACTGCAACCTAAAAACATCTTTATAGAATGAAAAAAAGTGTGTGTGTGAAAATAAGTGTTTCGTGTTGTAGATCGATACATCATCGGGTTGTATCATGATATTTCCGACCCCTTCTTCCTGTATCCTTATTTCACAGACATAGTTCGTAGTCGCACCGCCCTGTACCATGTTTTTTCGAATTTTGGCCTGTTAAGTAGATAGGTGACTAGGTACCTCATCTAGGGTACTAAGTATTTTATAACCAGACTCAGAAACTTGGGATTGTGAGTCTACAATTGATGTCAATGTTTTCAGTTAACCTTCCAAGTCCGAGAGTTCCGAGTAGCTAATTTATTTGATGCTAATTGTCGTTTGGGGAAATAATTTAGATATAGAAGATATCGCAAAAAAACTTACGCCCACGTATCTAATAAAATAAAATATACCTACCTAAGTAATGAGAATATTTTAGGGTAAGTAAAAGTGAAGATTTAAAATAGGTATAGTTGGACATAGTCATTCATTACAGATCCGTTTTGACTTACCAATCGAAAACGGTTATCGGGTGTTAATGAAATGCTAAACCTAACGATCGTTTACTAATCGGCTCTAACACCGGCCGCTATCGGACGTTGCCCCCCGGATCCATACATACTGTTCACTGTCCGTGACCTTAGTATAAAATTCATTTCACTTTCTTTGATGTCACAACAATATGAATTTAATCAATGTCGTTATTGTTGCCCAGTTGATAGAACCACTATCTGAATTCGATTCCAATCCAAAGTACAACAAGGTTTAGATACGTGACTGAATAAGGTTTTTTAAGCTAAAAAAACATTTCTTATGTAAATAAACAACCAACGGACAAACTGGGCACTCGTAGAACACGTCATATAGCCGTCCGTGGACATTCACAACACCAATGACATAACCGACTCGTTTATTTCTGGGTTTCCGATATTGCACCGAAACTTGTTAATCATTGGACGGCTGATTCTGGAGAGAAGTACAATGGTGAAGAGAGTGGTACACAAGGGTTAACGACTTCAGTTTACAACGAAAGTTAATTGTTAATCATTCAAATCATTTTCATTGTCATTATATACGATCAAGATTCTATTGGCATTCATAGAATCATTTGCTTGTCTATCTTATCATCTGGGTTTTAAACACTGCACTCGCATTGAAAATGAACTCTTGCACAAGTAACAATTAAGTCCAAAATTCGGTGCCGTCGACTTTATTCACCTAATTCATCCTCAAGGTTTTTGGGTGGTGACTAACTTATTCCAAAATCAAAGTATAAGGATAAAGGTTGTAGAAATTACTCAATGCGCAAACCAAAACAACTTAACACGACGGGAGGACCTTGCGGTGGAAGTCCCGCCGCGACGTCTTCATTCATTGCGCAATTCATGTAGAGCTCACGTCAGACAGGTGAGGACTGCATTCTGTTGCTAATCCTTGCTTGTCTTCGTGAAATAATCCTTGACAAAAAATATCCGACTTCAAAATTAGGGATACTTAACTCAAAAACTGCTCGTCAGATGTTGTGATTTCAGATTAAGTGGGACCACATGACAAGCACCAGCTTTCGATTTAAAACAAAAATCATCAAAATCGGTTCACCCAGTCGAAAGTTCTGAGGTAACAAACATAAAAACAAAAAAAATACAGTTGAATTTAATACCTCCAACCTTTTTGAAGTCGGTTAAAAAAACACCTAGTGCCCTGCAGTGGGAGCTTAATCTGAAAATATAGCTTCACCTTGCCAAAATAAACTATGTGTTATGAATTTAGCTTCAGCATTATTTGACTATCTTGCCTAACCGCTACGTTAGGGTCATTTGGAAATATAACAGTAGGTACATTACGATATGGTGCGTAAAGTGGTATTTTATTGCACGGGCGCAAAGTAGGCGCCGGAACGGAGCGAGGGTGCTAAACACCGCAGCGTACATTAGACCACTTAATTCGCGATTCGCGATTGTCTTATATTATTTTATAACACAGTGTGACCTTATCCCGCACTTTTTGTGACCGAAGTACCTATGTAAGATGTATGATTTAAGCTGTTTATTATTGCATTGCGCGTAGTTAGCGCCCGAGCGTATCGACCTACATACCTCTCCGAAACCTGGTCACAGGTGCATTCACATGACATTGCAGGTGAACGATACACATTACATATTTCATACGAAGGAGTTACAACTGGAGTTGTTGTAACTCCAGCATGAGTCACAAGTTAACCAGCTGTGGTTTGTTTCCAGGTAATCGAACGCTACCAGACCGAGAACGGGTCGGGCGGCCGCAGCAGCGGCATCCACTCCGCCAGCGCCAGCCCCTCCCCCTCCCCCTCAGAGCGCTCCTCCCCCCGCTCGCTGCCCTCCAGGAGCGCACGGGACATCACTCCTCCAGTAAGTAATATTACGTTATAGAAGATAGAAGTATGTAATCATAACAATAAATAATGGTTAGATCAACCCTCATTTTATTCTTGGTAGGTATACTTCAAGGACCTTATTACGGAATCGACTGTAAAGCGAGGATAGTGAATTATTTAAGGCCGGTTTAAATTATCTATCTGTCCATATTACTTCTGGATACGTTAGTACGTCAAGTACCTAATAACAACTAAATACTTTTGTATAATGTTTAACTTTTTGATATTTGACTGTTTTGACATAATAGATAGTCTATCTATTGAGAATGGTAGTTAAAACGGTAACGGTATTGACCTCCGCAATAGTATGATGGTTTTCCGATTAAGACTTAATCTTTCACATTAAATTTTGTGTCAAGATAATTATGTTTAAAAAGAGTGTAACTGCGAATCTTAGCTCACTGAAGACTCAAATAAACAGTCTTTATTTGAAATCTTGTGAATGGGATTTGTGTGATGGTAATGAATGACACGTTGACGACAGTCGACATACAAAGTTTAGATATGCGATTCGCAGTCATTAGGTATTTGGGAAAATAGTTATTTAGATAGATATATAGTCGTTCTAGCCTAACAATATAAACCTTATAAAATTAATTATCCCTTCAAAATTATTTTGGAATTTATGACTTAGATCCTAAATTAAATTATTTCAGCTGTAGACTAACGTTATAATATTTCATTATTGGAGTGTAGATACAGCCACCAGCCACCTAATTATTTTCAATTTTGTTTTTATAACCTCGAGCTGAACTTGGCAGTGGATGATTATCTCACAAACGTCGTATATTATTATTATTTATCTTCCATAACATAATTATGATAAATGTGTTTACGTTCCATAATTATGTCAATTGTTAAGCGGCAAAAATATACTAATTAACTAATTGATCCAGTAGACATTGAGTAATATATTTGAATAATATATAATATGTCTAATTTAAATATACATAGAATGTTTTAGTGAAGACAAATACAGTGTAACCAACCAAACATGAGAACCATCGTCACATTACAAGTTATACTATCACAAACGTTATACCCACAGTTATATATTAAGGAAGCTAATAGCTAAGAATGTTGGTAGATAATATTTTTGTATAATATTTAAAGCTCCGTGAAGAAGTGGATGTGTCTGACTGGGAGGACGGCGAGCACGCAGACGTCGAGCTGCCGCGACGAGTGCCCTTCCCAGAGTTCGGAGGGGACATCGTGCACCACACCGGTGAGGACATATCACGTATAACACCTGCAATCAAATTTTACTACAAGCACAAAGCACGAAAACTCGAATATCATATGAAATACAACTTTATTGTCATTGTAACTAATATGTTTGTATTTATTACTTTTGCAGACAATGAAGACCGTGACTTCGATGAAGTGTCCAGCAGCGACATTCAAGCGGCCGACGGTTCCTGGGAAGAAAACTGGCTATTCCAGAAGAAGAAAATCAAAACTATACAGTCTGTTCCAGTTCCCATGTTGGTTCCCAACTCCAATACTGATTACAGAGCTCTCATCGGCGACCGCGATGCTGAAGACACGACAGACCTGTCAGATAACGCTAGCGACGCCGAGGAGCAGGCAGCTGAATTTAAAAGTGATATGAAACGAGTCCTGGATTCTAAGCACGTGATAGGTGGCAAACCGAAAGTCGACGAAACGTTGGACTTTGAACCAGACAGTCTGGACATAGACGGAGCTGAAAATTTCGAAATAAATGAGAAGGAACGCAAAGAAAACATAGACACAGTAGATGCTGTTACCGACACAGTTAACTTACGTAAACATATGGTCGATGGCAACCTAGATAATGCATCAGAAAATAAAAGCGACTCTATTTTATTACTCGGTGTAGACAGTGGCCCATTGTCTAAAGCAGAATTCAATGTACACGAAGAAATACATAGAACCCAGCTTAATGGAAATGCTGAACATATTGAAGATCTGAACAAAACAGCAAACGCTATCGACACTTCCATCGTGGAAGAGCAAAACTACAATAAAGGTAAGACCTTAATTGAAACTATTTATTATTTTAAATATTCTCTATATCAATGAATATTTTATGAAGTAATTGTTTTATAATATTTTATTTTAGAATCTAATAACAATACATTCAGTCGTCATGAACGCGAGGGTGAATACGAAGAAACAGTATCTGTACCAGTACAGAGGTACGCGGATAGTTTGCGCAGAAAACATTTTGAAGATGAAACACAGCAGTATGTATTAATAACACAACATGACTTTAAGCATAACTATAAACCAAATGATTTTTCTCATTGTATCTTTTGACTTCTTTATTTCAGAAACTCAACTCCTAGTATTGAAAAAGAGGAAGAGTTAATACCAGGTATCCACAAATTTCTTTAATATTATGTTCAAGTAGTTTAACGATTATACTTTATTTTAATAGATGAATCGAATATTTTCGTTGCAGGATCAATAGCCTACAGAGAACGCAAAAAATGGTTAAATTACGTCGACATGCCAAACAATCCTTATTCTCCGGAAGCGATTAAAAAGCGTTTATCAGCAAAAAGCACATCGTCATTGTTTGACACATTAACTACTAAAAATAAAAACTTTGAGGATGATAAAGCAGATATACCAGACGACAGTTCAAATGAAATCGCAAACATAAATGGACATTCAAACGTATCAGATCACGGTAAATCAACACTTAGTGTAAGTACTGGCAATATCAGCATGAACGGTAGACGATCACTCAGTCCCAGTCCTAGAATTATAAAGGAAGGGTTGACCGATGAAGGTCCTCAATACCAACGGTAAGATTTTGCACAACATGCTAAGCTAAGAAATATTGGCGTAACCGAATGTAAATTTAAACAACTGTTTACTTTCTCTGTTTTAGTTACGGTAGAGATTATTACATTAAAGAGGCTAAGACGTCCTCCGGCGGCCGCAACAAGAACAGTTTCAGTGAATCTTCCTCCTTAACGAGCTCCATGAACAAATCTACCAGTTTAGACAATTTTGAAACTGAGTTCGCCTCGCCTGTAAGTGCCAGCAGCTCGTTGAGCGACCTCGAGGCGTGTTCCCTCCATCAGAATCTCGTTCGCGCCGTTTTAAGCCCTAGAAACGCGAGCCCCAACTTCGCCATTAATCCCATTTTCGAAAATTCAGACAAACAATGCGATAACGCTGACGAACTTGCGACAAGTAGACGCAACGTCAGCAAAAACGCAAACGTAAGACATCAAAATAAACCTGTGTGCAATGGAGGTGACGGTTATGTGGAAAACGAGGATATAGTTAGACTTAAAATACCGAGAACACCCGAAATAACTGAAGATCTATTCGAATCGTATACGGACGTTAGGCGCAGTAACACCTTACGGAGCGAAGACCTGTGCATACGTGCAAAGCGCCGCCCAGGTCTCAATTTTGCTTTCGGTGGAAGCCTAAGGTTAAACAAAGGCTTACATAAAGATTTGTGGTGAAAGAAAATTAATTAGTCCCAATAATTATCTAATACACGTCCAATCTCAAAGCACTAGTACTGACAATGTAGATAGACCGAACGCTAACTCCGTCTTAACGAATCTCCGTCTGCTGTACAATACTTGCATTAGACCAAGTCGATCATCATTAGGATAAACTGTAGGTTATCTGGTAGCATACATCACGACCATAGTTCACTCATGGATATGGTGAGACAATAGCTGAACAGCTGAGTCAAAAATATCTTCGTTTTTGACACAAAATAACATTGCCTGTTGAGTGTAATAGTTGGCATGTTTTGTTCATTAAAAAAAACTTAGCTGACTAACAGCACTCCGCACTTTATACTCATTGGACTATGATTCTAGATACGCACTCATAGATTTGTGACCTTCTTAATAAACTTTTCAGTATTATTACTACAGTAATCCTCAAAGAAGTTAGTGGTGAGTGTTGTAAGATTTTGGTGAATGCAACGATAACTAACAAAATAAACCGCTTGCTGACGGACTAACCGACACCTTCTCAACACACCTCGCCGCCATCGCTCCGACCCATACGCTTACATATCGCTTAATCTTAACAGTCGGCATGCAACGTCTAAAAATGTCTTTTACATTATAACAATAAGAAGCCCACCTTTTGTTTTTGTTGCACAAATGTTTTACTTTAATGGCACGCGGAAACCTTAACAAACATGTTTGTAAACGAAACCCTAATATTTTAGCCTAGTTTCTTATGTTTTAACAAAATTATTAATTTAATATCCCACATTTACTAATAACACATAACCATAATAAAATGTGCATTTCAGGGACTTCTAATAAAACAATTCAATGTGATTGCTACAACTCAACAATATAACAAATTCGCTGGCAATGACCAAATACAAAATTACATAACTACAGTACCCCACGACAACGAAGATGAGGTTTTAATCGAATATGAGGACATAGACGAAAAAACATTATTCACAGCGAAACCCATCTACTTAGACGAAGATACAGATAAGAAGTTCGAAGAAATATTAGAGTCGGCATACAAAAAGGACATCACTCCACTGACAATAGAGATAGACGTACCGCACGATGAACCTGACAAATCACCGAACAGCGTCAGCGTTGAAAATTCATTTAGCTCGAGTAGTTTAGAAGATTCCATCAAAATATACAACGTACAGACTGGAGAAATAGTAAAGTGTAAACCGGAAGATAAGGTATCTCCGAGATATGACGAGGCGCCTGACGGCAACGACAACATTGATATACCTGATAAGAACGTCCCAGGAGAAGGCATCGATAGGCTCAGTGCGGGCGAGGATGTAGCTCGGGCCGCGTCGACAACACCGCTATTGAAGGAGGAACGACTGTCGCAGATCAGTGAGATTGAAGAAATTCTCCTGCATCTCCCCAAAGTGAAGGAATTGGCTAAAAAATTTGCTAGCATGGAAAATCTTAGTGAACCGGTCAAGGTTAATGTTGTTAAATAAACTTTTCTTTATAGATAACAGAGATTCACTCCAAAGTTTCTGATAACAGAATAACCCACAAAACATCTAACAAAATTACTTTATAATATACTAAAAAAACCGACTGAGTAAAAAAACTGAAAAGAAAAAAACTGTTAATCCTTCTATGGTGTGGTTATTCTACTGGTTCTGGTCTGGTTGTCCCTGTGGTGAATTTTACTTATTTTCATGTGTTTAGCGACACTCGCAAGGTTAAGACCACAGTGAAAGACGAATCGATTGACGTAAGAATCATCAAAACCGGTCAACAGGTTTGGTCGCTACAACCCCACATAGGAACACACATACATACATACATACATACATACATACATAGACTGATAAACAATTACCCTCCTTTGCGTCGCACAGTCTTGTAAAAAGTATTTGTTCGTTTGTTTCAGCCTCTCCCTCAAACAAATGTTAGACGACGGAAAAGCAGGGAGAACTTCTTGAATCCTGACGGGAAGGCGGACTGGCCCGTGAGCAAGGTCAGCTACATGCACAGTCTGACGGCGAGAAGCATCTCCAAGGAATTCCGAGATGAGCTGAAACACTCCATGGCGACTCCCCTGACCGTTCCCGGAGGCTCCAAGGAGATCCCGGAAGGTGCCGAGGACGTTTCGAAGGAATCTAGCAGGCCGGGGAGCCCGCTTCCCGAACCTGGGACGATTAAGACCAAGCTGGCGTTCTTCGAAAGCTTAAAATCTAAGTTTAGCTCTAAATAGTTAACCATTCTGGGTACGTCTAGAAAGTCTCGATGTGTCCCCCGTAGCAACCATGCATCATGTTACCGTTTTTCATTGGCTTTTCGATTTGTAAATCCATACCATTAGTAAGACATTTTTGGGCGAAATATTTTTCTGTCGCCTACAGATATTCACGGTTGCTACAAAGGTCACAAAATATAAACAAGTCTGATTCTCCGAATTCTGAAATTTGTCATGTTATAACTTCGTCGTGAGGCATTGATATGTTATCAATTAATATTATGTTACTGTCAAAGATAAATATTGTTCCGTTCATTTTCTAACAATCTAACGTTTTAGGAGTTAGTGCGACTACAACTTGTTTACTTTTTGTAAACTAGTGCGGTAGTAATCGAGCTTGTACTATAACATAAGTAGCTAGATTAGCGAAGCGTTCACATAATTTAATTCTACAATTTAATAAGTAGGGTTTAATTCATCCTATACACTATCGTATATTATTTAAGTACTATGTTTGTATTTTTTATAAACTTAACGCCATATGAAAAATAAAAATCGCGGTCCAGTGAGTAGTTTTGTCACAATACCGGGCGGGAAAGATTTAGTAGTACGTAAGTCGGCGGTCACAATACCGTTTAGGTTACGGTGTAAATATATGGTGCCATTTGTAATCTGTACTTATTTTAGCTAAAGCCAAAGTTGTAAATAGCATTGTGGATATAGGTCCATGGGTAATATATCTCTGGTACATCTCTAGCGGTTGTGTCCATACATGTAGTTGTATTTATAACTTATACTGTAGAGAGTAGATTGTAGGCGGTCGCTTCGTCGGTGTTGAGACTTGAGTGACAAAGGAAGCGACAACTTTTTCCGAGGAATATTTCCATAGAAATTATTATATTAAGTGTAAAACATTTAATATTCTAATTTCATTATTCTATAAAAAATACTTATCGATTTTGCACACTATGACACCGTAAAAAGATCCTATTTTTTCTCCTCGCTCTCAACATCGAAGATGCGAAATTTATTGTACAGTGCCACCAACTTATCTGTGAAGCGGCGAAAATTGGAACTAATGAAAAGTCATTGACAAGTAATTTGTGGTCATTCATCTGTCAGTTACTACCTCTCGAATTGCGTCCAATGATTGGCCCAATGCGTCCGACAGCGCCCTCCTTCAATTCACAGACAAGTTAGTTTTACTGTAAGTGCAATATGTCGCGATATAGTAATGTGATAACGAAATTAATATCCTTAGTGAATAGGTTTTGTAACGTAAAAGGTTATCAGTGGATTTTTGGATCAGGTGATTCATACGAATGTACTTTGTTAATAAATAAATACGACTATTATTTACTTTGTCCATTTATACACATTCTTCCATACATAAATATGATATAAATATACAAAACATACAAACAACCTCAGAACAACTAGGTAACTTTTACTTCGCTTACTATTGAAGTTACAGTATGTGCTTCTCCAATATGTGTTATCTAATAAAAGTTAGCACCATTTAAAGAATACATTGTATATGTATAGTTAACTTCTCTATCTATTATTAACTTTACTTCTAATTTTAAAATATCAATAAAATATACCTAATGTTTTATGATAAGGCACCTTCTCCATTTCAGCGGCATGTTTCCGCCGGTAGCACCACAGAAAGTAATCAATGAGGCTGGAGTTGGGTACCTCGATGTCCCTCGCCTCACGTCTTGCCCTCTCTTCAATACTCTTTTTTAACAGTTCCACAGCGTGAATTGAACATCCACGGATCTCGACCTCTTCATCAGATCCGCTATCCAAAAGAACGTCTGTGGAAGTAACAATAAAAGAGAGATATAGAGATACTATATATATAATTTTAAAGTAAAATGCAAGATATTGTCCAGGAAACCGTATTTTAATCCCTATCTCAAATTATATCATTAATTCATTACTTTTTCTGCAATTGACAACCTGACAGACTGGTGCCAACCCGTCGATCGCACGCCAGCTGCCCTCTCACGGCGTACAGAAGTACTACTGGCCGTAATAAATATAATAACGCTTCACACTTATAGCCCCACACTAGGATTCCCTGTGTCGTGGCTGCCATTGACAACACTCTAGACAAGGACATTTTCACAACTGAGAACAGAAATTCAAACTAATCATTCAAAATTCCGCCTCGCTGGGAATCGAACCCAGGACCCTCAGTGCGGCGATCCGGTATTGCCATTGCACCACACGGATTGTCAACTATAGCTATATAGGTGTAAATAATAATAGAAAACCGAAATTGTAAACCCTGTGAGCGTGTTAGTATACCACCAGAAATTAACTGGAAGTATTTAGTCTCACTAAGTCCATTTGCTTGGACAATTTACCAATGAAGAGGTGTAGCACTAACTTAGATTTACAGCAGTCATAACCAGGTAGGGACCACCGCCGTCAAAGATAATAAAAAGTCAAGCTTACCATTCTTCAGCTTCTCCATCAAGTCATCAGAGTAACTGAGTGCCCCAAAGTACACCAACACCTGCGGCACTCTATAGTCCGCAAACATTGTCATGGTGTTTATATCTTCAAACTCCCCCCAGCCTGCCCCACCAAAAAAGTTCCACAAATCTGCTACTAAGATCTGTGCCCGCTTGTAGAATGAAACTTTCTGCCCCTTGTAGGATGCCTCATCTTGAAAACAAGGAAAGTTAACAACGACCAGTCTTAACAGTTTTACAGCAGATTTATTAGCTTCCTTCACACAAGTCTCAAATGTGCCGTTGTATTTATCCAGTAGAATAGAACCCACTTCATGCAGCACGGCCATCCTCTGATCAAACAATGGTATTTCAGCTTCAGTGTCTCCTCTCATTATTTTCTTAAGGTCTTCGCTCGTTATTTTTGAATAATATTCTGGGTTTGTTATATCATATCCTTCCTGCAAGTTGTGTAATGTTAGTAGAAGAATAAAATTGGTATGGTATGGTATAAAATTAAAACACTAATTATTTGATAACTCCATAGTTTGGTATCAGACCCAGTGTTAAATTACAATACCTACACATCAAATGATACTCATATCATTTTATTAATGAAACTTTGTGCCGCCTATCAATCTCTCCCTCTTCCTCATATTCTGTAAATCGCGCCAACTGTCAAACGACTAAATATTTCTAAAAAGACAAAAGACATCAAATGTTTCACAGCTAGGAACATTTTGTATTGGAAAATTAAATTGTCGTTCTTAGTATTTTCCGTTAGTTGTTATTTATATGTATCACCGTTTAAACCTTCCCTGAAGTTGCACAAATATTTCAAGATCAAAATTTGCCAAATCAATTTAGCCATTCTCGAATTTTAGGAAGACAAACGAACAGCAATTGATTTTTATATGTATAGATAGACTAGTTTAAGAAAACCTTTGTTAAAGTTTTGAAAAGTAAACCTACAACAATCCATATGAGTGTTGGATAATGACATCTTACCTTGATGGCTCTACACAGAGCGGCCTCCAGCGCGTAGTATCCAGTGTGACCGTCAACGTGCCACTGGTCAGCCTTGCTCCGGGACCAGAAGCAGGAGTTCAGGGCGTCCACAACAAACACCCAGTCCACTGCTCGCGGGTGATCCCTGCTGAGATGGATGCTGTCTGCTCCCGTCTCCGGTATCTGGAGGCTGTTGGCTGTCATATGACCAAACATCTGTAATGAACAGTACTGTGCTAGTCATTCAATGGTTTTATTATAGCTCAAGAAATTAAATTAATACTTTAAGAGTATGGAGTATGTAAAAGATTATTAAATAGATTTTATTAGATTGGCATACAACACATCAGTGATTCCTTTAGTTTAACTGATATCTGATGCCGAGGAGTTTCTTTATGGATATTCTTCTCTTCCATGACAAAGCACCCTCCCGAAAAGCTGGTAGATTAAAAAAATGACGTGCATAAATGTATCAGTGATGCCTATATGAATAAAGATTTCGATTTGATTTGATTTGTCCAAGATTGACGGTGGCCACACACCCTCAGGGGCCTCAGGTGGATCGTCAACTCTTTTAAGAAGCTTAATCTAGTTACATAGAAAATGTACCTCATTACAAAGCTTTTCAATTCCTTCTTCGTGTATTTTTACATACTTTGCACTTTTAGCAATGAACTTAGCCGATTCTGCTGGTGATAGAATGCCCTCTTTAATCATGATAAAAAAAAATCTGAGCGTATTCACGAAATTCTGGAATGGTAACAATAGAAAACTGTAGAAAGTAAGGTATCGCTCTTGAACTTCGTTGCCTCAGGTTTGAAAATAATTATAATTTATTATAAGTAATTAATATTAAAAGCACTTCAATTATTGAAACTCTCTACTCATATTACTATGATTACCTGCTGTCGTTGTTATAATAGCAAAGTTAGGAATAAATTCTATAAATGGTTGAAAGTTGAAATTGATTAAATTAAACGATAAGATTACCAATTTGATAACTTTGTTTACCAATTCGATGTTGATAACAAATGACATTGAGTTGTCACTTGTCAGACGACACTTACCGTCAGTTGACTTTTGTTGACACCCAGGATATTAAATTAAAACTAGATACCAAACTTCGTAGAGGTACCCGGAGACGGATGACGGACGTAACATTGGATGACCATTGAGGTACCCACCGTATTGGGGTTTTCCTTTCTAATTTTATTATAGGGTGTCCATACTTACTTAGACACAACTATGTCATAATTTGATAAGGTTCTTCAAAATGTTTTTTATTGATAAATATATTTTTTCTTGTGGTAAAGAAGAATAATAAAATTTTGAAATAGTACATTTAATTAGTAAGGTAAATTAAGGTAAAACTGAAAGAAATAATGTTATTTCTTACAGCACATTTATTTTATTTTGACACTTTTTAATTTCTTTTATTTGTGCACCGCACTTAAAAAAAATTTTGAACACAATCGAATTATATATCATGGGATATGACTATAGATAACATGGACATCATAGAAAAACGGTTATCCAATGTTACGTCATCCGTCTTCAGTAGCGATGGGCGATTATTACTTAAATTAATCGAATTAGTCGATTGTTCAGTTTAGTCGATAAAAGTCGATAACAATTGATGTTAGTCGATTGTCATCGATTGGCTGACGCGCGGCGCGGTGCGGCGACGATGATAACTGACACGGTTACCACGCGTGTAACTACTAGTGTGTGCGAACTACTAATTCGTAGCGCAGCGCCGCGCAGTTATGTGAAATACTAATTAGTAGCGCAGCGCAGTTATTACTATACTCGTACTACTAATTTAGTACTACTAATTTAGTAATACGAGTATAATAATTACAAAAGGTGTCGCGTTGGCGATGGCGCTGCGCGACAAGTCGTCAGTTAAAAAGATCGTGCATAAGTAAGGAGAATAAAAGACTGTAATAAAAAAAGTAAAAAAGTTATAATTACACGTTTTAACAATATACTTAAACTAGTCCTGGGTTGGGTCAAAAACAACTCTAAATTAAAGTCAAAAACCAACTAACAACAAATTGAAGTAATAGGTACCTACTTGAAAACAATCGACGCAACACCGTCTCGCCGCACGCAGTACGCACTACGCACAGCGCAAGGCAGTTGAATGTTATTACCTACAGCTAGAGTATTTAGTAGTTCAGTTAGTAGTTTGTCGATTGTTATTCGAATAATCATCGCGAGGAACTACTAAATCGACAATCGAATGCGCAATGGCAAAATTTTCGATTCAGTCGATTGTTTTTCTTGCAACAATCGCCCATCGCTAGTCTTCAGTCGTTTGGTATCCAGTTATACTGTAATATCCTTAACTGTGACCAAAGATAAAGTTCTATAATTATTGGTCTGATGCGCGTCAGATTTGTCTTCCTTTCATTCATGACTTCATGTGTCGTCAGGGTTGGATTTTGTACTATAATTATAGTATTTATACTATAATTTCGCCCTTTGTACTATGTACTATCCACATCTAAGTATAGTACGCTAAAATACTATTATTTTATTTGGTCCCGGATGTTTAGTTTTACGTCATATTATGAATATTTCGACAGTGCGTGTATCCGATCCGACCTAATTCTGATCTTGCGTTTCCTGTCTTGATGTCCTCAACAGTAGACTTCTTTTGTTCTTTTTCATTATCAGTAACTAATCTCATTCCCTATGATTCCTTCCATTCCATACGAAATTCAATGTTAGCGATAACAATCGCTTGCGAATTTTAGTGTAAAATAATACGTTTAATTACGAAGTTCTTCCTACTACTTGACTTGAAAGTAAAAGTATTTTGCCATTTCAACAAATGGGGGGGGGGGGTGCAAAAGCAGTTGATCTACCGATTTTTTGCTTGCAACACCGAGTGTACTATAATTTTTTTATAAATACTATACTTTTCATTGTTTTGTACTATATTTTTCAACGTACCTAAATCCAACCCTGTGTGTCGTTTTTCTGACAGTTGGCGTCAGTTGGTTGAGTTACGTTCATTCAAAAAACATAACCTCCTGAAAATCTTACCAAAGTGAAATAAAATTACCACGTAACGACCCAAAGGCTTTGAATTTTGTACCATTTTTTATATTATATTGTTATAAGCTCTGTATAGTAAGTGAAAAACTTTTTAAACGGTTTCTTTTTTAACAATTCTCGATAAAAATGCCGGTCGATGTGCAAGGAACTTTCGTCTCTCAAAAAATAAACAAAATACGATGGATCCCCGAAGAATATGTAGATACGAAGCACTTTTTCACCGGGAGTTGGGACGACGATGATAATTCAGTAAAAGTGTGGACTCTGGAGAGTCCTCACGAGGAAGAAGACGTGGAGTATCCCCGTCAGTTATCGGAGTACAAAGTGAACGGGGATGTGACTGAAATAAAGTTTACCGACAAGAACACGATCGCCGTGTCGTCCTCCGACGGTGACGTCCGGTTGCTGGAAGTGAGTGCTTACGATCGACAAGCACCGCTGCGAGAAGTGTTCTCGTGGCAAACACTTCACAACTATGGGTAAGTGGAATTTGACTCACTTGTTTCAATATTCATTGATGTTTAAATTTTATTCAGCTATGTTTATAGGGGAGGCCTATGTCCAGCAGTGGACCTACAAAGTCTGATGGATGGATAAAATTGGATTGTCTGCTTGTAATATTAAAATAACCGCTTTTTACTAATTGCATTTGGATGTATACAAGGTACATATACCGAAACAACATTTTTTACAATTTTTGTCTGTCTGTCTGTTTGTTCCGGCTAATCTCTGAAATGACTGGACCGATTTTGACAGGATTTTCACTGGCAGATAGCTGATGTAACAAGGAGTAACTTAGGCTACTTTTATTTTAGAAAAAAAAAGTAGTTTTTTTAGGCGATAGGAACTTCGCCGGGTCAGCTAGTTATTTAATGTATTTATTCAGTTTGTAAAGTTCAATCTCAATAGTAATGTCAAAAGTTCTTGGTACTGCTACATTGAGGAGGCCTGTGAGTGTACCTGTAGCACTACGTGATTGTTGAACAGATAAGGGAATGATATTTATAAAACAGGAAACTGGAAAACCTACAAAATGTCTAATATTTCTGCACAATGTTTTAAGCATAACTTTATTAATGTTTGTAGAGTACAACAATGTTCCTGTACATCCCTCGACACAATGGAAAGTGACATTGCCACTATTGGGGAAGATGGCAACATCAACATATTGAATGGCAGACGAGGGGACATCACACGGACCATTGCTGGTGCCGACAGTTGTTCCTTGCATTCAGTTTGTTTTATCAAACTAAATGAGGTATGTATACTGCATGCTTTAGTTCTATGATTTGAATTTTAAATTGTGTTCTATTCAATAGAGGCTATTTTTGGTACAGAGCCAGCAAAATTGCATTCAACATTTTTGCTTAACAACCTACATGCTCTCAATTACATGGCAATGGGCTTATATCCGGTTTGTAACAGATTTCCTAATGCTCTTTAGGAATTGTGTAAAATAAAATTATCTGTTATCTTAATACAAAACAAAAGGGACCAATGTCTTTACGTGCCCTCCGAAGCACGGAAATGCTCAATTAATTTTTGCCACTAGCAGGCACCCAGTCACCCATCCAACTAACAACTATACCTGTTGTTGCTTAACTCAATCGATCACTTAGAATCGAAACAAAAGCCATTGTCATTACCGCTTATAAGTCAGTTTGAAAGATCAAGTTCTTTACTTTTGCTTGTTACAGGTAATAACAGGCAATCTCCGTGGTCACATGAAAATTTGGGACATCAGATCTCAGAGCAACAAACCATCTGCATCCTTCCTACTGGCCGGAGATGAACTAGCGGCAACATGTATAGTTCACCACCCCACACAGCCCCACATAGTGCTAGCTGGCAGCGAATCAGGATCATTAGCTATGTGGGATTTGCGAATGAACCAGTTTCCTACATCATTACTAAATGCGCACGCAGCCAGTGTCACCGAAATGCAGTTCCACCCAGAGAATCCCAACAAGCTGTTGACTTGCTCGTTCTCCGGAGAGGTCTGGGATTGGAATATGGATTCATTGACAAAGAAAGGATCCGAGACGTGGATGCCAATGGAAGATAAGAACACAATGGCTGTCAACTCTTTAATGCCAGCATTACACAAGGCCATAAACACAATCCATTGTGATAAGGGGAGGATATTGTGTGGAGCGGACAATGAAGCCGTGTATTTGATCAAGAATGTTAAGTATTAAACTGAGAGTTACGTGATAAAATGTGATTCGTGATTATTACTGTAACGGAACATTGCGAGTATCAGTATTGCAGAAATAATAATACAGAAAAACTGTTGAAAGTGCAAATTTTAATAATAATGACTGGTGTCATGGTTGTGACCAATCTTTTACTACTAGTATGGCCAATTATGTCCAACGGCTTGACTTTTATAACAAAATAATTCTGAAGTGTAAGTGTAAAATGGTTAACAGAATCGAAATATATCCTCAATAATCTTTATTTTTCTATCTGAAAATGTGTGAAAGGTACTAAATAAAATAAACATTAAAATAATATACATTTATTTTAAATTGTGGAAGTAAATACACTTACGAAGTAACATTATACATTATTTTATCAATAATACACCAAGTCAGTCTTTGCTTGCCCTAGTCAATTGGTAAGACATTTAAGAATTTACAATAATATTTACATGTTAGATTTAACTTCTGTTTGTGAGCTTAAAGTACAATATTGTCTAGCATCTAGTACACATCCCCAAGAAGCACTGTTCCGACTGATTCAGGTCTGCCGATGAGTCATACAGGGCTGCAGCCAGGGAAATCTATGTAGCAAGTACAATCAATATTGTACCAAGGGTGGAGAAGAAACCTCCTGTGCTGTTGGCCTAATGCCAACTATGGTACTGGTTATCTTACAACCACACTCATCATAGGCTCAGCAATACAAATCTATTTAATTTTTCAACCATTGTAATATCATCCTGGGAAAATGAGACATCTCTTATTTAGAACTATGCAACCTAAAGATGTAGGGAATAGTTTATATTTTCTCTTTGCACATGCGACCTACTTATACATAGAATAAAGAAATAAAATTTTGTTTTGATTAATCTAAAGTAACATTAACAAATTAGCTTACTTTAATATTGCAAATGATCATTTCTTTCACTCTACACCGATACAGTATATTTCTTGGGTGTGTGTACATACATACACAATGTTTGTAAGGCACCATTACTACAACCATAAAAGTACAATTTCTGCCAACTGGTAACTATTCGGAATACCAAACCCAATGGCACCGCGCTACAAATGGAACAATCGGTTACAATCGGAACATTCAATCATGGCTCAGCTTCCACGCATACTGGAATAGTATTACACCCAAATATCACTAATCTTGATGAATATAGATATAACATGATAAATATTTGGCATCTCATTCACATTTATATACCCACTAAATGCGTTAATGGACACTAACGCACGGTATATGCATATCAAATAAAATTATCTATGAACCGTATCACTCGTGAATATTGTTCAGGAATTAAATAAACATAGCACAGCACAACTTGACTGAGGAACGGCCTAGTCGCCAACTATAATACTCGGAGCGGCGCCGCGGCGGCTCACGACTGGTGGGTCCGCCGGTGCTGCGGGAGCTTCCTCTGGGAGGCGGCGAGCAGCGAGGGCGGGACCATCCAGAGCTGGTCGCACCAGCGCATCAGGGCCTCCGTCACGTGGCAGCTGTTGGCCGCCGTGGCCAGCTGCGTCTCGAGGCTGTCCGAGGCCTTGATCAGCAGGCTGGAAAATGTAAATTTGTCGTTTAAAACAAATGCAATAAATAATTTGAAGAAAGTTTGGATTTTTTTAGTTTGGGGGATTTGGTATGTCAAAGGATTTTGATTCTGTTGGTCACATATACGGCCTAGTACGCTAAGGAAGTCGCATTTCGGCGCAGCCGTTAACAATTTAACATTTACACAGATGTAGCAGAGGCAGAGTGGTAGAGTTGATCCTTAGAATATACAAGCAAGTACTTCTAGAATAAAATTATTTTTAGCCAAAGGACATAATATCGTCGAAGTGGAAGGTCAGCTGTAGGCTGTAGTTGGCTGTAGTGTACCTGGGCGGGAAGAGCGTGGGCGCGATGATCATGGCGACGTTGTGGCGCGACATCTTGTTGGTGTCGGCGCGGTCGGCGATGGCGCGCGCCAGCCGCAGCAGCTCGCGCAGCGTGGCGCGCTGCGAGCCCGCCAGCAGCAGCACCAGCAGGTTCAGCGCGCGACGCTGCGCCGCGCCCGACAGTGCTGTATAGTGGAGCACACAACGCGGTATAATGAGGCGTTCAATTTAAACCGTAATTTAATCATGCAGTTTTAGTTTTCATCAAAATCGGCCCTGAGACTTCTATGACCACTTGAATTTGGCCAACCACGCTCATCGCATAATTCACCCTGTATAGAACTTAGTAGTTTTAGATAGAATTACCTACCTATGGAAAAAATACTAACACCTTATGATATTTTTTTGCATTGAAAGTCCACCAAACCAAACGCATCATGGTCGTCATGTCACATTTTTAGAATATAACCAATAAAAAAAATATTTTGTTTAGCCATTGAAGTATTACTGTATAGCATCATAAATAGTTACTTAGTCTGAGAACTCCTATTAACTGCAACGTTGTATCCTCTCATGTGTTCCAATAAACCCAGTCTTAATCAAGTCTCAGAAGCACGCTAGTTAGCTAGTTAGCAGGTGGCAGGTGGTGTGCAACATACCGTACGTGTGGTAGAACAGCCGCATGAGCTCCTGCGTGAGCGGCGGCTGCGGCAGCGCGCGCAGCAGGCGCTTGAACACCGCGGCCAGGTCGTGGCTGCTGGCGCGCCGCAGCGCCGCCTCCACCGCGCCGCGCTCCAGGTACCACTGCCGCTCGATCAGCTGGCACAGCGCCTCGATCTGACACACACACGACACACAGTCAGCGCCACTTTCAGGACATACCGGTTCGTTACTGTACCCACTGAGGTTAAAGATTGGATCGACTCACCCCCCCCCCCCCTCCCCCCTAACGTGTGACGTAATTTATGGATGGCCCCAAACGAGCAGACTGATGGTAAGCCTGACCTGAAGTAACCTGATGGACCTGCTTTGCCGGCCAAGCGCGATGAAAGAAAGAAAGAACAGGCCAAATTTGTGTCCACTTTCATGACATCGCAGTCTTTTAGGAATAATAATAATATGATGAGTGTTTTAACCTTCGGGACAAGTTAACTGCGCATTATAGGAAATAGAATATACAATACAATACAATACAAATACTCTTTATTTGCACACCAACACAATTATTACAGAAATTATAAACATAAAGTACGGTATACAAAGGGCGACCTTATCACTAGAGTAGCGATCTCTTCCAGGCGGCCTTTCCATAGATTAGGACAATAAAGACAGAATACATGAATAGAGGGTAGCGGTGTACGAAAAGAAGCAAGAGAATAATATAGTTTCATAAATTGTAATGACAAGTAGTGTAATAAGAAAAGAAAGTAAGGGTTATCCATTAAGGATTTCTTAAATAAAAGTCTTTAACTTGTTTTTTGAAAGTGTCGAGAGACTGTACACAGCGTATTTTGAAAGGAAGGGATTTCCAAAGACGCACAGCGACAGTAGTAAAGGATTTGGAGTAGAAGGAGGAAAAATGAGCAGGCATCAAAAGGGAAAGGTTATGAGAAGAACGGAGAGGGAGGTTGTGGGAGTGGAACCTAAATTTGAAACGTTCTTTAAGATAAGAGGGTGAAGTTGGATTAAACAGCACGCAGTATAAGGTGGAAAGAATATGTGCATTCCGACGAAGACGAATTGGGAGCCACTTGAGCATGCTACGGTATTCGGAGATATGATCATATTTGCGGAGGCCAAATATAAATCTTATGCAAATATTTTGGAGACGCTCAAGTTTGTCTAGTTGCTCCTCAGTTACATCTAGATAGCATATATCAGCATAGTCAAGGATAGGAAGAAGTAGGGATTGAGCGAGCGCAATTTTAGTGGCAGTAGGAAGAAAGTTCTTGAGCCTACGTAAAGAACCCATGGCCGCAAACAATTTTTTGCTCACTGCGTTTATCTGTGGGCCCCAGGATAAAGATTTATCCATAATCAAGCCTAAATTTTTAACACTGTCACTGTAGGGGATAGTGACACCATTCAGATCTACAGTTGGCAGATTTATCCAATCTACTCTAGCAAGCAGCCTAGAACTACCCATAATGATCGCTTGAGATTTTGCAGGATTAATAGTCAGTCCATGTGAAATGCTCCATTCGGTAATACAATTTAGATCCATATTAATCTTAGCTATGTCGCTAGGAAGATCCGAAAGAGTTGCTTGTTGGTAAATCTGAAGATCGTCAGCATACAGGTGGTAGAGAGAAGTGAGATTAGAACTGATAGAATTAATAAATATTGAAAATAAGAGAGGAGACAACACGCCACCTTGTGGGACGCCAGCACCCACTTCCGACCAGTTCGAAAAGGTCCTGTTAACATGAATACGATGCCGGTGCCCACGTAGATAGCTACGAAACCAGTCGATTGCAGTATAATATAGGAAAGGCGTGTTAGATATTTTATTTATTATTATTGAGATCGTGTTGTTAGACTAGCAGATCAAGAACTGAACACCATGAACCAGCAACGCTAGCACTAAACTGAGTAGGGCAAGCAAAGTCCACCTATCTCTGCTTAATTGAAACTTCCAATACACAGCAGGGTCCAACATTAACTCGAGCAATAGGCCTGGATACAAGAAAGAACGAAAGAAACTAGACATGAAAATAAAACAATGTCAAAGCATACCTTGTGTTTGTTTCCGGGCACGCGCAGCAGCCCCTCGTCGTGCGTGCGCGCCTGCAGCGCGGCGGCCAGCGCGCGCAGCACGGCCGGCACCGAGCTCCACGTCTCCTCCCACAGGATCATGTCCTTGCGCAGCAGCGTCTCCAGCGACACGCCGAACACCGAGCCCTCTGCAACACCAGCACCACACCACGTTCAGCGTCATCGTAACGGAACTGACCATGAGCGTACTAAGTGTACCAACACAACACGTGTAAACACATGTGAAAGTATGACTGACGACGCACGTTGTACAGTTAACATGGACGATTCGAGTAAGTAGATATACTATATCTAATGAAGTGATCACATAGCTTTGAATGACTTTAATCGATTTTTGATTGCGCTTTCTTTGTGAAATCTTGATATTTAACGAATAGGTATATTTATGATGGAAGTAAATACTGCACATTTACGGCAGACAAACACACCATTTGAAGTGTAACTGATCTTCAATGACAGGTAGGTAGGTTATATATCAATATCGAAATTATTTGGGAGATCGGGAAATGGGAAGACAGTTTAACGATATAGATAACTAACAGTATGTAGCAGTGAACAATCAGAATAACCACCAACAAAATAGGTATGATAATCAACCCAATTTTAATTCAAAACCCTAAAATAGAATGTCTTATTTCTAACATGTCACCTTTTTCCTATTGCAATATTTTGTGTCGTGTTCCAAACGAGCAGAAGAAAACGCTCCAGGCTCGAAATGAATAAATTCCTGCTGTTAAACGTAGACCTGTTTATATACTAAGGAGCACAAAATCCCAAGTAACGTACTCACCTTCCTTCCGTTTCTTCTTGGGCGGTTTCCTCTTGTGGAAAGGCAGCGAGTAGCGGTCGAAGAGCGCCGTGAGCTCCAGCCACAGCAGCGGCTGCAGCTTCTTCAGCTGCGGCTCCGGCACGCTCTCGATGTCCACCGAGCTCTCCTCCTCGGGCCACTCCTGCAACAGAAGTCGTTACGTCATCTTCCTATCGACACAGCGTAACTGCTTCTACTACTTTCATGTGTTACTGTCATTTTAATTTTAAAAAGGAAAAATAATGAAGCTTGCCTGGCTAGCTACCAGTTTACATGAGTCAGTCGCTAGACGTCTCTACCTAGTACCTATTTTTAACTTACAGTTAGCTAATTTGAAAACTTCTGTATTTTCTGGAATCTCGAGTGTTCTAGGAGATTCACAACCCATTACATCTAAAGCTGCTATAGGCGAAGTTACCTCTTCATTGTCGAGCAGTTGCCTGTCGACGTTGAACTTGTGCTCGAAGCTGAGCGGCTGCTGGCCGGCCTGCCCCGCGCCCCGCGGGGTGTCGCCCGCACCCCCCGCGCCCCCCGCGCCGCTCGTGGCGCTCTTGGCGCGCGACACCGGGGCATGCTTGTTACTGGAACAGATGAGATTCATTACCTATTGCACCACCTACTATACCACTACTACTGCACCACATTCACCACATTTGGTGACACATGTCATTTTATGAAAACATTGACGAGAATCATCAGATTTATAGTCTTCGGGATATAAGAAATGTTTCGGATTTATGCATAGTTGTCTTTCTTTTTAAAGCGGATGAAATATGCATATCTTTTATAAGCCGCCCGAATTGGTAATGTGGTAACAATCGTAGACAAGATCAATTTAGCCTCATGAACAAACTAATTAGACGATATAATATAACAACATCTATCTCGAGTCTCGACAGACAGGTGGTACTCACATGAAGGGGTCGTTGTCCTTGAGGATGGAGCCGTTGATGCGCTCCTTGCCGATGCGCGGGCCCTGCACCGTGCCGTACCGCTGGTAGCCCAGCAACTCGATACCTTCTGCACCAACACACACAGGGACATTCAATACTATAGAGTTACCGACAGTTTCAGATCACCAGCTGAACGAACCGTATGTGACAACGAAATCAGCAGTTTACTACAAAGGTGCTAAAGGGAACTTCTTTAGATGGTATTGCATTTAAAGTTTACATCTATTGCAAACACAGCAAAGTAGGATAACCTGCTCGTAATTTCCTAGGCTTGTATTAGTTGCACCTTACACCATTGGTTTCTTCATCAAATATGTGTCAACTTGCTTAAACTCACCTGTGTTGGAAGCAATATCAGCCCAATGCAGGTCGTTGGGTTTGAAGAGCTCGTGCACGGGGCGCGAGGGCGAGTGCGGCGAGTGTGGGGAGGGAGGCGAGGGGGGCGACAGGCGCGAGTGGCGCGCGCCCGGCGCGGACGGCGTGCGGGCGAGCGGCGCGTGCGCACCCACCGGGGGGAACGCGTCGCTGCAACAACAACACTCCCTCATTTATGTGGAACGAGTACCAACAATCCTACACGGTAGGCACTTCATGTTATCACTTCAGATGGCTGAACGGTACACCTCACATTCGGCGAACCGAGCCTGAATAGTGACTCGATCGACGGATCATTTCTGTCAAATTATCTTTAATTAGGTCACAATTTTGATTGTTTGTCGAAAATGTAAGGTGACATTGTACTCTTAGGGAGTAGGTACCTAATTCTTAATATCTCATTAGACGTTCTGAAGCGTTTGTACATGTTTATTCTGTACTACGGTCCTTGACGTCTTGTGTGTGTGTCCACGAATAAGAACTGTACCATTTGTCCAGCACTGCACTTACATAAAGTCTGGTGGTGTAGCCGCGTCAGCCCACTCGGTGGGCGGGCTGCCGGAGCCGCCGCTGGGCACCGAGTCCAGCGAGTCGGGCGTGGCGCTGCGGGACCGGGGCTCGCTGCCGCTGGAGTTCTGCAAGGCACACAACACCTTCATACTGGTTTCAACGACTTACACTGTACTTGAGCTAGGTTGACCCTTACTTGGGTCCTACCTAAGTTTACCTAACTTTGCCTCATGGTAATTAATTGCGACAAAATATGTAGTTTCATTTTATTGAGCTGTTTCAACGTGCACATTGCACTGTTTAGATCTTGGTGGCCGAAAAGTTTATCTGTATCAATAAAAATAATATCTTATGTAGGGGAAATATTATCCACAGAGAGTAGACGATGAGAATCAACCGCTCATGAAGAACGAACAGCGAAGACACACGCAAGAACTACAGCACTCACTTACTATTTGGGCTTTAAACTTCAGACTAGATTTTCGCACCAACTTTACGACACGAGAAAGTAATTCCAACATTTCTGAAACCCACTGCGGCCCGTTTTATACTGATAAGCGAATAACATAATGAGTAAACCGTCGTACGCAGAAGACGGCAGAGCCAGGACGCCACGGCGCGGTATTCGTAGATAGATACTTAAATTGTTTTGGTAATGAGCATGTTGTCGAATGCCTTCGTAATCGGAGGCGCAGACGGCATAGTGAGAGTCGCCGCGAGCCGCATGTGTGCCGACTGCCGTGTGCTGTAACCGAGCTATTCACTAATGAGCATCTACAATTGTTCTGTTTATGGGAAGTGAAATCAAAACTACTTTTTTACCTTGCAGGTTGTCGCATTGTTTCGTAACTGTCGCAGTAAAAAATACGCGTGCTCCCAATCTTGTTTTACGAGACCATCGGGGCCGGAGAACAATGTCGTCACAAATAAATTCGCTTTGACATAGTACGTTGGTCGATAAATTGCATAAAAATAATCTACAATGAGGGGTGAAGCACCTAGTGGAGAGACCTTTTACAAACAACATGTAATGTAATAGTTTAGTTTGTTATGATAGACAGATGAACGTACAAGTTCAACGTTGTCGTGCAACATGTAAACAACCGGTTCGACGGAACACGTCATTTTGTACGATCCAGTCTCTTATCATTATCAGCCGCTGGAACTTGCATTGTCAATAAACATACAAATAAAACTAAAAAGGAAATATTTTAGTCACTGGGAAAAATAGGTTTTATGTAATGTATCTAGACCTTTGTATTCTTACGTAGTATGCAAATTAAATATTAAGTGAATAACGTAGTAACCGGTATTTTGAATGTTTTAATCTTACACAGGAAAGCAGTACGCCTTTATAAAAAAAGATTAATACAAACCATCATCATCATTGTCAGTTACCTACCTACTTCTCATCCAAACTGACGCAAAAATCGCTGCAATAATTAATTGAATCTAATGCGATAACACCACACGTGTCATATTATTATGTGCAGTAGCCATAGCTTGTATCGACGATTATGATATCTATATCAGACTCGGCGCGACTCGGCGTGAGCTAGCGGAAGTGACACTGATCCGTTGGGCCCGCCAGCTGGGCAGCCTCGTCCCGACCGGAGCCCTGCGTGGTCGTCTGTCTGTGTGTCAGTGTGCGAGCGAGCCGCCGCGCCGCCGCCCCGGAACCAGTCCTTACCGTATCTAGTCTTTATGCGACCACTATGCATATTAACCACCCATTCATACCATCTGCTAACATAGCGTGCGGTTAACGGCCTCATGTAGTTAAATTAGCTTACAAATGAGAATCTATGCAAATGAGTAACTTATTATTCTACATTTTTAGATGCTGGCCTTTAATAAACTAAAAAATATGAAAACCATAAAAGTTTAAAACTGGTGTTTGTCACAAAACTCATTTAAGGGGTGGCGATGGACTGTTTTACAGTCACATTCATTGTTAAATGTTAATTGAGTTCTTTTCAAGCACTGTTTGAACCCGCACATAAGTCACGCGTTGAGGTGACATAATTATGCAATAAAATAGTGTGTGATATTTATAGTCGTGCCTCAAGTTTCTTGAAAAACTTATAAAACGTTGATCCTAACTGAAACTCATTGAAGTCTACAGATGTAGGTAGTACTACTATTAACTTCAGTGTAAAGCAAAGATTTCGTTCTGGGCCTTGATAGAGTTACGCACGATCGCCTGCGTTCATTATGAGACGCACGCGCACGCCGCGCCGCACCCATAGTCCTTACCCCACATAGAAGTACCCCACGCCCACGCCTTTGTTTAAAAATAATTATACCATTTGATATTAAATATGATGAGCAAACATAATGATATTTTAATGACGTATAGATAAAAACATAGGAAGGTACCTGTATACTTTGAGGAAATAGGATTCAATTCAGTAGGTATCGCTTACGTATCTGTGGCATTGCTAAAATAATTTTAGACACATCCTTTATCAACAATAGCTGATCGAGGTCAATGACATTTTTAGCAAAGTTACGTACAGCGACTCTCAAGTTGCTTCCTATTGAGGTTGCTAACTAATTAAACACTTTTAAAAATGACTTGTATCAATGTACTATTATTTGTTCTGTGCTTATATTTCATAATTTAAGGATGCTTCGAAATTTTAAAACACAATTTTTCTCGTGATGATTTACAATATATTATATCCAATTCTATGGATAGGCTGGTCAGTTCTATAAAAGACTGCAGCGACAAATAATTCCCATTGGTGGCCTGCAATAAAATTATAATTCCATAGCGGCGCGGCGCGGCGCGGCGGCGTGCGGGACACATAGTTCCTCGTAAACACATGATTTGATTTAAACGCTATCCAATATTCTTGGAACCGTTGCTAGCATGTCATTCACCCTTATGACATGGATTAAAGTATATTCGTTTGTTTTCTCTAAGGAAAAACCAGCGAAAATCTTGATCAAGATATGTATAACCACATAAAAACCAGCATAAATACGTTTTGACGCTGCGCTGTGATAAAGTATAACCTACAATGGATATTAAGACGCACATAGTAAGACAAACGATGTTAATGTAATGAAGTTAATTTTCATGACACATAAATCTATCTATACAAATAAATAAAATTGGAGTGTCTGTTTGTAATATTAAAATAACCGCTTTTTACTAAGTGCATTTCGATGTAAGTATACACGGTACATAACCAAAACAACATTTTTTATAATTTTTGTCTGCCTGTCTGTCTGTTTGTTCCGGCTAATCTCTGAAATGGCTGGACCGATTTTGACGTGACTTTCACTGGCAGGTAGCTGATGTAACAAGGAGTAACTTAGGCTACTTTTATTTAAAAAAAAAAAAATAGTTTGTTAAGCGATACGGGGTTCGCCGGGTGAGCCGGGTCAGGTAGTTGGTTTAATAAATAACGCATAATTTATCCTCCATAGCGTACGTGTACACCTTTTACTATGTTGTATGGCCAAAAGCATTTCCATAAGCAAAATATTTGTTTTATTTTACAATGCATGTGTCCTAGCTATTAATAGACCATCCATCCATATGGAGCTGACTGGCGGGATGGCGGGATGGCGGGATGGCGGCGGAAACAGCTCATTAAGTACCATCCAATTTAACTAGTATTAGGGTCAGTTCATCAAACTTGTTAAGGACTAAACTATATCCTAGGCAAATTACTTGACTGATGGAAAATTAAATAATGGAATAATTAATGGATTTATTAAAAACATAAGTCACTACGTTATTCAGTATCAATATTAAAATTTTCATATCGATAATTAAAATTTTCAATAGGAAATATTGTGGCATGGAAAAATGTACGTGGAACTAACCACATGACACCAATGTCAATCAATTAATAAGGTAACAATGATCAATCACTCAACCTTGTAATTGTTAGAATAGCACGTGAAGAGGCACGCTGTCTGTTTGTTTGTTTGTTAGCCTGTAGTAGCACAACACACGGTAAGTATGTATGAAAACCCAACTTGGAGCTCCAGTAATTCTAATTAATGATCAATCGATTCGAAGTATGTCAGGCGCGGAAAAATCTTAAAAGATCGTACATCTCACAGTTCAACTCTACAAAAAGATTAACAATAAAATAAAAATAATATTAGTCCTACCGGGTGGATAAAAAAATATTTAACCTTTGTCTCGCGGTAAGTACAAACTACAAGTACTTAAGTATTGTATTGAAGAAGAAAGCAAGAACGTGGAATAGGGATGTTGACTAATTTTAGGATTCAATTTCATTTTATAGATAGAACCTTAAGATTCACGAAAAAAATATTTTAATAATAATAATCTTCAATTTAAAAACAAAAATTGATAAATAAAAATCATTTTCAAATTTCCCGCCTAAAACGTCACGTGACGTCACTAGCCGATATTCAATACTATCTGTCGACTGAAGTTAGTTGCACTTTCATATAAAATAGGAACAATGACGTCATAAGCTCAAAACGGCGTTTGAGGTCACGTGACAGTGAGTACTATTTTTAACATTTTAAAATAATTATATTTAATTTATATTGATTGATTTCGACAAAAGAATAATATTTTAGGTGTTTAAATGTTTTCCTTGATACTTTAAACATAAATTTATTTTAATTTACTGATAGTGTCAACATCCCTATTTGACATCGCTCTCGTCTTCTGTATCTTACCTAGGAAGTAGGAACCTAGTAGAATGCAATATCAGTTTCTCTTGTACAATTGCATTTACGAATTGCGTATATTTAAAAGTAGATATGTACATAACACGAAAATATATGTAGATAATAAATAATTATTATTTATGATTCGGATATGCAGTAGGTATCATTAAATTAGTTAATCGCGTTAAAACGATAATTGAGAGCAGTTAAAATATCCGCCAGTTTTATTTATTACCCGTTATTATATTTTTATTTTTGTTAAGAATTTAAAACAGAGTTACTGTTATTATTGCAAAGAAAGTAAGATTATTTTCATTCCAATTAGGCATGCGGAGTTAACATGTTATTCCAAATAAATAAGTCATGAACATAAGTTTTTTGAAGTATTGTTTTCACTTTCCCGCTAGGTACGCTTCACATTTAGAACATAATAATTATATTGTTTACATTCGTCTGTTGCAATTTTTATTCTTGAATTTCGGAGAAAATAATTAAAAGATTTATTATTGGTTCTAAAGATCTCATTCAAATTCAAATTCAAAATTATTTATTCATATAGGTGTCATTGATACACTTATGCACGTCATTTTTTAAATCAACCAGCTTTTCGCAAAGGTGCTACCGTGCTTTGTCATGGAGGAGAAGAAAAGCCGTAAAGAAACTCCTCAGCACATCTTTATCATTAGATATAGTTAATTAGGTCAGTAGAGATATTTTTATAATTGAGAACGAGAGTGATTTGAGAAACATTTCATGTTGATATGAAGTTAGAGAAAGTTTGTAACAAGGTTGTATGTTGTATGAAGACAGCTGCATCATGCAAAAAGTGCATTGCTGAGATTCATATCGCGGAGTTAGAGAGCGAAATGCGTTATCTTTACTTTAAATTAATGCAATAATTGTAAATGTTTCATTAACGATGGACGGTTCTCATTTTATAAATTATTCGTTTGGTTTGCCTCCAATATAGATACGACAGGGGATTCAATTTTTCAAAACTCCCAACCGAAATTAAAATTTTGTATGAGAATGAAGAGTAAAATAGCGAAATATCTTAAGAACCTATTTTTGTTTAATTTTATTGTTTCTTTATTTCGTAGAATAATGTTGTAATTTATTTTTAATATTTAAGAAGATTAAACACATGACAATGCACGAAACATTTTTAAAATGTGAAAATGAATTTGTAACACTTAACCTTAATGTACCAACTGTATCTCGCACTTTAAATATTTGAAGCGTGTTAAGTCTGGCCCAGATTGTAAATGTAATTTCTTTGTTACTAAAAAAACAAATACCAGCACATCGAGGTAGGACTTCATGAGAGCCAGGCCCCTGCAGTTGTTGACCTTCTCGCACACCTTGTGGCGCACCGTGTCACAGATCATGTTGCAAGTCACCCACCATGCACCATCACTACACCAGTATACGCTACTGCACAGCACCAGCTCGCGGCGGTGTAGTGTACGAAACACCCAATTCAGTTTTGAAATTCGCCGGATGCTCTGCAATTCGTGTCGGCGTACGTCCGTTTTGTATAAATCCACCGTTCATGAAACGCCGCTTGCTCAATTAAATACACTAATTATTTAGTAAGTATTTTTAACAAATTAAGTAGTACACGGATTTTATGATCTGTAGCGACGTTTTTAAATTACTGGCATGTAAAACATCTCGAAACGAATTATTAAAAAAAATATCTCAGATTCCGCGCCTTTTCGAATTTAGTTTTCACGTATTTATTTAGATCTCGAAGGCAATTG
This sequence comes from Thymelicus acteon, assembly GCA_951805285.1. Classification (NCBI taxonomy): domain Eukaryota; kingdom Metazoa; phylum Arthropoda; class Insecta; order Lepidoptera; family Hesperiidae; genus Thymelicus; species Thymelicus acteon. The sequence continues at coordinate 22,206,497 of OX638213.1, forward strand.
TAGCCCATAAATTACAATGAAATAATACAAACGCGTGTCCACTCCCGACGTAAAATTTCAAAACTGAGTTTCTGGTCCCTTACACGTTAATTGCATATTTATCTAATGACCAACGAGGTTACTTATCGCGTAGCCCCAATATGGCTCCCATTGCCCACGGAAAGCGTTAACCAGTTTCAAGAGTCGTAACGATTTCGTATAAATTCCGTGAAACATTCGGAAACAATCATGTTAATCGTTTCGTCGACGTTATTAGATATGTTATGTCGTAATTTTATTGGCGCCACAAATATTTTTATGTACGTAATAGATTTTGTATGCTCCATAGATATCTGTTATATAACAATGTATAGATACTTTCTATGCTTACGAAGCTGTTGGTATCAATATGATTACAACGAAGATGCTTTTTACATTAACAATAAAGATAGTGCTAAACTGAGTTTAAGCCAGCGGGGTGTAGGACTGAAGGGCATGGGCGTAGCCACGGTGGGGCAGGGTGGGGCACTTGCCCCACACTGGCTCTGACCTGTAAGCCTGTAAGGTACCTAATCAAACTTAAAAAACTTAATTATCTAGGTACTAACTACAATACTTAATATCTGTAAGAAAGTTTACACTCGACAGTCGTCAGTCGACACAAAAAAATGTGATCAAAACAAAAAGTTACATATTATTTTAGACTGCTGCCCCACCCTGAGGCCTGAGCCCATGGCTGGCTACGCTGATGCTGAAGGGTCTTCCGAAAATACATAGTACTTCAGCTCTCAGAAATATCCCTTTGCTTCGGTTTGCATTCAAAACGAATTACTTAGTTTTATATGTATAAAAGGAATAAACCAAAGATGTGTTTCTCGGTAATCAAAAATATATTTGTTTTATTTTACATATTTTACATTTAACATTTAACATTAAATAAAAACCTATATTGCAATAACTCAATTATAAAACTCACCTGTAATAAAAAAAACTACATTTAAAGTTTATTCTCTTCTAAATACTTATATTACACAATACTACCTAAATAAAATCATTTTCTATTTGACGCCATTGATGTCTTTACTATTTTTCTTCCGTGTTCGGTTCAGGACGTCAATGCATTCAAAAATTAAAAAGAAAATACATTTTCTTTACATAATAGAAAAACATAGAAACTACATCATCACCTATAATAATTTTGTCTTTCCCATAGATCCAACTGATAACATAGGCGTTCTCAAACATTCCTAAATAACATAATGTCCGTCTGAGAAGGATATAGCTCACTGGAGTGGATAGTGTAATGAAGGATTTTACAATAGGAAAAGGAAACAATGAAAATGAGATTTTAATGATATCAGGAGCAGAGTAACATAAGTGCGCACGCCACGCATGATTGACCCCTCGTTAAGTAATCCAGTACTCTATTAGCCAACAAGTAATGACATAATAACTAATACATAGTAACGATTACAAGGAACCATGGAACCATATAAAAGCGGATTAAAGGTATTTCATAGTATGGTTTCACGCCCAAGGATGGGTCGAATTTACAGAAGCATGGCATATAAGTTAATAATTAGTGACAGCCGATAAATAAGCAATAAGAAAGCCTGATAGTAAATAGACACCGTCACCTTAGGACGTCATTCAGTTACACCAACTCATAATGGTTCTATAAGACAGTTAAAACTGTGTCAAGTTTCTGAATATGAGACAATGTTATACATTTCTATCCTAAGCGTTTCTAACAGAGACCAAATTAATTATATCATTGAGAGTATTGGATCCGCTGAACTAAACGCGTTAAAAACATCACTTTTTAGGATTCCAAAGAAAAATCGGAACCCCTATAGTTTCGTCATGTCCGTCCGTCCGTCTGAAGCTTAGCGCTACTTACCCTTAGTACTAGAAAGCTGTAATTTGCCATGACTATACATATGTATTAAAACTATAAAACGGTAGATTAAAATTTTTAAAATATTTATTTTCATGGTACCTCCTTTACAGGTAGCCTAGGGATGAATTTATTTTTCTTCGTCTACGCCATAGGGTGTCGTTGAAAACGTCTCTCGAAAATATTATGGGTCTTCTCAAACCATTTTTCGATTTAGGGGTCCATTTACGAAATATTTTGGCTTTGAAGCTGCAGGTTAAACGGTTAGAGTTGGATTAACGAAAAAATTCACAAAAATAGTGGCCTGACACGCACTTGCCCGGTTTTTGTGTCTACGATAGTACTTCAGTTTCCTCGTGCGCTTATAGGTAAGCACTATGAACCGCACTTGCCGCATAATGGGTACCACGATACCCACAGACGATACCGCAACTTGTTTTGCAGTCCACCGCCAGCCAGCCGGTCATGATGTCTCTGACCTAGGCTGCTCAACCTGTGTAAAGCCATAGAGACAGACATACAGATAGTACAGATACACAGCCACGTCCAACTTATAACACCCCTCTTTTTTCGTCGGGGGTTAAAAAGTAACAACTGAAATGCTGCATCTTACTTTATGAATAGTTGGTGTGACAAATTTCAACCATGATTTAATTCTTCAGGATTTTTTAAATCATATCTACACTGCCCCCTACGATGCTGAAACCAACCCTGGAAGAGGTAGCTCATAAACGTTCCATGAACTGAGTTTCGTGACGCAGCCCGCAAGCCCGTGACGCACATCACGAGACAGCTGCAAGCCGCAAATATATCTACTATGGCAACCATAACTGGTCCACATGTTTACTGTGAAAGCAACCGACGCGAAATCGGTTGAACCTTAATGACTGTCCGAGTCTAATCTAGGAGATTTATATCATCTAGCGAAAGAAAGTGTCGGAGAAAAATCGACGGTGCTCGGAAATTGCACTTGATATGGACTCGGACAGTTGACTGCAACTTTCAGTCCAATGCACAATGTAACAAACATATATGTATACTTAATGGACAATAAAATGTTGCTCGATTTATCTCACCGTTGGCCAGTAATGATTTGGAACACTATCTATCACTCATGGACATTAGATAGTTTTTGTTATAGCTACTTAATTTATGTGAGCGTAGCTTATGGTCAGCTTACGATTACGATTCCTAATTATTTCTAGACTTCTGTCTATATTCTGCAGTATCCATTTAGGTAGCGTATTTGCTAATAATATTCGAGAAGTTGTTAATGGTAGTAAATTACATACAGCATTGAAGTAATGTTATTAGTTCAAGGAACTCGCTCGCGATTAGCATTAATGCTCCACGCCTCCGCCTCCGTTAATGCTCAAACGGTTGTCAAACTAGATTTACAAATTTTTAAAAGGCTTGCGGACCTCAAAATAAAGTTTAAGGCTAAAACTATTAGGCCTCACTCAGTATTCTAATTAATTTTATTATTAATTCATAAGATGACATTGGATATAGACATAATGGGAGGAGGTTGATAACTATCATAAAACTAATAAATTAACACGGCGAGTGAACATTATACTGGCTTTGTGCGGTTGTCATTTCTATCCGTTGTTAACAAATACAGCAGTAGGCTTCAACCCATTAGCGGCCAACTGCTGAGCACAGGTTTCTCCTCTTGAGAAGGCCTCGAGCATACAATACCAAGTATCTCCTGCTGTAAGCTGCTCCAGTGCGGATTAATGGAGGGGTTAGTGGCCAACCCAGGTGTAAGAAGTTTTCACACAGCCCGAAGGCCTCTCACATGGGTTAAGGATGGTTATGTTACGACATAAATTAATAATAAAATTTATTTAAAAGAATTTGATTTTAAAAGTCGAAACGTCTCGCATCACGGATGTCATCTATCGTCGTAATATCTCTGTATTAGCAGTTAAAGAAGATGACGTAGTTGCCTTCACATGGCTTGAATATTGTAATATAAACGATTAGGAATTACAAAGTCCCAAGGTCTTAAACTTGACATAGCGAACCTGTTTGGGAGCTGATCGCCTGTGGATTTGGCTCACGGCGCGGTGGCGGAGCGGGTGCGGGACGGCTGCTGCACGTGTACGTTGCGTAACCGACACCACGCCGCCAGCCACCACCCACCACCCGACATCGACAGTAACGAATGGATTTATTGAATATAGAACTTGTTTCTGCACTTACAAGCTTCCGACAATAACGACTTATGATGTTCGATCATCTTGTTACCTCGACAGTTCAGTTCTTTTCGCACTCATTCATTCCAACTGTTTTTGATTACACCGTTGAAGAATTTCTAAAGCTAAATAAAATTATTTGAATAAACAAGCTTATAAAATGTTGTGTTAATGTGGATAGCCGCTGAGGAGTTCCTTCTTCTAGAGCCAAGGTTTGGCGTCGTATAAACACATTATCACCGGAGCCAAAACCAATTTGTGAAATCTCATCTCTATAGGATAAGAGGAAGTATTTCTATTTCAGCTTGAATGATTTGACTCAAACATAAGAAACGAAACGAACAAAGCAAGTTAAATAAAGCCTTGTAAAAAAGAGTGAGATTTGCAATTAAAATGCATTTTATGAAGATCGCAAAATTTTTAATCTAAGCAAGCATACATTAGCATACTAACTAAAATATTGTACCCTGTACCGATATACATATAAATAGGTATATAATTATTTCCTGAAGGTGGCGCATGTATGTATTAGACATTATTATATTAGTAGGTATTAGACAAATTGAAATATATGAACCTTATAGGTTCAACTTAGAATATGTAGCAGAATACACTTGTAGAAAACATCGCTATCTGTGAGAGAATTCGCAGAAAGTGTTTGCAAGTAAACCTGTCGATATTCCGAACAGAATGAATGACGCATTGGGTTCAGCCGATGAGTTCGCTGACTGAGTCGACAGTCGACATTAAGGTATTGCTAGAAGCCCTCGCGAATATAAATAAGTACGAAACAAAATAAAGAACCGCCACTGACTCACGGAGCATCTCATCAGCCACCGACCAACTCGGGTAAAGGAAAACCGAGGTGCCGAGAATAAACACAATATCTTTAACGAGAATTCCAATGCAAGACAAAGATTGATGATTATATCTTGAAATGAACAACTTCTTTAGTCAGAAAAATATTCGAAAGTCATATTATGAGACAGTGAAATTTAAAGGGTTTGTGCGTTTAATCAAATGTTTAAAAGAACATCTCTATTGGAAGATCTCTATCATATAAATTCTTATGGTTCTCCCCTTACATCGCAAGAGTAACGAAATGATACAAGTGAGCTGATGGAGGAACAGCTATAGGTTGTGAAGAAGATACATATAATAGAACCCTAAAGCTTAAAACAGACTAATATCAGCTGATAGGATGTTAGAGCGCTCGGGAAACAATCGGGTCTCGTAATCCTTAAGAACAGCAATGAAAGACTTCAAATACCAGTACTATCATATTTGAGCACGGTTACAGATGTCACGGCTGCTATGATGCTTACCGCCACTTGTTTGCTATCTCCATGTAAATGAGAAGTCCGGTTATTGCACGACACTTTCATGCACATGATATATTATTTTGAAAGTACCTCACGACACGAGGAATCGAACGACCGTTACAGATTGTGCGGTGTTACCGCTTCTTGATTCACGAAGAAAGCGGCGACCGGTTTGTGACATCGTTGACAGCACTAGCAGGCTGGACGCTCGCACGACCAAGCAAATAAAGCTGCTAAACTTTGATGAGAACAAGACACTTCGAGAACACCCGCACGACATCAGAATTATTTAACTATCAATCTTCATTGTTTAGAAATCGGTAACGTCGACTAGTTCATTCAACTGCTTAACAATAACAATCTAAATTCAAGTCAACTAGTTGAAATTGTAAGATCTAATTTTGCCCCTTCAGTAGAAACATTTCTATTATCTACAACTATCTTACCTAATATTTATTGCATTAATATTTTACTTATTATAATACCTTTATAGCATTAATAAAATAAAGAAATTCACATATACAGATCATTCAAAAAACTTGAGTGATTATGACAGAACATAAGAAAACATGTTTTGTTGTTTCACAGATATAACTGATTTGATCAATCGAACCAATTCATCAAAAAATATCTTCATATAGTAGGCTGATAGGAAATTCATCACATTCTAGTATTTCCAGTTACCGGACGACAATACCAGCGTAATTTATTTGAACTTTCTCTCAAGGTTGACCACAACGTGGTCAGGTGTCAGGTGCGCGGTCTCGTTACCCCTCAGGCTGATAGATTTGACACTCACATCATTATGTAACACGCCACTTAATCTTGCTCTAGAAAGTCTTGGTCTACAGACTCAAGAATGTAATACGACTGGTTCATTGATAAAGCACTAATCGCATCGACTTAAATATTAGTAAATGATTAATTACCGTTTAAGCAACTGTTTCCGATAATTCACAACTTAATTGAGGAAGGGTACTAATTCGTTTCAAAATCCTTGACCAACATACTCGGCAGTGAGAAGTGATTTGTACTTTGGCATATCAGACTTGTTTTGACTAAACTAAGGATGACAGATTAGTTATATCATATGACGATGATTTAAATTGTAAACAACATTTTTTTTAATTCTTTGAATTGATGAATTTGATGCATAAATATATTAAAGCTCCTTTTCCAGATATTTCTGACTGAACTGCATTAGTTGTGCTATATCTATGGAGTACAGGGGGAGCAGCGGGGCAGGAAGGGGCAGCTAGCGACAGAATTTGTTTGGCTACGAGTATCTACGTAGTAATGCCCATATATTATTTATTCCTCGTTCACTTTTGATAATAAACACCTGATCAAGTTGAATCGAGAAAAGGATGGTACGGCCGTGCCGCTTTTTTGCTCGACTTGGCGGGGGCACTGCCGTGCCCCCAGATTCATGCAATACCTGCGCAAGGACATTTCGAATTCATAATGTTTCGCAGAGTTAACTCACCTCCATATCCCTGAAGACATCTCTAATATCTGGTTTCCTGGCTCTGGTTGCGGCCTTGCGTCTCCTGACGGTGCGGTTGAGCCTGCGCACGCGGCGTCTGACGGCGGCGGCCTGCTCCCGCGGCAGAGGACTCACCGCCTCGCCCAGCTGGGCCTCCGTGACCTCCAGCCCCGCCTGGAATGGCGCCGCCAGTGACCCCAATCCCGCTGCCTGCAGCCATTCTGTTTCTAGTTCGCCTTCTGTTGACAAACATAACAAAGCTTTGTGAGCTGAGCGTTCTATGATGAACATAATCACAGGAACTACAAATAAAGTATAGTATTGACGCTAGTACAAGATGCAAACTTAAAGTGTACCCTGCAATAATCTTAGTCTAATCTTGGTCTTTCTTGGTTCTTCCTCGAAGAATATCATATTTAAGCAAGTAGGTGGACGTGGTATCTAATACCATATTTAATTTCTCTTATTATACGTGCATAAACAGCAATATGGTATAATACCTAGTGAAATGTATAGTTAGTGTATGTATACGTACATACAATGCATAGCATTAAGACGGTCGTAAACCGTACGCGGTTATTGGAAGGAAATGACTTCATCTCGTCAGATGAGTCATAAAAAATATCCATTAAACTGGAATCGCGGTTGTAAAAAATATAAATTGCAATTAAGTACAAAGCTAATTCATATTAAATCTGCCGCCGGATATCTTCCATATACATTACGGAACACTTAAGGATCATAATGATGCCATGAAATCGCCACAGTTTTTATCCAACAGCGTAAGAACAATATACAAAAACTTATAATTGTGTTGCCCTTCGACCGTTACAGACACTGGCACATAAGACTACAATACTTCCGTGTTGCTGCAACTCTTGTGATCACGCTCACGCACAATACATTATGAACGCATAAAGACTTACAGACGACCAAATCTGAATACATTACCGAACAACATAGCTTCCGCACGTTGCCGCGTTGGCACTGTTCGAGCACGAGTACCCAAACTGAATATTGGCGCAAAGTTCCAGATTAGGAAACGATCCACGTTATTATGATAATTCTTTTGGTGCCGATCATTCATTGTAAGGCTCCTAACGCCCCAACTCAGAGTCACTAACGGTTACTTAAATCGCTCCTTAGTACGGATTTTGTATGGTGATTCTTGACTTGAATGTTTGCACATCTTGCATTGGAAAAATTCTCCAAAGTTATTTCTTCAAGTCCTTTTTTATGGCTTGAGTTACCGGCGTTACAAGTGCGTAACCGGCCTAGAAGGAAGTGATAGACCCGCTTCTTGAAGGACCCCATATCATATGATGGGCATTGCAATTTAAAAATATTGCTTCAATTTGATCCAATCATTTTATTGGTCGAATATGGGATTCGTCACCTTTGGTCTACACCCGTCTGATGTTTTCATCTTTATTAGTATATGTATACATTTTGTTCGTCGTTTTGCTAAAAAGGACGGGGACAGGATGTGACCATTTCACAAGCTGCAAGTATGTCGATGCAACACTAAACATAGTCGCTGACTCAGTGGTTAACGCCTGCGAGGGCTAACAACGGGCTTCTGAGTCGATCGACGACTGCATTTACTAAATGCTTCAAAAGTTTGGTAGGATATGTTTTGAATCCCATGCAAAACACAGCAGCGTTGTCGTCCTTTTTTTGTCTTCTAAATATTTAAATATGTGTTGTCATTAGTAACGACCAAGTATCAAATGTCAAACATTTTCTTATAACTGTAAAAGGGCTAGGTCTATGAAAAGTTTTTGAAAATTATAGCAATTTATCGACACAAAGATCAAAATATTTTTTATTCTCAAAGAGAGGACTTTGTCTGTCTTTCCTGATACTCTGAAGGTAACTGAAAAGTTTTAACATGGAATTTTTTAGCTCGGCTAAAATAAAGTCAATTTCTGCGATACTTTGTATCCCGTGGATCTACATATATGTTCCCACTAATTAAAGGAAAGAAAGTGTTCTGGAAATTTTGATGAAGGTACAGTAAATAATGCATTACTACTTCCGATACGTATACTGAAGCGAAAACGGGTTTCTTGTCAATAATAAAATACCATTTATTCATAATTATTTTAACACAACGCGAAAATATCAGAGATAATAGTATCTATTATAGAATGACATTGTAAACTTGTGCAAAAGTGCTGACGGAGCACTCAGCAAATAAATTCAACATCATAGAACTAACTTTATACGTGACTAATATTTAAGGGTGTCAACGACACTATTATGGTTAAGTTTTGATGGAAAACAAAAGTAAAAAGCGGGATAACTAATGGCTCACCTGAGCCAGAGTGGTATATTTGGAGAGCGGCAGGATGTTATTTGTTTGCCGGCGTATTTATAGTTAGCGAAACATCCGAGTGGAGCCGAGCGCTGTCTGCTCTAGGGAAACGCAGACTCTTCCCTACTTCACACATCATATAAGTATGATATTTATTCTTGATTTATTCATTGAATAAAGCTTAAGCTTTAAGTCTAAGCTTAAGTTTTAAGTCTTTGTAATTTTTTTTATTCAGTTTTACTTTTGGTGAATACTTCAAGAAACATTCAGCTTGAAAGACGTAAGTACTACTAGTAATTAACACGGGGGGAATTGCATCTCGTTTTTCAAGTGGCAATCCATTAATTCTAAACATGCAAAGATTTCCTTTTAGTAAGAAAATAGTATATCACTTCGTTAAGTAAACCCACAAAATGTATTGTGAAGCACGTGATGTTATTCACGGGACGTAAACAAACATTTAGGTGTCAGTTGTGCGTGAGAATCGAATTACAGATTTACAGGTCTGCTCAATAATTCAGAAGAAACCAGTATATTTCTGTGTGGGTGATTTAGCAAAGATCGACAACAGCTAACCTAGATTACTCAATAAATTTATTATCCCAAATAAAACGAATCGCATTGCTGCAGTTTTAGCCATAAAGGATTAACATTTCTGTGAAAATAACAAAGTTGAAGACATCGGCATTGATAAGTTAAATGATGAGCTAAGCGATAATACTGCCGGTATCATTGTTACAGACACAAAAACGTGAAAAATGCATGACGTAACTATGGTAGACAATAAAAACATTATGACAATGGTGCAAGTTAAATCACTATAGATACTATACAATACAACAAAGATACCAATATAGGTAAGATTAACACAACAACAGTGTAAGTACCTATTGTAAATAATGATTGAATCGTACACGTACTCACCGATAACGTATTTGACGTGAAATCGACATAGTGCTCCCATAACACACATGTGCGCGTTTTCTAAACAAAGCCGCGGACGTACGGATGTCCTTTATTCAAATTGCACTAGCCACGTTCATTGACCATTCAACCTGTTTGGAGCTAGCGCCACCCCGGCATGCGGCGCCGCGCCGGTCGCCGGTCACCCGATCAGCTGTTAGCCTGTCAGTGCTGATGCTGAACAAATGAAACGTTGTAATCGTTACACTTTCATTGTTTGAACTCGGTATCGCGGTAGTTTCGGTACTGACTAAATGAATGTGGGTGAAAATCTTTCATACATTATTATCCACGCTGAACACGGTTTATAGATTTTACTGTAGGTGTGTTGCTGATTCAGACCAACCGTGGGCGGGCACTACTTGTCATTCACTAAATAGTTGCATTTTTAAACATTGGCAAACCACGTATCTACTCAGACGTCAGACACATCGTAAATCTGAGATGAGTTGTTTACAAATATTCGTTGAAAAATGCGGGTAGATAGTTTCGCTATCTCTTTCCTAGCATGGAGCTAGACAAGGACACGCTATATCGTTTCGCCAAGTGTTAACACGTCGTCGCGTCGCGGATGCACCCAAGTGACGTTTCTGGGAGTTGGGTGGGAACCCGAGCTTGAGATTCGATACTTGACGCGCACAGTGCAGCGCACAGCGCACGGCGCTCGTCGAGGCGCGCAGCCGTGGGCATATAAGTTTGCGTCCGAGTTTATTATGGTCTTGTATTTATAGACTCGGTCAAAATTTACTTTTCTATGGAGGTATATCTTAAGATATACCATAGTAGTGTCGATACTTCCGTTCCGTTTGCTAGCATCGGTTTTTGTACTATTTTTGTTAATAATTGGATTTGGCCAATGATGACCCGGTGCCGATGTATGAGGCCATCGGCTTCTGGTTATGTAAATATACAAAAGGCAAAAGATAAGTTATCGTAACAAAAATCTTTTACGAATGATTTAATTACTTACTAAGGTAAAATGAAAAGAAGGATTTTTTTAAGCGAACACGATAATAAATTTAAACGATGTTTAGAAACCGTAGTGTCAATTGCTGTATGTATACCTGGTCTACCTAATACATACAAATTGACTGAGACAAATAATTTCGGGAGTTTATTTGTGGATAATTTCCACTGTAAACGACGATTAAAGATTAATTACAAACAATAATTATAACTATTCGCTTTGCCAAATATTCCAAATAATAACGTTTAATAACGTCATGTTGGTGCAGATAAAGTTGTAAGCGGCTACGTCCGTTAGATATCTGTGTCAATGCACGGGACGTCTAGACGGGTTAATTTTACATCAGCCCGTAATAAACGCCGCGTAAATTACGCGTATGCCGTGACGTAACATGTCATGTATCTCCTAAGTAGGGCATGCAATTATCCGTTCATTTTAGTATCCGGATAATTCGAATAGTTCCTGAATATTATCCGGATAATATCCGGATATCCGGATAATATTTGGAAGGCTAAATTCAAATAATTTATGAATTAAATCAATATTTTTAATACAAATACTTATTCAGAATTAAGTTTAAAACTTCGGTAGATGTATCAGCGCGCTGCTAAGCTTCATAAGTTTCACCCTAATATCGCATTTGGTCATGAACACATGAGCAGTGTTCTTAGGGTACTTCATACTTTTCCACCACATCGAGCTGGTACTGTCTTTGTCTAAAACCTACTCATACCAATATTTCTGATCTTGTTGTTAGCATCACTGTTTTTTTTCGGCCGACGAAAAAGCAGACGGGTCACCTGATGGTAAATGGTCATCGTCGCCTATGGACATGAGCAATACCAGAGGAATCGCCAATGTTTCCGGGCCCTGAAGGAGAACTCTTTTTACACCTTTTTTGAAGAACCCCATGTTATAGCGCCCCGGGAAAGAAGGAAGCTCATTCGACAGTTTGCATGTCCGTGGCAAAAAAGATCGTGAAAATCGGACCATAGAGGTTCTCCACGAGTCCAATCGGTGTGGATGAAACTCACCGAGCACTCACCGTTGTAAAGTCGCCATTTCTTCTGAAACTCGGGTGTTCTAACCTGTGAGTGACTCGTGGATCGTTGACAATTCGGATCACGCGTTTCTGTACAGCGTCAAATGTATTAAGCTAGTATTGTGGCTACCTTGCCCAAAGGTGGGAACACATTTGAGGCCTGATCTGAGCTTTGTAAAGCATGAGTAGGTGCCTTGCAGTAAAGTACTGCTTAGCTCGGTTCAGGACACAAAGTTTCTTGGAGATCAGCTTGGCCTTGCCTTCTGAATGACCTAAAACTTTTACTCACGGTGAGCGCGGTATCTTAGAATTGAGGCGTTATAACAAGGTTTTCTTAGCATTAAGCGCGCAAACTTGTGTCTTCACAGTCCCTTGGGGAACGCAGACTTTTTTATAGGTTTCATATCCGAGCAACAACCGTTTACTATGATCTTGATGTGTCGCTCAGAAAACTAGCTACCTAACTGCATATTAACTTCTCAAAGAGACCATAAGATGGTAACTTCGTGAGAAGGCCCCAGTGCCAGACCCGGTTAGCGATATCTAGGTTGACTGTCAGAGCTTCCCCGTTGCGATCAAGAGCCAGCTGAACGACCGTGGCGAAAAACCGTATTGTCGATCATTGATCAGCTGATATCTTCCAGATATCTTAAGAGCTGCGTGTTCTATACTAGTATTCTGAAGCAGGGAAGTTATCGATATAAGCCTATAGTTAGCCGGATCACTAAGATCGCTTTTTTTGGCCCTCTGGTCCACTCGACTTCTTGTTAAACTGTATACTGTCACCGAAGGCAAATCAAGAAGGAATCCTTGTTCCGGGAACACAACTATGCGCGGATGTGTCCTTTAAAAGTCCAGTTGTCAATAATGTTGACAAATAGAACAATTTTTGACTTCATACTCTGTCACTCATTTTTTCAATAACTATGGGGAGTATACCATTCCAAAAACCTTTTCCGTAGCTTAAAGATCATTAACCTGAGTCACAGATGACACCAATGTTTTTGCATCAAAGGAGACGGAACTTGCTCACCTTTTCCGCAGAGCAGAGCGAGAGAGTGAACTTATCGGACTCATTCTCAACAAAAGGAAAACCAAAATAATGCTTATCGACAGAACTGATCAAATCTCTAGGACTAGAGAACTCTCGTAGGTTGAATTGGTCAACGAGTTTGTGGTACACAGAAGCGGTACTTATCAAGAAGGACGTGGGAAGTAAATCGAGTTAAACGCAAGAAACATGGCTGAAAATGCTATAAGCAAATTAATGAAATATGGCAACATCTAAAGATCTCTAATGTTACCAAGACCAGTTCAAGACATTAGTTTTGAGATGTTATGTTCGATTAGGAAGCGTTGCATACCACGGTCTGTCATGATTGCCAATATTGGCTCAAAGCTGCAACGTAGCTTCAATACTAGACTTATGAAGATGTTATTAGGAAATCCTTGTGTGTTTTGGTGACATTTACTGCCAACATTCACTAGTTTCTCCGTTGCAACAGTTGAGAAGGTTGGTGCTGATAAAAGCAGTGAAGGAACTTCATCAAGGGTACGACCCTCAGTAATAAAGAATGCGACACAGAAGTATCAATTTCAATTGTAAAGCGATAGTAGCTTTGCCTTTTATTTCTCCCTCCAGCAATTCCCAACACTGCTCGATTTCTGTAGTCAATTGCTATACAACTGCTTGACTTCTGAGCTCAGTTTTTGAGCTGTGCTTTATAGTAAGCTAGGAGTAAGGCATGTATATTCCCTAGAACCAGGTTTCTTCTCGAAGGAACACCGTGAGGGTGCTCAACCACCCAGACGTTGCCTTTATTATACATATTATGTATTGAATACGTTGCCTTTTCTGTGTTACTATTATTGAAATTGCAAACATGATTAGGACATGACTTGGACACTTGCATTTATTGTGAAGAAATATTCGGTTGCCATTTCTTCTTTGGAATTAAGTTGTATTTTATGCGAATATAGTATCCATATTACATTAATACAGTTTAAAATATTATATCTCGGTGCTTTTAATATATTTCAATTGAAAAAACGTATAAAATAATAAAATTAATTAATATTCGAATTATCCGGATTATCCGGATAGTAAAAAGCCCAATATCCGGATATTAAATTCGGCGGATATCCGGATAATTCGAGTATCCGAATATCCGGATAGTAAGCCCTACTCCTAAGTAATGATGAAGGACCTCAACCTCAAATGACGACAAAAAGAACGATGAAAAGAAGCAACAAGTTGTCAAACTAGCAACTCGCATAACTTGGAAATGACCCAAAGTTTAAAGCTAAATAACCTCTCCTTTCAGTCGGGTAAAATGGCAACTTAAAAGAAAAAAATAAATAAATCCGCTTTATTCACTTTTCCGTAATTTCCAGAATATAACGACTTACCATTATCAGAAGAGTACGAGAATTCCGTCGCCCGAAACCTTAGCAACACCACCATGTCTCGCAGATGAAGAAATATTATCCGAAATAACGACACTAGGACGAACTTTTTAAGGGTGAAACATCTTGTCACAAGGTACAAACTACTACTGATGTAGACAGCAGAACACCCAATCACTAAACAACCGGAAAGAATAACATCATTAGCCACTAAGATAACAGATAAAAATTAGCGGCGATTTGGTAATGACTCCCTTGTCTAGTCTCGTCTTGTGATAATGGACGGACTAGGACAACGGGTTTCGTTTTAAATACCACAAATATATTTTTTAAATTAGGACTTTTGTAGCAGCCAGTTCCTTCAAGCAAGACGTAAAGTAAATCAACATATCGTCACCCATGGACATCAGCGACACTATAATGGCATCTGTGCGTTGCCAGCCAAGAAAGACAGAAGAAAAAGAAAGAAATAACTATTTTGTACACGAGTATATTGTGAAAGTAACCTATGCTGCCTGCTAATGAAACCGTTGATGATACTTGTAATTTATGTATGTTAATACCTACATAGTTAGCTTTTTAGGGTTCCGTAGCCAAATGGCAAAAAACGGAACCCTTATAAAATTCGTCATGTCTGTCTGTTTGTCTATCCGTCCGTATGTCACAGCCACTTTTCTCCGAAACTATAAGAACTATACTATTGAAACTTGGTCAGTAGATGTATACCGTAAACCGCGTTAAGATTATCACACAAAAATTGAAAAGAAACAGTAAATTTTTGGGGTTCCCCATACATAGAACTGAAACTCAAAAAAATTTTTTTTCATCAAACCCATACGTGTGGGGTATCTATGGATAGGTCTTCAAAAATGATATTGAGGTTTCTAATATAATTTTTTTCTAAATTGAATAGTTTGCGCGAGAGACACTTCCAAAGTGGTAAAATGTGTGTCCCCCCCTACTGTAACTTCTAAAATAAGAGAATGATAAAACTAAAAAAAATATATGATGTACATTACCGTACAAACTTCCAACGAAAATTGATTTGAACGAGATCTAGTAAGTAGTTTTTTCTAATACGTCATAAATCGTAAACCGCAAAAAACATCGATCAAAGTTACAGTGAAGTACAAGAACTTTTATATTATGTTACTTGCTGCTACGGAACCCTTCATGGGCGAGTCCGACTCGCACTTGGCCGCTTTTTTTACTTATATTAATATTAGCATAGAATTAGAAAAGCAGACTCTAATTTGAAAAAAAATGGGACAAAAATGTTTAAATTTGGTTGCGAGCACTATTATATTTGTTGCAAGGACATATGTAGAAAAAACATACCGACCACAGTAGATGACAAGATGTTCAATAGCATTTTTGGACTCCATTCAATACTAAGGCCCTCGATATTTTGAAATCTTGGCAAACCAGTAAGCGTTGCGAGCGACAGCGATCGAATACCAATATCGTTCTTGTTACTTGACTTCTTTTATACAACCTTGTTTCAATTACATGAAGATACGGTTCAATTGTGTCGATTTAAAAATACTCTGTTATCAGCCTTTGGTGCGTATCACTGTTATCGGTTGTTATAACTCTTCCGTCTCCAAAGATGACAATCGATTCAGATATAGTTTAAGACAGTATATTCGAATGACTAATACATGTAAGCAAAACTGATATGACTGATGAAGCAGACAAGGGTTTAATGTTGTGATAATTACATTCGTTAGTACGTGCGTATCAAGAAAAATAGGGAATCATTTCAGACAATGTGCCTTTAAAAGTCCATTGTTGGATATAAACCTCAAATAACTTGCGCCACTCTGACCGTTCGACCCTTCAGAATCCAATGGATAACCAATGTCTTTTTCAGGTCGTCATTCCGCCTTATCGAAGTGCACCCTATGCTCCTTCCTAGTTTCCTTTCGAGGACCTTTCTTCAGTTTATTCCTATCGATTCTTCCAGCTAATTCTCTGAGCTATGTCGGTTACCATCGTTCGTCTACGGATTTTATCACTTTTTATTTGAACGCATAGAGAAACAATGAGAAATAATGCAGCTCATATATTTTAAATCATTGACCTGACCATGATCGCAGTTCGCTACTGCTTAGATGGCACTGAACTTTGTCATTCGATGGAGCGAACGATAGTATCTCCGGCTAATTAGTAGCTACGAACCAAAAAGGGAACAATGGATGCCTACGCGACATCAAAAAGGATGCACCGTTAGGTTATCGCGGTCGAATTCGCCCACGGCGAACGAGGGTATTGTGTTAAGTGTGCTTGTACCTGACGAGAATCGATTAGCGAGACGATTTCGCTCGAGACGATCTCCATTCGAATGTGGATAATGTGGACTTAGAGGATACAAATGTCCAAGGACGTTCTTAGGAGAAGATTAAAGAGACTGGTACCGTTGAAACTTGCAAATTTGATTATCAAAGACAGCAATACTGTCACAAAGTAGAAAAACGCTACTTTACCAAAAACATTGCATTGACCGTTATACGCGAACTTGCCATACGTTCACTCTCCCTTGAAATGATCAATGTTCTAGGTTTAGTTGTTTGCAGTGACGGAAAGGCAGTTAGGACAGCTCAAATACTTGTCTTTTGACCGCAAGCGCATCGGAAATGCTTTAGCTTTGGTGATAGCTGTGGGTGATAGGAACATCCAAAGGCGATGATCACTTGATCATCAGTTGCCTTGTCTGTGTATTTATGGGCTATTAACATAAATAAAACACACGTGTGGTTTGCATGGTACCTACCTAAAATCCTCAAATATTTACTACAGAATTAAGTAAAGTATTTAATGTAATCACACACCAGTCATACGACGCGAGGAGCATTTAAAGAGATTCCACATTCCATCGTCATGTAGTCATCGAAAGTCAATTGTTTACAGATTAAAAACCCACCCACTTAATGGCCAAGGTAAATGGAATTTATTATGTTTGTTAATATTCATCATTCATCATACCTACGGGCAGATGATAAACGCTTGTGTCCTGTAGCATAGTTTGCCATGCCAGTATTGCCAGTCCATCGCGCTGCGCAGGCAACGATGGAAGCATAGAAATTCTTGTTCGTAATATTATATCAGATTATCTACGCACACTTTATACATATTCATTTCACGTTTCTTCACTATTGAATGGTCGACTGTCGAGTATATGTATAGTTAGTTGTTATAATGCTTCAATGAATTTATTCCACTCACATGTCCAGCACATACTCAAATGCGCAACGCATCAGTAGTCGGTAGGCAGGCTGACAATGCGCAAAATTATTATTTATCTTTGTGTCAAACATTTCCCTTATCGACGGGACTGACGGAGGAAAGTGTGTCGAAAAAGGGGGCTGTACGGTCAAGCGGCTTTAACACTTTTGGCCAAAAACAAAAGCGTATGTTTGCATTCTAATTGTGACCTTATTTGCGCAAAGATAAAAAAGTTTTGTAGAAAGTGGAAGTTAGTATTAAACTATACTTTTTGACAGTCGGTGAGTACCTAAAATGTATGATGATTATTTTATTAGGTTATACGGTTACTTGTACAATAGACTTGCTATATTAAAGATAAATACATTTATCAGACAATAAGTATCTGATACTCTCGTATTTATACGTCTTCGTTCTTCGTTCTTCTCCGCGTCTTCTTCTATAGAAAACAAAAATATTCCTGAATCATGAATCATGGCCCGTATCGGTCACTGCGATACCAAATATGGTTCTTCAATCATAATGTTAATTTACAGATTAGAAGCGACAAAATGACTCCGAGGTTTCTATTGTACTTACGAAACAATCACGACATCTAATCTAGCTACGTTCGCGGTTCAACCATGAACTACATTTGAAAGTTACTATTCATTGTTTGAAATTCGGCCATCTGCATTAACACTTGGTGAAAGAATATTATTATATGTGTAATATCGTGGCCTGTAGTCAAATATTTAAGTGAAAGCATTATTGTATTAAGAGCATTATTATTATCCTCGTAAACGGTACATCTTGCATGAAACAATCGTACATCTACTTATTATGACTTATGAGTGATTGATATTTGTATTGTCGTATTTAACAAATATGCAGAGATTGTCCTGTTTGCTGATGACACTTCCCTTATATTTAAGACGAATAGAAATAAAATGAATTTTGACGATGTAAACAGTGCTCTGTCTCGTTTATCACACTGGTTTACTACAAATAATTTGCTGCTAAATGCTAAAAAAACTAAGTGTGTTGAATTTTCATTACCTAATGTACGGAATGTTAGTAAAAGCCTCAAATTAAATAATGAAATTCTAACTATGGAAAAATCCACGGTTTTTTTGGGTGTCACCTTAGATTCTAAACTACAATGGGGCACCCAAATAACGGCTCTCGCGAGTAAGCTAAGTTGGTCAGTTTATGCCATTAGAAAGATAAGACAGTTTACTGATGTAGAAACTGCTAAACTTATTTATTTTGCATACTTTCATAGTCTCATGTCCTATGGTATATTGATGTGGGGCTCAGCGGCTAACGTTGATGCTACATTTGTTTTGCAGAAAAGGGCAATCAGAGCCATTTATAAATTTAAATCACGCGAATCCCTGCGTGAGAAATTTAAAGAAGTAGGCATATTAACAGTAGCATCTCAATTTATTTACAGCAATATTATATTCGTAAAAAACAACTTAGGCATGTTCAAGCAGAATAGTGATAAGCATAATCATTTAACTAGAAACAGACATAATTTGGTTTCGTCATCTTTTCGCCTAAGTAGGGTACAACGTTCTTATATGGGGCTCGGTGTACGTTTTTTCAATAAATTACCTAGGTCAATACGTGATTTACCTATCCAAATGTTTAACAGATATGTGAAATCTCAGCTAGTAGGCAAAGGATACTATAGTATAAATGAATATATTAATGACAAAGACGCCTGGAAACTAATGCCGCATCCAGTTCCGCGTAGGTTAGAACATAATATTATGTAACCTCTCATGATTTTAAAAGATGTGCGAGGAGTTTCTTTCGGCTTTTTTTCTCCTCCATGACAAAGCACCCTTCCGAAAAGCTGGTAGATTAAAAAAATGACGTGCATAAGTGTATCAGTGATACCTATATGAATAAAAGATTTTGATTTGATTTGATTTGATTTGATTTGATTTGAGGCGCCTAGAAAACTGACTCCAATCTCAACCAGACCAGGTTGTTGTACCCTGCTCGGTGGTAGAGCTTTGTTTTGGGTTACACTATCAATGTTAATATTATTACTGATATTATTATTTTCTTGCGAAGCCTGCCCGATGGTACCCTGCCGCCAAATGACTCGTAGTGTTCCGACAGGGGCACATTCAAGTACCCTGTAGTTGAATTAGCCGGCACTGTATCACTGGTGTCTTTAATGTTGCTGTGGCTACAGTGACCACTGAAAAGGTGGCTCGTCGGCTGTTTTCGGCTATTTACATATAAAATAAACACAGGTTATTTAGTTACTTACACTTAAATAACAACGAGAGATTAATCACCTTCTTTTAAACGTATTAAATTAACACCAAGTCCGGGGTAACCTTTATGAAAGGAATTCAGAGGTGATACAGATTACAGATAAGCTAAGTGCCTGCGATCAGCGCCACCTCAGTCGTAATCTTTTAATGTTCTAGGCCGATTGTAGATAACGTTATTATAGGACAGTGCGCATAGGTAATGTGTAGACTGTAGTGTATTTTATCACAATCATCGCATTAATTCATTGAGTTATCTGCGGTTACACAACACAGTGGTATGTGCATAGTACCTATTTGTGTTAGTAGTCCAATTCACCTTGAACTAATACTTGTTTTTATTTGTTCTTCATAAACATTATGTCAAGAGGCGCACGATGTTATTTAATGTACATGCAAAATATTTGTTATGTGTTACGTGCCCAGGGGCCCGTGGTTGATAGGGGCCCCTAGTTCCTGCTAGATCACTAAACGATAACCGATATTTTATTACCGAAAAACTTTTTTAATTCGAATAAATCGAACCTATGTAAATTACTGACTACAATAACAATTTGCTTATTGGCTTTTGCATAAATCTAGAGGTTTGCGATCTAATTTCTTTGTTTATTCTAACTAAATAGTGTTCTGGCAAGTCATAGGGGCCCCATTATCCTAATATGCCCAGGGCCTCCAGTAGGTTAAAGACAGCTTTGGTTTGGCAGCAGTCTTTGCGATAGTTAGTGCAATGGCCAATGGCAGACCAGGTGATGTATCGTACCAGTGCAAGAACGCGGTCGTAACTTCACAGAGGATCGTGGATTATATTATGTTAAAAACTATTATGTTAAACTGTTGCCATTGCATTGCCTCCATAATGTTATCTTTAAAAACCGGGGCGTGCCAGCGGTTTTCGAAAGTAGAGTATGTCTGTGGTTCGACAGATCTCAGTTTTCGTTAAGTTTAATTTTTTTTTCTTAAAATAATCTTATACACGTACCTACTACAAATTATTGTTTAAACTAAATGTCAATTTGAGATGAAGTGCAATATTTTAATTGGCAGCTAGTCTTCACGCATAGACGTCAGATGAAAGATGTGACTACTTACAAAGGTACGTACCTATATTTTAATTTTAATGCAATGAGTTACATAGGTGTATGATAACATTTTACGACTTTTAATTTTACATAGGTACCACCTTTTTTAATTAAGGTAAAAATTTCAACAAGGTGCTGAATCAAAATTACATAAAGCACACACACAGTACTCGTATGTAACAGTTTACTTTTAAATTGTCTAACATTGCGATAGGGAAAATTTAAGTAGTTCAATTTATATGCAAATAACCTGCATTAGACAGTAGACAGAAGCGGTACACGTTCTCACCACTGACTGCTCGTCGCCCACCGCCCGCGCCCGGGCGCGCCGCCCACCCGTGGGAAGCGCCGCGGACCGTGACCACGCTTCACCCTTGACTTCCCTGCACGCAGCGCGCCGCTACAGACGCTATTCTTACGTACCAAGGAGAACTAGTTGGTAACAGAGCCCTTTCTTCCTTTAAGGGAACGGATTTTTGTCAGCAAATGTAATATCCGAAAGCTGACCGGTAATTGTAGCCGTATACGAAAATATTTATTTACCATACAGCTTGTGTCGCACACTTCATGTGATAAATATTGACCATACGAGAAATCAAGTTTATCTAGTTAATTTTAATAGACAACATTATTATATTTCATTTTTCTGTTGTTCCATGAACGACAAAATAATGCATCTACTTAAGCTTTTCTTTATCTCACATTCCCGACAATCACGACACGGGACGACTCCAAATTAAATACAAATTAAATGATCTCTGTCACAAAGGATGAAGTTTTCCATTTTATATTATTATCTTTATCTTGAACAATAACCATATCCATCACAATAACGACCCACCCAACTGGTGACATCGTGTCAGCAAAAACCCAGCTGCGCGGTTGTCGCCGGTGAATCGATTTACCGAGAAAACCAAAGAAAGTTATCGATTAAACTATTGGTCGGAAAACAATGGGTTGTAACGACATCCCAAGGCTTATTTCACCGTCGACGACGCTAAAGTAAAATGACACGTGTGGCAAATGCCGGAGAGGCTAATTTGATTTGAGTTGCAAGTGGGTGATGTGACCGTGGAAGTGCAGGAGTTCAACTGCGGACGATGAACTACGGGAGAGTTGACCTTGCTCGATTGCTGATAGATATTTTTTTAACTCAAAGAAAGAAAAACTCTAAAGGAGGTGGCCAACATATGTATGGGCGTTTGCCCCACTTGTGAAGTATAATGTACACATTTTATTTTTACCTTACATTAAAGCTTACACTACCTACTTTAATAATTTTATCAATAAAAATCTGTAGAACTCGGGATTCTCCTTTTACGAGCACTTTTAGCTCTTGTATGTTGACATTCTGCAAAACATAAGTAATCGTGGAAAAGTATATTATTTTAAAGAGAGATTTATTTAATAGATATTAAATAAATACTATTTATCTTTTGGGTAATTCATTCATTTATTTAATTTACTTTAATTATGACTTTATTCATACAAAAAAAGTACTAGCAGTAGATACTAAATAAAATATACGTATTGACTTGTCACCTACCTACCTGGAAATATTCACAAGCATACATAAATAAAACATAAAAAAAATATTAAGTGTTTAATTATAATATACATTTAGTAGGTACACATATGTAAAAATTGAGGAATAAAAACAATAGTATCAAACAAGGTAAATAAGGTGATGCATTATCTGGTGTACCCATCTACTTGTTCTCTACTCAAGATCAGCAGTAATTAATATAGAATCTAAAAATGATGCGGGGGCTTCCATCTGATGTTGGTGACGTGCCCACCCCAAATACCAAACGAATGTCATCACGTGAAAATGCCATACTTGTACTGCAGTGATCCATTCTACCAATATGGATTGAAGGTTTCTTGCAACCGAAGATATTGAGTGACGTGCCATGCGCTCAATATCAATCCCGCAATTAATGCACCTCATGGCAAAAAATCAAACACAATTATTATTTTGCAGAAATCAAGTGTAAAACGTAGTGATTAAGTACTCTGTGGCAGAAATCAAACTCAAAAATCTTCTTTTGGCATTTGGCAAATTGCAATATAGCAGACATTGGCATTTCTGTCAGTCAATTGTCAACCTCCAGTGATAGCAATGGAAGTAGTAGAAGATTAAATGTATACAATACAACTTATTATTATTGTTAATTTATTATGACTACTCACTGCGGAGTTCAGAAGAAAATTAAAATTCTAGTTATGTTAAAATAAATGGAATACCTGTCTTTTCAGAGGACTAAAACCTTGTACAAATGAACGTATTTTAACTGTTTCCGGGGCACATCTTGGCCACCTCCTTTATTTAGTCGCAATAGATACTGCTAATAAAAGACTGAAAAAGCTCCAGCATTAAGTAGTCTCAAGCACTAAAAAATGACACGGCAACAAGACCATCCTTACTGATTTTCAGTGATAACTCATGTTATTCAGACAGTTCAGAAAACAGTGTAAAAATTCCGATATGATTTTACTTAGATGTTATGTTGTAATGAATTAAAGTAATGTTAGGCGGGACATTCTTTCTTTTAACAAGCTGATAATATGAGAATTGGACATTTTATTTTAGTCTTAATTTAATAACGGTAATCGCTTGCCAGTCGTCGATGCGACCAGATGAATGCGAAGACAATGGGAGCCGCTCCCACGTGAAAGTGCTTCTTGTTTGGCCGTGGCACGTGGTCTCGGAGTCGTCCCGTGTCGTGATTGTCGGGAATGTGAGATAACGAAAACCTGTCTACTAATATTGCGATCCACTTAATTTCTACGTATTTTATTGTATCGTCGTAGGATCAGGCAGTATATTGTAAACAGGCACACCTATGATAAATCGTATTGAATCTGTTTACCAGACACTTAAAGTGGCACTGAGAAATGGGAGAATTACAATAAAATGGGAGAATTACCCCATTTAATCTTACTTTATTCAGCTCTCCACATCTTAAGGTTGTCTGGAAGAGATCGCTGTGTAGCGATAAGACCGCCTTTTGTACCTCTTGTCTACTTCACTTGCCTACTTCTTGATTGTGTTGTATTATTTTATTGGTGTACAATAAAGAGTTAAATAAATAAATAAAAATAATTTTATTGAAAAAAATGGCCAAGACTAGTGGAATGCGATGAATAAGCCAAAAACAATTTCCACAATCTTTAATTCATTTCATGAATTACTTAATAACATTTAACTGACAAAACACCATTATCTCCAGAACATTATATCCAGTACCTCTATGGTTTATTGAAATAAATTTCCATTAAAATATAATTTTAAGAATCTTTTAACTAAAATTTTACACCTATTTTGAATATGAGGAAGTTTCTAGTTGTATAACGCACAACTATCTTTATTTGTTTATTCATAAAATACTTCCAAAATATTTGTCAGACATCTTAAATGTTAAGAAGACGAGATAATAATTATGAGCGGTGACGACATAACACTTGACAAACATGTTCAACGCTAACTCGTTCATTAAGAAATTATTATGAGACATACATTCATACACAATATAATTAAAGCATAACTATTATTATAACCAGTATAAAATAAAAAAAACTAAAAAATAATGTAATAATCGTGAAGATAAAGAAAAAATGTCAAATAAACTCGTTAGCTCCACGTGTAAACCACACACAAACGAGATCATTACCATAGATATAAAAAGGTTTGACAGCTTCAAAACTTCTAAACAATACGCATTCTATCCGCTAACAATAATGCTAAGCCTAACGTGGATTGATGACAATAATGACATACAAACAACAGAATTAACGGTTGTTTTTTTTTGAGTGTTCCGGTACTGTTATTGCAATAGGTAGGTAGACACTGGTTTGTCTCCTAACGATTTATTAAAATCGGCACAGTATGTAGTGAAGTACCTACGACTGTTTATAAATATTTCCTAAGATGTGCCTTCGTAATGAGTAAACTATCAAACCGAACGGAAAATAATGGTCACCCAAAATTCATACCATGAATCACACATAAAATTACAACCACTCTTGCCAATTTTAAACGATATTAAGGCCACTGACATGACCAAAAATGGTCACGAAATATGACCACTTACACGTCATTTGGGAGGTGCTGGGTGCGAGCAAAAAATATTTAGATCCCATTTTACCACAGCCCACACTCTGCCACTCTAATGCCAGAGGTATGCGTCGGCGGGAATCATATTCACAATTTGGACAATTACATTAATTTGTATAAAGTAGGTCGGTGTAATACTATCATAATTGAATGCTATGTCACGCTATAATATAACGTGATTAAAGGTATATTGGTCAAGGAAAAAAACATGTTTTTCAATCAGTTATGCAAGATATATTTTGTTGATACATATTTTTATTTGTCTCTAACTTTTGGATATAAAAGTCCTTTGAATAAATGCTCAGACCTAACACTGCAATACAGCTAAAGTATTGTATAGCCAAGAAGTTTTCTACGAAATTATATTGGATTTAGCGGACCCTAAGGGCATGCGGAACAGAAATTATCCACACCCCGCATGCAACTCGCATGAAATGACTTATAATAGAATTAGGATGGGGCCATGGTAGTGGTGACATTGTACAAAAGTAGTTTAACTGGCCTCGGAAGTTTGTCAGCGATGTCACGTGGGTAACTAAAGTTCCTGTGGTAAGGTCAATGAGAGGTTAACGAGCATCGCGGAGTGCCGCGGATCACGGAACGAATGCAGCAAAAGACGGGAGACTTGAGTAAACAGACCAGGTAATTTGTTTCAATTACGACTTAGATTGAATGACTGCATGCAGCATACAGTACGGAGTACGTTACCCGTCTTGGATGTGGCCTGTGGTGTGGGAGTCTCCAAGTATAGTAAATAGACTTTCCTAGGTTAGAGCGCTCAATAACTTGGGCTTCATCGCCATACGAGGAAGTCAAGACAACTTGTCATAAAAAATAGCTCATATTTTGCGAACATAGTGCTATAGTATACAATTTAAGTGATTGTGCGTGTGTTAAAGACACGAAGAAAAAGAAGAAAGAGTGTTTTGTTGTAATTTTGTGTTTTGTTGTAATGGCACAACGCCTCGAAGTTTTATGTAGTGCTAATATATATCCAGATATATAGATATAATATTTATCCTGCAACTCGGCTCGAGGGGCGCCCGGCCCTTTGAATTTACATAAAAGTACTTGAGCGTACGTGTACACAGTACAAATCATTATATTCCAGAAAATTCGTTAACACCACAATCTGAGATACTGAAGTTATCTGGTTATCTTCAAAGTACGCAGTATTACTACATATGTTTGGACAGACTTTTGTTTACATCTCCCTTGTATGGTTCTGTACGAGTACAACCATATTAAGAAATATATTGTATTTTAAGTGGTAAACTTGACAAAGGTAAGTAACCTACGTGGTAAGTAACCGGTGGTTTAAGTAAGGTAAATCCGGTTTTCATGGATTCGAACAAGTACTTTCACCGCACAGTAATACATAGATATAGCAGTGTCACAATTATCTTGAAGACCAATTACGAACTACGTATCGTTTTTTACTCGAACTTGACAAATCGAACAGTTATAGGTCAAAATAAGTACATAAGTATTTGAACAATGGAACGGATACAATACGCCATACTTGACTGTGACAAAATAAATAAAACGAAGATTTATGACAACAGTGTAAGTTCGCGTACATTTTTAAATAAAACAAGTTTGCTAAGTGTTAAAATTGTGAGGTCCAAGAGCACTTCAGACTGAATAGCACAATTTCTGGTAGATATGGCAAATACTAGGCACGTCTTGAAATCTTTGTAAAAAAAGTCTGAAAAATTGTCCGTATTTTGCAGGAATTACACAATTTATAATTTGTGGAATCATGAAAATATTTTAAACTTGATTTGATTTTCAATTTCTTATCGTTTCTTATTGTTTATAGCGTATTTGAAGTAAATTATACCAAGTAAATTATAATTAAATTAGTTGACTTCAAATAGCTTCAGGCAGGGTTATCAGTCACTTTATGAAAACTCTATTTAATAAAAAAAACATAAATATTTACTTGGGTACGTGGCTAGTTATATGAATAACATACATAAAAGCATGTAGTGTGTGAAATTTTCCTTCATAACTACACTATCTTGGTCTTGCTAAGACATTATTGCCGACGATGAGCTAATAGCTGGTTGTTTGTAACACCAATTAACGTATTTAATTAAAGTACATCTCCATTGCTGTTCAAGGTCTACTAATAAATCAACAAGCTTCATTGTGCCGGGTTGAACTTAAAAGTTTTACATCATCAGGGTACAAAAAAACTCCTGATAAACGAGTGAGAATTTATCAATTTTATATTGTTAGGCATAATGAAGATACCCTTTCTGCTTGAGGTAAGCTAGAGGACTATGCAGTGCTTTAGAAGGTAAATTTTATAGACCATAGTGAACATAAATTAATAGTGTTCAAGGAGGGCAATTTTACGCCTCTGTAAGCACAAATGACCGCCAACAGTCACCCAAGACATAATGGAGCCTCTAGTCATGGTGCCGCCTTGCACTATGAAATATGAGCTCGCCGTAGTCCATTGAAGGCTTTTATAATACTGTTCTAAGCCGTATTACGTGTCGTCATCCCATCATTCATTCCACGGCCATAACTTTTAACTACCAACTTTTACTCCATCAAAACTGTAGCAGCAGTTAAGACGTGTATTTATTACGACTATCAAATCATGTGAGACACAGCCTCTAATTTTCCTTTCACTGTACAGTGATTTTACAATTTTTATTATACTTTCTATTTAATAGTCTACGTGATGGTCGTGTTACGTGTTTTAATAGCCATCAAGTGATGCCGGTGACGTCTAAACGCGTTTGTTTCCTGCCTTATTTTGTATTTCAAGGTTGATTGCCTATTTACTTCCTCATTTTTTCTTGGTATTGATATAAATAAAAGCATGTCAAAAATAAACTAACCAATCTAAAACGCATTTTTATTTTTTAGTGATAACTGTGAGCTGCTTTATGCAAATCGCTCAGATTCTAGAATGAAGCTAGTAATGCTAAATTTAGCTCTATGGCCTAATTTTAATGAAAGAAAATGCATTAATCGTCATATTGTTATAAATTTAATTTGTAATGGCATCAAAGTCGATTGCTATCAAGACACGGAATGAAGTCCGTCGTAAGCTAGTTAGCGAGTTAGCATGCGAGTGCATGGCCGATGCCGATAGCCGTCAAATTCAATCAAGCTTCATGTGGCGAATGAAACTGCGTGTTGCGCAACACACGCCCATTGATCGGCCGCCGGGCAATCAGCGTCAATAGACATCTATGATGTTACTTCATGTTAAACGCTACATTCTGCTCATTTAAGCCAAGGGACACATCTCAATTACTAAATCATAGTGTGAAGTAATGAATGGTTGATTTCATTCGTGAGTTGTGTTTGTTTTTCTGGACTTCATACAATATCTAGTCGCTAATGAAGATGCTGCTGAAATTTCAAGTATTGTGACACCATAAATATTAAGAAGTGATATTAATTGTTCGTTTGACGTCTACCCGATAATTTGAAAGTTTCAGTTAAGACATGAAACTCAGTCACTGCCACTGTTTTGAATTTTATAAGAGATATAATCTAATAACTAAAACAGATAACCTCCATCAATGTATCATTCGTGTTGAGTTTCTATAATTGTCCGGAGGCAAATTGTCGGTGGTCACGTCACACGTGCCTATAATTACTGTGATTATCACACTTTCATTAATCAATGGTAGCAGTGTTATGGCGGCGGCGCGGCTACGATATTAACACGGCATGTTACGCAAGCACTTGATCGATCGATTGGCGAACTGCGAGACGGTAATGGTGGACGGTGGACGGAGAATGTTGGAAGGTGGTAGCCCCCAGTTTTGCAACCAACTGGACGTGACGTCCTACTGCCGCGGACTGCGGTTTCCTCTCGACTCTCAAGTGTCTCCTCCGTGTCTAGTTGAGGTTTTTGTTCTACAAACAAGTGACAAACGAGAGCACGAGCAACCTGTGTTATGTGATGATAGGTGGTCACCGTCGTCCGTGGACATCAGCAATACCATACATCACCGATGTAGAGTCTTGTGTTTTTGGCTTTCTTACCCGTTTTAAACTAGAAACAAATTAGGCGTTAAATGGTAAAATAGAAAAACGGGAAAATTATGCCAAGAAAGCAGTATTTTAAGGTAAGATACAAGAATTTAAATATGTCAAACGTTTTATTTCCAAGGTTTCCGAGGCATTTTCCTAGTTGATTTAAATAATCTATAGCTCGTATTTTCGCCATTAACTCAGGGCAAACTGGTGGAGACTGTCAAGTGCCTTAAACAGGTTTCCGAAGGATTCTTACAAGCACAATGTTTCTCAGCGTGTTCGACACATGTTGATGTCGTGATATTCACATAACCACGCACTGCCTATGTCTGTAATAGGAACCGGAACAGCTTACTCCATTGTTGTCATTCACGCACTGACATAATGTTGCCACAAGTGAAATGCAGCCGTGACGATATCTCCCGATTAAGTAATATGTAATGCGCGATTTACATTTCAATAAGTACAGTAGCGAGTTAAGTAATGAGACAGTTAAGTAACAAGTAGTAAGTTGTAAGTAGCGTCCAAACGTAAGGCGAGTGAGTAATCATAAGTTGCCGTTCCAACGAGAAGACTGGTCGCGCGCGTGTGTTGTTTTGTTCCACCGAAACCGTTGTTTTAATACAGAAAATGGATGTTGAATTACTTAATACCAATTTACGAGATATAATAAGAGATATAGTACCTATACTTTTACAAAACATTGAAAATGAAATATTAATAGAATTGAATAGACCTAAACGCATATGGGAAAGGAAGTGGATTGCTAGAAGAAAAGAACGTGGAGCCAGCCGTAACCTTCTAAAGGAATTGTCTGTAGAAGACATCGTTGAGTACAGATATGCTTTACGAATGAACGAGCCCTCATTTCAAAATTATATATATTTAGAATTATATAAACATTCATGTTTCAAGTACTCTTATACAAAGATAAACGTAGTACTATCAGACCACTTCATTTTTCATTAAAACCTTCACGTGTCTGTGGCCGCAGTGTACAAACTTATGCACTGTACTAAACTCGCCCGTCTAGGCCGTCTACATGGCGGCCAGTTAAGTTAGCGGGGTGCGGGAGACGCGAGGGAGGGGTCTACTTCGCACTGGACTCGCCAAAAAATAGGATCGCGATCTATTCCAATTAACTTAACTAAACCACTTACTACTTAACTCGCTTTTGCCGTTCAAACGACATTAACAACTTAACTCGCCGGTGTCGTAAGTTAACTCGCCACTGTACTTATTGAAATGTAAATCGGGCTTAAGAAAATCATTTTAAGTAATTATTTGTTCGGTTTCTCTATTGCAGTTTCCTTCGATTAGCTATGACGTCATAACTGATGTTGTCCAATTGACTTGGCCAGTGATGTTTTCCAAATAATGAGCTTCACAGACAAAGACTTTTTATGTAATTTGGATTTGTAAAGAATTTTATTAATATAACTTCAACATTGGCCTGAAAAATAATCTATTGTTTATCAAGAACCAATGTTTACTAGGTTTTCTATTAGCAATATATTAGCAATGCTCTACCGGATGTCTACCGGCCTCTGCCACAGCGTATAGATTGTGGCTCTACATAAAATAGGTACCCAATCCAACTCGAGTTCAGCGTAGGTTAATAATATTGCACACACGTAGTACATTGTACACGTTCTACAAAAGTTTCCCTCGTCTTAAGTTTTTAAGGTGAAGGCTAAGTTGTTAAGTTACTATTTTATCTACTTTTTGATCAATTTAAATTACTGTTCAAAGACTCCTTTCTAATCCACATCAAATCTTTTGTTATAGTGTTACAGATGTTACATTTTTTTATCAATAACATTTATTTTAGTCATCAAGCATATCCATAATTTTCCTCTTAGCCAAGTTTGGCAGAGATATTTACGATTGCGATGTACTCAATTCATTCATACTATGATGGAATCATTCGATTCGATGGATTAACTTTCAACAAGTCATGAGTCAAGGTAAGACATATCCCAATTCGCAATGTCGTATAAACGGCCGCAAAGTTTAAGTAAATATCACAGCTCCTTGCATCACGTATCATTTGCACTTCGGATTACGGCGAAGGTTTTTGTGCACATAGTCACACCCTATCGAAATATTGTACAATATCAGCTGAGTGTTGTGTCCAACGGTTCACTTTGACAGATATTGGCGTATTTTGTTAGTCGATTGAAAGTTCACACACGTGTTAGCTTTTTTCGTCTCTAGAGAGTTTTAAAATTTGCCGCCCATATAAAATATCAATAATATGGTAACTATATCAACTAAATAAATAAAAAAATATTCTTACTACAGTAATTGTGACGTACTGTTACAAATATACACGAACTAATACAGACCATACGGCATATGACAATGCGACATCACTTTATAAATTGTAGTAGCCGCGAAACATAACTGTACGAGATTAGTATCGAGGACTCGCAATGCAACGCGCACCTTCCTAAATTCGGTCACACAACGGAACGGCCAGCACATTAATTTCTATGAGTCTTAAAACCTTGATAATTCTACTTACTGACCTTGAAGTTAAATTGACAACCGTTACAAGGCAATTATTAAAAGGCCTTAGCTCACATCTACATAACCATAAATAACCGTACTTCATTAGAAGATAGTATTAACAAATACGAGGGCCATAAACAGAATTATTTACTTACATCCAGAAATTAATTTGAAATTCCATATTAAATATAAATTACATAGATGAAATAGTTATATTTTGTTAATATCATATCACTAGATACCAGGAAATCAAAGAAACTCGTGTTTATTAAATAGAACATGTTTCTGATCCAAATGTTACGCAAACACAAACACACTAAGTAGAATAAGTAATGTGTACTTAGAACAATGCAATGGTAAAATGGATCGTTCTGTAAGTACCATAACCAGGTGAGCAGACAAAATGTGTGGCACAATCACAAGCGTACACACACAAGCGTCTACAGCGTAATGTTTCTAGCGAACTACAAACGAAAAGTCGATCAGATCCTGGCATTAGTGTCAATCGTGATTGTGGTTGACCGAGTTAAAGTTCAGGTATGGCCGAGAGCCACCATTGTGCCAGAGCGAGCGCATACTGAAGAGGTATACTTTGCCAATAGTTTGATTCGTCAGGAATCTATCAACATTGTGGTTACATTGATCACATTGCCAATACGTCATGAGGAATAGAATTACAATTTTATTAGAGCATCCCAAACATTGCAATACAATCAAGAAGTCCGCAGAAATAGCTATCATTTATAAGGTATCAGTGCTTGGTCCAATTTAAGACCTTAATCTAAGTCCTTAAACTCAAACATATTATCAAATTATTCACTGGTATAGCACTGGGGCATCACAGAAGAACTTGGCCTTCTAATATTGACCAAGTGCCGACAATGCCGTCCTTCAATGCGGAATTCGGCCACGACCTTGTGGCTGCTGAGACCACACCGGAGCGTCCCACGCCCCCCGCCCTTCACCCCACCCGACCAGCCGAGAACTGCGATCCCGTTACAAATTTCATTAGCAACTTTCATTGGAATTCAACAACTGGTAAATATACTTACAACTGTATTTTCATAACATGAGGTTTGCCTTGATTAGTAAAATTGTGCTCTTTACCGTAAATTCCACAGAATTCTACTACTTTTCCTTCCTTACCAATTTGTTGAATCAACGATATATGTAAATGTATGAGCATGTCTGTTTTCATTAGCTCTCCAGCCGGTGGATTAACTAGGCCAGCATTTAGTAAAAAGTTACCGTTACTAAAGCTTAATTATATCTTATTAATTAGTACATTTTTCATTCACTTTTATGAAATTTAAATCCAGTATATAGTTTGCCAGTTGTTCCTTAACAATTTACTCGTAGGAATGTCCACATACGAAGACTGTCGAGCGAATACATTTTGCTTTGAACGCTTGGACCCTGTCATCTAATGCTTGTCTTGACATTATTTATTCTAAGGTATGTTAACTATGATAACTGTAACTCGCACGTTAATAAACTTACGGATGTAACATTTAAACTGCCTTATGAAGATAAAACTGCAGCGGGAGGTCTGAATCGTCACGATACTTCCAAATTAGATTGACGACGACAATGTGGTCAATGGCCTAGCACGATCAACACGATGGTCGCGCATCGCTTGTAAATGGGCGATCAACGTAGACAGACACTATCGGGAGACTATAAAACAAAACAAGGTATATCGAATCGAAGGCCACTCGTCAGATGATCAGATGAACATATTATGAAAGGAGCGCGACAGAGCAGTCCCGTTACGAATCTCATTCCGGCGTAACGGGGCACCGCAGCACCGGGCCGGAGTCCCCCGCACGCCGCACGCCCCTCCCCCCCCCCCCACCAATAGTGCAGCTAAGGTTGTGCAATTACCACAAATAAAATTTTGCTAATGGGATTGAGTAAAGATGCGGCGAAGATAATGTTAAAATGGATGTGTGGAATGACGAGAATGGGTAATAAGTGGAACTCTAAAATTAGAGGCAGTCTAAAAGCGGCACAAAAAAAATAGAAAAGTTAAAAGGAACCGTATCGTAGAATAAACAGGAAACACACATGACAAGAAATATAGTGATGGATATGAATGAAAGAAGGAAACGAGGACGGCTTAAGAAAAGATGGATGGTTTGTACAAATATGAGACTATGTAAAGGATAAGGAAATAGTTAAATTGAATATAGAGATGACGACTCAAACGAAAAAACTAAAGAAAGGACATAATATTGCGCCCCGAAAAAGATTGGGAAATGCGGAGAAGTATTGCTGGTGGTAGGGCCACCCCTCGAGGGATTATATTGATAATATTGATTTTAATTGTTAATTAATACCATTATTACTATTCTTATTTCTCCATGGGGTTCGCCTGGATAGCCACCACCTTTGAGCATGAGTCGGCCGCCAAACGACTCGTCGTGTTCCTGCTGGGGGCTTGAGAGCCAGTCCTTTCTTTCTTTATTTTCTTCTCTCTTTCTTGGCCAACAACACATCAGTGATGCCTTTGGTGTTGCTGATGTCCATGGGCGACGATAGCACTTACCATCAGGTTGATCGTCAGCTAGTTTGCCGGCTGCTACCATAAAATGAAGAAGGATGATGATGATTATGTAAAGATGCAAATACTAAGCAATGACGGAAATACATATCCGATGATAATAATGTATTGAATTATAAGTACTATCTTTTAATACATAAACATGTGTACTTGTAAAGTTTTCAGCCTGGGCACTTTATAATAAAGAAATCGAATTAAACAAACTTTATTTACTGTAAAAGCAAAACAAAACAATATTTTCCAGTGAATTTTTATTAATTTTGCGATATTTGCGATATTTTTTTTATAACCGCTTTTCAATAACGCGAACGTCAACGGCACTCGACGATCTGAGAAAATTATGAGGCGGTATGCAAACTGCAATATCATTTCAATTCAAACAGATAAGTAGTTTAACAGGTAGATATCGTCATAAATAAGATATCATAGAGAAAATGACCACCATAAGAAGCTGGAACTGGTCGTCGAGCTCGGAACGATCGCGTCTCAATTAGGCAATAAGCATCGTTCAGGTTTATCTACTCGCCGGCGGTTTCCGGTTCGACTCCCGGATGCGGACCCCGTTCGCTGCGATAAACACTCGTGCCCTACATGCTTACTATACTCGTAAAAGGTAGAATAACCATTTCTGGTTTAGATTGATCGTGTAAAATTTATAGGCAGACTTCTAGTTGACAAGTGTATAAAGAAATGGATGTGGAAATAGATTTTTTAACATGTAAGAAACTGACATGCAACATTTCCGGTGGTGGCATCAGCCATAGATGGATGGGATCCTAAGTACTCGCAACTCCCAACAGACTCAGTGACCCTGCTCAAAGCTCAGATTAAAGTTTAAAATTGCCGTAACCCGTAGGCTTATTTTTGCGTTCCATTATCACGTCTCTTTCGATTATACGGTATACCGCAATATAGATTTTGAATTTAGATTTTTAAACGGACGTATTTTATTTGTGAATACTAGTAAAGTGAGAATTCCAGCTGACTTAAGTTGTACGGAAATTATCAGGTTCTATAACAAAGATTGAAATTGAAATACGAGAGCAAAATTTGGAAAAACCGGGCAAGTACGTGTCAGACCACGCGCAATGTAGGGTTCCGAAGTAGTAAGTTTATCGGCTATTACTCATTAACTACTTATGCTAGCATAGCCGTGATCGTTTTCCTTGTAAATTCATCATATAGCCTATTTTTGATTTTTTTCCCTTGTCCAACTCCAACCGTTTAGCTGGCAGGGGGGGGACACTTGACTCTAACCAAAATTAGGACCTTAAAACCAAATATTTCGCAAACGGACGCCTAATTCTAAAAGTGG
The DNA here is from genome assembly GCA_951805285.1 of Thymelicus acteon. NCBI lineage: Eukaryota > Metazoa > Arthropoda > Insecta > Lepidoptera > Hesperiidae > Thymelicus > Thymelicus acteon. Next base: position 22,242,174 of record OX638213.1, read on the forward strand.
TCTTTGAAGACCCATAATATTTTTGGAATACCTTTTCAACGATATTCCACACTATAGGGTACGCGAAGAATAAAATATTTACCTCACGTTACCTGTAGGGGAGGTACCCTGACAAAAATGTTTTTCAATATTTTATTTTACGACTCTGGAGTTTCAATAAATATGTATATTCATGTCAAATTACAGCTAGAGAGCTGTAAGCCTTACTACTAGAGAGTAGTAAGGGTCTCGGCGCTTTGCTTCGGACAGATAGACTGAAATACAGTCGGACAGACGAACGAATGGACATGACGAAACTATAAGGGTTCCGATTTTACTTCGGAGCCCTAAAAATGGTTACAGGTAATTAATACCTTATTAACTGGTTTGAATTTTAATCATATATATTTGAATTATTTTATTTTATTTTTTATACGATTTCTTTTACGGAAACCCTACTAAAGTTCACGTATAGAAATTCCCACTAGTCACTTATTACTTAGTAAAGGTTTCCTCAGTACGATAGATGACGATGCAACTGTCTCGGACAGCAGGATAAACGATCGTCCTTGCTACAGCGACCATGGCAACATCGCAGCGAGATGGAGTCGATTAGCGTAAGAAAGCAATCGGTTTAACAAGCAGCCGATTGTATCGGCGCTTTCATGCGTCAGCCTTGGGTTCGGGCCGCATTCCGCGCGCCACGGCATCGCGGCACTGCGTGACAGGTTTCGTTGAGAAAACCGGACATTTCGCCGCCACAACCACCAATACACATTACACGCCAGTCCCACGCCTCTGTGGTTTTCCGAATTGGATGAAAAATTATAACATCGTGCGACGGAATATAATTGCAGGATATCCGATATTGCGCTTTGGACGTGCATTGGCCTACTTAATTCTTTACTAGAGAATTAACATACGTAGACACTTTGTCAACAATTCAAGCTACTTGTGACTACCTGTTCCTAATCATTCCTTGATCAGCGATAGCTTATCGATCTGAGCCATCAGTACATAGAGCACGGAACACATTAGAATTGTGTTCGCTAACCACCCGGTCGGGCGGCATGGCTATGTGGAGTGTAAATTATAACTCGACTCAATTACGGATCGTAAAGCACACTTTAATATCGCTGCAGCCCAGTAACTCATCCAGTTGAGTAACATAATCCGCTCTTGCGCAGGCTCCGGCTAGCCGCTAGACTTTAGCGGTTAGGTTTCCAACTAAATTCCATCGTACAGCTACGCTAAATTAAACGTACACTAGATGAAAGTATTTGTCTGACTATGCAGTAAATTTTATGGTTTGCCAGCCGCAGCGAGCTTATACAATAACTTAATTGGCCGTATCTGTGTTTCTATGGATGTGTTATGTCAAGACGTCAGGAGCTGCAGACTAGGATACTACGTGTAGATGTTGTGTAGAAGATCGATTTAATTTATTCATGGCAGTTTTAATTTTTATACAAAATGTCAGCATTATGTCATCTCATCCAATGATATTATATGATCTCATCACAAATATTTCCTAACATTTGATTGTGTTGTCATGATTTCACTGGTGTAATTTATGTTAATTCTGTTGACAAAACTTTGAGTTGCTCGGTCCCTATATTGTAGGGCAAGCGAGTCAACAGTCCACGCGTTGCAACATATCTCATCCATATCTGAAGGCATATCCAATGCAACAGTATAACCTTAGGTGAACCCTTTCACCCTCACGTTATGTAACCGTTATCTAAATGTTAGTGGGACGCCGCCGCGCCGGGCACTCGGGCGCCGCTGCCCCACCGCCAGCAGGGAAGCGGTCGACACGCTTCAGCGACAGTTCCTCGAGAGCATCGTATCTCAGGGAAACATCAGTTACGTCATAAATTCTCTCAGCGAACGAGCACAGTTTCAACTGCCTCAAGTGGTCACGTCTGCATACAAACATGAATACTCAGCTTCAAATCTTGTGAGTCATCCTGATTCATTTGATTATAAAACTGTTTTACCTCTAACTGTATGACATGGATTCGAAAATAGATAAAAACCTTCGAAAGAAGGCTGTTGCAATATATTAGGTTAAGTGTCAGAAGGCACCTGGGACATCAAAACATACACTCCCAACATAATGAATTATGTTAGCCAACAAGAGCATAGAGGAACTTATAATTTGTGGCTACATCAAATGTTTTAAACAAAGTGGTATATATAGGCCTGTACGCCATGTTGTACCATTGTACCATTGTACTGGTTTTCACTGTTGATAAGCTCGGGGTCACCACTAAGAATGGGACTATCTAAAGCCACAGTCTGACTGGATTTATTATTAATATTTCCAGGTCTTTCTACCCATATCTACTAGGCTCCCTCTACTGTTTCATCACTAGAGTCTACCAGCGGCGACGTCCGCTATAAGGTGGTAATGCCGTCCAAGTAATTAGTAACGGTGGCATTGCCCTGGTGTAAAAAAGTCGTCATCAACAGTTCTCTTCTAAGAATCATAGAACGCAGAGCAAACGAGTTGGACATTTAATTCGAGGTTCCTTAACTGACTGTAACAATATTTTTTGCCACCACTACTCTTCATAGAGGTGGTGTGATACATGATACATGTATATCTCGTCACAGCTTCTTACAACGCAGTTCTTTCATATGGACACCACCGATACTTCATTCGTGCGTTTTTTGCGGACCGTTCTCAGACAAGACAGTATCTCAATTAAATGTCAATTGAAAGTACATGGTTGTTATAACAGGTTTAAATTGTATTTATCTTAGAGCAATGAACCCTTAAATTTAAATCGGTTTCTTGTGGCGAAAATAACAAAGGAACTGAATTAATAATAATCTAAATCGTTAGTGAAACATTTTCAATCAGTGGAAGATTAATAATTAACACGGTAAATACCAACCATACCTATATAAATTACAAAAACACTTTTCTCTGTTAAATATCCTTACTGTACTTATCTAATAATAATGATGAAAAAATTGAAAGCGATAATTCTTGACAATAACGCTAAGGTCATCTGTGGATAAAATCTGATCTACAGTAAAGATTAATTAAGTGAAGTTATTTGAAGTATTTCTAGCCTGGGGCAACGCACTTGGTAATTATGATAAACTGGTACGAAATGTAGTGACTGTTTGATAATAAATCAACATGCGATAGTCCCGTACGGCCTTGTATTTAAATCGCACTGGACACACCCACTAACTAGTTCCTGCTAGTGCAGTGTTAGCGGACTGATCACACGTCCTTTCAGATTTATCACGACTGGTCCATTGACCGCTTGCGCTGAGAAGCTAAGATACAGATCTGTCTAAACGCTGTCTATTACGATGTTTAGTTCACTGCTTGCAGCCTGCAGCTTGCTTGCTCATAATTATTGATCACGATTTATTTACCGTCCGTAATCAAAGAGTCTATTGATGATAATATATTTTGATCATAATTATAAGATTAACAAACATCAAAAAAGCTACAATAACTAAGCATAGCGCAGTTAGAAGTTAATAGTGAGTAACCCTGTGTTGAATGTGTGCGAGTTTATTATTATTATTAAGTTCATTTGTTCAAATGTGTGTTCAAACCGAATGATCTATAACGAATTACAACAGCCGACGTATCGTGACATGTTCTATTAACAAATCTGTAATTAATTGGTTACATAATGACCGTCGATGAACAAACTCATCAACGTGTTGCTCTATCAATCTTGCGAGACTGTATTTACACATCACGACATAATTTATGCACGATTTTTAACTAATTAATAACAAAGGAATTTTCGATCAGATACAAGACAAAGGTTCGTATAAAACATACCTAGTTAGCTAATAAGATTAATATTTTGCTCGTCAGATACAGATTCAAGTTGTCAATAATAATAAAATTAAAGATTCATGTTATCAATAACCAAAATAAATATTGCTTCGAATTTTTTTCTAAAACAAGTATGATTCGAAATGGTCCATTGCGTATAAACAAAACAGCGATGTTCATAATTATAATCGCCTAACAACAGTGAGTTGTATCGCTGGCTATCTGGCTAACAAGAACACAATTAGTTACGTCCATGTACCTTCTTAGCAAAGTACAGCGATCTTTTATGGGATTTGGCGTGTAACAAAGTCCCAAAGTCAATACGTGACTTGCCTGTAGATTGTAGAATCATTCAAGAAACAATTTGTTATGCTCGTTCTTACAGGAACTGCTCCTTCTTTTGTGGTGGTGTTTCTGAAAGAGTTTTAATGTCCTTACCTTCATAATGGTTGTCGTCGTCATCATGGTGTGTGGTGGTGATCTGTCGGTAGAGGTCCTCGTACTCGGCCCAGTAGGCGGCCAGCGCGGCGGGGTCGGGCGCGCGCGGCGCCGCCGGAAGCGGCATTCCCATGCCCACCTCCGGGGACTCCTGTAGACAACGCACCGTTAGTCATTAGTTTCAAGAGATGATTCGAGACGTTAATTGGACATTCAGTTAAATAACAGTTTTTGTGCTGGTTCATATTTCTTGTTTTTATATTAGTATAAAAAAGCATTTAAATAAATATTGTCTTTTATTTGCTATCAACGTATTTACGTGTGGCTACACTAACACTCCATCGATATGATTATCGATAAGGATATTTGACGTTGGTTCGCACTAGGGTCACTTAAATTTGACAATATGACTCTGAGATGAACCGATACGTCAATTAGTTATGGAAGCCTTACGAGTCTTACGACTAAATTAAATAAACGAACCTTTCTGAATTGGGGCGTGGGACAAAGTTGTCTTACATGCATAATTATGATTTACAAACGTAATATGAAGAAATGTAACAGCGGTTAAAGTTGGAACTTCACTATTTGGTAACTTCACGGCACTAACTCGCAAGTTTCACCACCCGGAAATGCCCGGCTGCCGCCTGCCGCCATCTCCGCCAAGACCGGTAAGATGCTGTGGCTGTTTCAACAGTTCAACAGTGCGTCATTTTACACAGTGAACTAACGCACCGAAAAGTTTTTTAATGTCACTCTCTCATGTTGGATAACCGTGTTAACTGTTAGATGTTAGCAAATTGTACTGGACCGGCGCGGCGCGGTCGGCGCGGCGTATACGAGGCCGAGGCACAAATAATATAATTTATATTTTATAGTGCACTGTGAGCTAAACCCGCTTAGCTCATGCTTTTCCGTGCGCTAAGTAGTCCTCTCCTACACGGTGTGAAAAGCGACTTTGAGTTTCCTTGCTACGGGCGGGCTATAACTTCGGCCGTACCAAAATAGACAGTTGAAAATTGCAATTATACTAATCTATACATCTTCTTCTACATATACAAAAACAACATTTTTTACAATTTTTGTCTATCTGTCTGTCTGTATGTCTGTCTGTCTGTCTGTCTGTTTGTTCCGTCTAATCTCTGAAATGGCTGGACCAATTTTGACGGGACTTTCACTGACAGATAGCTGATGTAACAATGAGTAACTTAGGCGACTTTTATTTTAGAAAAAAAAATAGTTCGTTAGGCGATACGAAGTTCGCCGGGTCAGCTAGTTAGTTATATTAAATTTGTAATGTTACGAGCAGGACCAAGTAGCGGAAATGTAGGGGCCACTGCGGCCACGACGTGACCGCCAGCGTGACCGTCCCAAAGTAAGATACCTAATTTAACGTCAAACGAACCAAGCCAAAACTAAGCCTACAAAATAAGCCATTAGTGAGAGATCAGGGTTGCTACCAAAGTTTATTCAGATATATTTTCAGCTTATCAAGAGTTTCTTACTAAAAACATCGATCAATAGTAAAATTACAAAATCTTTTACTGCAATTCGTTATTTTCGAAAATTTCTTCATAACATTAATAACATAAAAATATTTTTTTTATAAACTCATTAGTACAAAATTAAATATTAAAAGGTACAACTAATTTCCAGCACAATATCTCATTTATACTGGTAATATCACCGGAGCTCCAGTCAGCTCCGAGACGACAACCCTACTGTCGTTGGTTGTGGAGTCATGAGACAAGAGAGAATAGGTTGCGACACTTCTGTCGCCTGAGTTTAGCAGCGCTGTATTTGCTGCAGGTGATCACCTGCCAAGGAGTGAGCGGTAAGTGAGCGGCCACGGGGAACCTGCTAAGGCTGCTATGCCCATTCATGAGTTTAGAACGTAGTATCAAAACTTTGAAAGGTATTAATTAGTATACATATTGAATAACAGAAAATAAAAGGAAATGCCGTAATACAAAACACTAAGCACTGGTAATTATGAAATCAATTGTCTGAAACGCGGATAAAAAATTTAAAACAAAAAGTGCAAACAAAATGCTTCGTCATTAGCTCTGTCAGTCGACAGAATGACTAACGGTGAATTTTCGGATTTAATAAGTACCTCTAGCCAATTAGGTAAATAACATTTATACATTAGAAGACATTACATAGGTACTCACCTAGAAGAATTTTTTATGCTTCTACTAACTGTTTTAAGGAGAAAAAACGTCGAAAGAAACTCCTTAGCACATCTGATACCACTGACGTATATGACTTCACATTCCACACTATACTGATTGTTTGCGCTTCAATTTCCTTTGCCGTAGAGTGTGACAACGTGACAACCAATGTATTTAGATTGTACGCCAAGTACAATCGAGAGGGGTAACCTCTGAACGTAGACTAACCACTACATATGGTATCATTGGCACAGAATAGTCACCGAGGGGGTTTTAATGGTAGCAAATATAACTAACTAAGTAGGGTAAGTACGCAATAAAATACAGATGAAATACACTGAGTGAGTAAACGAACAGTGAAATACTCAAGCAACGCACCACGGACCAACATCAAGGCACGTTCACACCGGTGATAAAAGGACACGTTGCGTCACCGAGCACTAAGTGCGCAAACGAGACATCAACGTCTGCAATGTAAATAAAATAAACAAACGAATGAGATAAATTACACCATTGTTGTTAGCAGTCAATAATACCACCCATTGAACACAGTGCACAGTGGTGCGGGCGGGGAGAAACTCTTGACAAATGACACTTGAAATTAATGAAGATAAAATACATATAAATTACAAAAATCCTGAGTACTCGTTTGCATTTGAAATTATGAGATTTTCATTTATTTTGCAGAGATCTGAAATTTAAGCGTTGCAATTTAAACTTGTATAAATTTCAAATTTTTATTCATTACTTATACCTACCTTATATTGAACCTAGGTATGAACGTATGGCAAGATTGTATATTAAACCTATGTATTGAATGTATGGCAAGATTGGTAAACATGTGCCAAGCATGAGTCATCAGTCATTGACAAAGACTCAGTGACGGAGAAGCTCACAATGTATTTGAACAGCGGCAGCCACCGTTCATAAAAAAATTAAATTCCCAAACAATTATAATTCACAATAGAAGCATCTTTATTTAATAATTGTTGTTCAAATTCAATTTACTTATTCTATGGAGCAAAGATATTCCCATGGTGTAGCCAGATGTGTCATAAATGTCATAATACCAAAGCGCGAGCATTCAAGAGGTCAGTAACCTGTTATTAATTATTCATGACTGCACCAAATTAAAGCAAAATTAAAAACTGCACATTTTGGTTACACTAAAAAATCACATATCTATTGTCAAAATAATTTCTCTTCAATACTTGGAGCCGTCTGATGATTATTGGTCGCCATAATCCATGAACAGAATGCGCGCAGAGGGCCCAGATGCCTACCTAACTGGATTTATACATTTTTTTATGGAAATAGCCGGCAAATGAGCTTACAATCTACCTGATGATAAGTAGCTATCGTCGCCCATGGACGTCAGCAACAAAGGCGTCACTGATGCGTTGCCGGCCAAGAAAGAAAGATGAAAAAGAAATAATTTTTGCATTTGAAACATTTCAAGCCGCATTTTGACCTTGCATTTAAATTTTGACCGCTGAATAAGCAGTCACAATTGCCCATCGACATCAACAACATCAAAGGCATCACCGATAATGATGATCAATGGAAAAAAAAGGAAATGAGGAGTTTAATTTTAAGGGATCTGAAATCACTTGGTCAATAACTCATTCAAAGACCTCATAATGTATCACACAGTAATTTTAGTACTTGGTGGACTGAAGTAATTACAGAATACAGCTTAAATTAAATTATTAAACAGGTTGGATAGTTTAGTTAGTACACATTTTCAGTCGTCTGGTAGGTACTATTATTCCTTGTACCAATGTTGCCGTGAATTTGTATATTTTGGAAAATAAGTAGCGACAAACTTATCCAGGGCATATTGATTGACAAGTTAAAATTTGGCATGAAAGAGACAGCTATATCGCTACAGCTACAGCTACATAGCTGCTACATGCAAGAGCAGTGCGGTTAGAAAAAGTTTTAAATGCCATCACGACAACAGGAAAATCGTATAAAATACGTGTGGCTGCGTAGAGATGTACTCGTAGAAAAGAGTAGCTACGTCGTTTCTTTGACTAGAAACCTTTGCACAAGACTTCCTGTCACGTCTCAATGACGTAATTTATTATTTAATAATATGTGTGATATTGGTGAAGACCTTCGGAGTAAGTAAATATTTATTTTATCGTCTCTTAAGTAATTAGTTATGCCAGCATTTCTGAATGGCGCAAGGTTGCTAGTATTTTCAAAACTATTTAAAAAGTAATTTATTTCTCCAGATAAATACTTATCTAGGTTTATTTATGTGGGTGAGTCCAAGGTCTCTATAGAACCCTCAAACTATTTTAACAACTGAATACAGATATAGTCAATAAAAGACAACGTATATTTCGTTCATGCTGGGATGAGCAGTGTAGAAACCCGATTCGACCCGACCGACGGACATTATAACCACGGAGGTAGGTTAGGTACTATTACTAAGAATAAGTAAAGACTTTGTGCAGGTAAACTTTCTCATTTATTTCTGGCACTGGGCCGAATACTTATATCATTTACAAAGAATCTCAACAGCGTGATTCACAATATAAATTTATAGCGACATCTATTATTATTTGTAAGAATAATATTTTATGTTCTATTTACAAATTATTCTTTATTATGTATTTAAATTCATATCACATTTGACATCAAAAAGATTTCTACATACTGCCAGCCAAAAGGCAAAGTTGAAATTTGCCTTTTTCTAGCAAAAAACATATAATATTTAACAATTGGATACTTTCAAAATTAAATTAGTTATATAAAATTTGTTTTAACTTCAAATTGCAAACACGAAGAAAACTTTAATAAAATTCAAAATAAGAAAAAGTTCCCAAACACGTAAAATGACAGTTTAAAAATTCAAAAATTCAAATTAAAAGTTCAAGTTTATGCAAGATAAAATTCAAAATAGGAAGAAGTTCCCAAACACGAAAAATGACAGTTTAAAATTTCAAAAATTAAAAGTTCAAGTTAAGTTCCACGTTCAAAAAAGTTTTGGAGAAATTAATCACTGATTCACTGCACTTCACCTTGTGACATGACATTTACGTCACATCCCTTCCGTGATTCCCTTACGTTGCGGCACCTCTGCAACGTGTGGTCGGCAACTCTCCTGGTTGTTTATCCGTACCACTATCCGCGTCCGTCAGATCGGCGCCTCACAGTTTCCTCCACTTTGGTGATGAGACAACACTCGCGTGATACTCCACCCGCGTGACGAGGACTCTGCCGAAGACTCCGGTTGATCGATCGAGTCCCAAAACAACAGGTAGGTATTCCCCTAGATCCGTAATTGAATACCGACTTCCGGTAAGTTACACAGATCCGGTCATGAACACTACACTGACTGCCGGCAAGGATCCGGCTCGAAGGACCATGTAGAAACCCGATTCGACCCGACCGACGGACTTTATAACCACGGAGGTAGTTTAGGTACTATTTACTAAGAATAAGTAAAGACTTTGTGCAGGTAAACTTTCTCATTTATTTCTGGCACTGGGCCGAATACTTATATAATTTACAAAGAATCTCAACAGCGTGATTCACAATATAAATTTATAGCGACATCTATTGTTATTTGTAAGAATAATATTTTATGTTCTATTTACAAATTATTCTTTATTATGTATTTAAATTCAAATCACATTTGACATCAAAAAGATTTCTACATACTGCCAGCCAAAAGGCAAAGTTGAAATTTGCCTTTTTCTAGCAAAAAACATAATATTAACAATTGGATACATTGAAAATTAAATTATTAAATGAATATTTAAAACTAAATAAAATGTACCACAAAAAACAGCAATCAATTGAACAAAATAACAACTTAAGTTTTAAATTAAATACAATTCATATTCTTATTTATCTACTGGTAAAATTACAGATATTTTGTCGTCTCCAAGATGAGTACCAATAATTCGACCATACAACCACTGACACGGAGATAAGTTATCCTCCTTTATAACTACCTACTACATCTCCAATGGCAGTTTGAAAATTATGGTTTGTCCATTTGTACCGATATAGAAGTCTATCTTTATCTAGTTTATTTTCTAAAGACTTCAACCTTTTTTCTGATATTATCCTGGAATCTGTCACTTCAGGAGTCCCATTCCAGAAAGGAAGACGTACAATATATCTGCTATTGTTATCCCTTCGCGTCGTCTCAACAAAGTATTTTTCGCATCTGTTTTCTTCCTCCGTAAACATCTTTTCTTTATTGTGTTGTATGTCAGATTCTAATCTTTTTGAAATTTCATTACCTACTGCACGGCAATGCATCGCTTGGATCTGTGAAGAGGAATCGGCTATTGACTTTACCACTCCTGACAATATCCATCCAAGACTGGTGGCTTGTGCTACCAGTGTACCACCTGGACTTTTCTTTACTCCCTCTTGAAGTATCTGACTATAGACTTCTGCGCCCAGCAGAAGGTCAATATGATTGGGTGTAAAGAAGTCTGGATCAGCCAACACCAAATTATTAATTTCTTCCCATTCTAGTGTTTCTACTTTTCTTGTTGGAAGAAAAGAGGTTATGTTTTTGATTACATATGCCTTCACCGGTATGCCTACGTTAGCATCAGTCCGGGACATTATATTGAAGTGTACAATTGCCTTCGATACAATATTCTTGTTTCCTCCCAGGCCAGTTACTATATTCCTTGCTGACATCTTCCTCAATCCTAAGTACTGAACTGTTGATTCAGTAATGAAGGAAGACTGCGACCCTTGATCGAGCAGTGCCCGAAGATCATACCTTTCTCCATTTCGGGACATGGCCTTCACAAGCGCAGTGGCGAGTAAGACCTGTTGTTTTACCTTGTCCGTAGAAAAACAGGAGACCAATTGCGTTGAGTTAGATGTGCTTGCTTCTGAAGCAGTTACAGTACATCCACTGGTTTCATTATTAGCTTCATCAGAATTATAACTGTCATTGGAATGTAGTAGTACATGATGCCTACGATTGCATTTGCGACATTTCAACTGAGACCTACAACTTTTTGCCGAATGATTGTTACCCATACAATTGAAACAAATATTATTTTGTAACACAAAGTTGCGACGCGAATCAATTGGTAAGTTATAAAAATCTTTGCACAAAGACAATTTGTGATTAGATTTGCAGTGGGGACAAACGACATCATTGACACTTTTAGCATGCAGAGATTTGAATGGTTGATTGTATCGCAAAGCCGGTTTGTTATCTAAAAATTCAATGGCCCGAAATCGATTAGTCAAAAATTCTTTGAAATCATTGTATGTAGGCAAATCATTTTTAGATTTTGTTACATGAAATTCCCATTGACGTCTAGTCTCTGCATCCAATTTTAGTGTCAGGATGTGTATTATCATAATATCCCAACTAGTTGTATCAATACCTATATTGTTCAGTGAAGCCAAACAGTCATTGGTTGTATTAATGAGTTCCTTTAACCCATTTGCAGATTCAGACAACAAATTCTTTTGACTAAGCAACCGTTTTAAAACATGATGAGAAACATATCTTTTATTATTGTAACGTTCAGTCAACAATTCCCAACATCGGTCAAAATTAGATTCCTGTATAGTAATATGTCTGATTAGTTGTTCGGCTTCACCAACCAATGAACATTTAAGATAATGCAATTTTTGTACATTACTCAACGTATTATTATTTTTTATAAGTGAACAAAATAAATCCTGGAATGAAGACCATTCGGAATAGTTCCCAGAAAAAGTTGGAATATTAATTTTAGGCAATTTTACGTGATTCTGACTCGTGCTAATAATATTCGTTGACTTAGTTTGTTCACTTTGTGTGTTAGACAACATAAAATATTTTTGCTTTAAGTCACTTTTATATTCTATGAACATATCTTCAGTTTTATCATATATTTCATCTTTATTGTAATTTGAAACTTTTAAATCTTTTGCAGAATATTTGGAGATTAATTCATTATGTCCTTCTGTGAACTTTAACCACAATGCATCAAGAATTTCTAATCTCCCTTCAAGGTATTCCTTGGTAATTCTATCTTTTGGAGATTTTTTAAAAGTAGTATGAGTTCTGTATATTCTTGATAGCAAATCTAGTTGTAAATTAATTAAAGCCTCCATTCTGATCAAAAAATTTTAAAGTTCAAAAAATGTAAACAAAATTTTAAAAAGTTATTCTAAGTTCAAATTGCAAAGATAAAATTCAAAATAGGAAGAAGTTCCCAAACATGAAAAATGACAGTTAAAAATTCAAAAATTCAAATTAAAAGTTAAAGTTTATGCAAGATAAAATTCAAAATAGGAAGAAGTTCCCAAACACGAACAATGACAGTTTAAAATTTCAAAAGTTAACAGTTCAAGTTAAGTTCCACGTTCAAAATTGTTATTCAAAAAAGTTTGGAGAAATTACTCACTGATACACTGCACTTCACCTTGTGACATGACATTTGTGTCACACCCCTTCCGTGGCCCTACGTTGCGGCACCTCTGCAACGTGTGGTCGGCAACTCTCCTGGTTGTTTATCCGTACCACTATCCGCGTCCGTCAGATCGGCGGTCTGACAGTTTCCTCCACTTTGGTGATGAGACAACACTCGCGTGATACTCCACCCGCGTGACGAGGACTCTGCCGAAGACTCCGGTTGATCGATCGAGTCCCAAAACAACAGGTAGGTATTCCCCTAGATCCGTAATTGAATACCGACTTCCGGTAAGTTACACAGATCTGGTCATGAACACTACACTGACTGCCGGCAAGGATCCGGCTCGAAGGACCATGTAGAAACCCGTTTCGACCCGACCGACGGACATTATAACCACGGAGGTAGGTTAGGTACTATTACTAAGAATAAGTAAAGACTTTGTGCAGGTAAACTTTCTCATTTATTTCTGGCACTGGGCCGAATACTTATATCATTTACAAAGAATCTCAACAGCGTGATTCACAATATAAATTTATAGCGACATCTATTATTATTTGTAAGAATAATATTTTATGTTCTATTTACAAATTATTCTTTATTATGTATTTAAATTCATATCACATTTGACATCAAAAAGATTTCTACAAGCAGATAAGCAGATTCGTGAGAATTATGTATTAATACTTGAGTCATTAGAAACGGACGCTCTATAGAGCCCTAATAAATTTCTCCAGCTCCCCAAAAGTAAGTAACCGGACATCGCAGAGATTCATTTCTGCCGGTCCTCAACACGGAGCATGATGTCAGCCTTTGCATCTGATTCATGTATCATTTAATCCTGGCTATATGCGGTTAGATTCGAACATGATTTCATCGCACGACAATGCCAAATAGGACTGATGTAAATTAATGAGGCGCGACACTGTCTCAAAACTTATCGAGTTACCTACGTAAACTTTAAAGCCCGCTGGCAACCCTTCTCACGCAATGTTTTCCTATATCAGAACAAGGCGTAATAATAGTTCAGATACTTGCATACTGCTTAACATAACAATGGAAGGTTGATTTCTAATATTGAGTACAGATTATTATGTTTGATTATGCATAATTTTAAACTTAACTCATCGTGGACTGAAAACATTTTTACCATGATACGGGTACTCACGATATATATTCTATACGCCGATATTTCGACCCAGTTGGTCACGTCTAGCCGTGACTATGATCCATGCAACTGGGTCGAAATATCGGCGTATAGAATATATATCGTGAGTACCCGTATCATGGTAAAAATGTGATTATGCATATCTAATAATAAATTAAGGATTACATTAATGGCTAACAGCTATCATAACCATTAAATAAAGGACGTAATACGTTAAAGAACACTCATGATAGTAGAAAATTCACGTAAGAATTTTGTTTGAAAAACCGGGCAAGTGTGTGTCAGGCCACGCGCAAAGTAGGGTTCCGAAGTATTAAGTTTATCGAATATTACTCATTAACTACTTATTCTAACATAGCCGTAATCGTTTCCTCGTAAATTCATCATATAACCTACTTTTGAGAATTTTTTCAGTTGTCCAGCTCAGGCAGGGGGGGACATTTGACTCTAACCTAAATTAGCAATTTAAGGGTCAAAACACATTTATTCAGCTCCATTCGGCTTTAGTCCATAGTAAACAACGATTTTGTATGGAGATGCGTACGCATCCTTTCGGCTTTTCGGCGTCGATTCCGCTTTCGCGGTAAACAAGTAGAAAACGACGACAAATGTGTTTTATCGTTCGGCCGCGTACGACGTCGTACCAAGGAACATATACTCTCTACGGCAGCGTATTCAGCGCCGTACGCAGCCGTTCGCATTCGCCGAGCCGAATAAGTGTAACCAAAATCATTCTGCGAAACGCGAATGGCGCCGAATAAATGTGCGTTGACCCTAAAGCCAAACATTTCGCAAATGAACCCCTAAATTCTAAAAATATTTTTGAAAGACCTTTTCAACAATACCCCACACTATTGGGTACGCAACGAAAAAACATTTCATCCCCACGATACCAGCTGTAGGGGGAGTACCCTGAAAAAATATTTTTCAATATTTTATTCTACGATTTTTGAGTTTTTTATATGAATATCCATGCCATTCGGAACCCTAAAAATCATCTAATTGTAAGTTATGATTTATGATATATATGGATGATACGAATGCACTGTAACGAGGCTCAGCTGCGCTGCGTTAATTGCTGCAGGATGGCGTAATTTCTAAACAGTGCATAGCAGGGGCAAGCGGAGTTCCTGTTAAACCCGCTTGTGACTAACATTTTGAAAATATTTTTAAAGTAGAGGCTTCCTACAGACAGACCGGCTGGTTAACTAAAGATTCCTCTTGAGAATGGTATAATGAAAGATGAAAAAACAATAATTCGACGTGAGACTACACAAAATACCCTTTCTTTTCTAACAGGCTAATTAAATAACTGTATGTTTTATTAACGACATTATACAACAAAATTATTTAATTAACTATGAAAGTAAAAAATACTTCCCAATTTTGACGAAAAAGGCAATGAATTAATTGGTATAATTAATATAAATTATTTCGGCGGAAGGTTGTTTTAAAATTAATTAGATAATTTAATGAAAGATGCATCTAATGCTGATGTTTATGCAACGAATAATTGACGAGTCGAGTACGTAAACTACGTAACGAGATCAGAAACGTGTAAACCATTACTTACGGAACTTCTAAGTTGTGTGAGTCATCCCACACAACACATTTTCACTTGTGTCGTAACGTAGTCTATTCATTAATTAATCCGAGTGCAATATATATAGCTTATAGTCAATTATTTGTAGCCCAATTCTCGAATCAAATATAACACACAAAAATAATATTGAGGTTCTTAAATTTTTATGTGTAGTATAATTAAAGTATTTAACTACTCGGATCCATTTTCGTAAGTTATTTGGTAATAAGTAACTTACGAAAACGTTTTAAAAACGCTCTCTGCTGGACGAAGGTGGTTGGATTTAACTTCCGTCCGACACCGAGACAGATATTTATGGACCGAATAGAGGAGTTTAATGATATTGACAATACTCTATTTATCATAATGAAATTAAAATGTGTATGAATAGTATTAAAAAATTTGAAAATCCGTCAAAAATAGCTGAGATATGAGAGATGAATAAAGTTTACGTATTCTCTGTCTCTGACCCTCTTGTGACGTAATTTTTCGTATCCAAGATCGTCGGATGGAGGCCTCGTTAATGATTAACGTGATAAATTGCCAATAATTTATATTACACAAACTATTCTTGAAAGCGCAACTTCAAAGTCCCATAACTTTTTAATTTCTAAAGATATTTCAATGATCAACACAGATAAATAGCTGATTCTCTACAGAAAGTTATGCCGCGTCACGCATTGCTCTTATAACTTCTTAAACCTATGGAAGAAGCTTGATTTCATCTCATTATATTAGAGACGAGTAACCGCCCTCGCTTTGCTTCGGTTTTCTTATTTTTTTACACCTTGTGTTACATAATTGGAGTTTTATTAAGGATCCCTAATTTTTTTTTAATATAATATAGCCTATATTACTCGGGGATAGTATGGCTTCCCAACAGTGAAAGATTTTTTGAAATCGGTTCAGTAGTTTCGGAGCCTATTCAATGCAAACAAAAAATCAAATCTTTCCTCTTTATACATATACGAGTAACCACCCTCGCTTTACTTCGGTTTTCTTATTTTTTACACCTTAGGTTATATTATTGCAGTTTTATTAAGGATCTCTAATTTTTTTGAAAATATAATATAGCCTATGTTACTCGGGGATAGTGTAGCTTCCCAACAGTGAAAGAATTTTTCAAATCGGTTCAGTATTTTCGGAGCCTATTCAATGCAAACAAAAAATCAAATCTTTCCTCTTTATATATTATAGTCAAAATTATCTAAGATGCCCATAATGATAGCTGCTATTTATTAATATGAACTAACCTTGTATGGGTGTCTTTGAGCGAAATGGAATATTCATTTACTTGACATGAATGGTTGAATACTTACGGACTAAGGATTTTGCCAAAATTTGTTAAAAATCCCTACTCATTTTCATTGGCGTTGATTATAAATCATATTATACGTTAAAATCTAGTAAAAATCCCATCACATCATAATTTATGCAAAATGTAATAAAAATATATGACGTCAAGACAATCTTATATGAAGAAGCCTAAATCTAATCTGACGTAGGGTGATGTGACGGCTTGAAACCGTTTATAAAAGCAATCATAATCGATACATTACTATAATCGAAATTTAAAAATGAAAATTGATTAATTTAATTACATTGTTAAAAATGATTTGCTTGCATTTGGATTTAAAATTAGGTACCCAATAATACCACGACGAATTGGATGCTAACAAAGGACATTTTCTATTATGTATGGGCACTTTGCCATCCATGGACAGTAACTGCAGTTATTAAGTTAAATGTAATTAAATACTTAAGGTTGCGGTAAACATTTTTTTTTCAACAAAATAATAATTATGGATACATGAATGTGTCTTACGAAATAAGCAAGAATTTATTCAATGTAGTTTTTTCCTGACGCCCATAATATAATATTATATCAAAATATTATTATGAAAATGAGCGGGACTTTCATTCTACCATGATTTATTTTTCTTTCTTTTTCTTCTCTCTTCTTGGCCGGCAACGCACCAATAAATGCTTTTGGTGTTGTTGAAGTTCATGGGCGAATGGATAAAAGAATATTTTATTGAAGTCGTAAATACGTAATACGAGATAGCTTAATCGAGGTAGTAGGTAGGTAACTAGGTACCTAAATATTACGGTTTTTAGTTTAAAACTTAATTATCGAATCGATTAGAAGGTCTTATAATTTTGAATCGATTTGTTATAAAAATTGGTTTCTTTCGTGAACCGATTTTTTTGTACATCTCTAATGTCACTTTGATGGCAAACGACAAATTGGGCTTCTTAGTTCGCGGTGACTATAGTATAGATTAGTATAGATGGCGGTGTATGTACATAATCCCCACGAAGCCACGGGCCCACGCGCTACAGCAACGGGGCCCTCGCCGACGACGACTTTTTGTAGCGATGCAGCAGCGATGCTGTCGCGCGTCCGCATCGATACAGTGGCGAAGCGGTCGCTAGCTGTGTGCCCTCGCCCACGGGCCCAGATTCAGTCGCGATACAAACGCGATACAAACGCGCTTCTGTCGCGATGCAAACGCGATTCAGTAACGGCACCATGGTAACGGCGACTGCCAGACTGCGATTGTCAGAGTTACATACGCAATTATTAACAACCTCCGATGAACGTGACAGACTTCAGTCAATAGTTGACCGGTTCGACCAATGCAGTGATGAGTATGAGCAGGCCCTCAAGCAAATTGCTGCATTGGAAAAACAGCTTCACGAGGCTAACAATCTCATTAGCCAATTAGAGAGCAGTCAATCTCAAATAATAGCCTCCCAGAACCAAAGTCTGTTCGAGGAGTTGGTAGTTAGTGCACCCAATCTGGTTTCTGCTTCATGTGCTGTTAATCCCATTGCAACAATCGACTTGACAAGAGAGGACTCCCCTTACCGTACAGTTGCCAGGAGCACAGTTACATGCAGCAGGAATAAGTTGAAAAAATATATTAAAATTAATAAGTATATAAATAAAACTAAGAAACTAATAAACCATAATAAAAGTAAAGCTAAATACACCAATTGCATAAAAGAAAAGATGCAATTACTTGAAAAATTAGAAACATTATCATCCATTATTGAAGAAAATAGAATTACTTATGAAGAAAACATTAGCTCACTAAATTGTAAATTGTGTAGTTTGCAAGAATCCTTAAAAATTATGACACAAAATTATGAAGGATCCAAAAAAGAGATTAGGGAATACATACTGGCTTTAAAATGTTTGTCTGATGTCTCTGCAAACAATGAGACCATCTCCAGAAGACATTCTGTGGCATCCGGCCTAGGTGCCACAGAACCTTTGACATACAAGGACGCACCAGTGTGTGAGCCATTAATCTCAAAACAATGTAAGACTTTAGAATTAGCACACAACAATAATTCCTTTGTGCAAAATGATTGTATTAAAAATGTTATATTTAGTGATGAAATTGGAAGGAATTTTGGCCAATTAACAAACATTTATTCGGAGCTCAGCTGTGTTAACCATTGTTTTCCTGGGTTATCGTTAAATGATATTTTTGAAAAAATTCTCCACAGTAAATTCGATAATAACACAAACTTAATTATTTTTGCTGGAAATAGAGGTAAAATAAACAGAAAAATGTTAATATATTATTACAATAAATTGTGCACATTAAAAGTAAAAAGTATTGTAATGTTTACTTTACCTTACAGTGAATGTTTGCCACAAGAAGAAAATAACATTAGGTATAATATAAATTTAGCCATGTACACTATGTCTTTACATAGTAATAAATATTTAGAAATAATTGACACTAATAAATTAATTGCTAGAAGTTATATGACTAAAGATAATTACTATCTGTCTAAGTTTAATAAAAGACAAATAGCATGTTCGCTATCATATTTTATTGACAATTTAGCCAAGAATTTGGCTGGTAACTCTGCTTTTATTGAGCAGTCACTTAATGACATTCAGCATGTATCGTTGGAATACGTTCCAAGTAATTTAAATTAGTCTGTAAGACAACAGAGGACATCTCTAGCAATATACCGACCAAGGAAAAGCACCTTAGCTTAAAAATTATACACCAAAATATACAACGCTTTTCCGGCAAAGACTTGGAATAAAATTTATTATTACATGAAATGAATATTGAAATTGTTTGTGTTACAGAGCACTGGTTAAGAAAATATGAATTAATGTTATCCACAGATAATTATAGTATAGGCAGTTCATTTTGTAGGGAAAATATACTAAGAGGAGGGTCATTAATAATTATTCATAACAGTTTGATTTTTAAGGAACGTAAAGACATAGTACACCCCGCGTGGTGTCCGGGTTCACTTTGTAGAATAGCACCACTCCCGTTCTTCCTGGGATGTCGTAAAAGGCGACTAATAGGACAAATCCAGGAAGGTGGGCAGCAGCATCTTCCTGTGTGTGACGAATACCAGTCAGGTCACCTGCGGTCACCAACACGCACTAGCCAAGCGTGGTGACTATCGGCTAAAACCCCCGCATGATAGTCACGAATGAGCCTCGGCCCCCAGTCCCCGGCAGCCCCGCTATTCCTAGTTACGGTAGCGGCTATGGTAACGGCGGGGCAGGGGGTGCTAAGAATCGCCGGCAGAGATCGGGCTACCAATCCAAACGACGACTTCTGCACCTGGCAACATACAACACCAGGACACTGAGGACCGACGATAAGGTAAAAGAGCTGGAAGAAGAGATAGACAAGTTAAACTGGAGTATTGTGGGTTTATCTGAAGTTCGAAGACAGGGGGAGGACACGATAATACTCAAATCCGGAAACTTGTTCTATCACCGGGAGGGCGAACATCTGTCCCAAGGTGGTGTCGGGTTTCTCGTTCACAAGTCCCTTGTCAACAACATTGTGCAAGTTGGGAGCGTGTCGGCCAGGGTAGCGTACCTTACACTCAGAATATCCAAACGGTATTCGTTGAAGGTTGTACAGGTATATGCGCCGACTTCGACACATCCCGACGATGAGGTTGAGGTTATGTATGAGGACATAAGTAGAGCCATACATACCTCTAAAGCTCACTTCAATGTTGTGATGGGGGACTTCAACGCGAAGCTGGGCACGCAAAGCGGCGCCGAGATGAAGGTGGGTCCCTACGGAATTGGACGACGGAACCACCGAGGACACTTGCTGGCCAACTTTTTGGAGAAGGAAGATCTCTTCATGATGAACTCCTTCTTCAGAAAGAAGCCACAACGCAAGTGGACTTGGATAAGCCCTGATGGTTCCACAAAAAGCGAGATAGACTTCATTCTGGCAGACAAACGGCATATATTTAATGATGTCTCTGTGATCAGCAGGTTCAAAACCGGAAGCGATCACCGACTTGTGAGAGGCACATTAAATATCGATCTGAAGCTGGAACGGTCACGCCTGATGAAGTCTACGCTCCGCCCAACATCCGTCCAAATCCAGGGATCCGAAAACTTTCAACTGGAGCTGCAAAACCTTTTTGCGTGCCTAGAATCGTGCACGTCAGTGGACGAGTTTAACACCAGGATGGTAACAACTGTCCACGAGGTAGGGTCGAAGTACTTCAAGACCCACCCTAGTGGTAGATCTCAGGTTCTCTCAGAACAAACTCTCGGTCTTATGAGGGATCGACGAGAACTATGTGTGCAGTCTCCAACCTCCATGAGGGAATATCGACGGCTCAATGAGCAGATCTCCAAGTGCAGGCGACGCGATTTGCGAAAACACAACGCAAATCGTGTAAAAAACACAATTGAGCGAAACCAGGGCTCCAAAGTGTTCGCCAGGGATCTGTCTATTGGGCAAAGTCAGCTTACGAGGTTGAAGACCGAGTCCGGCACCATGGTTTCGTCGAAACCGGAAGTTCTGAGAGAGACTGAGAGATACTACGGACGGTTGTATGCCTCCTCTCAAGCTCCACCTCCTAGCGAGGAGAGCGATAAGAGAGCTAAACTGACCCGACACTACACAGAGGATATCCCGGACGTCAGCCTGTATGAGATTAGAGAGGCTCTCAAACAGCTTAAAAACAACAAGGCACCGGGAGATGACGGAATCACAACCGAGCTTCTAAGAGCTGGAGGGAAACCCCTTCTAGTGGCGCTCCAAAAACTGTTCGATTCCGTCATTTACACTGGAATTACCCCGGAAGCGTGGGGCAGAAGTGTGGTGACGCTGTTCTTCAAGAAGGGCGATAAAGCCCTTTTGAAGAACTACAGGCCCATTGCACTTCTGAGCCACGTTTATAAGCTGTTTTCGAGGGTACTCACAAATCGCATTGCACGCAGGCTTGACGACTTCCAGCCTCCCGAACAAGCAGGATTCCGAAAAGGCTACAGCACCATAGACCATATACACACACTGCGGCAGATTATACAAAAGACCGAGGAGTATAATCTGCCGTTGTGTGTTGCCTATGTGGACTATGAGAAAGCCTTCGATTCTATCGAGACCTGGGCGGTACTAAATTCTCTCCAGCGGTGCCGGATCGACTACCGGTATATCGAGGTGTTGAAGTGTTTGTACTCATCTGCCACCATGTCCGTCAGAGTACACGACACAGCAACGAACCCCATCCAACTGCAGAGAGGTGTCAGGCAAGGGGATGTCATATCCCCAAAGCTGTTCACCGCTGCGTTGGAAGACGTGTTCAAGCTGATGGAGTGGAAACGACGTGGCATTAACATCAATGGCGAATACATCACACACCTGCGATATGCCGATGATATAGTCATCCTGGCGAGTTCCCTGGAAGAACTTGGTACAATGCTCGGGGACTTGAACAGCGCCTCACAACGGGTGGGTCTTAAGATGAACATGGACAAGACGAAAATCATGTCGAATGTCCATGTCACACCCGTACCGGTTGTTGTTGACGGCGCTGCTCTTGAAGTTGTAGACGAATACAATTACCTGGGACAAGTGATCCAGATGGGTAAGTCCAACTTCGAGAAAGAAGTCACTCGTAGAATCCAACTCGGATGGGCTGCGTTCGGGAAACTGCGTCATATCTTGTCGTCCAAAACACTACCTCAGTGCCTGAAGTCGAAGGTGTTCGAGCAGTGTGTGTTGCCAGTGATGACATACGGATCCGAGACGTGGTGCTTTACTGTTGGCCTGATCCACAAGCTCAGAGTTGCGCAGCGAGCTATGGAGAGGGCTATGCTCGGTATTTCTCTACGTGATCGCATCAGAAATGAGGAGATCCGTAGACGAACAAGGGTAACCGACATAGCTCAAAGAATTAGCCGGCTGAAGTGGCAATGGGCTGGCCACATAGTGCGAAGGACCGATAACCGTTGGGGAAGAAAGGTCCTCGAATGGCGCCCACGTCTCGGAAAAAGGAGCATAGGACGCCCCCCGACCAGGTGGACTGACGACCTGAAGAAGACAGCGGGCATCCGCTGGATTCAGAAGGCTCAGGACCGGTCAGAGTGGCGCAAGTTAGGGGAGGCCTATGTCCAGCAGTGGACCTCTAAGGGCTGATGGATGGATGGATGGATGGAAGACATAGTATCCCTCTCTATTGAACAAAATATAGAACTTTCTTCTATAGAACTTGAAAAGATAGTCGTGGTATGTGTATATAGACCACCTGCAGGCAGCTACCCATTGTTCGAATCCGCTATGGAGGATGTTCTAAAAATTGTATGTAAAAAAAATAAAAAAGTAGTTGTGTGTGGAGACTTTAATATTGATATATTAGTTACAACTTCTTGCTCAGTACGGTTCATTAATTTATTTAAATCCTTTAATTTAGATTATGTATTTTTGGAACCTACAAGAATAACTCCATCATCGGCTACTTGCTTAGATAACATTTTTTGTGATTGTACAATAATAAATAAGTCAATCTTAAATTGTATTAGTTCAGACCATAGCGGACAACTTGCCACCATTGAGTACCATCATGACCTTCCTAAACAGAATATAATTTGCCGGCCAATCACACAAAGAAGGATTAATATATTTAAAAAAAACATTGCGAATAAACTCTCGTCATTGAATATTAACTCAGATGACACACCTGACAAAGCATACTCGACAGTTTTTAATATAATAAAATATGAATTTAATAATAATTTCAAACAAAAAAATATTGAGTGTGATAATACCAAAACAAAATTCAGTGACTGGGCCACACCAGGAATATATAAAAGTAGATTAAAGCTTTTTGAATTATACGAAGAAAAATCAACTTCCACAGATCCGGAATTTTTAAATCGTGTTAGAATGTATTCTAAAACTTTTAAGTTAGTCTGTGCTAAAGCGAAATCTATCTACATTGCTGATAAAATAAAGAATTCTTCAAACAAAATTAAGGCAACCTGGAATGTTATTAATAAAGAAACAGGCAAAATAAAATCAAATAAGCATAGTTTTTCGCTAAAAATCAATAATGTAAATGTCACTTCGGATAGTGCGATTGCCACCGTATTCGAGGATTTTTTCTCGAAGATACCGCATGTGATCACAAAAAACTTAAACGCATGCCCTCAACTAGCTATGACCATCTTAGAATCATGTGTTGATAGAAGTACCAACTCATTTAACTTTAAACCCGTTACTTGTGATCTAATTTTAAAAAGTTTCAATTCGATAAATATTAAAAAGTCAAGTGATATCTGGGGTCTTTCTACAGTTGTAGTTAAATCAATAATCAACTCAATTGCCCCCCATTTAAGTTATATTTTTAATAAATGTGTTGAAGATGGTATTTTTCCCAATCTTATGAAACATGGGAAAATAATACCGGTTTTTAAATCTGGAGATAAAAACGACCCTACAAATTTTAGACCAATATCCATCTTACCAGCCCTCAGTAAAATTTTCGAAAAAATTATCTACAACCAACTTCTATCCCATTTTTCTACAAACAAATTATTTCATGTTAATCAGTTTGGTTTTTCAAAAGGGAAAAACACCACTGATACAGGCATCGCACTTCTTAAACACATTTTTAATGCTTGGGAGGATAAGCATGATGCTATCGGTATATTCTGTGACCTCTCAAAGGCATTCGATTGTGTTGATCATAATATATTAATAAATAAACTTAGACATTATGGTGTCTCAACACAATCAGTTAGTCTTATAAAATCTTATTTATCTGAACGTAGACAAAAAGTAATTATTAATGGAATAGAGTCACCTGGAGTGCACATGACCATGGGTGTGCCCCAAGGATCAATATTAGGACCACTGCTATTTTTAATATATATCAATGATCTTCCTTATTTCACTAAAAACATGTGTGAAACGGTATTGTTTGCTGACGATACATCTTTAATTTTTAAAGTAGATAGGAGGAAAAAATGTTATGGCGACGTAAATAATACTGTTTCGCAAGTATTACACTGGTTTACATGTAATAACTTGATGCTAAACGCGAAAAAAACTAAATGTGTCAGATTTGCCTTACCTAATGTGAAACATATTCCAGCTCAAATTGTCCTAAATAAGGAAGTACTAGAACTAGTATATTCTACAACATTTCTCGGCATTACCATAGACTCTCGACTACAATGGGGTCCTCATATTGAAGCCTTGTCAGGGAGGCTCAGTTCCGCTGCTTATGCTGTTAAGAAAGTAAGGCTCTTAACTGATGTAGAAACAGCAAGATTAGTTTATTACAGCTACTTTCACAGTATAATGTCCTACGGTCTGTTGTTGTGGGGCTCAGCTGCAGATATTGAGTCAATCTTTGTATTACAGAAAAGAGCAGTTCGCGCTATTTACAACCTCAGGCCTAGGGACTCTCTTAGAGAATTGTTTAAAGAAATAAATATACTAACTGTTATTTCACAATACATTCTGGACAATATTATGTATGTTAAAAAATACTTCGATACTTTTCTTAAAAAGAGTGATGTTCACAATATTAACACAAGAAATAAGGCTAGACTGATTGTGCCTAGTTTTAGACTCAGCAAAACTGGTGGCTCGTTCATGGGTAGATGTGTAAAAATCTATAATAAAATCCCGTTAGAATTAACAGAAATGCCATACTGTAAATTAAAAACTCATGTAAAAGGTATTCTCATGAAGAAAGCATATAACAAAGTTGATGAGTATTTAAATGACAAGACTGCTTGGACATGAGTTTTTTTTTTATATTAAATATTGCAATAAGTAGAATTAAGTGCTGTCTGTAACTGTGAGTAGGAAAAAAATTATCGCGGGAGTTTCTTGCCGCTTCTTCTCCCGGGACCACTCACGGTAGGGATTTGTTGAAGCGATGGCGTTAAGTGACTTTCGAAAAGTGTTTGTAACGAACCTACTTCGAATAAATTCATTTCATTTCATTTCATCATTTGCGATCGCTACAGTTGCAAGATACCGATGTCGTCCGACACGGTCGCGCGTTGAATCGATACAGTCGCGATGTTGTAGCGCGTTAGTAGCGCGTTGGCATCGCTTCTGTAGCGCGTTGCAAATACGACTAACAAGCGTTAGTAGCGATGCTGTTGCGCGTTCATGAAACGCGCGACAGCATCGCTACAAAAAGTCGTCGTCGGCGAGGGCCCTAACGCACATGTACCATTCAAAGCGTCGTCGTCGATCCGCAACTCATGCAAAAGGAACAAGAGATAAGAACGTCATTACACATGTTTGCGTAACGCTTATCACGTAGATCCATCTCCATTTTACGTAATATTTATGAATTACGTAACGGATATGCTTCCCCGGTATGAACCTCTCATCTACATTTTACATAAAAAACGAATTTACACACGTTGCCGCTCGAATCGCAGTTTTTGGATAATTCAACTAATATTTTAAAAAAAGTATCTAAAAAAGTTATAATTTTTAAATCAACAGCAGTGATGAAAATAATTCGTTCATTCTTGTTTATATATCGAATGATTGAACTAATATAAATTGCACCGCATGAAAATCAGTACAAAGGCAAGTTTATCTTCAACAGAGGTTTCTTCCAGCCAACTAATCTGAGTGAGAAAACTAAATGTAGCGCAAAACTTCACTAGCCTCGAATGGTTAGATTGGTGTAATGGTTACGAGACTAATGAGTGTTATTTATCTATATTTATCTATACTATAATAAAACTCAACGGGCAAATTTTCTGTACATTGAATATTTTTTAAAAATTTCGATCAGGGGGCACTTCAATAACGTGTTAGAGCACAAAAATATTTTTTTTAGAATTATTGTCTGTCTGTCTGTCTGTTTGTCTGTCCGGGCATCACATGAAAACCCTTGAACGGATTTCGATTAAAATTGGTATAGTTGTTACTCTAATAATCCGGGTCATATTTTAGAACACTTTTTATCCCGGAAAATTAAAAGGTTTCCTCGGGAAACGGGATGAAAGTTTGTATAGAATATTTTTAAAACATTAATCGATTTGCTTCAAATTTGCAACAAAATGTTCCTTGCTTAAATTGATGGAATACGTATTTTTCAGTTTTTTAAAATTATGCAAAAAAAAGAAAAAAAAAATACAAATTAATGTGAATATTGCTTATTTTTCAAAACCTGCTCCTGGAGGAATCCTTTGTGATTTTGTCGTGGGTTTCAATATTTAAATTACTAAATATAAGTACTCAACATAAATTCACCGTTTTTATAATAATATACCATTATTACTATTATTTCTCCATGGGGTTCGCCTGGATAGCTACCACCCTTGAGCATGAGTCAGCCGCCAAACGACTTGTCGTGTTCCGGCTGGGGGCTTGAGAGACAGTTCTTTCTTTCTTTCTTTTTCTCTCTTTTTTGGCCGGCAACGCATCAGTGATGGCTTTGGTGTTGCTGATGTCCATGGGCGACGATATCCACTTACCATCAGGTGGATCGTCAGCTCGTTTGCCGACTACTTCCACAAAAAAAAACTACTCGTGAAGCGTTTTCAGATCAGTAATACATCACTCTCACTGTCTCGCTGTAATCCATCGCTAAATCTCCACTGTAAGATAAAGTAAGCAATAAAACAACAGAAATTGATCACATCGTAGCTCTTACTGCTGACTGCAGTAACGCCTATTTGCGACAGTCTCTGACCCTAAACAAAGTAACGGTGATCAATATCCTGAGACAGAGGTGTTGGACACTGTGGTGGTCGAGGTGGTACTTGTAGACCTGATACCCACGTCGCATTGCAACACAACCCGTGAGGCGGTCGCAGTCTATTTGCGGTAAACAATAGATTGTGCAAGCGCATTACCTGTCCAGCCATATTGACAAGGTTAAAATTAGCGAGTTAGATGACCGATCACATAGTTCATTAGAGAACCTTCATTAATTGCAGTATAATGAGTTTAGGCATGTGATCCTTTTTCTTGATCTCATTACTAAAACAAATGAGAATAATTTGATAATATGACATTGACAATATGATATTTACTGAAGTAAACATATCGTAGATAAATAGATTTTGGATATTGAGACGTGAAATTCCACATAATGCAAGCCATACTTAATATTCCCGATTTAACTTTACCGTAGAGGATAGAGGAGCAGTAGTACCGTAGAGCAGAGATAGAAGCAGCAGTTGAGTTCTAATTACAAAGTATACTACGAATATAAGTATACACATTCAACTAGCTTACTTGTAGCTGGCCACTAAGTACTAAGTACCCAAACCCAATAACTAAAATGGATACTTAATTAGGTATATATTCTGAATGTGATGAGAAGTCTCCATTTGTAAGTGACCAACTCAAGCTCACGTGCTCCGTCATTAATCTTAAGACAATGACGTCAAACGCAAAAAACATCACGAGTTTATTATGAGTTTGCTTGCTAGCCACCGCTAGCCACAATCTCTTTTGCAACACAATAATCTTATTACTTATCGACAACAACTCGAGATTGGCTACTGGTCTCCTTTTCTGTAAATATTGATCTGTCATCTCGAGATTATTTATTTTATTATAGTGATTTCATCGCGAGGAGAGCTCTTACACCTCTAATGCCTTCTATTACCCTCATTCCTTTTCATGATAGCAGGCTTTCATGATAGCTTTTTGAACTGTAATTTTCTCAAAAGAAGTAAGTATCAGACTGTAATCAGGTACTTCAGGTAATGCCAGTATTATTTATAATTAAACTTAATTCAAAAGTTGTAACAAAAAGCACAGTTTAAATTAACATCAGCCAAGGCGGCAAAAAATAAAGCCCGGACATTCAAACAAGTGAATGATATAGTTGCAAATAATAATTCAAACAATTACCACCTTTATTTTTAAGACAATAAGGCACACAGTGCAGTGATGATAAGATAATTATGATCGAAGTAAGTATATGCGTACACGAGTAGACGTAAGGTTTCAGAGTTCAAGGTGATCAGGGTTCAATAAAACAAGATTGATCAAATGGCAAAGAATTAAGGAAACTACGTCATTTTAACTGTATTCTAAGCTGTCTTTAGACATCTTAAGTTCCAAGACATTTAAAGCGCAGTTATTTTGCTTGTTTTACGACATACGTATTTCTTACAGCAACTAATCGTTTTAAAATTGATTCATCCAAAATTTCCCGCAGCTATTGGCTGTGACTGATAAGATTTACACAAAGAATTAGGGAATCAAGTAGCTGATTAAAATTAATATTTAGAATATTAATAAGGTCATCATAAAATGTTGTTTTATCAAAAGTATCGATATAACGCATCATCGTATGGAAAACTTCGTGTTTTGGTTGTCTCGTCACGAATTTATTGATACAGATCTACGTATAAGATAAAGGCCAATGGAACGGATATCGTCGGTTAGTTTAAGGATTTAAATAATTATTTATCATAACCTATTCTCCTTGTGGAAATCTAACCATGTTATGGAAATTTTCGTATAACAGATGAAACCTACAATTTCAAAGTACTGAATAAACTTGTATTGTATTGTCATTAGAGATACTAATCAATCTATCATCAGCTGTAGATTGTATTTATCATTTAGATCGATTGAGATTTCGAAAGTTGGTCCTTTTATAATAATTTTTATAATAGCTATTTACCTACCTACATGTTTTAAATTTGCGACTGGTGCCATAGCTATATGAGAAAATTATGTAAGTACATGAGCAATGAAAATTTGCCTTATTCTTCTTTTGTTTACTGGTAAATTATGTTCCATTTTTCTTTTGTTTGAATGCGATTCATTTTGTTCACACACCAACTGTTATAGTACGCCCTCACTTGTCGTCAAATATTTAAGTGCCTTCTGGAAATTATTGCTTGAATATATCTGTTAGTAGAGTAGGGATGCTGAGAATGGAATGCCATCTGCAGGATCCGTAATTTTTTCTTAAGTTTCTACATTGTAGAAATCGCAAAGATAACGTGTGCCCAAATTATTAATATAACATGAAAGGTAGTTTGTAGAAGTAGTTGCTAGGGCAACCACGGATTTGATCCTACATTCTTTTAATTCCCAAAACCTAAAACTATCCATATATTTAATATAATAATTTAGTGGAAATATGTATTCGAAGAGTAAGTACGTAGTTCTTTATTATTAATTTTAAAATAATCTTCAGCTCAACAGATAGATAAGAAATAACGCATTACACTACACTACAAGTGTGTGCAGATAAAATAATTGGGTAATGCGTAAACCATTAAAGCAAATTGCACACACTGACAGGAGAAATCGCGTCGCCAGGGGCGTGATCAATGTAGCGATACCAAATGGCATTAGGAGCGACACCAGCCACCAGCCGACAACACGCAATCACGAAATCGAATATGGGTAAGTGGAGCACTTCGAGCCGATTACGATGAAAACTTGTGTGTAGCTGTGGATATCCCAAATATTAATCCAACTTGTTACTTTCAAACATCAAGGTTACAAAAACACTGATTAAAAGAAAAGTTATAAATTACGTTCGTTTCTCGATTGTGTCACTAAGGAAGTAGTTTCCCTCTCGCATCGTTAAAAGAAATGAAGGAAAGTCAACGAGTCGACAAACGAAACCTGTCTTAAGACAGCCAATGCTGAACGCCAATAAAAAACTTAATAAACCGTAAGGATACTCGACTGGTGCAGCAGTGACAGTCGACACGAAGCCAATCATTCATACCACTAAAAGTAATTTAACCATAGCATCCGAGAAAAATGTTAATGATGTTCGCGGTTTTCAGATATCAGCGACGCTATCATTATGATTCGCATTCCTTGTTAACTCACATTCACTATTTTTTAACGAGCAATAGCTTCAGGTGTTTTATTTATTTATATCATTTGACGTTACGATCTTTTATAAATTAGATACAGTTACTATACTTATTTAAAAAAAAAAAAACTAAAATTCAAATATTTCATGTTACAGGAGTTACAATAAAGTCCGTCCGTACTAAATATTAGGTGGTTAGGCAATATTTACTCCAAAAGATTGTGTGAAAGTGTCCAATACCAAGTTGACCAAGCAAAATTAATTTCTATACCTACATATATAAAACTAATAAATATGGAATAAGTAGAACAAAGAAAATTATTTTTACGATGCATTTATTACAAACAACAGCGTTTAATATTCGCTAATTGGATTGAAATTCACCAGTGAGAAATTAAATTTGTCGAAGAAAATAGAGTTAAATCTAATGATGCATGTAAAATTTCTTAACGCAACATGAGCGAATCTAGACGAATCACTTTCATTTGTGATCGCAGACAAGCGATGGATAGGTGGGTATTTGTAATACATATATTGGTATTTTTTTCAATTGAATTCACATAGTTTTACAAGAAACGTGAGTATGATTGTTAAATTAGAACATAAAAAATCCACGTGCACATGCAAATGTTTTATTGTTAGTGATCGATAAGGAGAAAGTCATGTTAATAATTATCACACTATTTATGAACGCAAACATGGTCAAAATTGTCTAAGGATCCAACTGTATCATTCAGCATACATGTGATTCTTATCTATTCCATGTACGTAATTCTATGAAGGTTACTGTTTA
The DNA here is from genome assembly GCA_951805285.1 of Thymelicus acteon. Lineage (NCBI taxonomy): Eukaryota > Metazoa > Arthropoda > Insecta > Lepidoptera > Hesperiidae > Thymelicus > Thymelicus acteon. The sequence goes on from OX638213.1 coordinate 22,273,622, forward strand.
ATAAAACACCATCACTCGAATAAGAACGACGTTTGATCAGCGATTACCTCAGAATAACTGACGTGATTCGCAGGACATTAATTGATCGACAAACAGTCTAATCAGTCTAACAGTGTATCGTTGGATCCATCAAATTGTATCTGCGATTTTATCACGCATTGCATTAACTCATTTAGGTATCTTATCTCTGTTCAAACACCAGTATCAGCAATGAAATAATGATAGGTTGAAGCATGAGAAATTACGCTTAATGATAAAATAATTCACGTAAACAAAGAATTATGAACCGCATGTACATGGTCACCACATTCTCTTCAAAAATCCTTCAATATTGACATAACATTACCACAAGGAGTGCAAGCAACAGATAACAATACATAAAAATCGAAAATCAACAATGCTATGAAACACTAACCAACTTCAGCATTTCTAGTCCCAAAGAATCACACACACGAACTGTCAGTACAAACAAAAGCCTAATTAAGTCCTCGATTGAACAATCAAACGTCCACAGCACACACACTCACTTTTCCCAAACTAATTATTGCGGGGGAGCATTCGGAACATGAGACGAGAGTTTGTTTTTATCGCCACGCGTCCGGCAGCCCGCTGTCTCGAGGATGTTTTCAACGAGACGACGCGACGCACTGTTTCACAACACTATTGAATTCGTTATTCGAAATTTTAAACAGGAACTCGTTTGTTTTCTACTTTTTAAAAATCACTCGGACTTCGATAAGTTTATTTCACGCAAAAGAGTATCGCGACAAGTATCAACGTCGACAGTTGGCGCGGCACTGACGAAACGAAGTGGCGACTGGCGAGTAGCGAGTGGCGAGATATCGAGAATGAATCGAGGAGGCTCGCCGCCGTCGTGCCTCTCGCTCGTGCACAGCCTTTGCTACCCCCGACAGTTCATTGTTGCGACCTCACGCGCAGTCAACCTGCTGCTTTTTTGTGGCTCCAGGTGGATTTCAAATTGCACGATTTTTTTTAATTGAACAGGTATCTATGCTTTATTGAACTCATTCCAACTAATTAGTTCTAGAAAAACTCTAAACAAGATATGTGTAATTCATAACGGTTATAAAAGTACACTTTTTATTTTATGTGAAGAAGTTTGATTATTCTTTCTTTTTCAATTCTCTTCTATTATTCTCTTTCAAAATAATTGTTATGAAATGAGCACGTATGACGGATATAAAATTGAAATCATTACACAGCAACGCAATAACACTTGAATTAACAAATGAATCATGTTAAGCACAAAAGAAAATGTGGAATAAAAACAAAACACTTGCAAATATTGATACTGTTATCAAACTGTTACGATAGACGCTGCAGTCGGACAAAACTATTGCGAAGCCGGTTATTATAAAAACAAATGAATTCATTCACATAATCTATTCATCCGTTAGGAAAATTGTTTGGATATTGAAGCTGAAAAACAAATGGCCAGCACCTTCAGCGTTTGTTTCATGCATGACACACACAACTTGCCCTCAACAATATTCCAAATTGCTTTATGTTTTATCGGAATATGTTTTAAAGAATCGAGTATGTGAAGTTATAATATTGGTCGTACGAATGTAATTTAATACGGTAATTAAGCAGGCAATGAAATAATAATGTATAAAGTGCCTGTTTGTATTCAATCCCACTGTTGAGCTTTTAACTGAGGCGTACCGGGCTTATAGCTTACCAATAAAATATTTATTTATGATGGAGAGGTTAATTTAGTAATCAATTTATATTACTAATAATTTTAGAAACCCACTTTCACAATAAATGATGTATTCTGTGATACAAGTACTGTTTGAAAGAACGCAAAATGAACACAATACGATTTTTGATATTGCCGATATTGATCAACCGGCGACGATCAAGTAGCTCGTCTTTTCTTTTGTCGGCTGTTAACCTAATAATCTAAAATTAAAATTTAAAAAACCTCCGACAGTTTTATTTACACTAATAAACATAGGAAAGGACACTCTCGATTAAGTCACCTTTCAGACAAAAAAAACTAGATCAATATCGGTTTACCCGTGTGGGAGCTACGATGCCACAGACAGACACACAGATACGCAGATACACAGCTTTGTTCCCAAGATACACAGATACACAGACACGTCAAACTTATAACACCCCTCTTTTTTCATCGAGGGTTAAAAACACTTTTGGAGAAATAATAATAGTACTGACTAATCTCACACATGTCCTCATGTCCAGCCTGGTCTTGTGTTTCTTTCAGCTAAACTAAAATATCATCCACCTGATCTACCCAAGCAAAGTTCTTTCGCGAATCTAGTCAGCCAACAATCAAAATATTATATTACATTTTGGTACCCATTTAACAAAACTTCGGGTAATAACAGCAAAAGGCGGCAGCCGTAATTTGTAGTAATGTAGTAGTAGTAACAACTATCTAAGAAAATAATAACATCGGAGAGCATAAATAAATTAAGACAGTTTTACATCAAGTATCAAATACTTGTTTATTTAATCTTATATTCAAGCTTAATAATCATTACCAATATCTATGATTGTCATAATTTTAATAACTTGCTTTCTTATAAATCAAAAGAGTTAACTACTGCAAGAAAGACTGATGATACTATTGAAGAAAAGCGAAGACTAACCCGAAGAGTGAGTCCCATCGGAGCCTTATGTGAAATCATCCAGTTTTTGAGTGTGAGCTGCGTCGGCGTCGCATCGGCTTTTTGTTCAATCACCAAGTCATTAAACTTTCCCGGTGCAGCGGTAATTGATTCTGGGAACGAGCAAGTTTTCGATCGCTGCCTCGTACCGACACTACGTTCTTATTACACGTCTCGTCTGATGTAATATACTGACTCGATCTTTTTTATCGATATTCAATTAGCAAACAGGTATCCAGCAGCTACACTTTACAGAGATTACTGTTCATTGACATTTGTAGTCTAATCGAATGTACTCAGTCCTATCCTATAGAAAATTGTTCAGCAATATGTCGCTACTACGATGGAATCTCATTTAGAGGTGTCCCAACTCCCAGTGAAGAGTGGTGTCTGTCAGTCTAATTGGCTGACCGGCTCCAATATCCAAAAATCTTAAACATTTAAATGTCGTAGCGTTTTAAATATTTGACAAGAATGGCCCTCAGAGCATAACACAACACGCCTACTCAGAATCATTCATTTTTAAGTCCCGACGACTCAATAAATTTAATCCGCACATCAAAAAATATTTTCGTACATTAAAAATATGACATAATCTCGATGAACAAGTCGTATACTTGCTCAAAAAGTGGTTTTTCCTCGTATGATATTTTGTTCGGGCCCATTCATTATTATACCCGTGAAGCAAATTATCTGATACTCAAGTAAGTTTGTCCAGTACAGATTTTTAATTCGATTTAATGGTTTTAATTGCAGGTGGGCTTACCTTGTGTTTTCCATATTCAGTTTTGTTGTAATGTTAAAGGTGAGATTTTTTTACGGAGTAACATTTTAATATCGTGGGTGACCGACTTGAATGAACAAATTGTATCTTTTAACCAAACACATTTCCTATACTGTTATCGCAGAAGATAGACAATCGTATCCGTTTATACAAGGTGGCGCAATAATGAATAACTATCTATTAGTTATATCTATTGTATTATGTCTCTGAATTAGTAATTTAAGGAGTCTCGAGATCATCATTGTTAACCAAAATTGAGACCTTTGGCCCTTGTTAATGTCACCCTGTTATAAATTAGTCAATATTACAAAACGGAATTTCTTAAAATAATTATTTAAATAATTAATTCTTTATCTTCCTTCCAGTATATATTAAAAGAAGAATAGTTTCACTAACAATATAATAATGATAAACTTTAAAACCAAGGTGATTGACATCCGCAATCACGTCAGCCGTCGGCTGCAACCGATTTCGTTAATCAGCTGAATAATGATTTGTCGTGAAAACAACGCGTCTTGAAACTTCCGTTAATGCAGGTCTTTGCCAACTTTGTTTAAGCGGAACGGGATTTAACAAAGGGTTTTTGACAACAATTTCACGTACTTAATTGAGGATATTATCACCTCGACCCCGTCTAACTTTGTTGTTTCATTCTTTATTTTCCACTTTATAAAGGTCTTTATTTTCGTAACGTTACGCCTGTTTAATTTAAAATTTCAGAACCAAAATCTAAAGTAGAATTTGAAAAATTTTGACTCATTGTTATTTAGTAGAATTTTCACTTAACGAAAAGCCCTGCCTTGCCGAAAGTTCCCGGGTTCGATTGTCAATCAAAGTAGACATTTGGCTAGGCAATGAAAGATGAGTCCAGGTCATGGTTTGTGTCGTCTAATCATCCATTCTACCCGAGACATAATAATTTCTCGGTTACATTAACTTACATTAAATTATTGTAACTGGTTTTAGTAACAGCCAGGGCACATTTAGTGTTCCCACGTCAGTACAACAAGTCTTTGTAAACTTTATTGAAGCCAACACTTCTCTAAGGAGTACGGCATCGGCAGTACCAGCAATATCCATTGTAACGGTTTCAATGTAAGTACAACAAAGCTATTGACGTGCGTAACTTCCTCCGATTCAGCTGCTTCCTCCGATTGTCCCACAGCGGCCACTGCGGCCACTGCGACCACAACACCTTGACACTTCGATGACGATGTAATGCACGCTGCACACTTGACCTTCAGCGCTCTTATCAAACCGACGCTTGAAAGGCAAACATTACCAAGCGACATGTTGACAACGTTACACTAGAGCATTTTAAAGTTTTTAATTTTAGAAAAAAAAATTATTATATTAGTCATAACTACTTAATTCCAATGAATTTTAAATGCAGTCTAAATGCTTAATAAAGCGATTTTTTACGATTTTTTTCTAAAATTAATTAAAAACTAAAGTGCTGTAGTGTAAAATTGTCAACATGTCGCTTGGTAATATTTGCCTTTCAAGCGTCAAAACCGATATTTCACATCGGTTGCCGATACGTATTATACCGCTGGATTAATTTAATGTTTCATGACACTCTTTGTTGGATGTAAAGCTATGTGAATTTGCTAACAAATACCAAATAAGATAATCAACGGAAATGTTGACGTTACTAAACAAATATAAAACTACGTAAACATCAGTCGATAATGAAATTTCTTCAAATGATAACCAAATTCCCAAAAGCTATGGGTAACAAAATCGGTGCAAAGGAAACTACAGATCCATCTCAGCAGTGAAATGCAACTAAGTCCTCCGTTAGAAATAAATAGTTCTAATCCCAGTTAGCGGTAATGAGCTCACTCGTAATAAATACGACGGCACGGGGCTGGCGGCTGATGGCAACACTGCCTTCTGATCTGATAAAATATCGCCTTATCAATCATCTGAACCTGGAGTTTAGAGAACGGTAAAGTGATGGACAACTTGTAGAGAGTAATCTCTCGACGTTGAAGAGTGCCTAGTTTTTTATTTTGTTTGTTGATTGTGGCTTTGCACTACATTCAGTAAATATGCCATCTCGACAAACTATATTGTGTACGTGACTTATGCACAGCTGCATACAACCTCGCCTTAAACGACAGGGGAGCACGTTAAGTCATCTTGACACTCGAGTTATAACTTTCCATCTGAAAGTAAATCGGCTGCAATTATTTTTAATTACCTCCGCTGATAAGCCGCTACTTGCACTGCGCAAAAACGCACCGACCAAACGCTGGACGAACATGTCGCATCCATCATCTGCTTTTGTATTTATTGTTGTAAAATCGAGTATAAATAACAAATGTAACGCTTTCTGATCAAAACTCTCTGGACGTCTGTAAACGCGACGCCGCCGTTTTTCTGTCGGTGTGATTGCATGGAAAGTCACTTCTGATAGCTCCGACGGCTAGATCCAACTACCGTTTTTATGCCAGATAGGTAGGTAATTAAAACATAAATATGAATCCAGCGAGATTAACTGGTTAACTGATTACTGATTAACTAGTACAACTTCTGAATACATTATCACGATTATTATGATACAGTTATCGGGGCATACTTTGATGGAGCGCCGCGCCGCCGCGCCGGTGTCTGCCAAGTTAACTTGGGCCGAAGGTCAGTTCGGAAATTTACTTTAGAATGAGAAGCTCTTGAGCCGAGAAAATACCACTTCGTTACCACGATATCAGAAACGCCTTGAGATAAAAGTGATAACTCACTCAAACTCAGAAGATGATGCCAAGATAGAACTAAAAAGGAATAGCCCAAGACCGCGAGCTACGAATTTATATAACTTAGCCAGTTGATGCGGCATGCTGCATGCCCGCTGCACGGTGCACTCGCATTGCGAGTTTCTGTAATTGGGAAGTTTCTCTCGTTATCTCGATGTCTACAAGTGAAGCAGTCTAATGCAAAAGATAATTAGAGGAATGTTAGCTAAATGCGTATTTTCAAGTTATTACCTGCTTGTTAAGATTGTTCTATTTGTTAAACTTCTGCCGCAAACTGTATTTTTTAACAGACTTCAAAAAAAGGAAGAGGTTGCGAGGGGGCAGATCCTCGACAGTAGTAATTGTAGGTAGCTCAGGGCGGGGTAAGAGATTATTCAATTAGGAACAACTCAGATTCTTCAAGGTATAATTATTTTGCAAGGTATAAATATCCTATACAATCACTATCAAAATATTTACATAATTAGGCACTATACAAAATTTATAAAAGTAATAAAAATATCCAAAATAAAAAATATCGTACATGATTCCCGATGGGAACCCAGCTGACAGATCCTCTTCTCAAAAATCAACCTAATTGTCAATATTTAAAAATTTAGAATAAAAATGAATCTGCCAGCCAAGGAGTATTGAACTAGGTATTAGTACACCTCGTTACAATACCCCGGGCTCCCCTCAAAAAAAATCTTAATGATTTTTTTTTTAAACAGTAGAAACAAAGTATAAAGAAAGTAGGGTAAGTATAAAAAAGTATAATACAAAGAAAGTAAGAAAAGTATAGTAGTAGGTATAAAGAAAGTATCGATTTACATACGTACAAACATACATAATTTACATATTTATAAGGTGTAGGCTTATTTAACGAGTCACGACCCGCTCGTACCATAGGCTTATTTATAGAGTTGTAATCCGCTCTTTAGAAATAACCCAGAAGGCTAAGAAGTAAGTAAAGACACAGTATAAGGTAATTATACTGTGGTAAAGGTAAGACACAGTATAAGGTAATTATACTGTGGTAAAGGTAAGTAAGGGTAAGGTGTAGGCTTATTTAACGAGTCACAACCCGCTCGTACCATAGGCTTATTTAAAGAGTTGTAATCCGCTCTGTAACTATAGTAAATAATAGTAGTATTTACAGATTTACAAATTTACAGAATTAGGTAGTTCCGTTCAACAGAATTATAATTGTTACTGTGAACGTAACATTAAAATAAAATAATAGAAATTAATAACAATCAATAATAAAATTAATCGTTACTAGGCAACGACACAAAATGCCATTCTTGTGTCACAATAAATTTAAATGCAAATATGTACAAAATATAAAAATAATAAAATATGAACATGTAGGTACCTATTGTTACAATAATATACAGTATAAAAATGATTCGAATAAGGGCCGCTATGGGGAGGGGACGATAATGTCTTTTAGAATTTTGAAAACTAAAACAAATACATTAATAATATGGTAACCTTTCATTTAATTTCTCTTCTTGTCTTCCAAAAAATTTTATGTAGTCATATACAGCACCTTTTCTGCCGTCCTCGAGGTCACATACATGTATTTTGTGATCTGCTTTAGAATGTTACAGACTGTTGCGAGACATAGGTATTTATCCAATCCTTATTGGGCGCCAGTGCGAGGGGGCAGATCCTCGACAGTAGTAATTGTAGGTAGCTCAGGGCGGGGTAAGAGATTATTCAATTAGGAACAACTCAGATTCTTCAAGGTATAATTATTTTGCAAGGTATAAATATCCTATACAATCACTATCAAAATATTTACATAATTAGGCACTATACAAAATTTATAAAAGTAATAAAAATATCCAAAATAAAAAATATCGTACATGATTCCCGATGGGAACCCAGCTGACAGATCCTCTTCTCAAAAATCAACCTAATTGTCAATATTTAAAAATTTAGAATAAAAATGAATCTGCCAGCCAAGGAGTATTGAACTAGGTATTAGTACACCTCGTTACAAGGTTCTCAGTTCGACTGTATTTTTTTTTCTTTTTATGTTTGTTACCTCAAAACTTTTGACTGCGTAAACCGATTTTGATGATTCTTTTTTTTTAATGAAAGCAGGTGCTTGTCATGTGGTCCCACATAAATTTGAGCGAGATCTGATAAATAGTTTTTGAGTAATTTTAAAATCGATTATTTTTAATCGATGTTTTTCGAAAAGGTCAACTTGGACTTAAGACTGGTTGAATCGAATTTTCACTGCTTTTTAGATAAAAACTTATACCATTAAAAGAGCTTCCAACTTAAAATGTTAAGGAATATTTTTGTATGTAATATAAATACATACAGACCGACATGATTAGAGTCCGAAGATCGGCAATCGGCACGTAACTGACACTCACGGTTCTCGTTAATTGTATCTATTTGAAGCTGCCTATATTGCCGTAGTAACAGATGTGGAATCCATCGTCATGTGAAATAGAAGGGAATAATATATGTTTTTTAGGGTTCCGAAGTAAAATCAGAATCCTTATAGTTTCGTCTGTCCGTCCGTCCGTCTGTCCGAAGCAAAGCGTCGAGACCCTTAGTCCTAGAAAGTTTTAATTTGGCATGGATATACATATTTATTAAAAGTCCAGAATCGTAGAATAAAATATTGAAAAACATTTTTTTTTTCAGTAATTGGTAACGTGAGGATGATTTTTTTTTTTTCGACGCATACGGACCTCTACATTGCGCGTGGCCTGACACGCACTTGCCCGGTTTTTTTTTATGAAACGGGATTCTACAAAAAAAAAAAGTATTTTATAATCTTTATATCCATTTATGGACAACACACATTAATGGACCATTAATTGATGATAGCGTAACTTCTGATTTCTGAAAACTTTCTGACCGATTGCGATCGGAGAAAGTATACGTTTCTCTTACATAAAATTAATAATAAAGTTGCTTATAAATTTTAAACTGACCACTTCATTATTATTGTTTTAACACGAGACCACTAGATGCTTTCAAAATCTATTCTAAAATTTACTTCATTCGGGTCGAAAGCATGGCATTTCTAGAAGTTAATAATTCTGCAAGCATCGCAGCGTCAATCGCGTCGCCTTGACCGGCGTAACAACAATATTGTCAGAGGGTCAGCTCATGCAAAGTTCACTGGGACGCACCACGCACCAGGCACATCAGTGGGTGCTTCTACATTGGACGACACGCTAACGACACAATTTTATAATTCCACACTTCAGTTATTAAATATTTTCATACCGGAAACGACAACCGTAGAGGTATTTTTCTATGTTTTACTGCACGCGGTCTGATCGGAAAACAACGACACGATAATATCGCAGCAAGGCTGCCACTGGTGTAGTGACGACAGTTATATTATGTATGTGTATTGTACATACGAAAGCTTCCATGTATCTGTCCATAATACATACATCAGATGTCGTTATCGTGTCGTCCAATGAAGATGCTTCAAGAACGGTGGCAACAGTGCCCGGTGCAGAGGTCATGGCTCGCCATTCAACATTTATAAAGCCATCTGTTTGGAAACAGTAAGATACAATAAGATAATAAGATACAATTTTATCAAAGGCTAAGTCCGCGCCCGCTCCGATGACGTAGCCCGGGTCACTTCTTCCTTTCATGCAAGTGTCCAGAGTTTAGAGTACGTTACACTTACGTTACATCATGTTTTCTGTCCTTACCCTTCATGAATGTACCTAGCAGTGGCAGTATGTGACTGATCTGCGGATATCTCTCTCTAGACTCTAGAACTAGTTTGTATAAATATAGCCGCAAAATTATTAATACCAAGGCATTGTGTTGTTTTAATCAAATAAAAATAAAGAATAACGCAATGCGCAATCATGACGCCTGAATGGCTACAACCGTTGCATCAGAAAACATCCTAGGACATATTGTATTTATCAACAATCAGCGGTCCCCGGCCATTGTCATGGATCGGTCGGTTGTTGTGAAAAAATGTTTTTTAATCTTTTATTGTTGTGCTAAGTACCAACTGGAACTGTGTCACTAGCCTCATTTTTGTTAATGTTAGCTCGTTGGTGTATCTGCTTATAATGCATTCGGGGTTTTGTTGTGAATTCTTTTGCCAAACCATATTAATTCGTGATTTTTGGTATGTCAAGGCAAAGCCATTTAAATTTTAACTCACGTTAGCATCGCGCATTAAGCAGTTTTTCGACCTTCTAACAAATTTATAGTTAGATCATCTCTATCTACCACAAATCAGCGTTATATTAATTTTATTACTATAATGTGGTTACGCCTGATATGGTCCCTTATTGCTGCAGTAGGTATTTTTTTAATACCCGTACCTAGTACTTTTCGCTTATTTGGGGAAACAGATCAAAGTGTATTTTTATCGTAGGAGGTAAGTTGAGCGTGCCAATCTAACACAAGTTTATTTAATTAAAATTATTTCTTCAATATACCGTTACAAAAACATATATTTTATCGTTGAGGCGATTGAGGAGATGGAGGAGGAGATAGCGAAAGAGACTCGTTAAACAAAAGTATCAACATAATTTAGATCAACAGCATAATAGAAAGTTTTAACATAACTATATTCAGAGTTTATTAATGCAATTTTTAGAGCCGGAAACGAATCACTGAGTCTGATAAACTACAAATAAGTCTGCGATTTTGAATAAATTTCATTAAATGTATTTGCCACGTGTAGGTCTTGGTTTCTGGTATCAATAGAAGTAGTACATCATGATTCATGATGGTCTTCCGTTTGATTATCTAATATCTATTACTGAAAACGTCTTACACATTCAGCTTTCAAAGAGCACCAGCAGACAAGAGTGCGGCTCGTCAGTGTGTCCCGGGACTCCAGGGACTCGCGGGACCTCGACTCCACCTCGCACTTGCCCTGGAACAATAACATTTCGTCAAACACTGAACTTATAATTTTTGTTATCATTTCCTGATTGTTATTCTTATAATTGTGAGAGTACTAAGATGAGGTCAACATGAATAACAAAAATTGTTTGAAGCCGACATGTTGTCTAGCTAGTACTGGACGTTGATACACATCAGCATCACGCAGATATCATTAGCTACCAGAAGTATGCACGAGCACGAGCACGAGCACGAGCATGAGCACCAACACTACGAAGGTCACACACAACACATACGGCCCAATGTGGCTGTGTCGTCATCTTTTATTGCTGGTGCATGCACACACAGAACGACGTTATATTAGTGCCGTTACAATTTTAAAACAGTTATAATGGATTGGATTAGGTTTTTGTAATATGTAATACAATTGAATACAGTACACTTAGTAACCTAGGACTATTTAAAATAAACGACGAAGTAATTTAATGATACTCTTCATTAGGTATTATCTATTTTTATTATAGGTATATAACTACCTACTTATTTTTGAACTTGAAAATAAATTGTTTAATCGAAAGATTTTACGTCAAGCAATTTTACTGAATAAATGAAGAAACCTGTCCTGAAAAAATCATTACTTTCGTACACTGGCGAACGTGAATTTAACTCTATCACAAGACGCGTGAGTTCTGTCTATAAATATTATTATCAGATATCTCCAAAATTCCACAGCATGTAAAAATAACAGGGTTATAGCAAGCAAAGCTCCGTCACAATGATGAATGTGGTGGTCATTGCTTCTACATAATAATATTATTATTACGTTAACAGCCAATTTTGTTATAGTACGCAAATCTATAAACATGTAAGTAGAAGCATTATCTACCATCGTTGGTCTCTCGTAAGTCGTAATGCAATAAAGATTGGCTTAACAAGCCTCCGACCTCCTAGAACAATAACGAGCCGCTGTCGCAGGTCGCCATCTGTGGCGCCACCTAGCGGTACTGGCGGGTCACCATCACCATCACCATCTAGATCACCATCACCACACGTCTCGGTGCCCGCACCGAATGCTAAAACTGTGAAAGTGTCGTGAAAGCGCAAAGCGCGCGTCGCACTGGACCAACGTTCGGAGTTCTTACAAATGAAAACATCGAAATTGAACACTCCATTTAAAATATACATAAATTAATGTCTAATCTCTGTAAATGATTCTTTCGCTTTTTAGCATACTTCTAAGAAAATAAATTAAATTATTCAATTATCGACCCATTGACAGCATGATATTTTGAACATTGTATTAAACATCATTTAAAATATGAAATGTAATTTTTCTACTTACCTGGGTATATTATTAAATAATTGAAAATTTTCAAAGTAATTGTCATTCATATTATTTCATTAACAATTATAATTTATTAGGAATGTTGTTTCTGCATTGTCTGTCAACAGGATCCACTCAGTGGCAGCTGCATCGTTTGCAGTGTGACTTAATACTTATCACATAATTGCATATTAAGGCATAGGTAATTATAATATAATGATCCGAGTGGGTAATTATAGAATTATCGTAATTATTAATAATATTATTTATCAGGTGGCACATAGTGGTGGCTGCTTCTGACATCCTGGTCTATCTTCAAGAGATAGATCAGATGAGATTGAGATTACTCTGGACCACCCTAATGCCACAAGGATAAGAATTGTGCTAATACGGTCAAAATTAATGATACTACGAGTATATTATAATTATCGTACAAGCGGCCATTACTGAATTCAGTCCATTATTCGTCAGCCGGCCTTGGTTATTATTTATCATGCATGTCGTTTCGTGAATAAAATATTTCACAGATTATAAGTCAGCTTGCACATTTATCCACATATTTCTGCACATTAGTTATGGCACTTGCTCCAACGCTGTAAAGCAGCGATAAGCGAAAAAATCTGTGATGTAGGCAGTCTTGCAATTACACATTAGGGACAACCCTACGGTAGCCAAACCCCCTGTGGGCCCTGTGGCCTGCAAACGTGTGAGATCTATTCTATGGAGACTTCATATTTTATTCATAACGTTGTTCCCAACATTTGTACCAATTATTATCATCTCTGTGCGTATTATAGTAAACCTAAATATCAGTTTTGACTGGACTAGTTGTGGTTGCTTGTGATTTGTATTGTATTCGTCAATGCGACTCGTAAGAAAAGAAAGAGGGTATGAATGTGTGAACGTTTATCATTTAAAAATCTTTTTGCATGAAACTAAAAGGTCTTTCTCACTGATTTATTTGCTATTAAGTATCAAATTATAGTTTCTTGAGGACGACGTTTAAATCGCTGTTAATGTGACAAATTCACAAACCTACGAACAAAGAAATCGCACTCGCAATCATCGCACACGCAGGACTCGAATCTCGATTAGTACGGTAGCTGTAGACGGAGCTGCCGTCTGCCGTCTGCGATCACGATTGTTTCTGGACCATTTGCCGCAGCCTTCGGTAGCTCTACGGCTATTTCAATAATAAATTTGCGGAACAAACCGCCTCGCTTTTGTTCAACCGAACGTTACCGCTCACAATGGCATATTCTTGATTATAATGGGTTCCTGTTTCTCTACCGCTCGGTCGCTTAGCCCGTGTGTGAGGAACGAGTTACGTTCTTATTTTAGTGGCCTTATTTATTTACATATGAATTAACGTGATGGAGGTGTTCCTGGCCAACCCGGGCGTCGGGCGCTGAAGGCCACAACGATAGCAAAAGTTATGTCAAACTGAGTTCGCTGTGGGTGTAACAATTAATAATTAATCATAATAATAAATCAGAGCTGAATTGTCGTGCCGCAATCAAAAAACCCCGGAAGGCATACGTAAATAATTAGCAACTTAAGTAGAACTCATTAGCTGACATAATTATTTAGCAAACTAAGCCTAAGTCTTCAGAGATACATTGAAAGGTTGCGGAAGTACCTATGTTGTTGTCGAATCTTGTTGGGGCTCCAACACAACATAACACAATTACATTTTCATGCCATTAAAGCAACAAGGACTTCCCATTACTGCAAAGGCTGTAACGTACCGCGTATGGCGGAGTGGCGAGTGTCGCTTATTCTAAGCCTGCGATGAGAATAACTTCTACCCAACTAGGTACAGCCGGGCGGCCGGGCGGCCTCGAAATCGGCTAATCGGCTACCATAAGCCCAGAACTCTAATAAAATGTTGTTAATAACTTTCTCCCATTGTGATTGTAGTTAGCGGCAGATTGCTGGCCTTCCATATAGGGATGCAGCGCTCATACAACGTAGCTATACATATAGTACGCAGTAGGTCTCGATTGCCAGCTCATGATTTACAGCTGTCGTACGGGCGCAGTTTGACGCATATTGAGTTGCAGCACAGAATTAAATAGCAGCCACTCAGCTACAAACCATTCGCCTGAATGGTTCCTAGTTAATGATTACACCTGTTCTTCAAATGGACATTTTCTGTTGGCCCTAGCTGCTTTTCAGCTTCGTTCACAGACAGAAGTCCGTCCTTTAAGCTCTTACTAAATCTATGGGTAAACTCATGACAAACGTTACCAGACTTTTATGTGAACATGGTGAGCCGCGTATTACATCACGAGTGCTACATTGGAGCGATACAATTGATAGAGGATTGCTTTCCTGCATGCGATTCGCGTACCGACATAATTAGATTTTCAAATGTCACGCCGTTACCAAATCGGTGTAGTCGACATTCGAGTCGCGTTCGAGGAAGTGTCGTAAGGACGCGCGCTGCCAATTCGGCGCAACCAAACCAGTGAGCGATTTCTATAAACGATTGTCAAGGAACTAGCAGCTAGCAGCCAAGATAATGAATTGGGTGAATTTCCCAAGTGCATTTTTGAGACGGCGAGGTTGAAAATTAATGTGTGGAGGTAAACTACAATTATGCATAATTTTATATAGGTAGTTTAAGTAGTGATCTACATGATAGTAAAGTATTCAGATGTATTTAATACATAGATTCTTAATAAAAAAATATCTAAGACCTAAAATCTAATTCCGGTGTACTGTCCGACCTCCATTTATTTATATATTTTATAAATTAAATTTTTTTTGGTAAATAAATTTTATTAAAAAGGAATGTTTTTTAGAAATACATTAAATAACACAACTAATATATATTTACGGAGTAATTTAAGATAGTGCAACAGCTCTTAAAACATCTTTTAAAAATGTCCTACAAAAAAAAGCAATACCGGTGGCGCATTTTGTATACTTCATTACTTGTTACGACACGATTTGGAAGACACCTTACTGGTTCTCCCCGCACCGTTCAGTTGTGCTCTTGCAAACTGCGTGTTAGGATGACCGATTGGCTGCGTAATTTTCCTGCCAAACACGTAAGTACTCACTGCGGTGGCGCAAGAATACAAAATCATCCAATTCCGATGTCATGTATATTAGTAAAAGTACAAAGCAGATTATCAAGAAATTTTATGGAGGCTTCCATTAAAGGTTTTCAGCCATAATTGTGAAATAAAAGTTAACCTGTGAATAACGGTGTTCTTTAAAATTCAAGTTTTGACTCTAATTCTAAGTCCGGTGGCCTAATCTCGGTGGTTCCGGTGGCAAACCAAAGCGCATAGGGACGTGTATAGACCAGTGCCGATAATTTTTGAAACGAAAAAAATAATCGTAGGATGAAACCCATTGCAAAAGGAAGAGAATATAACGAAAATATAACCAAGTTTTTGGTTTTTTATTTTTATCTTTTACAAAAAAAAAAAAATTTCACGAAATTTGGTGAAAATGAAATGACAACTATTTTCGCAAAAAATTTTCGGATTCGAGTTTTTAATTTTTTTGTCAATCATTGTGTACAATTTTGAGCTATTTATTAACATTTACACTTTAATTAATCGAAAAACGTAAGATTCCATGTTACTTTGTTAGACAAAAAAATTACAAATCCATAAAACATAAAGATTGCAAAAAACATGCGAAAATAGTTGTCGTTTCATTGCATTTTCGGAGAACATTTACCATCGTAGTTTATAGTTAGTAGTTAGTAGTAGTAGTAGTTAGTAGTTTATAGTTTTTTATATACCATTAGAAAGTAGAGATTCCAACGAACAAAAATTTCACCAATGTTTTTAAAAAGTAGATATTTTGACGTGAGAATTTTCGATTGAAAATTAGGTTGCTTTTTTCGATATAAAGTCAAAATAAGGTGAAAAAATAAATATTTTAAATCAAAAAATTACAGTATGTTAAGGACATACAAAGCTAAGTTTTCACTAAATTTCGTGAATTTTTTTATAAAAGATTAAAATAAAAAACCAAAAACTTGGTTATTTGAATTTTTCACATTTTTGAGGTTATGTAAAAAAGTTTAAATACAAAAGTTTTAGATCTATTACCTACTATAGATTTATTACCTACGACTTTGCCATTTAACTTTTTCCATAGGACTTGTAGTGTTGCTGGAAATCGAGATAAACCGTTTTTTACCCTTAAACCCCCCCTCCCCCCTCCCGACCTCAGATCGCCCGTAAATTATTTTTCCTTTAATTTTTGTTATATCCTCTTCCTTTTGCAATGGATTTCATCCTACTATAATTTTTTTCACTTTTTACCGTTTTTGAAGCTATCGGCACTGGTCTAATAGGCCACAGAAACACAAGCGTGTCTAATCACCGCTTAAAGGAGTCCGTTCATCTAGACTCCTACTCTTCAAAATGTATCTTTAAAGTATTAAAATATGATCTTTCCTTTATTATTTCTCATTGGCATAATCAATTTCGGTGGATCAGATTCTACTACCAGTGGTCCTAATTTTGGTGGCATTTGATGATGTAATTTGAAAATATCTCCGGAACTAATAATTTTTTTTTCGATCTCTACTATGTGACTAATTATTACTACTATTTACATATTACTTATGCCAAATAAAATGTATTAGAAACAGCAGGTTTAAATTTAATCAATTTCGATGGCTCGAATTTTAATTCCGGTGGTCAATTAATCATTTCGGTGGCATTTGATAATTTCAAATGGAAATATCTCATAAACTAACAAAAATTTTTCGATGTCTAGTATATGATTAAGTAGTACTAATATTTACCTATTATTTAAGCCAAAAAAAATTATCAGAAACAGCAAATTTAAATTCGCCACTGTAATTAGGCAAAATTCGCGTTTGTTGAAATTGACCCAATTTAGCTCTTCGAATGGACAGCCGCTGTTGGCTCTAACGCCTTTACAGCCTTTACAGCTTCACGCGAACGTGGCAAAATGTACCATGTCACTTCGGTGCTCATCTTGTGGAAGCAAGAAAATAAACTGTCAATGGTGTTGGTGATTTTAATACCCACTCATCTGTTATGCCATCAAAGATTTTTAATATGAGATTCATAGTAGTAAATTATTGAACTCATTGACGAGTAAAGAAAGCCTGCAACTTTATCACTATTAGACAGAAGCCAATTTCGTGAAATGACGTCAAACGCTCGTATTCAACACTTCACTAGAGGAAAATTTCGACTAGATGAGTTTATTTCGACAAATGAATGTTAATTATATTGTTATTGTTCAAAAGATAGGTACTTGTTACTGGAACTAACTCAGAACATTTCCACATTTGTATTGTTATAAACCGTTCTTAGAACCTGTCTATATAGTTTATTGCTCAAACGGGATAGTAATGGGACTAATAAGTAGGTCATACTTCCACATTTTGTGTTCTCAAAGCTGTCTTTAACCTACTAGAGGTCCTGGGCATATTAGGGTAATGGGGCCCCTATGACTTTGTCAGAACACTATTTTGTTAGAATGAACAAAGAAAGTAGATAAGCAAGACTCTAGATTTATGCAAAAGCTAATAAACAAATTGGTATTGTAGTCAGTAATTTAAGTTCGATTTATTCGAATTAAAAAAGTTTTTCGGTAATAAATATCGATTATCGTTTAGTGATTTGGCAGGAACTAGGGGGCGCCTATCGATCACGGGCCCTGGGCACGTGCCCAGACTGCCCAGTGCGAAAGATGGGTCTGTGTGTTCTAATTTCCGTGCAAGATAAGCGATTACAGCGTGACAGCAAAATTAGCATAAAATCAGATTATAAAGTGAACCGAGGTAATGAGAGCGAGAACTGGGGTAAACGAAACGTAGGCAGTAATGTATTAAGTCACAGTGTTACGAGTACGTGTCATACATATATCTAATTACAACGATGGGAAGAACGGAAGAGGCAAGAGCGTGATTAATAAGCAACCGCGTCTGTCGAAACATTGCGTCGTTACCTCACGCGTCTGTAGACTGTAACGTAACACGGCCGGTGGCCCCTCGGCGGCCTGTGGGGCCCGAGACCTGCCGGCTGGTGCAGTGGGCTCCAGATCCTCTAACACTCAGCAGTGAGAGTGAGTTTGGTGAGATAAGTTGTACTTTTTAGAAACTAAATATTTTCCCTAAACAGTAACCATAGTACTGATTGTGACGATATTGGTGATTTGTGATTGCGCGTAGATGCTTAGACTCATACTTGTGCACGACCTCGCCGGACATTTTCCCGATGACACAAGTTGTTATTAAATTTTCACTAAAACTTTTCAGAGTTTACTACTCCTAAAAATCGATGAAAATTTATGGGTCATGTGGTTCCACTTAAATTTTATTGAGATCTGACAATGGCATCCATGAGAAAACCATATAAGTCTTAAATTTGCATTAACACATTCAGTGCTTAAACAATGGATGCAAAGTAATAGCCGGGAGCCAAAACTTTTTATGGCGAATTTTGATTAAGTAAATATGAATGTTTGAAAATATGTATGAATGTATATTTTATTATTATTATTTCTATTAAAAAAAGTCATTTTTCGGATCCGAGTCGTCGGCACACAGCATGTCGGCTGCCGAATACTCGGATCCGAAAGCTAGGGATGGCAATGGTTTATTCACTAATATCATAGATATTTATACCGTGAGTGCGTTTTTGCGTACTAATATGTCACAAGATTTTGACAACCCCGTGTTTTTTTATCCAGGATCTTGATTAAAATCATCTAAGGAAAGTAATCAAAACGAGTTTAAACTTATTTTACTTTCCTTGACCAAAATCTTGTACCATATGACACACAAACACACACAGGACTCACACACAGGCCATACTCACACTTATACATACATGATATACAGTATACAGTTCGGACGTGTCATCATGTGGTGACTTGTTATTTGAAAAAAAATTAGTAAGTAAATAACTGTTACTAATACTGTTAGAATGAAACCAATACACGTTTTCGCAAGTTACTATATTGTCAGAGTGGCCGCGCAAAACAACATTTACTCGGCTCGAAAACTGGCGCTTTATTGACTACTGCAAAAAAAACGGAACGCTTGCTCGGATCCGAGTCGGCGGCACCGCTACTATGGCCCCGCCATGCTCGGATCCGAGCAAAAAGCACTGAATGTGTTAAGTATGTGCGCGACAAATGGACGAATAACTCAATATCACGCCAACCGATTTCGACGATTCTTTTTTAATCGAAAGCAGGTGCTTGTCATGTCGTCCCACATAAATTTGAACGAGATCTGACTAGTAGTTTTTGAGTAATTTTGAAGTCGGTTATTTATTGTTTGTAAAATTTAGATTATTATAATCGTTCGTAAGCTGGAGTCGTGCGTCGGAGCTGACACACACAATTTTATTTATCTGAAACTCAAATAACATAGGTATATTTTTGAATATTGGTGTATATTTACTTTCATTTACATACTCCTAACATTTAAAAACTATCCAAAGATGTCTCGGTTAACCTACCGTTTATTTTAGATGAGAGATTTTTACATTTTAAGTGACATTTACACAAATATCAACAATAGAATAACGTCGTGGGAGAAAGTGACGGCGCGGCGCGGCGGCGGTGCGGCGGCGGTGCAGCGGTGTCACGAGGCACGAGTCACGACTCACGACACGAATTACGACCCCTGGGTCGGCGGCCGGCGGCACCCCCGCGGCCCGGCCACCCGCACTTACTCCGAGGAAACGGGAAGTGTGAGACAACCCGAACATCTTACCAGATTAAGTATCAACCAGAATTGTGCGAAGCAGCCAATCCTTCAATAGGGCTACTGCGTTATACGCGGCTAACAAAATGGATTTATGCAATTAGTGGATATTTTCCTCGCGCACTGTCTCTCTCGCACATCATCAGTTGACACTCTGCCTTTCGATCTGTAGCGATACAAGGCAGGTTTCTGATACGGTTTTTGATTAAAATAACCAGTAAACGAGAAAATGTGCCGCGTGATAAGTGGTGATACCTAGGGATACGCAAAAAGTATCGATACTTCTAGGTATCGATACTTTTGTTTCGATACCAAGTACTTTTGGTATCGATACTTTTGTTCTGATACTTTCAAGGTATCGATACTTTCTAGAAGTATCGATACTTTCCTTCGTCCATTTCCAATAAATTATTAGCTTATGAAAAATAGCAATTATTAATCGATGAAAGCTAAAAGTTTTAGCCTAAAACATGATTCGATGAATTCCCAGTCATTGCCGAGCACTTATGTGTGTTACCATTATATTTCCTTGAACTATTTTAGGAGTTTTTCTACAAGTAACCTTTACGGGTTGAATAATCTGTGTAGTGTTTTTTGTCTTTTAAACTATTTCACTTATTCAGTTTTCTGATAATTGCAGCCCTTACAAGTATTATTGCATTATTTGCACAGCATCTTCTAGTTCCTTAGTTATAGGAAAGTACTTTTCTGACAACGGTACGCTTATGACTAACTCATGTAGTATAGAGGTAAGAAGAGCCATCTCTGTGCATGAAAATTGTCCGTAAAAATGCGTCCAATAACGGGTGGCGCTGCGGTAGCCTAGGATAAATAATAAATTTTATTGAACTCAGCAAACTTCACTTCTCAGCTCCGTATACAACAGCTATGTTCATATCGCAGTTATTCCGACGCCAGCGCTATTGTCGCAGGATGATGGTAGATATTGAAATCTCTATTATCAGTATACAACTAGGCACTATTTCAACTTTCCACCCATTTGAGATGGCTCTCCTTACCCTCTGTACTCCATGGACTAACTGTCTGAAAGTTTCTTAATATATATCTACTAGTGGATACTCGGCATCCACTACGATACATTATTTTCTGATAAATATGACAGATCAGTGTTTTTGTGATAACGTGGATGCGCCATCGTTACAAATTATCTTCAAATTGTTGTATTGTAAAAGTAGAAAATCAACTTTATCAATGGACTGAATTTGCTTAATGCATTGCTTTAGTGATCTTGAACCATCTTCGAATTATTGCCTTTCAAATGAAACCATTTTGAGGGTTATACATATCGGTTGAATGGATTCAGTGTCTATAAAGGACATCCATACAAACATTTTTGTGTTATATAGTATATAATATGTGTATATAGATAGGATATTAGTGACTATTTTGTGAGACACGTTCCTGTTTGATTTTTTTTGCGAAATTTTGCAACACACAACATTCCATTCAGGTTTTTTTATAAATTTATTAATAAGTACTCGATACCTGAAGGTATCGATACTTTTGTTTCGATACTTTATTGGTATCGATACTTTTGATACGATACTGGTATCGAGTAAAGTATCGATACTTTTGAAATTTTGCGTAACCCTAGTGATACCCACACTTGGTAATCGGTAACACTAACACCAGACCCGATCCTGATGTGTGAAACCGGTGACGCCACATGCACACTAGATAATCTCCCATAAATACTAGAAACAAGATAAATTAACCTAACTAAAGCTACCTAATATACGAAATAATATGTTTGACGACCACGTAGCCTAGACCGTGGAGACTATTGCTGCGAAGCAAATATATCCGGATTCGATTCCCAGCCGGGGCAGACTAGGGCCTTGGGTTTCAGCGATGCTTTATTGTCATCTATGCTAACCACGGCGTAGTGAATCCAAAATGTAAACAGAATGTAAATGCCTGCAAAATTTTACTTTTAAATGCTTTATCAGATACCTAACTTCAGTAAACAAGCGGAAACTCACGCGGCTCATGTTGTTATCTATCTAGGATAGGCCTGAAATAGGAACTATTGTACACAAAACAATTTAAAGTTTATTTATAGCTGATTATCTTTCATTATCAGCCCTTAGCTGTCAGTCAGCCGTCAGACAGAAAGGCGTCGCCTTTAGAAGACTTTATTTAAATAGGTATTCGATAATACAATATTAAGTATGTTCAATTGTATAGGAATTGGGATTTGTGTTGACCTTCGATGTGTAATACTTATTTACTTTCTTGACCTAAAAGATTTTTAACAGAGCGAAACATGAGAAACGTTTTAAATGTTAACATCAAACATATTTTAACGTTTACTGTTAATTTAAATATAGGTCAATGTCACGATCCCGCTCGCTAATGGCACAACGTGCGAGCATAATCCGCTAAGTGGATCTTAGCAATATAATCCTCATTAGTCGTGACTGACCCACTGGGCGGTGGTTGGCCACTTGGTGGTGGGGCCACTGGGGCCACTGGGCGGAGGTCGCCTCAATGACAGCAGTTGCAGGTGCGATTGACAGAATAATTATAGACTGACGTGGTGGGGCACAATAAATATTTTCGTAAAAGATGCAGTTTTGAGGAGATGCTTAGTTCCATAATGAACCACTAGTACCTAAATGATAGCTCGGTTACTATTAATTAGAGATGGGCCGAGTACTACATTTACCGAGTAACCGAATACCGAGTATTATTCGGTTTTACTGTTACAAAACCGAGCACTCGGCCGAATAACTCGGTTCAGTTTTTACGCAGTTTGCTAGTTTAATGGCGCGAAAACAGGTTTGTACCTGTTAGCGAGTAACTCAACCAAAACGCACGAGCTGCAGATCAACTCGTGAGTCACGAAGTTGAGCTAGATGAAAATAAAGTCAATGAGCTGAAAGAGTCAAAGAGCCGAACGAGCCGTTCGAGCTGTTTAAGCCATTCGAACCGTTCGAGCTGTTCGAGCCGTTCGAGCTGAAAGAGCCGAACGAGTTCTGCGTTCGCAACTCGCGAGCCGCATTTTTATGAGACGAAAAGAAATATACCGCAAGTGTATTTCATTAAGGTTGAAATTTCAATGAAGCTTGTTGTAATTACAATACTAAAGTTGCAGATCACTATACAAATAAGGTATATTATCTTAGTCAACGCTGGCACTGTACAGGTCAGGTGCAGCAAGGCTATTCTGTTTTGTAACTCGACAGCGGAATCCGCGATGAGTGTCAAAATCCTATCTTTAGTCGTTTGAAGTTTGACACTCATCGCGGATTCCGCTGTCGAGTTACAAAACAGAATAGCCTTACAGGTACGGCTCGCAGCTCACGCGCGATCTGATTCACTCTTGAGCTGAAATGAGCCGTGACCCAGTCGAGCTGTTGTAGAGCTGCAGGTCAACAGCTTAAGTTCGTGTGAGCTGAATATTTGAACCGGTTCAGATCTGAGCAGGGTTGGAAAAAATCATAATTTTATTAAAAAATCTAAAAAAGCACGATTTAAAAAAAAATCCTAATTAATCACGATTTTTTTGATTTTTTAATTTTATTTAATTTAACTATATTTTTGCCCAAAACGGAACGCACCATTAAAGGATTGCCATGTGAATTTTTTTTCATATTTTTTTTTCTTCTATACTTCTTTAGGCGCGTTATGAAATAAATGGAAAAAATGATGGGAGTGAAATTTTGTTAATTAGTGGAAAGATTGAAATTTGTTTTTTTTTTATTTTTTTTGGATTTTTTGTATGTTGTTTTTTTAATAGTTTTTTTTTTCAATTTTTTTTTGCCCAATTTTTTTTATGTTGATTTCTGTGAAAGAAAGTGAAATTAAACATTTTTTATTAAATCATTGATTTTTATTCAAAACATCATTTGATTTAAATCATGATTCAGATCACGATTTAAATCAAAATGATTTATTCATGCCAACCCTGGATATGAGTTACACACCTCTAGTCTTTTGGTTTCTCTACGAGCTTGCGGCCATAAATTCGTACACAGCACACATAATTAATATAACAGTTTTTAAATCAAATACTCGGTCACTGGAACCGAGTTATTCGACCGAGTACGAGTACTAAATAAAAGACCGAATACGCCGAGTAACCGAGTAATAAACGAGTACTCGGCCCATCTCTACTATTAATAAATCAAATGGCATTTAACTGAAATCTCATCACTATTAAGCACTAGGTGTTCAGTAACGTTGTTTTTCGCATGGAAAGTTTGAAAATTTTCAGCAAGATATTTAGAATTTTAGGAAAAAGTCTGTTACGTTATCCACCATTGTCGAGACAGTACCTATCTTCATTCAGCTGAGGTTACCTCCATTTTATTACCTATATTGGAAAGACAAAAGTAACTTAAGGAAAACCTGAGGTAAGATCACGATTTAGTAATAGTTATTACACACATAAATTGACTGTAATTACCTGCATAATAGCAGTCGACGATTAAAAAACGATTAAAAACGAAATTTTGCGTAAAAATAATAATCCGAATGTAATTTATTGTAACTATCTATATGAATACTTGCATCCCTTCGTTAAGGTTGTTTGGAAGGACAGAAGATCATTTAAATAATGTACTTAGATATCTCGCTCGTTCAACTTTAGGTTCTCTACAATAGCTCAAGCGGGAACCGGAGAGAAACCATCGTCACTCCTGCAAAATTCGCAATCAAAGTTAGAAGTGAGAAAGAAATAAGGTTTCCTCTCATTCTGCAGGACTACTAACTATAATATGTATTCGCAATGTCATTTATTTATTAACACACCAACAGCTTACATACAATTATTACATTTGCTTAACATTACTACATCATGATCCGGTATGCTTGCCAATTACAGGCGCGTACATCATTCATAGTTTCATGTTATCTCACGAAAATTTTGACAAAATTTGTTTTTCAAAACAGGCAGTGGTATTATTGATTTTTTTTAATTATCTACTAAAAGCTAGGTACAGAAATGTGCGGTCAGTTTTTGGCTGAAACCTGAATCGTGAAAGATACGAGTATCTAGATCATTGAAGTCATCAGTAAAGTTCCATTCGTTAGTAGCTTCGTTTAAATTACAAAATGCCCCATTAGCGGTCAGTAATTACTAAACACTGATTGGTAAGTAACATATAGAAATATGTACCCTGTGTAGGCGTGTAGCTTGCTTCTGCTGTTTTAATAAAACGTAGTATAACAAGTAGTACAATCAATCAATGACACGTTTGTATGTTTGTAAACAGCGCAGCAGCAGGCAGCAGGCAGCTAGAATACTGGCTGGTGGTCGAGTGCGGAATGCGAATACATTTGTATCGATAATTGTAAACCGGCTACTTAGTGGTCATTAATCAACATTGTTCGATCCATTCCTCCACAGCGGCGTGCTACATTGTTCAGATACCGGAATATATTGTCAACACTCTTGTAAACTGCGAATTGTCAGCACATCCGCACGGGTCTGTAAATTTGTTCATCTGTTGTTGCAGTCGAGAAGAACTGGTGCAAACGTGCAAGTCTTGTGATCAGTAACCATTAACTAACCCGAACGTCTGGACTACCTTCATTGCAGTTTTGTATTAGGTGTGATCTTGGTGTCACTTGCAATACATTAATAAATCATGAAACTATCAGTAAATTAGATACCATTAAGTTATTTATTTATGCATTAACTAGCTGACCCGGCCAACTTCGTATCGCCTAACAAACTATTTTTTCTAAAATAAAAGTAGCCTATGTTACTCCTTGTTACATCAGCTATCTGCCAGTGAAAGTCCCTTCAAAATCGGTCCAGCCATTTTGGAAGCCAGCCGGAACAAACAGACAGACAGACAGACAAAAATTGTAAAAAAATGTTGTTTTGGTATATGTAGCGTGCATATATCCAAATGCACTTAGTAAAAAGCGGTTATTTTAATATTACAAACAGACACTCCAATTTTATTTATTTGTATGTATGTATGTATTTGTATAGATAATTTAGGTTCGAGTAAGTTAATTTTAAAATTTTGTTATACCTACAGGTTTCAGTAAGGTTATTCTATATTTTGTAATTACTAATTATGTACCGAATTTTAACTTGGTCTGACGAAATGAACATGTCAATGGAGATGGTTTTGTTCAATCAATAGGACATTTGATTGTACAGAACCCGTATACATTAAATTGCACACCATTAACTCATTGTAGGTATATTACGTCGCAGAAACATATCATTGTACAAAGACGTAAACAACAGTTTATCTGATATCGCACGTGATACATTGCACGGAAGTTAACATTCCATACATTGAGATGACCATTCAGCCACCGCCACTAGCCACCAGCCAGATACCACCAGTCAGCGCGACATATTGATCGCCGCAATTATAATAACAATCATCTGCCTATACACAATGATATTAAAAAAAATATATAGATACGTTATTCCCTTACAAATCAACCAAAAAAATCTGTCCCGAAAAGAGCTACAACACACACACGTTTATTTTTTGTTTCACTACACCAATCACATTCGTATAATACACGAAGGCATTTTAACGCTGTATGTCAAATGTCACTTCTGACAACAACAAAAGCGTGCGTATCGTCTTGTATTGACAGAGTGCAGAGCGACTACGAGCAGAACGGTCAATTGCCTGTTCTTATGCTCTTCATCTTCGGCGCGCTAGTGACATATCTACCTCTTTTTACACTATAATATAATTGCCTGTACACACAATGGATAGGCAAGTCATAAGTATGCATGCATTTACTTAAAGATCTACATCATCTCTTGACGTCGTATACGGTTGTACAGGAATATATAAATTAACATAACCAGACATGTACCTATGGTAACCTATGTGTGGATTATAAGTAGATTAAACGCATTGATTTTATTAATTCGCCTGACCAAGATTAACTGGCCTAGAATTCCAGTCCATGTATCTACCACTATTTAAGTGTTTTTGATCTCGGGAATAATATAATCGTAACAAACCTGTATTTGTACGTAGTATACTCAGGCCCTACTGAGTTAAGCACCGTCGAGTTGATTGTACGTGACCAAGAATTTAATTTAGATTATGCTAACAGGCTATGTTACTACAAAATGCTAGTGTATAGTTTAACATTGTATTATACATTATCATAATGTTTTGTATAATAACAAAGCAACTTAAGTCTCACATTGCCTTTACAAAGATAGAGTCATCTCCAATCCTAATACGCGATATATCTTTATTTGTACTTAATGCAGCGCCTTACGTAAGCTAGCTAGTATCAAAAGGATCTCGAGTCCGATCACGGATTACGCTAATAAATATGCAGGAAGGGTTTAATCGTTAATCATAGCCCGACGCGCAAATAGTTGGCATCGCTGACACAAGATTACTGATCCTGATACGGGTGCGAACTGCCACTGCTTCTGGTAGAGTGCGAAAGCAGAAAATGACTTGTACAATCTGGTAGTCTATTCTATTACATACAGGACAATAGTATTTGGCTATTATTTTTTATGAAGTCCCAATGTCCATGCCATCTGCAACACTTTGAATGAGTATCTAAATTTTATCAAAGGTTGAATGAAATTTAATTAAGTTCATGCATTACCCAAGTTACCTACTTATATTGAGTAAATAATATTATTTAACTACTGATGTTAAAGTTTCACTCTGGAATGTACCATCGATGTCATGGATCTGGCACCACCCTTATTGATGGTTGCCTCAATTATTACATATTATAAAGTACTCATATGTCCAAATCCTCATTCGTGAAACGTTACGATATACTGAAATAACACTTCTTTTTTAATTTACTTAATTTGAGTCCTGCGTCCATAAATTACGTGAGGTGTTTTTTTTAAATTTTCTGTCCCTCCCTCCCCCTCTGGTGAGATGTTGTGAGATTTTATTCAACCCCCTCCCCCATCCCCCCCTCTCACGTGAGATTTTTCAAAATGTGGGTTTCTTACGTAAACGCGTTGGATTGTTATTGTAAAAAGAAAAAAAAAATACTTCGTGCTTTTATTTACGACTATTTAAGACTAGTAATCAATATTGCTGAGAGTTTAATTATAAGTGTAATAAAAATTTAACTTAAGTATGTACAATCTGGATTAAATGGACCAAAATAGTATAATTTTTTTTGTTTCAATCAGAAAAAAAATTGCGTGATATTTGTCGAAACCCCCCTCTCTCCAACGTAAGATTAGATGAGATTTGACTCCACCCCCTCCCCCTCTTATACATCTCACGTAATTTATGGACGCCCCCTTACGCCATCGCGAAGATAGGAATTGAGTGGTCTCAATTCCTATCTTGTCCAAATCCTAAGAATTGAAATAAGCCAGTTCACGAAAAGTGTATCTACTAACTTATTTATTTAATTAATGTGAACTTGACACAAGGAAGAGCCCCAATGGACTATGCAAATGTCAAATAACCTTCAAGAAATAAGAAAAGAAACCAACTAAAGTACCTACTTACATTAAGATAATGATTGCGTCTCAACAAAAACGAGACAGTGAGTGAAATATGAAAAACGCTGAAAATTGTAAATTAAGTCCACCCGGTAAATATCTGCATGCAAGGTCGTAATGTTAACTGGCAAACAACGTATTTAATAATTTATACACATGGATCTTTTTCATTTACTAGGTACTAGCTCCGCGAATTCATAGAATATAATGACATCATTCTAATTTAACTTGATATTCGGTTCATCAATAATGTCACTGTGAATTCAGGCATCATTTTTCTTTGTTAAGAGAGCAAAATAAAATAAGGTTACGAATTTATCAGTATGAGTATCTACTCAAATATATAAATTATGAGTTATGACACTATGGCTGATGGTACTAGATTCATATCTATTAGGGTTGAACTGCCCTATTACCTTCTATTTCTTATTGGATCTAAAATAGCATTTTGTTACGACACAAAACGTATGTGAATCTGTGCGTGTATAAAATAAATTTTAAGTAACAGAAAATGTAAGTTTTTATTAGGTACCAGTTAGGGCAACATTTTATGTATTCTATTATTTAAGTTTTAGTATGGGAACTTGGGAAGTTGCTGTTAATTTACGATGTTGCATAATATCTGGTTTCAATAGTGCCAAGTTATCAACAAGTCTTTAACCATGTTAGTGGTCCTTCGAGCCGGATTTAAAGGGTTTGTCACCTGTTGATATGGATCGTTTCCAGTGTAAGAGAACATATCTCTTTGCGTAATCGAAAGCTAACCAGACGACTACAAACGCCCAGCATTAACTCCAGACATATTCGAATGCATCTGTCCGCCTGAACCTGTAGAGGTTGGATAGGGCCAACAGCAACTGCCTATTCCAAATGAAAAAGACAAAAAGACGAATACACACATGAGTTGCGTAAACGATCGTTTGAGCAAAATCTAGTCATATAGAATCAATACAGGAGAGCCACTGGTTACACTCGCATCATCTCATAATAATATGTATCTGAATCGGATGCTATGATAAAGATCTTTAACTATTTGTAGGTAAAATCGAGTTGATTTACACTTACGATTTAAATAAACACGTGATATTTAGCTCGACCACATCATTTGTCTGTCGTCGAACATTGAGAAACCACTTTGATGATGAGATGACATCATGCCGGTTCGGTTCGGCGGACAGCGGCGCTGTACAAATGAGTTGCCTAAGCAATGTACAATACGTACTTCGCAAATGATACATTGATCAGCTATGTTAACGAAATAAGCTTTGTTTCCTACCTTCCTAGATACATTTCGGTATATCACCCCATGAAAGCCACGAGCAATGTAAAATTTCGGAAAATTTGAATACACAACTTTCACAGCATAGATATTAAGTAACAGAGTAAAGACAAGAGGCCAATTCCTTCACATGTTTAACTCCAAAATCAAACAGTCATGGCAGCCGAGCTAAACTTATGTAACTTCTTATTTTCTCGATTACATAACATATTCGCTATTATTCGGATAACGAGCAAACTGTAATTACGATTCGTATTCGTACGTGATTATTGTTCGTCGCGACAAACACGACCATTGGAGTTGGATCCGCACACCACAGGCAGAACAGGCACACACGGCCACGGCTGGGGCCATCAAATATGTTTCAGTTCGTTGCCATCTTCGATGTTTATTATGTCTAATTAATACATTATTTATACAAATACCCCAACATTTTTACATTACGCAAAAAAATAATTTTAGTTTCAAATATCAGAAAAACGCTTACGTTCTGCTGGTTTCTCCAAAACAAATGATTTTGATATTACAGCCAACTTCATACAAGATTCGTGTAAACGATGGAATCATTGTCAGATTGTCGTGGCAAGTCGTGGTGAACTATCTATACTGATTCCATCAATCCGTTTGCATTGACGAGTACCACCATTCGACTTCGTTCGGTTCATCCCTCTTGTATCAATATTCTTGTGTGAAGACATCGGACAATATCTACGATACATCCAATACACGTTATACGTATGCAAAACCGCTGTTAGCTGTGAATGGCTGTGAGTTTTGAGCTTGAGAGTTGTGAACCATTGCGTCTACACCGTTACGTTCTATGACAAAACACGTGTCAGATTCGTTTGCATGACGATGGGATTTGCATAGCTATACCAACGCGAGTTGAATAACGGTAGGAAATGCGGAAAAGCTCTCGCGTAGTGAACGCAGAACGCACCAATGGGCCGGGAACGGCGCTGAGATGAGATTTAAATGGCCTCCCTAACTGTAAGCTACACTGCATGTCTTTCCTGATTCCCATGAATCAATTGAATACATTGAAACGATGGATGCATCGACTCGCATAACAATTTAAGTGTAGAATTGTGATTGGACGGTTGCAATATCACAAACTATTATCATTATGCTACAAGCAGTTTGTTGGATACTCTCGTTATTGGGGTTCTCCCATATCTTTTCTGGTCGACAACGCATCGGTCAGCGGGCGACGGCGGCCCTTCACCATCAGGTGACTCGTAAGCTCATTTGTCGAATATTCACATAAGAAATTAACGCTTATTAACTTATTAACTAATTATTAACAACAATATTAGCTGGTTGTACATCTTCACATTCATGTCACATTCTTGGAGTCCTCGTATGCCATATCACATCACTGGGGTAGTACTAGGTAAGGTAGCTTTATAAAATCTCACGTAGAAGCAGTCACACCATCGTTGGCACCACAGAACATCTAATAATTAGTTAGAAAGGAGTTGTGAGCGGGGCAGGCGCGCCAAGACTATGAGCAAACGTGCATACTTCACAAAAACACGCGATCGCGCTGTTTAGTGACTCGCGACCTCCAACGGAGAAAAGTACTGCGAAACACTGCGACTAAATTACGTGAAAATGCCTTCATGTGCGGTAATTACTTGCCGTGCACGAAGCCAAGTGCTTAACATAAACAAAGGAAGCGTTTCTTTTCATCGGTAAGTAAAAAAACTACGATATTTTAGTTTAAATCCTTCAAAATGTCCTTCAAATAATTCTTTTCCCAAAAAATATACATTGCGGGCTGCATGCGCTCGTCATTTTTATCACATCAGTTCGAACGCGTAATGTATTGCGTAGAAGTAGCTCTAGTGTTGGGCGTAGTAAAAGATGACATCGATATTCGATAGATTCTTTCGAAGTTATAATAAAAACAACGTTCGTAAGTAATGTGAATGTGGCCATATAAATTTAATATTTTATGCATTGAAATATAGTTTTAAAGAACATTGACGTATTTTACACGTAGTAACACTGGTTTATATTATATTTTTCAGTTAGATTTTTGGCAGGATATTGTTGTTTGAAGCAGTTACTTCTTGTTTATTATTTTGTTAAAATCTATATCTAATCTAGCGTTCATGAGTACCGTCATTGAACCTAGGTGGCATGCCTATGAGTACCGCCATTTTGAAAATCGGTAGTTGGTTTGATCACACGGTGGTTCAAATTGTTAGTGCAGCGCCAC
This sequence comes from Thymelicus acteon, assembly GCA_951805285.1. Taxonomy (NCBI): domain Eukaryota; kingdom Metazoa; phylum Arthropoda; class Insecta; order Lepidoptera; family Hesperiidae; genus Thymelicus; species Thymelicus acteon. The sequence goes on from OX638213.1 coordinate 22,305,675, forward strand.
GTTACACTAGGGGTCCTAGGTTCAAATTCCATATCTGTAAAATTTATGGAATCCACATTTTCATGTTTTATTCTAATAGAATTTAATGAATTTTAGTTTCCCGAAAGATTCAGTTATACGAGCTCAGTGGATCGCTGCAACAGGCAACCTGACTGGATTCCTACTAAATGTTATTTTTTATGTATTTAAGGTAAACCTTTATTTTACACATCTGTCGACTTTACGAAAATAAATACCGATAAAAGTTTATCGTCAGTCAATCCTTAAGCTACAGTGCCACGCCTCTCACGCACACATAACAACCCTCGTGCGTATTTGTTCATTTTCGTAGTAGTAAGCAAATGGAGGGGATCGAAACGGCGACAGCGGTTCTCGTACAAATTACGCGCTATGCCCTTTCTAACTAATTATTAGATGTTCTGTGGTTGGCACAGTATGCTAATCTTACGTTTAATAATATGCTCATCGAATGCTCAAACACTGGGTGCGAGGACGATTTTCTGCCGCATCTAGGGCTGAGACTATTTAAACAGCGCGCGGACAAATTGTAGAGAAGGTTCGTGAATTACGAATTTTTCCGATAATCATCACAACCCGTAGTGAGCTCACAGCAGTTGGTTCTCGTTTGGTTTCTCGAATAACTATGCTAAATTTTTCATCAATATTTTAGGGTGAACAATAAGCTGCATTCAGTTTCATACTAAATTCCTCTTTGTGCCACACGACGACGCAAAATGAGTACTTGTAGAATACATTTTCCGGCCGATTTTAAAACGGAGCGGGATAGTTAGTCAGACTGGTAAAAATCCTAACTGAGTTGAATACTAGACACACCTCGTTAGTGCTTACTACATTTCCTACTACAGTCTTTCTCAAGACAATACAGTCTGGTAGTCCTGAAACTTTCGGTAGTCGTATCAACGTGTCGGCAACCTATGAGCAATCTAAGATCTATAATTCATTTAAAAGTAAGTTATTACAACAGAGACTAAAAAGATTACATCCTCTTGTTGGCGCGATGTTCTCGTCCCGGTCTGTTTCTATCAGCAAGCAGTATTCCGCTGTTGCTCAATCGCCGGTAAAACACGATGTGCAGGAAGAGCTCACCTCACTCGCCTCACTCGTCTCGCCCTCTGTTATTACAAGCGTTACAAAGGAGTTACATCTATGGAGTTACATGTTCAGAACTTAGATATTCTCGAGCTGTTCGTATTACGTTTCCACGTTCGCCGCGCGCCCGCCGCCCGCATTCGCACCCGTAACACGATCGACTTTCTACGCTACTGATGTAATTTTCAGACCTTGTCAACGTTTATATTATCTCATTTGTCCTTCACTAAATCAAGGAAAAGAAAAACCAACGCACATCGTCACTACCTACACTAAATATTGTGATTAGTTGGCACTTGGCAGACGCATTCGAAACGAGCAAACGCTACTGGCATCTGTGACCAAGATTATATAATCAAATATCCAGATCGGTGGAAAAACTTTTAGATTATGTATTATGTATATGCATATTGCATATGGAAAAAAGTGAAGGGTGATTAATTAAGTTACATAAGTCTCCCTAGCCAGATGATTTTTAATGTAGTTCGGAAAAGTATTTTTTGAAGAAATGATATGGGATACTTCTACGGAAGTGTCATTAACCCCAAAACCCTTCATACAAAAATATAAGGTTGTTAACAATGATATTAAAAAAATTAACGTTATAGCCTTACAAATCAACCAAAAAATCTGTTCCGAAAAGAACTACAACACACAGACGTTTTAAATCTTTTGTTTCACTACACCAATCACATTGGTTTAATACACAATGGTATTTTGTATGTCAAAAAATTTCAAGCACATCTGACAACAACAAAAGCGTGCGTATCATCTTGTATTGACAGAGCTACTATGAGCAGAACGGTCAATTGCCTGTTCTTATGCTCTTCATCGTAGGCGCGCTAGTGACACATCTACCTCTTTTTTACATTATAATATCATTGGTTGTTAAAAACTTAATTTTGTCTGACGCAGTGAAAACCTCCATGACAAATAATTATAATTAAGTAATTCTGTAATTCTAACATCGATAAAATTAAGACGCATTTCACCTGCTAAATGACCAAATTTTAATATGAAGATGAAGATAAGTTCGTACGTTGCACCTAATCAATGCAAGCGAATAGGTACGAGATCAAAATCTAAATTTTACTAACAAAATATAACCGACTTCAAAGTTACTCTAAAACTACTTGTCAGATCTCGCTCAAAGTGGGATTACATGACAACACCAGCTTTCGATTAAAAAAAGAATCATCAAAATCGGTTTGCCCAGTCCAAAGTTCTGAGGTAACGAACATAAAAAAAAATACAGTCGAATTGAGAACTTCATCCTTTTTTTGAAGTCGGTTAAAATATCATAACTAAAAATATCATAGTAATATTAAGGCTTTAGATTGGAAAAAACAATGACATACAAGAAAATGGTATTGCAGAATATTTCCTAGCGAGCGATTCGTCATGTTATCAATGGTTATCAGCGCTGCCATCTTGGGAACTTACCGCAGATTACGATTGTTGTTCTCGACGGGCTGCTGAGATCACATGACCGTGATCTTCATATCGTTGAACCTTCAAAGTGGATTTATGTGTAACTTACCTACTTCGCATGTGTATTTGATGCAAATAAAAATAAGGCAAAATGCGCTCACATTTATGTATTAAATTGTTATCGCTTCAACAATTTATGTAAATTATATACTATTATGTCTTCTGTGGTTATAGGTAATTGGTCAACATTACAAGATCCGAATTAGAGGCGTTTCTGCACCCATCTGCTTATCGGATAAAAATTGTTTTTTTTTGAACAATTGAACTTTTGTATGAAACCAGCTCATTTCACGTGACTCACAACTCCAAAAATACGCTCGTTTGGCCTCACCCTAAGTTTCGGTTTCGGTTTCGGCCGAAACTGGAACTAAGGCCGAAGGTTCGGTTTCGGTTTCGGTTTCGGCAGAAAAACCAGTTTCGGTCGGACTCTAATAATATAAAAGTTCTTGTAGTTTTTTGCTGTTTACGATTTATGACGTATTAAAAAAACTACTTAATAGATCTTTTTCAAATCAATTTTCGTTGGAAGTTTGCATGGTAATGTACATCATATATTTTTTTTAGTTATTTTAGAAGTTACGGGGGGGGAGGGACACACATTTTACCACTTTGGAAGTGTCTCTCGCGCAAACTATTCAGTTTAGAAAAAAATGATATTAGAAATCTCAATATCATTTTTGAAGACCTATCCATAGATACACGTATGGGTTTGATGAAAAAAAAATTTTTGAGTTTCAGTTCTATGTATGGGGAACCCCTAAATTTATTGTTTTTTTTCTATTTTTGTGTAAAAATTTTAACGCGGTTTACAGAATACATCTACTTACCAAGTTTCAACAGTATAGTTCTTATAGTTTCGGAGAAAATTGGCTGTGACATACGGACGGACAGACAGACAGACAGACAGACAGACAGACATGACGAATTTATAAGGGTTCCGTTTTTTGCCATTTGGCTACGGAACCCTAAAATGTTATAAAAATATTTTTGTGTGTGTGACTGAATTAAAAAACACACGCAGGTACTTCGGTGCGGACCTCGCAAAGGCACAGACAGACGGGCGGTTCCTTTAAGAACCTATGTATGTAGATCAGCCATCAGCATCACGGACAAACAGTTGTACTATAATAGTAGCTTCATTTATTGTAATTAACAAAGAAAACTTTGGCTTCTTATACAAGCAATGAGACTGATCAGAGATCAGGTGCACTTAAGTCAACTTACTATCAGGAATCATTCATCTACATAGTTAATGCTGGCAAAGAACAGTATTATGGTTGCGACACATTTTATGGATATCTATGCTGGGAACTTTGAGGTGACCGAGTGAGGCGAGACGGGACTAGTAGGCTGAAGGCCATCATCAGCATAGATCATCAGTCAAACTGACGCGGAGAGATACAGATAAAGCTCTAGCTAGACGCTCCACGCAGTCACCCTATCTCATCTTAAATGTAAAGTTTCGAGCGTGTGAGAAATGATTTCGTAACATAAATCGTCATAAAGTTAAAGTGACACTCGCAACGAAGTCTCAATATGAGTCGTAAATGAAGCTCGACAAAGTTCACAATGGACAAGTGCCCCCCGTATTTGTTTATTAACTAATTCGGTCACTGATCTGATAAGAGACCATTGTTCTTCGTCTACAAAAGGAATGAATTCTTTGGCAACGCTCCGCTGGCATGACAATACAAATTTAATACCACGCACTCGATTATAATATTGCTGGTTCGATTTGTAAACTCGGCCTACACTACTTACTTTTCTCGGTTTCATAATTATTACAAACACAGCTGATATAATATAGTTTAGTCTATGGGTTCACCCTTTATTTTCTTTAATCTGAGGGGTTCACCTACTTTTTTCTAGAGTTACAGTTCCTTTTTATGTCTGCTACGGAGGAAAACACAACAATAATGCTATTCCAGGTGTGTAGATAGTGTACATAATATCTCTGAACAACAATATCCCCATTTTGAAGTTGGAGTTGATAATTATTGTAAACCACAGTACCCAGCACCATTTTATTAAAAAAGTGAAAACAAAAAATTGCGTTACAACTAGACAGTTAAGCCCAATGCATACGTAACGGGTTTTCCCCGTATGGGACGGGACGTGAAATTTTGGAAACATCGTTTCATAGAAAATGTATACGATAGTGCATACGCAGCGGAATCAGAAGAAAAAGAAAGAAAATGTATACAATAGTGCATACGCAGCGGAATCCCGGTAAGGATCGTGGCCGACGATGTTTTTCCCGTCCCGTTACGTATGCATTGGGCTTTAGACATAAGACATTACACACTTAAGCCCGATCATGATAACTAGGAAAATTAAATCTCACCTTCACGGAATCTTTGTCACATTGCAACATAATCACTTTTTAAATAAAACCAACTTTCACACTTGTCCTGAGTATTGGACCATTCGACCACTGCCCACCAACTGGCACCTTCTACAGACGCGAGTCATCTTGTCACACGTATCTATCGAGATAACCAAGATATTGATATGTTTAGAATATTAACTGAGCAATGTCGTCGATTCTCAAATCTCCTGCAAATGTGATCAGATGAGTGTTAGGAAATTTCGAGTTAACCTAAAAGAGTCACTCTTTTAGAGAACGCTTTTCATTAGTGAATTCTTAGACCGCAGATAAGCAGTGCTGGATTTAGGCCTAGGCCCGTGAGGCCCGGGCCTAGGGGCGCCATGATTTTGGGGGCGCCAAAATTTTCAGAACCCCAAAAACTTAGGAGTGGTAAAATGTCAGAATTGTTTTTATCTAAAATATTTTTATATATTTTCGCTTCAAATTAATAAAAAAATATAAAATATTTTAAATGTTTACCTTTTAATTTGTCGGTGCAATATGAATTCATTTCGATGTACTTTACTTTGAAAACAATAATTTTCTGATTTTTCGCAAATTCTTAATTTTTATAGCGGATAGTTTAAGATTATATACAATTTCTCAATAGCCTTTATGAATAAATTATAATTAAATTAAAAGTTTTCAACCTAACTTGTAAAAATTATTTTCGGAAATGTTGAAGCAAGAATTCTTGTTATTTCAAAATTCTATTTATCATTCAACTGAGTGTGTTTTTCGAAATATTGTGTTCCAAATGTCAGAAGGGCATATATTTTTTTCCCAATCGTTTTGCAAAAAATTTTTAAGTGAAAAAATTAAAAAAAAATCCAAAGCGAAAAATTATGTCTAATACCCCATTTACACGCGCGCGCGAGCCACGAGACAATCCGCGAGACGCGCGCATACGCGCGCGTGTGAACAGGGCGCTCGCGGACCAGACCGCGGCGCGTCTCGCGCTCGCAGGGCTCGCGTCGGGAGACTCGGGAGCGATTTTATAGGCGCGCGCCAAAGAAGCTCGCGCGAGCGCTCGCGTGGTGTTCACACGCGCGTAGGGGGCGTGGCTTACGGACGCGCCACGAGACGGTCCGCGACACGCGCGTGTAAATGAGCGGTCAAAGTATCCACACATCAAATAAAGTTTGAGATCAGTAGCAAAAGATGGATTTTTTTAATTTTACTTTTTTAAAAGAATGTTGCTTACGTAACATCTTTTTATGAAAAAGATAAGTACACTTGTTGAAATAAAAAAAAAATAATTATTAACTAGAATTGAATTTAAAAGTCCTAATGCAATATTGACTAATAAATAATTGAAAGAAAAAGAGGATTTAATTACTAACAATAAATATTATCAACATTTATTATTAAACTGTTTTTCTTTAGTATAAGATAACTCCTCCCCTGGCTCGAACACATGCGGCAATCCTTCTTGGCATGCGGAGAATTAAGTTATCCAGCATTTCTTGCGGTAACCTGTCCCATTCTTGAATAACGGTTTCCCTGATCTCTGGCACTGTCTGGGGAAGTGGCTGACGGTTCCAAATAGCTCGCTTGATAGCATCTCACGCGTGCTCTATCGGGTTTAAGTCAGGCGAGCCGGCAGGCCAGTCTAACCTGGTAATGTCGTATTCATGCAGAGCAGCGTTGATTCGTTGAGCTCGATGTGCGGGTGCATTATCGTCAACCAATACGAATCGAGGGCCATGGTTTATTTTAAATGACCTGACAATTCCATCAATAACAATGGTTTGGTACAAAGCTGCAGTCATCCAGCCACGGCGTTCTAGCACCAATCATTATACCGCCCCAAAAGGATACCGATTTCCCACCTTGTTGAACGGTTCCGGTGGCAGTTCTTTGTCTTTCAGCGTTCCTATGTCTTCTCCAGAATCGGAGACGTCGGTTGTCCGGATGAGTGTTAATTCTGGACTCGTCAACGAAGAGACAATTCCGCCAAATGTTTTCCTCGTCGTCTTCTTCATTTTGGCGGAGTCTAGCCCACTGCAATCTGCGTCACTGTCGTTGCTGTGAGTTCAGAGGTGCTCGCTAGGATCACCTCGCTCGTAATTCAACCTAGTGTAAGCAATTCCTGATGGTCTGAGTGCTAATTTCTAGTCCAGTAGCAGCTCGCAACTCAGTCAGCAATCTGATGTAACGCTTCTGAGCAGCAGTAAGAACAGTTAGCCGACCACTGCGAGGGTGATCAGCAAAGTTATCCACGCCGCGATACCTCCGTAACGTGTTCACGACACAGGATTGGACTACAGCCACTCTGCGTGCTATTTCTCTCGTAGAATGTCCTTCTTCCCCCAAAGTAACAATTCTTGCTCGTAAAACTTCTAATAATCCCCTCAGCATCTTTTTGAATGAACTCTTTCTTCGAAAAGTCAGAAAAAACGCTTGAATCAAGTTGGTCAGATTTCTGATGAACGTAAACAAGGATTTATCTCTTTTTATACCGATAAACAATTGATATTTTAAATTCTTTTGTTATTAAAAGATTTGATTTTAAATGAAGAATCTTAGAAGAAAAAGAAAAAAACGTTTTATTCTAACGTAATAAAAAAGATTTCGTATTTTCAAGTAAGTGATCTCAAACTTTATTTGATTGTGTACGCCCTTTTGGTTGTAGAAATAAAAAAATGTGCTAAAGCTAAAAGGACATTAAATTTTTTTCCTAATGGCCTGTCAAACATATTGACTGTATATACATGTTTTAGAAGCATTTATGAGAATAAATTCCAGCAACAAATCTTTCTGGAGAAAGATCTTTTTCTACCCTAAAAAGGGTGAAAAATTATTTACGTGCAAGTATGGGCCAAGGTTCAAGACAGGCTTATTGCCCTTGCGTTATTATCTATTGAAGCTCAATTAGTACAAAAACTAGATTATAAAATAATATATAGTGTAGAACCAAAGCCTGAAAGAAGAAAATGTAATAAATGATAATTTAAAAAAGTTTATTTATTTATCTCCGAGACGGTATACTCAGATTAATAATAAAAAAAACTATACACGATAATTATATATTAGCTAATAAAACGTTGTATTTAAATTAATAAAGTTTGATATGTATTTTTTTTTAATTGCTCATTTAATTTCGATATTTACCTCCTTATAGAGCAAAAAGGGCGGCATATCCTTTGGGGCCTAGGGCGACATCAAACATAAATCCGCCACTGCAGATAAGGGGCCATCCATAAATTACGTCACACGTTAGGGGTGAGGGGGGGGGTCGATGTAGCGTGACATTGTGTGACAAGGGGTAGGAGGGGGTCCTAAATTTTGTGACGTCACATTTCAAAATCGAATAATTGGTATGTATAGCTAAATATTAAAAAAAAATGGAAATAAAACTTATTTAGGAACTGCTGTTTTAATTTAATAATTTCTAGGTGTAAAATTTCATAATATGTGACGTCACACTAGGGGGGGGAGGTCTCACAAATGTGACCAGCTGTGACAAGAGGGGGGGAGGGGTCAAAAAGTCATGAAATTAGTGTGACGTAATTTATGGATGGCCCCTAATATTCATTTTGATGACCAACGTTTCTTGAACTAAGCCAGCCAGCAACACTGAAGTATTATGCTCACACCTGTTCACACCTAGTTACAAGTACTATTATTTCTTCTGTGACTATACTTCAATGGCCAGCAACAGCAACAGTTGGACAGACAAGTAGCGGATTGGTCGGTGAACAATGGTTCAGTGGGAATGTACAGAGCGCAGCCAAAGCACCCTACGATTAGGTATATTAATGGACTGCAGATTTGAGGAGACTGATAGCTGATGGCATGCAAGGTCAGGTACACTGTACATGCAAGGGTATGATTACAAAGAATACTCACGGAGGTTTCTTCACTTGTGTAAGTCTGCGCAGCGTCAGTTGGCTCGTACATTCGTATACAGTAAGAAGAAAACAGTGTTTCGCTTTCCGAACTCCTTGATGAGGGACCCCTGTATCTCCCACGAGAAACTACCCTTTTCCGCCACTATCAGTTAATCAGTCCCATACGATAATGCGATAAATTAACCCGTTTAGACTCGACAAATGAGATATTGAGGCTCTTGCACTAAGTGCTCGCCACGACAAAACGAGAAACGATAAAACGACGAAAACGACAATTTGGAATTAACGAGCTCGCGCGCCCGCCATTGCAACTTCCCGAGAACGTAGAACGGCTGTCCATAGACAACAAACCGTCTTAGATTCATTCATAATATTTTTCCTAACCATCGACAAACGTGAACATAAGGTTGTAGTGTTATTTTCAGTTTTTCAGCAACACTTCGGGTATTAATTATTAATAGGTAGGTACAATAGCTAAATTATAGCTCTATTAAAGCTATTTTATCTCACACAGAGCTTAAATCCGTTACACTAAAATTAGAAATAGGAGAACATTATTTAAATAAGCAAGAACTGATAAGGCTTTATGAGTGCGTATGCCCCGGCCCCCGGTGAAACCTCTCGGCGGCGCCGCGGCGCCGCGCCGCGCGGGCCGGTGCCGCAGTCCGCACGTATAGTCGTCGAGTAGCCCCTGTATGGCAGTGCTCGAGTGGCGATTAGCCATTATACCCGCATCCTCATAGAAAGCTACTCTCATACTCTACGAGCACGTAGTAGCAATATTGAGGTCACTATCACACAATATTTATAACATAGTTTCTCCGTCAGCGTTGAATGACAATGACCAGGTGATAATAGGTAACTTTAGATATGAAAGAACTCAATCTTTAACAGACAATTTTTAACATGCCTCCCAGTTGGATGTTGTGAACGGACAACCGTTATGGATTAGTATAACGAAGGATGCTGCGAGGGATAGCTGGCACACATAACTTGATGGTGAGTAGCATAATGATGGTGAGTAGCATACACCAGCGTCATCTATAAGGAACGTACAAGCCATGTACTTACCTAACAAAGAAATGTTACTAAGTACTGAACTACTGACTTAGATCAATCTGGAATTTTTTTTATATATATTTTCAACTATGTATTTGTAGCTATGAGTGTGTAGCGTGTGGCGTAATCGTTCTCATGCCGAACCGCCCCGTGCCAAGGGTACTGGGTTCGATTCCCGGCGAGGAGAATTTGAATGATGAGTTTGAATTTCTGTTCTCTGACTGGCTGTGTGTGTTCTTGTCTCTGTGTGTTGTCCATGGCACTCAACTCACAAGTCCCACGACACAGGAAATCCTATTGTGGGGCTATAAGTGTGTAGTGTTATTAGATATTTTGATGAAATAAATTCCTCTGTAATTTGTTTATTTATTTATTTATTTTATTTTATTTGGGAAACACACAATGTTGATAGTACAAAACTTAAAATTCATAATTTACAACACATAAATCAGTAAAGTTTCCGCTTGTCAATTGATCAGTCCCATCACCAAACCCAAAAGTAAAAAAATAACTCTGCTTCGTTTTCATCCAAACTCCAGTTTACCGTCCTAGCAATCGCTAAATCATTCACGACGTATGTTAGTATTGCATTAATGAATGAGAAAACAGGATGTGATCGTTTCTCGTCTTCTCCTTTTGCCCAGTGGGGAGCTAGCTCACTGCTTGCGCTCGCGCTACCCGCCCGGCCCTTCCCCAGTAATTATAATGGACTCGCCCACTTGACCCACATACTGCAGCACTGCACTGCAACGAGAATGCAAATTGAGCGGCGACCTGCGCATTACAAGTGCCACCTGCGACCACTAGCACTAAACACTAAGCACTAACATAACGGACTGCCGCCTACAGCCTGCAGCCTGCATCCAGCGCACCGCACGGCGCACCGCGTCCATTCCAAGCGCTGTATCGAACATTTAACGACCTAATTATGCGGTTACACGAAACGAGCCCACCCAAGTAGGTATTTAAAAATTTGCTGCATGGTCTTTAGTTATAATATTTTTCTAAATCAAAGATACTTAGCGTACAGCCGATCCTGCGAACTATTATATGTACTAAATACACCTTAGAATGTAAGTGGTAACACTAAAGCAACCTTATCCTACCTAAACATCAACGTAGCTGTACTTCCTAGCCCAATCATATATTGCAACTTATTGAAGCTACGGCAATTGTAGAATGCGCCATAAATGGCCAAGCAAGTGTCGAGTGCGAACCGCCACCGCGCCGCCGCCAGTCCCATGACTCAGAAACTTTGCCGGACACTAGGAACAAGGAAACGGCATGGGTTTGGCGCGAGAACACGTCCGGAGTCCGGACACTCCACATTTGACTGTTGTACAGCAGGGAGAAGAATGGTTCCTAGGCTATTACATATATTCTTATCTTACGTGACGCGGAGTGGGATCAATCGATAGGGTCTTTTTTACGAAAATCGATCATAGCGTAACGAAATAACTTGAATGATTCGAAAACAACATTCACTAGTCATTTATCGTGTCTTCCTTGTTTTTCCTACGAGAATCTTTAGATATCCATGAGTAGATAATGGTGACCACTCTGTCGGTGTGAGGTCCGTAGGACAACTAGGTGCCACAAAAGACATGAGCCACATGAGCCACATCCACAGATTCGTGGCGTGAAGCGGAAAAGCGCTCCTCTCGCTTCCGCGCGCGCATGCACAAAATCACAGTACGTACAGCCACTTCCCATCATAATAATTGATAACCATATCGAGAGTATGAAGACTATGAAGACGACTAATGAAGCGTTCTTAGTCTCCATGCTAACCCCCATATCCTACTAGTGTTTTATGAATGTTCGGTACATATGTAAGATAAGCGTTGAAATTTAGATTATGCTTAGAATGTTTTTAAATTGCGTTGTTGAATTAATTGTTATATACAAAAATATACTCTTTGATGAATTGTAACCGGCACCGTTCCTTCAAGCAGACTTAGCAGTTAGGAGTTTTAGGTCTTATGTATGCTCATCGGACACAGAAAGACATAGGTTCGCCCTCGCGTGGGTGGCTGGAGGCTGGGTGCACAATACGACGCAAACGACATATTGCGTTTACTTTCGTTTTCATCCGCCGCGGGGAGTGAAAGCGTAGTTATCAAACCTTGAGACTATTGACCTTTGAGGCCATCCGGCGGCGGCAGGTGCGCGACACACGGACACATCGCTACAGTAGTGTAAATAAAACCTTGAGTATTGGTAGTACAGTGAGGGTAATAGCCACCACCGGCTTTAACTATCTTCAATTCCAAGCCGACCAACAACATCTTGCTGATTATCAGACGCGACTGTACTGGAGCCACAGTTTTATTATAAATAACGCTTCCGTTTCCTCCTGGGCCGGTGGTCTCTGACCGTCATGCGTCAGGTGTAAGTACAAGCCACTTGTGAATGAAGCGCACTGTAAATTGTAATGTTTGTTTACTCTGTGCCGGCGTGTCAGGGCCGACAGGGGTCAGGGCACCCGGTTTAAGTAATATGTGGCACTCGGGGCGGACGAGCGGATGTATGACTACATTATACAGATATAGAGAAAGGAATAAATGTCGCCGTGTCGCAACTTTCGACCGGTAACTTGCGAGTATTACGAAACCGATCGCGACGCCGCCGCCCGCAGACAACCGGGCTCGGCTCTCGTCTGCATGAGACAGTGGCTGGTGGGCGGCTGGCTCTATTGTCGGCTTGCGGCGATACTGCCGAGCTGCCCGTTCTCAAACCACCAGCTACACTCAGTCCGTATAGTAAAAATAACCCACTACTCAACAGGACAAGTGGGAATAAATGATTAATCTTCTTGTTATGAAGTGAGGAGATTATAGACATACCTACGTTGTTACTAATAGCTTCTAACGTTGCCGCGTTGTTACAATAGGTTCTAGGATGTTATCATAAAAAACACAGTTTCTGCAAATTTTACAATCAGTTTATTTTGGGCGTAAATACACATTTAGTAATAAATATACTTCCATCCTAGGACAATGTAAAATGTTCTTCAAATAGGTACATTTATAGAGATTATGTACACCTAAGAAGATTAAAGTTTCAGTAATTTTAAAGTCCAAATAATTAAATGTAGTCATTACAGTCGATACATCGGTTTAACTATTTATAAATGCACCTACAGGAGCCACCTGACAGAGTAGTTCTCGATTCTGGATGGACTTTTTGACTCTTGAGGATGCCCTCATACAACGGATATGTAGAGTAAGTTTAGTACCGAGATTATAGTCACAATAGTTGTTAGTAGTAAGAACTGTTTAACAATTTTATTATAGTTATTATCGTACGATGTTTGTTTCCATTTCATATTATCACACACATACACCAGCAATAGGAACCCGTATAATGCGGGTGGCATGGACTTGAGTGGGCAAATAAACCGTGGCGCTAGTGTGTTGCCATTAAACGATTGGGTTATGAGAATATAACACACCAGTCACCATACATAATAATATTAGTCAACTCAATTAGATGAGGCAAGTTTTATTACTTACTTACCATTCATACTCACAAACTAGGTTTACAATTTTATTGTTTTGTATCAATGCACGGATTGTACATAAACAGGTCATCTGTTAACAACAGCGTCATCTGTTAACTTGGTGGGAATTCCAGCGTCCAACTCTAGTTTCATTAGTTCTTACTACTTTCATTAGTTCTATGAATACTTCCTAGATGGCGCTTTTCCACAATATTCCATGTCTCCTGCGTGTGTCACCAGCTACTATGAGCGCGGCGGATTAAACCGAGATGTTAAATGAACATGTTACCAACTTAAAACAAAATATCCAGAATTCCAGATTATACGTGCACTGAATTTTGCTAATTATAATATCAGCCATCGTTACCATACAACATTCACCTAAGCCAATGAGACAACATTTTATTCGCAGGATAACAAAACACATATAAGTAGTGCCGAATCCGCCGTCAGTGCACTAAGCAGCTGGCCGGTGCGGTGACGACAGCGGCCCCACTGGTCCACCTGGTCCCCCTGGTCCCACTGGCCACAGGCTAGCTGCGGTTGTATCGGTTGCCCCAGCCGCGGCGGTGGTCGTCCTTGTACTCGTCCATGGCGCGCAGCCGCGCCAGCTCCTCAGGGTCCTCTTCCTCCACCAGCCGCTCCTGCGGACACCAGCGGTCATCACTCATCACTTGGAACATTCACATACTGTCATACATCAGAAAACCTATTGTTTGGCACCAACTAGCGCTCCTTAGCTGTTGGCGGCCTTTCCCGCGTTTTCCAGAATAAGGAGTACTCTGTATCCACATATCGTATTCCACCTCATGATTTACCTGTATGCTGAATTTCATGAAAACCGTTCAGTATTTATTGCGTAAAAGAGTAACAGACACCCATACACATATTCACATTTATATTAGTCAGATAGATTACCTTCTGCACCTGTTCCTCCTCACCGGCATCGGCTTCCGGGTTCTGTATGGTGGCGTGCGGGATGTTGCTGGCCGACCCCGGGAACCTGCACCACACACCGTGCATGAGACACGTCACTCCACAATGTACATATATGTTCCAATATAACTCAAATTGTATTAACAGCTGGAGTGCCTCTGCTCCCCAACACGAACGGCCCTACCTACTTTTTTTACAGCGTTGAACTTGAACCGAACCATAAAAAAATTGAGACTTCTCATTGGCTATACCAACCAGAATGTAGAACTTTACTAATACCAGAATCTAACAGCTTTTTAAAGTCCACTGCTGGACATAGGCCTCCCGTCATTGGCACCACTCCAACCGGTCCCTCTGAATCCAGTGACTTTCCGCTGTTTTCTTTAGGTCATCGGTCCACCTGGTCGGGGGGCAACCTGTGTTCCTTTTACCGAACACCAGAACATACAAGGTTATTTCAAAGTAAGGTCTAGTCAAAAGTCGACCCTGTAGCCTAGTTGGTAGCGACCCTGCCTGCGAAGCAAGGGGTTCCGGGTTCGATTCCCGGCCGGGGCAGATATTTATGTGAAAGATAAACATTTGTGCTCGGGTCATGGGTGTGATTGTGATGTGTTATATGTGTCGTCCATGCCACCCGCGACACAGGTAATAACCTACTGCAGGGGTGTGAGTGTGTTAGCGTTTATTTATTTATTTAAAAGTGAAACATATATCTCTAAAATGTTACTTCTTGCTGTTATTATGCATCTATAATAACAACAATACAACAACAATACAGTAGTGTGAAAGCGGTGTAATGTAAGGTGTCAGTGTGGTAGTGTGTGTGTGTGTGCGTGTGTGCGTGTGTGTGTGTGTGCGTGTGTGCGTGTGTGCGTGTGTGCGTGTGTGTACTAACACGCCCTCCCGCACGCGGCGGTCGTAGAACTCCTCCACGGTCATGGTGGGCAGCGAGGGGTAGCCGGCGCCGAACACCGCCTTCTGCAGCGCGTCGCGCGCGATGATTACCGGCCGCAGCGGCTGCACCGGCCGGCTGCTCTCCTTGGGCCTCTTCTCTGCATCAACAAAAATAAAAAATAATTTACGTACTACACATTGTAATTAAAATAAATTGGCTGATAAAGTGTCCTCTTCCTGTTGGAATGGCCGCCATTTTCTTTATTTTTCGAAATCTTCACATCTAAATCTTCATCATATTTCAACCTGTTAAGAAATCTACACCCAAACCATCTTCATGAACCACTCCATCTACTGGTGAAAACTGTAATAAAATTCGTTTTGAGATCTTGCATTGCAGACACGAAAAAAGACTAATGATAACTTTGATACATAATGTTTTATTCCCCTTACACTTTGTTATTGTTTATTTTATATTTATCTCGTATTGTTGGATTCACAATATGTATAATACATAATGAGAAAACATAAGACATACCTGACCCATGCTTGGCCATGTACTCCAGGATAGGTTTCTCCTGCTCTATACTATTCAACTCGTCCAGTGCCTGGTTCACATAGCTGGTCAACATTGTGGTGAAGTACTCCCGCTTTGTTACGTCGTCCACGCCGGGCTCCGACATGGCTTTAGACAGAGTACTGAGCTTACTCTCTAACTCCTTCATCTCCTTGTATCTCTTGATCTTTGCTTCTCTGGATTGTACCTGAAACAAAAGTTTTGAATGTCTAGTCATTTTCATATTAATTATGAAAAATTAAAGTGAATCTAACAGATTTTCTCAAGATTACCTATGAATTTAATTAAATATTCTCATTATGGAAATTAATTGATGTTCTAAATACTCAATGTATTAAGAATATACCTATAGTTCATTTTAGTTTAATTTTCTTAACAAAAGTACTGATAACAAGTGATCTCACCATTTGAGTAATTTTAGCTTTCTCATTGAGAGGCTTGTCCGTCGCCTGGCTGGTGCTCGGCTGGGGAACCTCCACATCAGTTACTCCATAGTCCTTGCACCTTTGTAGAAAATCCCTGGAAGTACAAATCATACCGATAAATATTACAAAGGTCTGTCAAAATATTTAGTAAAAATCAGTCTGGTTGTGACCGTGATGCAAGAAGTTGGAATTTTCAATATGTGTTTGACAATTTAAAATTGCTATTGCACCAGACGTGCAGACCCACCACTGAAGTTCTATTAAAAAGAGGTTAATATTATTTAGCATGAACCAATAACAATTTCTACAAACATAAAATTGGTATCATAATAATAAATTTTTGTATACATAAACTTTATTATTTATACTTACTTAAAGTAAATTTCAGCTACATCGATATTGTCTTTGCGTGACTGTCCGCAAATCTTCAAGACGAGGGTGCCGAGCAGAGCCGGCAGCAGCAGATACTGCAAGTGCTCCGTCGGCAACTCCTCCAAACTTTCATTCCTACTGAACATTCCCGACAGGGACACCAGGTTTGTGGCCTCCTCAAACTTAGATATAGCAGTTTTGATCGTACGCTACAAAGTAATAACTGATAATATAAATGTCAGCGGTACTTCGATAAAACATTATGTTCTAAATCCCACACTATAAGACACAAAGACAATCTCTAGCCAACATCACAATGAAATTTTAAATATCTATCAAGATATATTTGATGATGTGAACTTTTAGTCATTCAAACCTTTTTTGGAGGTTATGCTTGAGTTTTGGTATATAAAAATATTCAAAGCCAGGCCTTTAACTTGATTTAATAGCCGGTTTTAGGACAATTTAGATACACTTTTTGTAAGATAATATATTATAGATTCATTATGAATTTACAGAGAGCTATCAAAATAAATTAATTCAATAAATAAATAAATAAATGCTTACACACTCACACCCCCGCAGTAGGTTTATAACTGTGTCGCGGGTAGCATGAACGACACATGTAACATATCACAATAACACCCATGACCCGAGTACAAATAAGATATTTATCTATCACTTAAATATCTGCCCCGGCGGGGAATCAAACCCAGAACCCCTCGCTTCACAGGCAGGATCGCTACCAACTAAGTTTCTCAGTGGCCATTCAGTGTCAGACATCCTAACAATAATTTGAACAATACCTGTTTTGTTTCACTGTTAGTATCTTCATTACTCTCATCTAAGGACTTGAACAACTTCATAGCGTGCTCAAATATATCTTTGAGAGACTCTTCTTCTTTTGATTGCGGTGCTGAATTTTGAGCCATTTTATTCGCATTTAAACACCAAATATGCACAAAATTATGTCCCACTAAAGTAATTTAACTGTATAACGTTCAACAGCACAAACTTGTAAACTGGTGAGTGGTGTAGAACAAAATAGAATAAAATAGAACAATCAGTTATTTCTTATTTCCAAAACATTAACAGCAGCGAAAATAAAAATAACATTTTGTTTGTGACACTTGTGAATCTTGCTTGTGTTGTGTACTTGTGTAGTGACACTGACAGCAGTGACAGGTGACATTGAGGGGTTTTTACTGATTTTGACATTTGACCTGTGTCTTTGACATTGATTGTTGATTAATTTTACAACTGTCACTGATGTTCGGTTTACACGTATTAAGTAGATAAAGTACCTGGTTAACTAAATTTTAAGTAAAATACTGCGTGTAAACGGACAATTTAGCAGTTAAAAAGTACGGAAATAAACAAGTCATTTAAATAAATAAAATAAATTCTATTTTCTGTGAAGTAGGTGGGCGGGGCTTATCATTTAACACGTTTGGTCAGGCACTTTTTAGTTAAAATTTAGTAAAATGCTTATGTAAGTAGGTAATAAACTTGTGAAGAATTGTATGAACTAAAGATCTTTACTAAATTATTACGTTTATACCCCATTTACACGCGCGCGCGAGCCACGAGACAATCCGCGAGAAGCGCGCGTGCGCGCGCGTGTGAACAGGGCGCTCGCGGACCAGACAGCGGCGCGTCTCGTGGCTCGCGGGCTCGCGGCGGGAGCGGTTTGTTAGGCGCGGCCAAAGGGGCTCGCGCGAGCGCTCGCGTGGTGTTCACACGCGCGTAGGGGGCGTGGCTTACGGACGCGCCACAAGACGATCCGCTACACGCGCGTGTAAATGAGCGGTTAGACGCGCACTAAAAATCATTTACTTAAAATTTAGTTAACTACTTAATACATCTAAACCGGACTTAAGACATAAATATACCAATAGTACAGGTCTAATCGGTTTAGTTTTTTTATTAGCTTTTTAATTTTTTTGGAAAGAAGCCTGACTTGCTGCACTATTTTCGACATATTTTTTTTGCTTTTACATTTATTTTCATTCTGTTTTTTTATATTTACCAGTTCTTATAACAGTTTATCTATTCGAGGTATAAAATCTACACAAAATTAAATAGAATATATTTTTAAAGACATTAACTGACTTTTTTTTTTAATTATTACCTTTTTTTATTTCATTTTGCTAAAAAGTTAGAAAAATGCCCTATGAATACATTGAACTAGTATTACTAGCGTATAGAACAGATACCGCGAACATTGGGGGGTGTGCATTGCAGCCGGCCGGCTGCATTTCATTCTGTCACTCGGCTGTCACTCGGCTGCGCTCATGGCGGCCGCTTGCCAAAATTGTTTATGAAAAAACTGAAAAAATGCCGTCGTGCGTATTAAGAACGTGTCACAATTGCACGACAAAAAATAAAAAAGATAATGGTATCACATAATATCATCGGTAAGAAAACAAAATATTAACTTAAATCAACTAAAACGAATTTAATTAAATTATTGTGCAATGTTCCCGCCATTTTGAATGAAAAAATCATTAGGAGCGTTTGAACTTGGCAAGCCACTAGCGTGTTAATGGAAAATATAAGCTTGCTTAGGTTGCCGTCTTGGTTCGGCAAGTGTCATACAAAGTTACTCTATGGCAAGTGTGCAAACGAGGCTTCTAGTTTGAAAAGAGAACGGAGGGCAAGCCGGCGGTGGAACACACATTTTGTTTGAGATGTCTCCTCTATGTATGTATCTCAATGTATGAATATTATTATTTTATCAATTATTATTAAATTACATGATGTTACCTACAAAATCTCATGAACATGTTTGTAGTTATCTAAATCATTTACCGAACTACAAACTCTTCAAATATGCACCCTATTTTCAATTATAAGAAGAGTAGACTTTTAAAACCAGGCTAGTGGAACATTTAAGTGTCTTACTATCAAAAATACCTTTTGCCCTTTGATAGAATAATTTTAAATGTAAGGAAACAATAAAAACATGTGCAAATTTAAATCATTTATAAAAAAACAGTAATTAATTCATAACATTTTCGAAATGACCGCTATTGGCCATTGCTATTGGCGTTAATACAGGCTAAAAACACCCACGATAGGGGAGGTAAGCTGAAAAAATATATATTTTTAATATTTTTTTCTGCTATTTTGTAATTTTAACACAGAAGAAATAATAGATGAAACTACATAATTAGGGGTTAAACTCTGCTCTATACGGCTACCATTTCTGCAATGTTTTTTTGTTGAATGCGTTTAGGTACTCAATGTGAAATGCTTTTTTATATATTTTTCGATCACAATGTTGAAGGATTAATGCGGGACTCCCGCGTCTTTTCTCTCCGACAACGCATATCTGTGATGTCTTTGGTGTTTCATGGGCAAACCTATCTATCTCCTGTCGATGGCTCCTCTGGAAGTTTGCTTTGGAGCCAAATTTCTGAAAACTCAGAAAACGAGTCAATTTTTGGAATTGGAAACCGTGTAACTATTAAGGTAAATTTTTTATCTGATGGTTCAACCAACCTCCCAGGCTACCTTCCTTCTTAAGTTTTAAGTAATGTTGATCTTTCTACTTTTGGGACAACCTGTGCATATAATAGAGCTCCATCAAACATGTTTTCCAAAACTGTCCAAAAGGCTTTCGACACTTCCGACGCCAAGAAAGTTAAGATATCCTTTGATTTACTTTTATAATAGGTAGGTATCAGCATCAGCCACACATAGATCTGCAAAAAGTCAAAAGTCAAAACTCAAAATATTTTATTCATATAGGTATCACTGATGCACTTATGCACGTCATCATTTTTTATCTACCAGCTTTTCGGAAGGGTGATTTGTCATGGAGGAGAAGAAAAGCCGCAAAGTAACTCCTCAGCATATCTTTTAAAAAATATTACAAAAAAGAAAATATTACAAAAATATTTACTTTGTCATGGAGGAGAAGAAAAGCCGTAAAGTAACTCCTCAGCATATCTTTTAAAAAATATTACAAAAAAGAAAATATTACAAAAATATTTACTTTGTCATGGAGGAGAAGAAAAGCCGTAAAGTAACTCCTCAGCACATCTTTTAAAAAATATTACAAAAAAGAAAATATTACAAAAATATTTACTAATCTGAGCGTAACTGGTTGCAGAACTGGTCATTTCCATGCATCTTTGTCATTTAAATACTCGTCTATTCTATAATATCCCTTGTCTAACAATTGTGTTTTTACACGTTTTTTGAAAGATTTGGCAAGTCACGTATTGATTTTGGAATTTTATTATAGAAATGTACACCAAGCCCCATGAAAGATCGCTGCACTTTACTTAGGCGGAACGAAGGCGTAACTAATTGATGCATTCTTCTTGTTTGGCGATTATGAATATCACAATTTTGTTTATACGCGCTTATATTCTTAGGAATAAGAACTACATTACTAAAGATATACTGGGAAGCTACTGTAAGTGCAGCTATGGGTAACTTAATACAATATAGATCTGGCTACAAAAAAAATCTCGTAGGCAGATTATTGAGCTACTTTATATCGACATAATATAGGTAGGTATATTTCTAAGAAATATAAGAAATGACTTTTAACAATATGCACCATTGTTGAGAATTGCGAAAAATGACTTAACAATTAACATAATCATGTAAAGGGCGTGATGTAGCCGAGCAAATTATGACTAACTTATTGTTATTGACATCACATACACAACCAACACCTATACAACCAGAGCCCTACCCTATAGCACAGTAAATATAGTGAATAAATAAGCCTTGCGGAGTTCCTAATGGCCTAGTGATGTTCGCGGCGCTTACTACCAAATGAAAACTATATTTCCATTGTGGAAATTGAAATCCTTAACTTTTGCATTGATTCATACGCGACGTTTGATCAAACGAAGGTCAAAATGTAGAGGGTTATCCCATTCCCTTCTAACTAGAAAAACATACGTACTATATCCAGTTCCCTTACGAGCTAGGAGTACAGGTATATACCTATTATATTCTGCAACGCCGAAGCATGGGCGTAGCCACGCGACGGTGGGGCAGGGTGGGGTGCTTGCCCCACTCTGGCTCTGAACTGTAAGCCTGTAAGGTACCTAATCAAACTTAAAAAACTTAATTATCTAGGTAGTCTAGGTACCAACTACAATTACTTATTATCTGTAAGAAAGTTTACACTCGACAGTCGTCAGTCGACCCAAAAGAATGCGATCAAAACAAAAAGTTATATATTATTTTAGACTGCTGCCCCACCCTGAGCCCATGGCTGACTACGCTGATGCGCCGAAGTCAATGACGACTAATATGAAGGCGTCCTAAATGTTTTTCGCACTGGCGCATGGCGCATACGCTCTACGCGGCTCTACTAAACTCGTCCATTGCTCTGATGCAAGTCGTAGATTCGTGAGCGCTTCAATTCTTATGCTAATAACAGAGCTATGATGTCACATTATCGCTTGTTAGCAATGCAGCGTGTTATCGCTATCGATAATGAGCGATGTGGTGACACATCGTCCCTGCACTAGTGAGCTGAGAAGAGTGCGTGGAGAAGGCTCGAGGCGGCACGAGGCGGCAGGCGGACAGTGTAGTGTGAGTCCGCAGGCAGCGGGCACGGCCGAGCGCACACGGCCAACAGCGGCGACGTCGCGACACACATGTGAGTACATTACAACTTTACACATCACTTAAACACAATACACAAACTACTCGATCATGTTCACGTACAGTGATGCAGCTCCGACGCCTCCGACAGAACGATTCTCTGCCACTTATCCAACGTTTTAATGTCATTACGTTGCCTTTGTAATTGTACGAGTATATTGCGCAGCCTGCACGAATGATTTACACTTTGCACACACAAGTGGTAACTGTGTTTGCACATTGGCACAAAGTATTAGAGTTTATAACTTTTTATTTTTTTGTCAAAGATAGAAAGACGAAGATGTTAAAACGTAATAAACGTGGAACAAGGAAAGGTTGAAGAAAAATTGCGGTTAGGGAAACTTCGGCCGCAGCTGCGCAGGTCGCTGGTCGCTGGTCGCTGGTCGCTGAGAGCGGACACAATCTTTAGGCGCGGAAGAGTGCTTGATAACTGCCTTTCCCGGTAAATTTTATCTATTCTTTTGTTTGTTTGTAATGGATAAACTCAAAAACTACTGGACCGATTTCAAAAATTCTTTCAAATAGGATGTTTTGTTTCTGAGTAACATGGGCTATATTTTACTAAGAAAAATTAGGGAAAGATACGAAAATCGACGAAAAGCGAGGGCGGTTATTAGTAAGCAATAAAAAATAGGTACCTGTTGCAATAGCTAAGTAGGTACATACTGTCTCAGAATAAAGAATAAACGTAATACATACCTAAGTATTCTGTGCGGATGCAATTTCGTGGTCAATTTCTATACCTGTTCATAGCTTGATGTATATACTTTAAAATCATATTAATTACTACACTACATATGTACATACTCGTATATGCTTTGTGGATACTGGAAAGGTGTTGGTGCGTAGGTTAGTGCGGAGCTTTTGTGTCATTTGGCCGAACTATGACGGGAAGTTAGGTCGGAAAAACCGCGCGTCTGAGAAAATTTTCTTCTATCACCGATCCTTGCGAGGGCGGCGGGCGGGGGCGCGCGGGCGGGGCGGCGGCGGGGATAGATACTTGTGTTCTTTTGTAAGTACTCCCCTTCATACTGATGCCAGTATTTCCAGTAGTTCATTTTATATATTACATACACGAGTGTCATACTGAAAGTCATGATTTGGCTCTACAAGCGATGTAGAGCGATGCGAGTGATGAGCTAAATTATAAAGTTCGACATGCAGGTCATTAGATGAGTTATGTTATGAGACATAAGTGAGAGTCTAGTTGTCTCTGAAGTCTCTAATATGTATAAACATTTTATTTACTTACTTAAATTTGAATTTTCCGCGAGAGTATACCAGCACAATGACTATAATGTAAACTTTACAAAGTTTGTTAATTACTAGCTGACCCGGCGAACTTCGTATCGCCTAAGAATGTAACTTTGGCAAAGGGAGATCTCCCGCCAGGCGAGGTGTGTTGCCTGGGAGGCGGCCGAGCCCCGACTGATCTTGTCGGAGCATTTGTATATATGCAACCGATGCAGAAAACTTCGATAGCGTGATTCAGGTTGGCGTGACGTCACCGTGTGACGCGTGTGTGCTGTCGCCACATAACAATCCGTACATACATCGGTACAGAGATCATTAAAATCGGTACAGCCGTTCTTAGCTGTTATAGTTTTTGTTTCATATCTCCTCCTTACCCTCTCCCTTTCCCTCTCCCTCTCCTGCTCCTGCTCCCTCTTCCTCTCCCGCTTGTAGAAGGGGTGTAGACCCCTCCTCGCTCCGTGTTACAATTATAACAATTAATTTTTGTTTCTAACTATAAGCTTACATATTAATTTTCACATTTCTGAGTTCAAAAATGACGAAGTATTACCCCTTAGGGGATGGATTTCGAAAAAACCGTGATACAGTTATTTTTTGTGTTTGACTATAAGTTTATACACAAATTTTAACCCTTCTTACTTCAAAACTGACGAAGTTGCCATACTAACTTGCATCCCCTTAATTAACCCTTTAGGGGATGATTTTCCAAAAAAACGTATAACCGTTAAATTTTGTTCCTAATCTTGATCTTCTTCTAATCTATTAGAGATCAATTTTCATATTTTTAACTTCAAAAATGACGAAGTTGCGTACTAAGTTCCATCCCCTAAATTAACCCTTTAATCAAATCAAATCAAATCACTCTTTCTTGGATTTAAGGGATGATATTCCAAAAAAATGTATTAAAATTAACTTTTGTTTATAACTATGAACTTACATAAAAATTTTCATGTTTATAACTCTAAAACTGCTTTCAACCGCTATTTTTACCCCTTAGTAGAGGATGAATTTCCAAAAATTCGATAGCCATGTTACTCAGGATCAGGAATAATAGCATTCTAATGGTGAAGAATTTTTTAAATCGGTTCAGTAGTTTTTGAGTTTATTCGTTACAAACATACAAAAATACGAAGCTTTCTTATTTATAATATTAGTATAGATAAAATAGTGCAAGACGACGCAATGGGTATTGTAAAGGCTCGAGGCTTTCCGTATGCCGTATGTAATTATGTAGTATCTCGGAACAAGAAGTGCTGAGACTGAGACCAGTAGACCGATAAGAAATCGGCGGTGGAAAACATGTGACTCTACAATTTTATTGTGCTCTGTGCTCTACGCGTGCTACGTGACCAGTTACATAATAAATTTTGTGTGTCGTTAACCACACACACAACATAAACCTTTAGTTAAAATTAAATTAATAACGCTACACACTCATAGCCACACACCATGGACGACACACAGACAAGAACACTTAAACCCAGACCGAGAACGGAAATTCAAACTCATCATTCAAATTTCCCTCTCGTTGGGAATCGAACCCAGGACCCTTGACACGGCGATCCGGAATGGTAGTAGGGTAAGGCCGTAGATTTTGCCACTTTTTGAAGTGAAAAAAAATCTTCAATTTTGTTTGCTTATAAAAAACAGTGTATTAGGTGGATTTTACTGAAGGTATTTTTACCAGGTTAACATCTCGTACACTCTTACACCATATTTTTAAAATGAATGTAAGTTGTACAATAAAAAAAATACAACGAGTTAGATTCGTCCATACTCCTAAATTTAACGAAAAACGTGATGTCTTTTGGCAAATCGCACCTCAAAAACTTATATTTTTTCTAATGTACATTTAATTAATTATGATATCTGAAATGTGTCAAAGTTAAGCTGCTACATCGTGCTTTTCGTGTCTTAAAAAACGTGTCCTTTATAGTTTTATTACTATTAAAACTTATGCTCCATATTTTTGCTTTTATGTTACTATTTTCTATGTTACCAAAAATTTCCCCTAAAAAGCATTGAAAATAGTTTGGTAGTATGTTGTGATTGCAATGGCAACACCAAACACTCAGGCAGCGCAATAAAAAAAAAAAAGACGCCATCTTTTCGTCTCTGGAGTCTGTCAAAGGTGCACGTGTGTGTTTCGTCAGTGAATTTTAATAGTGAATTTTGGCGATTTCTGAGGTAAATAACAGTTTTTATTGTATACTTCTCATATAGTATTATGCATTATGTATCTAATAAGAGCGTGATGATATGTCTTTGTTTAAAATTTACCTCGATGTCGAGTTATGGCTACTTATAACCTTGAAAAATCACGCTTTTACGTTACTTCTATGTAGCTTTGATGTCACTGGTAACGTTGGTTGTATGTTACGTAACGTTTTACTGTTGTAAAGGTTTGTGCATAAAGTATTTGATTATTCTTTTTATTTGCGAAGAGGAACTTTGTTAAAAATATCAACTTTTTTATTCAAAGTTTTGACTGTGTAGCTGTAGACTATGGAGTACCTAACGAATATTCTGCCATGCTATTCTGTACATAGCCGCCCCTTTTAGTGGAAATTAAAAGTAACTCTAAAAGAGGAAAAAACTACCTCAAAAAGAATGAACCTGAATCTTTCGTGCGAAACAGTTAAGAAAATCGATGCAATTTCTTAATTAAACCGAATCTAACTGTTGTGTACCACTTTTTTAAAATCTGTTTTTACTTTTTTAATGTTTAATTAATAGTATTCAGAGATTGTGTCTGCATTAAAAGTAAACTACGCGCACCTGTCCGTATTCTTCGACATTCGCGAGGATGGTCTTCTCTTTTCAGCAAATGACACACATACCTACGAAAAAATGTATTGCGACGCGGGTAGTGTGACCCTCAGCCACTATTTTAAATATTACTGTATGTGCGAATTAAAGCCCTTAAAACACATACTATCCCTATAGTTTTCTGATTAACTATAAAACAATTTAAACATTGTCACAGATGCCGCCGATGACTGCAGCTGAAAAACAAAAAAAATATCGAGATAAATTAAAAAACCAAAACCCCCAAAAATATAAAGAAATTCAAAAGAAGGCTAAAGAAAGAGCTGCACGTTATTATGCGAAAAAAAAGAGTACCTATACTGAAGAGCAAAAACAAGAATTAAGGCAAAAATGGAAGGAAGATCGGAACAAAGCAAAATATGCAAAAATGGCATCGCAAAATGAATCGGCACAAACATCAAATTCCAAGCAAGATAATAACCAATTAACCTGCCGTAATTTGCAACGCCGAATTGAATACAGGCTGAAACAAGAAACTGAACCACTGAAATTACAATTAAACAAGTTAAGTAAAGGATTCAAAGGTCTTCAGAAAAAAATAATTAGACAACAAAACAAAATAGACAAGATGCAGGCAGATTATGAAAATGTATTAACTAGATTAGTCACGGCAGAGGAAACAAAGGACTCACGACAATTAGAAGAGAAAACTCCGAGGAAAGAAGTGACAGAATTCATAAATAATACCATACCTAACAGTGAAACGGCAAAAAAAGAAGAAGTTAAGAAGAAACTATTTGAATACAATGTACTAACGAAGTCACTAAAATTAGAATTCGAAACTGCTAATAACACTGAAAAGAATTTTTTGAGAAAAGTTCTGGATACCAATATTGTCAAAAAATATAAACTGAAAACAAGGCTAAGAACCTCTCTGGGATTCAAGAGTAATTTCAAAAACTGCCGTCAGCGGAAGACAAAAACCTCTGCATTGCAAAAGAAAATTGAATGTTTTTTTAATAGAGATGATGTTAGCCGCGCCACGGCAGGCAAAAAAGAATACAGAACCTTCAAAAAAGTTACACGCCAAAAGAGGTATTTGCTAGACAAGCTAATCGTACTTCATAGAAAGTTTATCGCAGAAGTAGGCCAAATAAGTTTCAGTACTTTTAAAAAGTACCGCCCATTTTACGTACTTTCTCCAAAAATCAAGGATTGTGAGAGCTGCGCATGCAAAAAACATTCTAATATGCAATTTCTGGTGGATGAACTGAAATCCCTTAACATACTTAAAACTGACAATCTAAATGAGGTAACAACAGATTTAGTATGTGATTTTTACTCAAAAGATTGCATGTATAATAACTGTAATAAGTGTTCAGAAAATAAATTAAAAGTTGAAAACGAAGAACTGTCGGCTAAAGCAAGCTGGTTTACTTGGGTTTTAAAAGACCACGAATATGAAAAGGCAGGGGAAAAGAAGACAACTAAACTGATGATAAAAATTAAGAAAGAGGGTACTTTACAAGACTTACTTAACATATTTAATGCAGAAATGAAACAATTTAAAACACATATTTTTAATTTTTATCACCAATATAATAAATACAAAGATTGCATTAATAATTTAAAAAGTGATGAAGCATGCATCCATATAGATTTCTCAGAAAATTTCACCTGCAAATACCATAAAGAAATACAGGCAATGCATTTTATAAAAGAACAGATTACCCTTCATACGGGAGTTATTTACATTAAAGGAGAGAAGAAACCTATTTCTTTCTGTTCTATATCCGCCGATAACCAACACAATCCGGAGGCAATATGGGCCCACCTCGATCCCGTTTTTCAACACATAAAGATTAACTATCCAAACATTTTTACCATTCACTTTTTCTCTGACGGCCCAACGACCCAATACAGACAGAAAAAAAACTTTTACTTATTCAGTGAAAAAGTCTATGAATATGGGTTTAGTTACTGTACTTGGTCGTTTTTTGAGGCTGCCCATGGAAAAGGTGCCGCTGATGGTATCGGAGGGGTCATTAAACGAACTCTAGATGCCAAAATCGCTCAAGGAAAAGACATCCCAAATGCAGAAATAGCATTTGATATTTTGAAATCAGAGGACACAAGTATCAAATTATTCTATATTTCTTCTTCTAACATCAAGCCTTTAAACACAAAGCTTAGTCCTTTGCCACGAACAATGAAAATTCATCAGCTGATAACAATGGAAAAGTTAAAACTCAAATACAGAGATCTCAGCTGTTTCTGTGGGGATCCTAGAGGCAGCTGTGAATGTCATTCACCTGTATCTCATAGCTTTCTGTGTACTATTAACACAAGCGAAAAACAGCCGAATAAACAAAGCAATTTTGAACAGGAAAATGAAGCAAAAAAATCAAAAAATAGCAAGAAAACTAGACGTAGGTATATCAGCTCATCAACCGAAGAAGACGAATGTGATGATAACATTGAGTATGCGGAAAGCGATGCTTCGGTGTTTTTTTCTGATGGTTCAATAAGTCCAGATTTTAACGACGATGAAAACAATTTAACTATTGAACTTGACGAAAAAACTGGTGTTCTGAGGCCAAAAATTGATCCAAACAAGAAAGTGACTGTACTATCGACAATAATTTTAAAGAAACCTAGTGGTGAAAATGATACAAAACAAGAAAGGAAAAGAAAAATAATTTGTGAAAATAAAGATTTAATGCCTAAAAGATTTTGCGAAACTACGAAACATGTTATTGGGAAAGATGATGTGACAATTTTGTCACAAATAAGAAAAAAACCGGAAAATATTGCGAGTCATGATTTAAGAGAGAGCAATTTATTTGGAAAAGAAGTCCCCGTAATGAAAATAAGAAGTAATGACAGTAACAAAATAAAGACTGATAATAGAAAAATAGATGAGAACAAGGAAAACAAAAACGATACCAAAAAAGAGATCGAAAAGACTTTGATAGAGAAGTTCGTAATGGCAGAAAAACACAAAGTTGAGACTGAATGTACTAAGAAAGATGAAAGCATTGAAATTCTAAATGTTATCGGAGAAGAAGAGATAAAAGTACCTGAAGAAAATAAAAACAATGATACAATTAAGACTGAATATAAGAAACAACATGAAAGCATGAGAGGACAAAATAATACTGGTGATGATCTACAAAACGCAGATAAATATAAAGAAACTGATAAAACAGAATCAGATGAAATAAACAAATCTGAGAATTTAAAAGAAGATCAAAGTGACAAGGAATCGAATCTAAATAAAGAAGAAAGAAAAATGACAATTGAGAGTGAAGAAAATACGCAGAACTTTATTTTAAACATAAATGATAGTATTATAGTTAGATATTTTCAACGAAACACGTGGAAATATTTTGTAGGATTTGTTGAGAATATAGAATTTAAGGACGGAGAAAATTATTATAAGGTAAAATTTTTGAAAACTGTCAAGGATATCAAATCTGATTCTGTAAAGTTTGTAGTCCAAAGAAAAGTAGATGTTGATATAGTGACCAATATTTCTATCGTCAAAAAGGTAAATTTGTTTCAACGGGAGGAAGCCTCAAAAGAATATTACCTGAGTACTGATTTCGATATGGTTTATTTTAGTTGAATATTATTTTATAAGGTAAGGTAAGGTAAGGACCTCTTAAGTAGCTAGGTTAGAGAGAATGATGTAGCTTTTTTATTTTATATGTTATTTTATTTTACTACGAGTTTTTGTTAATCCTGCGATTTAACAAAATAATTACCTACTCATATTTCTTTTAAAGTAAAAATGTTTTAATGGCTATATTTCTTATGATCAGTTTTTTGTTAAGGATTACTTCATGTGAATTTTAAAAGAAAAATTCATACCAATATTAATTCGATTCCTAGTAATGTACCTACTGTTTAAAAAAATAGATAACGCGAATGTTTCTAAAAACTTAGAGAAAGACTAGGTATAGTGTTCATATACCTAAGTATGTACTTATATTGTTCTAATAATTGTGAATAAAAATTAGCTGATCTCATTAAGTGCTTATTTTCTATATTAATAATAATGTTATTTAGTTTTTTTTTTTGTCTTTGATAAAAGAGTTTTTGTATGTCAAAGATGTTGTTCTAATTTTTGTGATTTAAAATTTGCTGATCTCATTGATAACTTATTTTTAGGTTTAAACATAATAATGTATGTTATTTTTTTGTTTTGTTAGAAGAGTTTTTGTATGTCTAAGATATTGTTCTAATTTTTGTGATTTAAAATTTGCTGATCTCATTGTGTAGCTTATTTTCTAGGTTTAAACATATTATAATGTGCCTCCTTAATTTTTTGTTTTTGATAGAAGAATGTTTGAGAAACTATAGAGTGTCATAGGACATTAAATAATTTTGTTATTTCACTTTTAACGTAGTATTATTTTCCTGATAATATTGCTTTATTTGGTTAACTTTGCTGGATTTTATGGTTGTGTAATATTTCTAAACTAAACTAAAAATTCTAAACTGTTGATATTTTTAAACATTTTTAGCCTCATCTTCTTGCAATTAACAACTTTTTTATGTGCTTTGCTTAAATGCGTTGAAACTTCTTCCTTTATGAAGTCGGCTAAAATAGCGCATTATGTTATCGCCCTTAGAAACATTATGCGTTATTTTCGCGTTACTTATACGTTACCGTAACATAGAAGTGTCTTGTTACTCTATGTTACAAAGTGGCAAAATCTACGGCCTTACCCAGTAGCTATACCGTTTTTTAATTTCGCAAACTTAAGGGCTTGTTTCATAATCTTCAAGTAAGTCCGAAGTAAGCTATTCGTTGGTTAAGTTGACATTTCGTATATGTAAAATGACACTTTAACGTCACTTTAACCGGCGAATAGCTTATTCAGGACTCTACTTGAAAATTGTAAAACTAGCCCTAAGTGACGTTTCCTGTGTTGCACGATTTTATTACTTTTCAAATAGTGATGTACCACAATCGGAAAGGTATTTACGATCTATGATTGTTTTCCGATATTTGTGTCTGAAATAAATACAAATGGCAATTAAAAATAAAAGGCAGATAATTTTATACAATAATTATTTATTCAGACTCTAACTCAGAACTATAAGAGGCCTCTGAATCGCTACGAACTTTTATTATAAAATGTCCGACCATGTTGTCGATGACATGGCCTAAATTACACATTTCATTTTCTATTTTTATTACGTGTGATATGCAGTCACTCCATCGCTGCGGTGTCTGTAGCAGAAGTCCTTTTTAAATAATTTCTCGACTTCAGTCATTTTAAAAAAATTATTATTTTCGCTACGTGCCTAAAATAAATTAATAATGAAGGGCAAACTTAACCCTGCCTGTGATTAGTTCAAAATGGTCATTCAAATTGATTGCAATTCAATCCTTGGTTGGCACTAATAAAAAAAATGGGATGCAATTTTAAATAAAAAGATATGTCGGTAAATACAATAATTTTATTCATATTTATTAATTGAGGATTAAATTTAATTACAATAAAGTTAACCGCTAAAAAAATTAAATAACTTACGATTCAAAGAACCAGAATCCTGGTGCGTCTCTAGCCATAAACAATTGGCAAACATTATTTTAGCTTTTGACATTAGCGCCTGTCAAATCGGTTGGCACTTGGCGGAATTAAGTAGAATTATTAAGTACTTATCTATTCTTTGATTTCTGTGGGCAAACCAAATACCAATGATCTTATATTAAAAGAGGGGGCAAACGTAGTCGGAAATCGGAGCGGCAAGTAAGACGCAACTCCACGTGTTCATGGTGTGCAACACGGCGCGGGCGCTCGGACGGAGCGGAAGTAAAATAATACGGCGGGCGACCTCGGCCAATGCAATATTGCATATTCTGCAACGTGCTGTCATGGACGCGACCGGTGACCCAGCAGATCTTGACAAACGGCATTGTAGATTTGTAGTACAACTACTTATTGTAAATACTATTATTTCTTCTGTGAATCATCACAGGAATGTAGAGCATTGTCGTAAAAGTTACCTACCTACTTCATGAAGTTTCTTGTTTTGTCTACATTATTACGGCAATCGTGAATCGCGTCGTGATGGTTTCCATCACCAACTATTATATTATACAGAAAATATCGTCCAAGATGTTGTGATCCAGTTGTCAGCGTGTCCTTTCACGGAGAACATCATCGGTTGCTCTATTTCCTGAAACATGTAGGTAAATTACTTGATGCATACATTAATGTCGTCTGACACGTTCATAGCACGATCACGAGCGACCAGCGTGACCACTTTTAGTAGATTTCTACTTTTTTAGTAAATTTGAAGCAAATAAGACGATAATCTAGATTAGGATAAAATGTCTTAGGGGGCGTCCATAAATTACGTGAGATGTTTTTTAAATTTTCTGTCCCTCCCTTCCCCCCTGGGCCCTGTTTAATAAACGTTACAATTCGACAATTTTGTAAATAAGTGACATATTTGTTAAGTTGTATGACAATTGCTGTTTAATAAACCTTATACCCCATTTACACGCGCGCGCGAGCCACGAGACAATCCGCGAGACGCGCGCATACGCGCGCGTGTGAACAGGGCGCTCGCGGACCAGACCGCGGCGCGTCCCGCGCTCGCAGGGCTCGCGTCGGGAGCGGTTTTCTAGGCGCGCGCCTAAGGGGCTCGCGCGAGCGCTCGCGCGGTGTTCACACGCGCGTAGGGGGCGTGGCTTACGGACGCGCCACGAGACGGTCCGCGACACGCGCGTGTAAATGAGCGGTTACAATTATGTAAGAATTTTACATATAAAAATCTTACAAATATTAGAATTGTAAATGCTGTTTAATAAACATTTACAAGTGTAGAAAACGCCTGTAGATTTCGATAAAATATTGTATCTACAAATTTGTAGTTGTAAGTCTGAGTTGTAAGTTACAAATTATATAAAATGTAATTTTTTTTTGAAGAAATTTACGATAGTAGATGTCAAAAATTTTAAAATATTCAGAATTTGGTTTTACCAATTAGTTTACAGACTGCTTTTCTATTTGTTTGATTTTTAACGAAACTCATGGAACATAATAACAATAAGATCATGTCCTATTTTTGTCACTAAATATTCCACGGTAGTTTTGCTGACTCGAAATTTTTCGTTGAAGGTGAAATCTGTCACATCAAATTAAAGTTAATTCTTTTACGAAAAACTCGCCGTCGCCGTTCGCTTATACGAATATATTCATCGTCACTACTATCACTACCACTACTACTACTTGTTAGAACCATTTTTTTGTGTATAACAATTAAATTTCTTTACATATTGTGACGAAACCTATAAATTGATTACGATACTACTTTAATTAAAGAGTTAATTAAAGGTTAATTAAAGAGTAGGTAAAAGAACTCGCGATTGCATTAATTTACTTGATTATCATCGCTGTACCTACTTAATATGACTCAACGCACTCAACAGTGAATCAATCAGTTATCCTGTTTTGAAAGCAAAGGTTCGTTGAAATTGCGCTGAAATCAGATATTTTTTCTCGCTGAGATGATACCAAAACTCTACTTTACTGGCGCACGAAGTTATAAACAGAATACCTAGGTACCTAGTAAATAAATAAGACACGCAGGTAAATAAACACGAAACAACGCATTTTCCGAGCCACATTACACAATACACAGGTAGGTTAGGCAGGTTGGCAGAAATATTTAAAATTTTGTAGAGACTAGGTAGGTTTGTTTTTCTTTTACGCGGAAATACAATTCGCGCAGCCGAAAAACTTGCTTCGGTAGTACGTATTATATTTTAGGCAATAAGAATTAAGATGCATCAAAATTTCAAAACCCTTTACTTTATTTTTGAGATATTGCTCTTGGCATTAAAAGGGCCGCATAGCATTGATCTGCTTGCATAAAATTTATATGCAGGTGCTTAACTTAAGCATTGCTGCTCCGAAGACACGGTCCACAGAGAAGGAGAAACGTACGACTTTAAACTTTAATGAATTAATAAATTAAACCGGCGAGTGCAGTTGCATTAGCTAAGTAGGTTTATTTGTATTTACGATTACGAAATATGTAGTTTCAATTTCAGAAGAACAATAAGTAGGTATACAAATGCGGTGACAACTGACAAGTCCCCAATTATTATGTCACATAACAATGGCGGAAGCTGGTCCATTGTGAGTGTTGAGCTGTGTTCTGTGTTCTGCTCTACTTGTGGTGCAAACCGCTGCCTCGCCTGTGTCGCTCGGTCGCTGTGTCGGTCGCTCTGTGGAGTGTGTCGACAGTCAACAATCGCCTTTATTAAAAAACTACATTACCGACTGGTACATACCGACATGTACCGGTGCTGTACATCTTTTTAATAGAACGCAACGTAATACAATAAAAAAAAAAGATTAAACGAGCACTGGTATTTGGTCGTATATATACGACTCCGGCGGAATGGGCCCGAAAACGTTTGTCGGATTAATCCGACTCAGGCCGTGAAAGGGTTAATCGACTTCAAAAAAGGAGGAGGTATTCAATTCGACTGTATTTTATTTTATGTTTGTTACCTCAGAACTTTTGACTGGGAAAACCGATTTTGATGATTCTTTTTTAATCGAAAGCTGGGGCTTGTCATGTGGTCCCACTTTTTCAGCGAGATCTGACGAGTAGTTTTTGAGTCATCCCTAATTTTGAAGTCCGTTATTTTTCGTCAAGAATTATTTACTTGCAGCATCGGCTGTCGCGTCGCGCTCGGCGCTGGTCGACACTGTCGACTCGACAGTGCATAAGCATTCTACCCACTATATTCGCTCGCAGCGGACCACTTTTTAATGAGGGAATCTACCAAAGCCACTGCTAAAATCTACTGAAATCTACTAGGTCGCATTTTAAAATCTACAAATTTATAGAGTACCTAATATTTGAGCCATTTTGGATAGATACAATTTGAAATAAAACACATTTGTGAACCCTACAATTAATCAATCATATTTTTGATGTTTTGCTGAAGCACTATGCTTAGACGCAATTCTTGCAAAAATTTTAGAATTACAAGAGTTACAAGTTTTGCAATAAGCATTAGATACTTTTATCACATTTTTTAAGCCACTTTGAAAATAAAGGGTTTTATTCCCACTTCATACGATACGTTTGGTCGTACCTTCTTTTCATTTCAAATTTCATAAATGTATGATTCCGCAAAAGCAAACAATATAAATGAACGAAAACGACTAAATAAAACTGTGTTGTCTATCATTACAGGAGCAACTTGAAAATTATCTAAGTTAAAAGACCTATTTTATAGGAATAGTCTTATCTATTGGAAAATTAAATTCAATTTGCTATTAAATTTGCTATTAAATTTAAATACAAGTTTACCATGGTGGAAAATGTACAAAATTGTAAAATTGTACCTACAATTTTACATATTTCTGTTTAATAAACATTTTCTCTTTACAGGTGACAATTAACATACTTGTAAGGAAAACTGTTTTATTGAACAATAATTGTAATTACAAGTTTACATATTTTGTAAAATTGTAGTACAATTCCGACAGGTGGACTTGTCTTGTGTCAGAATTTTACAGTTTAGTGCCTCAAGTGCCTCAACCTAATAAAGGAATCTATTACTGTGGTTTCGCGCGGTGTTTAGATTTTTCCAAGCCGGGTCTCGTGTCCCCCACCCCCCCTCCTCCCGCCCTTTGTACTACGTGAAGAGAATACGAAACATCGATATCCGAGTCTATGATATCCGATGGAAAAGAAACGCCTTCAATAAAATGAGCGCGTATCACCCCCCGAAAAAAACGGCGTAAAAGTGGCGCATATTACGAGTGGACTATAACAATGAGATACCTACTCCCAACGGCCACCACTAAAACAGGCACCAGTGGTGGCCGTTAGATCAGTGATATTAATGGATCATGAAAAAGGACTATGATCGTGATTCAATTTAAAACTCTTTGTTTCTTTGGGGGTCAGTCTTGGACAGTTGCAACAAAAACGGAAAAGTTCATTTTTCGCAGAAATAACTATGTTAATCGTAATCACCAAAATCAATACCCAATGTGTAACAATTCGAGTGTGGATACTGTGGATTGCGAACTTCTGATAAGATCAGATTGGCGTTTAATCTGCCATCATGTCATTTTTGGAAATTGTATAATGGCGCAAACCTCGATTTTTCAGGTTTGTGGTAGTTTTCAGTCATCAGAACCTCAACGTCCTGGCAATACGGTGAGGTAGTTAAGATTTTTGGTGAATAAGTGTTCCAAAATTGCATTTCCACACTTTACAAGTGAAGTAAACCATCCCTCCGCGGGAGACTGTACGGGCCGCTCATGAAGCAATTACTTCATGGGGCCGCTAGTGCCAATATCAACAGCTGTTGTGAACAAAAACAAGTGAACCGCTTAAT
This sequence comes from Thymelicus acteon, assembly GCA_951805285.1. NCBI lineage: Eukaryota > Metazoa > Arthropoda > Insecta > Lepidoptera > Hesperiidae > Thymelicus > Thymelicus acteon. Next base: position 22,342,316 of record OX638213.1, read on the forward strand.
GAGATTGCCATCTCCCAAGAGCATAAAATTTGTTACGAAAAAATTAAATTACCAAGTTTTAAAAATAACCCTAAAGGAGTAGAAAAAGCTCCGATAATCCCGTGCACTGAGCCATAATATGAGAAGCCATTGAGAAGCATGACCTAATCACAGTGAATTACGGTTCTGGAAAATTCTGGCGGGAAACAGCTCGCGCCGGCCGACCCGGCAGGATGGCGGCCATTACGACGCGATTGTCCACCGTTTCTACTACCAATAGTGCGATGCGGCTGGAGCTGGACACTGGACTCAAGGCGTAGCTCCATCCATAGTGAAAGTATATTAGATGCAAACACTCAAGCTCAAATTAAACTACCCAGTAAATTAAAAATTCGTGATGAAAAAATATTCTTGCAACATAATCATAAACAAACAATCTACGGTAAATATTTATTATAGCTGGAAAATACTAAACGAACAATTTATATGTATAGTCTGTTATTATTTTCACTATTAGGTACCACCTAACCTGGTGTTTACGAAGTACTATTAAATTACATACATCCGTCCATGCCACATTCGCCTGAACTTGACCATAGAATAGAAAATTCTATGCACTGATGCTCAGTTCGTGTGAATAAGTATGTGACAGCGACTGACGAGTCCACGGCGTTATTAGCAATTACCATATTATAGTCGATTCAATCCATTCACACAGCCACTGTCCACATGTATTTGTTTATCGTGGCGATTATCGTTCTAATAATGCTTCCAGTTCAAACAGCGTCTGCCTAATCAATGTCACGACTCACGTTCGTATTGCCTATCGATTAAAGAAAACAGGCAAGGACGAATTGATATCCACGAGTTTTCCAATCGGCATGGCTTGTGATAGTTGTGATGTCAAATAACCTTTTTTGTATAAGTATAATATGTCATAAGGATATTAGTAGAATGTTACAAAGCCCCTTAGAAAAACTTATTGTATGATTATGGGATAAAAAAACATATTCATATTTTTAATCATTATGGATAAGGTATATTGATCAGGCAATAAAATTTGTCGTCGAACAATTACGATTACTAGACCATGGGGTGGGGTGACTGAGGTGACTCATACTTTATGAATCCAGTGTAGTCTTTAATAAGATGGTCGTACAATGCAAACTGACGTTAAGTACGTGTAGGTAATCTTTGTCGCGTATCATTTTTCAAGTAAACTAAATAAAATAAACGTTTACACACTCATACCCCCCGCAGTAGGTTTATAACTGTGACGCGGGTGACATGGATGACACAATTATAACACATCACAATAACACAGATGACCGGAGTACAAATATCTATCTGTCACATAAATATCTGCCCCAGCCGGGAAATGAACCCAGGACCCCTCGCTTTGCAGCAGGGTCGCTACCAACTAGCTACTAGGTCGGCAAACTGTAGACATAATGTATATGAATATGAATGAAGTTATGCTTTCATACTTATACACATTATACACCGTTTGAATACAGACATCAAATAGCAATTTGTTCAATTTTAACTTGTTAGTTGCTTGCAAGTGTTGCCGACTTCTATTTCTCGTTTAATTTGGTCTCACGACGATGACTCTCAATCGCGACCGTCAACGGCCTTTAGTCAACATGTTTGAACACTTCGATGATCTAACCAAACTCAAACAACTTCATATACTTCTGTAAATGAAGTGACATGTATTATTTACATATAGTACCTACCTACTATGTATATTATTATTTATTATTCCTATGAATCTCAGCTTCTTTCAAAACGTAAAAAATTATATTAATCTTCAAATTCTTAAACAGTTTCAGATATTTCTGTCATCAAAGATGGCTACGATATTCATATGCTGAAAACAAGAAAATTGGAATGGCGCGCCTGACGACTTTCGCCCTGTGTCTGCTGGTGTCGCGCTTCTGCCTCGGGTTCAACGGAGACAGCTTCGAGCTGGAGTGCCCCGACGAGTGCGACTGCCACTACTTCAGGATCAACTGGGTTACGGACTGCTCCGAGAGCAACCTCACCGAGATCCCCTACGATGAGCTCAGCCTGAGCGTCTACATCCTCGACCTTAACGGGAACAATATAACGCAGATCAGGACCTTTCCTGGCGACATCAAGATGAGAAGGTTGCAGATCGCCAACAATAAACTAACGAGAGTGGAAAAGGACGCTTTCAAGGGCCTGGAGTATCTCATAGACGTAGATCTATCTGGAAATAACATCAGCTATGTTGATCCAGAAGCGTTTTTGTAAGTAGCTACGTTCATTATTTTTCCAAATAGGACAAATATAATTTTTCCACTATGGACTGGGGCCAATTTATAGCCTAGCAAGAAAAATACGATAGTCGTCAACATACGGTATTGAAAGCTATCACTTCTATGATATCAGAATCAGATCAAACATTTTATCAGAGATAGATGAGTTGCTGATTGTGAGCTGAATAAAGTCCTCATTAGTTTCATAAGTATAATGCGCTTTTCCAACCTCACAGTCTCTCTGTTCCAGAAATTTTAATTGAATTATAAATTAACTTTTATGGTTGATCACCGGTGACCGTATACTGGAATACTAGAATTTTTACACATCTAAGTCAACATTATGTTGTCTGTAATTCAATCTGTTTTTTATGCCTGTAATACATTAAAACCCGAACTTATTGACTACAAATTGCTTGTTGTAATACTTGTAATAACGTTTTCCCACGAAAGGCTTGCATTACTAAGAAATAGGGTCGCACAATACCACCTGATAACAAAATTACAAAATTGTATCAATTGCTTTTGAAGTTGTCGGACTGTGTCCACAGAAGTAAATGCCACGATTACGACGATTACGCCTTGTGACATGACGCCAATATTAGATAATGGTGCGCAAAGAATGCAGATTGAATTAGCCGCCTAGCTAGGCCACTTAACTTGTTGACGCTCTGGAGATTTTGCAAATTAACCCACTGCGCATTTAGGGACTTTGACAACCGTTTGCGATCCATTCAGCTGACGGTCTCTCAGCGTATAATTGTAATATACGTGATACATTATCATGTGCTTGTTATTTATTCATATAATATTTTCTCGTTTCAGAGATTCTCGCGGGTTGCTGAACGTGGAGCTTCAAGATAACCCATTGAATGTCGTTGAAGGACCCTTCCTTATCTCTAGTACGCTGCAATATCTAGATATTAGTTCTTGTAAGATAAATGTCATAAATCCTCAATTTTTTGAGAATATTACTGCCTTGACTACGGTGGACCTATCTAATAATCCTCTCAAAACCATAGATGAAGGAGTATTTGACTTTCTAACCGGTTTAGAAACATTAAAATTAAATGACTGTCAGCTTGTTGAAGTACCAGATAATGTTTTTACTTCTTTAGTCAATTTAAAAAACTTAGAACTCGCGGGTAACTACCTCAATACTACAAATTGGCCAGAAGTATTGGGTAATCTTAACAGGTTGGAATATTTGAACCTAAGGAAATCGGGCCTCACGTCACTGTCCGAAGACACATTCTCTAATTGCACCAATCTGGTAACACTCATCCTAGCTGACAATGAATTACGCGATTTAGACGTTGGAATAACTTTAGGAAACAGCGTCAATCATTTGGAATTACTAGACTTATCCAACTGCAAAATTCAAGGACCTATTTCTGGGGAAGCTTTCGCTAATGCAACTAGGTTAAAAATTCTACATCTTTCTGGTAATCCCTTGTTCGCACCAGACTTGCAGGAGGCTTTAGCACCGCTACCGAAACTTGAACGGTTGTTCATGAGCAACTGTGGTTTACGTAATCTTCCAGACAATTTTAACGTATTCGAAAATCTCAGAGAATTGGATATATCTCATAACCCGTTGGTAAATGTTTTTATTCGGCTTCTCGCCCCGCTGGAAAATCTGGAATACCTTAACATGGGGTACAGTAATTTGTCGTACGTCGGACCGGAAACATTTGCACATATGACCTCAATGAAAAGGTTAGTTCTGTCTGGTAACGACCTATTGTCACTTGAAGCTGGACTTTTCGGAAATCTGACACAACTTACTACATTAGAGCTAGAATTCTGCGGATTAAAGAGACCATTAAATGCCAAAGTTTTCTTTAAAAACCTAACTTATACTGATTTACGAGAAATCAGACTAGGAGGAAATCCGCTGGTAATTCCACCTTCTGGACCATTATTTCCAAAGCAACTTTCACAAGTTACAATACTCGATTTAAGTAACTGTAATATTACAACTCTGAACATCGACGCATTCAAAAATACTGAAAATATTACTGACTTGAACCTCGCTGGTAACAAAATTAGATCGGATGAAGGCAGTCTCGCTTTTTTGGAACGCTTGCATCATTTGGAAAAAATAAACCTAAGCAATAATAATTTGACAACAATCGACCCTCAAGTTTTTGTTAGTAATCCTAAACTTCACTCCTTAAACTTAATAGGAAACCCGTTCGTATGCGACTGCAAGATTGCAGAGATGTGGGATTGGGCTAATATGATAAAGGGTGATTTGGATGTTCTCGTTGGGGCCAAGAGTGCTGAAAAAGATATCGTCGTGAAAGGTAATAAAAAGAAAAAGAATCTATATTGTCATTACAATGAAACACAATTAAGAAATATTACAATATCTCCCAATAAAAATGTCCCAGGAAGGCGACCATTCGTTAAGCCAAGAGAACTCACTTACGCAAATAGAACTTGGGCAAAATACGTAAGGGAATCTGGTTGTGAACCAGTTGTAAAGATTCTAAAGCCAGTAGCGTTGATAGCTGACTGCAATGACTCTGCGAAAGGTGACAAATCGCCAAAAACAGCTATAGTAGTGGCCTCGGTTGCTGCAGCCTTGGGGATAGCATCTCTTTTGATGACCTTTCACCTTCTCAGAAAAAAGCAAGCGCCAAATGTAGATACAGAAAATAATAGGAAACAAAGATAGTGTCAGCACATAGCCTGACTTGTATTTTTGTACTGATCCAATGTATTTTATTTTATATTTTTAAGGAAATAATTAATAGAAACCTCTCTGTACAATGTGTTAAGAGTGAGAGTAAGTAGAATAATGTTTTTACGTCTATTTTTTATAAGATTATGTATAATTTACTAGTCAATTTATTAAAAGAATAGTTGAGGTAAATATTATTTTAATGTATTACGTAGATTTTCTTCACATCTTGTGTACAATTTGTATTCAATTTATAAATAAAGAACCACCTACATAACTTCACGTTTCATTTAAAACTTAAAACTTACTTAATTAAATAGTTAACTGATTTCAATATCTCAATATTACTGAAATAATTTAAAAACTAATTTTTCTTACCTAGTAAACCGTAACTAATTTTATTGCCAGTAACAAAAGTTAAGGAATTTAGATAATAATCGGATATTTTTGGGACAAAAAAAGTTTAAATACGTAATTATTAGAGACTTTTGTGAATTAATTACATTTTGCAGTTGACATAACTTTAATCGATTTACCATAATGACCTTTAGAAAAGTAAGAGTTTCAAATATTTCTTCAGAATTGCTCCACTACAATAGTACGCTGTAGCTGGCAGCAACCTTAATCACTTCGCTTGCGGAGGCATGCAAAATTGATGTCAATACTTTTTGCTCTCTGTCTACAATGGTGGACGACTTTGGAGTAATAATTTAGTTTATTTTATTTTCACAATCAAAACAGGTCCAAAAAGAGTTTCTGTCACGTAATATATCAATAGCGAAAGTTCAATTACGCAAGTCGTCCTATTAATTCGTTACATAGTTGGAAAAAAGTGGAACATTGTGTAAGGATTAAGATTTTGGAAAAACGATTTTTTACATGGTATTTATTGAGGAACTACTTTAACTTAATAACAATAATAATAAATATACTATCAGCTATTAGCCTTCCTTCCCTTCGTGCTTGTCTTCTTTATATACCAATTTTCTTTGTAAACCTTTTTCCTCATTAGAGGCTTCTCGTTTTCGGACCGGATATTACTCGCCATGGCAGCTAATTCACTGTCGAGTAGCCGAGGCAACACTGACGGCTCGAAACCGTACTGAAATTGTGGTTCCACAAACTGAGTGTGGGTTTTCAACCTTTGATAGGGGCCTGAAGCATACGCGGAATTATCTTTCGGAGCTTCCTTTGCGTAATCATACCCGTAAGTTTGCGGACGAGGAACCGCTTTGTACTTTGCGAAATAGTGCTTTGGTTTGTGTGCAGAGGCACTATACTCGATACTGGGTGCTGCAGAATACTTCGCACTCTTATGAGATTTATTGTCGGTCTCCTCTTCATCTTTCATGTATTCTGGTTTCCGGTGCATATAAGTTTTATAGTAGTCTTCCTTCTGTTGGAATCTTGCTAACATACTTTCGGGTTTGCTAATAGCATAGTCTAAGTAGTATTTATCTTTGGTTTTATCTCTCGCATCTTTATAATTCGAACGAGTTGATTTTGGATATTCATCACTTTCAGCCACATATCGTTGAAACGGACTGTTTTCGACGTCAAAATCGGATTGGTATTTAGCAGGTGCATATGGTTCAGGATTGTATATTTCTCTCTCAGTATCCTTGGGTTCATAGGCTGGATAAGTATATGCGCCCTTCTTGTACCCATTTTCGAATTCTTCTTCGTGTTTCGCTGGTTCGTCGTTGGCTTCTTTACTGTATTGTCTATCTTCTTGGGGGGTTTCTTCAGTAATTATTATACGCTCAACTTTCTCTTCCACTAGCTGTTCTGGACGATATTGTTCCCTGTGATGACTACGTGGAGAGTCACCGGAATTGTCCTCATGTTCCCGGGATTCATGGTTCCTTGGCTGGACATGCTGATTTGGATCCACTTTTATAGATGCGTATTTTTTAGGCGTAGGTAGAATCCGAATATCTTCTTCATGTTCTTGTAAATGTATTTTTTTGTGTTCATCTGGGTTGTCAACAGAGAGAGTTTCTATCTGACTATGTTTCTGAGGGGAGTTGTGATGAATATTTTGATGCTTTGGTTTACGGCTGTGTTCTTCTTTTTTATGAACAATTTTTTCAGATTTACTGTGAGGTTCTTCCTCTGGTCTGCCTTTTCGGTGTTTTTCTGTATCATAACTTTTATCTTGATTATGTTTTATAAGACGCGCTGGTGGTTTATTTTCACTAATCTCTTCCGAGTCGTCAGATTCGTCTTCCTGAGATCTGTGATTGTTTTCATCATTTTCTTCTGGTGTAAATTTGTATATAAGATGTTTTGGATTTTGATCTTCATCATATTTCTTATTTGGATTTTCAATCTTTTCTTGTTCTCGATAAGGTTCTTTAGTTGTACGTACATAATTATACGATAAAGGTTCTTTTTCAATCTTCATTGCATAAGTATAATGTACAGGATCCGACTCTGTTTCTTTATTATAGTTAACAACCTTTTCATTGAATGATTCCCGGTAGTTAGGGGAATTAATTTCATAGGAATCGTCATTGGGTAAATCTCTCGGTGGATGCTGTTCATCTCGTTTATCGTCATCTTCTGAATGTGATCTCTGTTGTTGCTGTCTTGAAGATTTTAACTTGGGCGTACTTTCTAGATCCCCATTATCATATGATTTCGTTCTTTGAATCATAACTTCCTTTACTTTCGACTTTATTCCATCCACATCGAGCTGCGGAAGTTTATGGTACATAACTGAACTAATTCTTGGCAAAAAATGTTGCACTTGAGGAACCAAAGGATTATCAAAAGTAAGGGGTTCCAGAAGGCTAAGGTCTAGCAAAGGCACAGAGGGTTTCGTTTCTAGTTTAATTGGCGCTGTTTTCTCTTTGTTGTTTGTCCCTGAAACCGCAACGACTCCACGATCACGTTGATTGTAATGATTTGAGTTTTCCTCTAGGCGTTGGGATTTTTCCACATTGTTCGTTGGATGTTGCTGCTGTGCAGGCGAAAGAGTCCTGGTGGGTCCAAACTGGTAAGGTTGATTTATAGCATAGTGATTCGATGGCGACGGTGACACCGCTTGCACTGTCTGTACTTTAAATTTAGGGGGTCCAAAGAAATGGGGACTTAATTGTTTGTACTCAAAACTCGGCGCCGCTGCCACGAGCGGCTGAGCGAGATGGGCGGGCAACTCTTGGAGCTGGACATACTGCTGAGAAAATGCCGTTCTGTACGGCAAACCTTGCGGCGACTCGACGAACTTATTGCCATAGGAATCCTTCAAGAACCCTTGCTTATTTTCTACAATTACACTTTCCTGTTTAATGAGCCCGCCGTGTGCGGCTTTAGGCGACGATACAAAAGCAGGAACATGGAAAGAAAACGATGCGTATGGCGATGCACTAGCGTATACTCCGACGGGTATGCTGCGGTACAGGCGCGGGCCGCTAGCCTCAGCCACGCTGTCTTCTAACTTGGTGGAGTGTACGGATGCATCTGCGTCGGCTCTGCTGAGCGTGAGCCAGCACGCAACCGCCAGCAATATCTGAAAACGAGGAGACAAAATGTAATTAATTACTCGATATCTTATAATTGACACACCTTCCAAAAATTTTGTAGATGTTAATTGAAATATATATTAAATGAAGTCAAATAATCAGATTGCAAATACTGTTCTGTAAACTACGTTAAACATTGTATAATTAATAGACCGGGTGCATCTACAACTTCATTGGCCGCCACTGCTACGCTTAGGATTTGTTGTATTGCAAATATAGTGCTCATCACTTCACAATCACTCACTTTGTTATTGGCAAGATATTTCACGGTTTTGCAACAAAAACAAATTAATATCCGGAAAAAATTAGATTTCATCTTTTAATACACCTCACAAACTGAAATTGCAAAAGTCGTTTTCCGTAATTTCCGACTGGGCGGTCATCGGCCCAGTTGTTCATATTGACAAATACTTATTTTGTCAAATATTTATTATTAGTTTACTTATTACCTTTCTCCCCATTATGGGTAAAGTAACGTCTGAGACGGCCGAGGAGAACTGCGGCTGCGTGTTTATTCCGCATGCTTATATTGAATCGCGTCCGGTCGCCGGTCGCTCGCCCGTGCCCGCGCCGCCGCGCGCCTTTCCGAATCTCGCACCCCCGTTATATCATCCTCCTGACGACTATCAATGCTATTCAATAGTCAATATTACGAGTATCATACGAATGAATGGAAAGTAATTTAACCAAAGCTAAGTACGTAGGCGCCGAATCCACTGGAGCTCCAATCAAATTTAATCGTAACAAATAATGTTGATCACCGACACAATAGCACAATAAATAAATAACGGTAGACATCTGCACTGACAAACTCGGTTACCAAAACACAATTAGTTGGCTTACTTATAATTATGTAACGGTGAAATTCAATTGCAAAGTTACCGGTAGTTATTGGTTATGGTTAATTAAAGAAACAAACGCAAGAACACACATAATAATATTCATTTTATCATGTAACCTGCGTGGCGCCACTGGCAGCACCTGAAGCGCCTGTGCTGATTCAAGTGCGTGTTTTACTTTAAAAAAATGGTAGGTATAGATCAAAGTAAATAGCATCACTTTATAATTACAGCCAATTAAAATAGAAATAAATTGATTCTGACGCCCTTTTCTATTGCCGCGCCCAGAGGTAAACTGGGTAAAAACACGGGTGTCGGTAAAACCAATCTTCCGCGGGTATAACGGGAGCAGTAGGCACTAATTTTAATTTATAGCTTAGATTAGTAAAATTCATCCCGACTTTAGAATTATATCCAACAGGAATACAAAACGTCGAAGAAATAACGAAAGAAAGATATTAAATAAGTATAAAAATTGTAATTTTTATAATAAACTCCAGCTCCCTTCGAGGAGGGTGATAAGATAAGCGAGCCAAACTAACCTGACACTACACAGAAGATATCCCGGACTTCAGCTTGTATGAGATTAGAGACTCTCAAACAGCTTAAAAACAACAAGGCACCGGGTGATGACGGAATCACAACAGAGCTGCTAAGAGTTGGGGGGAAACCTCTCTTAGTGGCGCTCCAAAAGCTGTTCGATTACGTCATTAATACTGGGACTACCCCGGAAGCGTAGAGCAGAAGTGTGGTGACTTTGTTTTTTAAAAAAGGAGATAAGACCCTTTTGAAGAACTACAGGCCCATTGCACTTCTGAGCAACGTTTAAAAGCTGTTTTCGAGAGTGCTCACAAATCGCATTGCATGCAGGCTTGTCGTCCAAAACGTTACCGCAGTGCCTAAAGCCGAGCAGTGTGTGCTGCCAATGATGACATACGAATCCGAGACGTGGTGCTTCACTATTGGCCTAATGCATAAGCATAGAGTCGCCCAGCGGGCTATGGAAAGAGCTATCTATGCTCGGTATTTCTCTACGCGATCGAATCGAACGAGGATGACCGACATAGCTCAGAGAATTAGCCGGCTGAAGTGGCAATGGGCTGGCCACATATGTAGTTCGAAGGACCGATAACCGTTGGGGAAGAAAGGTCCTCGAATGGAGTCACGCCTTGGTAAAAGGAGCACAGGACGCACCCCGACCAGGTGGATTGACGACCTGAAGAAGACAGCGGGTGTCCGCTGGATTCAGAAGGCTCAGGATCAGTCTGAGTGGCGTATATTCAGGGTGGGGTGGGGAGGCCTATGTCCAGCAATGGACCTCTAAAGGCTAATGGATGGATGGATGGAGGAGGCCAAAGTTCAATTAACAGAGAAAAATGGTTTATACTCTAATTTCACCATGAAAGAACTCCGCAATATTTGCTATAGCAACTTAGCAAGCCTGTGTATTTACTTGACATCATTAGGTATATGAAAAAATATTGATTTCAATATTTTGTTATAAGATTACCCTATCTACATTGTACCTGTTTGCTAATTTATTAATTAGATAGTGATAATAGTTAATTAGATCATGTGCAGTGTAGGTATGGTTAGCGCTTTAGCAGGTACAAAAAATAATTCTGACTACCTATAGGCTATATGGTACTTAAGTAGGTAGGTTGTGTCAACACCTAGATCGAGGGCCAAGGCTCAAGTTTCAAGCGCTAGATACAATACGTGTACTAATCAATCTATGTTAACTTGATACAGAGATCTTGATATCACTTTCCCATCAGCTTTCCTCAGTTGACCACGGTCCACGGCCGTAGCTCGCGCCTGCAGCGCTGCGGGGGCGCCACTGTTGCCACTTGCCAGTGAAAGTGGTATGGTAGTATTGTGGTATTGTGTGAGTACGTCACGTCGTACATCAGAAGCGCCGGATAGCCGATAGAGATGACCTCATGGACCAATAATCCAAATTCGTAGAATAAAATATTGAAAAACATTTTTTTTCAGGGTACCTCCCTTATGGGTAACGTGAGGATGAATTTCTTATTCATCGCGCACCCTATAGTGTTGGGTATCGTTGAAAAGGTCTTTCAAAAATATTTTGGGTATTCTAAGACCATTTTTGGATTTAGGGATCCGTTTGCAAAATATTTAGCTTTAAAGTGCTAATTTTATAGTAACAAACTGATGGTTTACTAACTATCAGGGCGGAAACTACAAGGATTCCGTTTTAACTACAGAACCCTAAACAAGAAATTAAATGGGGTGCCATATCAAGAAACATATTTTTGGCGCGTTCTTACGACACCACATAGTGGAGGTTTCTCCCGGGGTATCGCGGTAGTCCTGGGAGATTTAGCTTTAGGTAAGCCTCGGAACTTACAGTATGTGGTGTGTGTATCTGTGTTATTATATTACCGAACAGTTAGTTCGACAGAACTCTCGCGGGCAACGCCAAACAAAGCCAACCAACGTCAACTAAGTTATTACCTTTTTTGTTTTATTAGGTACTTTGTTGTTGCAACATAACTCTAGCTACGATGTCGCCACCTCACCTCAATGTTTACTAACAATACGGGAACAACATGAATATTAGGACACTAAGCCCGGGGACAATCAATAGGAAGACAAGTGAGACAACACAGGGGAACATTGCGATCGTCTGATCTTCACCCACGTCTAAACAGCGCAACAGGGGCGTAGCTACCGCCGTATCAGCCGTATCAATTATACGGGGCCCCGGGGCTGAGGGGGCCCCCAATGCGCCTTAGAAAAATTCGTGAAATGATTCGGAAATTAATTATTATGATTCGAAAAATATTCCGGAAAGCATCGATACTTCATTGAAAAATGAAATCAACAATAAAATTACTTTCTACGATCTTTCATCGTATTAATGCATTAATTACTTTAGCATCATGCAATTTATCTTTAAGAGGCCATGATTCTAAATCTGGAAACTTGACGATTTGAAGACAAACAGGCAGTACAGATAATAATAAGAAAATCTTCTAATCAGTTATTTAAATGCCCTAATCAAAATTTAAACAAAATATTTCAAAAAAATTACGTTCTACACGACTCATGATGCTCTCCGGCACTGAGTGCTGCGCGGACATGCCGGCGGCAACCCCATGACAAAGCGCTCCGGAAATACCTCAGGAGGAAGCATTCAACACGTAGCACACCTCATTCTACAGTTAACACGTACGTGGTAAAAATGATCGGGAGAATCGGACCGTAGAAGTTCTCCACGAGTCTCATCGGTGTGGATATAACTTCAATTCGGCCATGAGCTTTGTAAAGCATGAGCAGGTGCCTCGCTCGCAGTGAAGTAGGTACTCCTTAGCCCGGTTTAGAACATCAAGCTTTTTGGAAACCAACTTAGCCCTGGCTTCCAAATGACGCTGATACTACACATCACTCGAGATGTCAACTCCCAGAATCATACTCTTTCAACACTTTTAGTGATGAGCGCGGTACCTCTGCCACTATGAAAAATGGGGTTTTCTTAGTGGTAAACGCGCCAACTTGTGTCTTCGTAGGGTTGAACTCGACTAAATTAAGTAAACCCTATTCCGAGACTTGCTCCAGAGAGTTCTCGACTTAAGACACAATTTTAAGCCTGCTATCCGCCACTTGCAAGTTTTGCAACTGAGAGGAATTAAGTGGGGCTGTGTAGTAGGCATCCCCTGTGCTGTCATCTGCATAGCAACAGTTGCCACTCATGCCATGTCATTGATATGCAGAATGAACAGCGTAGGAGATACCACAGACCCTTGGGGAACACCAGCATTTTATAGGTTTCATATCTGAGCAACAACTATCTATTACATCCTTGATATATCGCTCAGATAGAAAGCTGACTACCCAACTGCATAACCTCTCACAGGGACCGTAAGATGTTAACTTCGTGACACCTCCCTGTGCCAATACTGGTCACAGGCTTTAGCGAAATCTAGGCTGACTGCCAGTGCTTCCCCGTTGCGATCAATAGCCTGACGATGCCTACAGGTGCGTAAGATAAATTTGATGATCACCAGCTGAACGACCGTCGCAAAAACCGTATTGTCGATCAGAGATCAGCTGATGATCTTCCAGATATCCCAGGAGCTGCATGTTAATCTCGCGCTCCATTACCGTTGCAAGCAGGGAGGCTATAGGCTTATCGCTATAGGCCTGTAGTTAGCCAGGTCACTGATATCGCCCAATATGTGGATGGAATGAAAAAGGGTAACCTTCCACGAGGACGTATCATGTCGCATAAGATATATTAGAATAAGAATAAGCACGTTAAGACGGGGAATCAATCAGCTCCGGATCTACAAATTTTTCGAACCGGGGCAGAAACTTGATAGTGATAGAGATAAGATAAAAACAAACTCACAAATAAATAATAGTTGGCATTTTTCGTGAATGGGACAATTAGAACTCTTTTTTAATAAATTTATTTATTCTCCCAACCAGGCTTCCGTATGCTAGGCGCTTTGTGCAGCAAGTTTTTTTTATTTTTAATTATACTATATTATGATTTTTGCGCCCCCTGAATTGCCGCCCGGGGCGGGTGCCCCGGTTTGCCCCCCCCCCCCCTAGATCCGGGGCTGGAATCAACTCGGGAGCACACATCTTTAACACCACTGCGTGAATACCGTCTCGTCCTCTCAACTTCTTGGTATCAAGCTCTCACAGGTTTTTAGACGAAGGCGATCCCTCTATCATCAAGAGTTGAGTTGCCGGCAAAAAGGATGCCAAGAATCGGCATTCCCCTTTGTCGTATGGACCACGGAGTCGTCCGATTTACGCATTTGTGGAAGAGACGACCGACAGAAGTTACAGCAGCTTGAGCTAACGACCAGAATTCTCGACTACCAGAGGGGTAATCGTCCATTCGCTAGCCAGTTCTGCCGATGAACTTTAAATTGCCTTCCTTTTAGTCATTTGCTTCATTGCTGACCAGGAGGCAGCGTTAAACTTTTTATTAAGCCCTGAGGTGGATAGATCTATAAGCGTGCACGCGGATGACCATGTCTTTGACAATGACCATGATGCCCTGTCGTATCACATCGGCTACTGAGTCTGCGCTCGCGTTCGGATCTCCCGAAACGAAACAGAGGTGCCCCCAGATTAAAATTTTAGAGTATTGATTGTATGTGGTTTATTAATCGATGTTAGTATATTTATTTGTTTTAATTCACGCTAGCTTTTTTATTTCTTTTGAGAAAGATCTTTACCCTCGATTCGAGAGGGGGCCCCCGGCAAAATTTTGATACGGGGCCCTGGAAGGGCTAGCTACGCCACTGCAGCGCAATGTGTTTCTAAACATGTTAACAGTGCCGGCGTTAGAGCCACTGACGCCCTAGGCAAGAATATTGTGGTGCCCACATGAGAAAATAAAAATCGAGCTTTTTTTGCTCAAAAAATTTTTTACTGAACCAATGGGAACGTTTATTAAGAATTTTATATTTCCTTTTTTTTTTGCTCCTCACCCCAAATGTGGCGCCGCGCCTCTGCAAATTTGGCGCCCTAGGCCGTCGCCCCACCTCGCCTTCCCCCCTCCCCCCCCCCCCCCCGCCCTAACGCCGGCTCCGCATGTTAAACACTTAAAAGTATCCAATCTAGCCCGCGCAGGCTCTCCCTGAAAACAGGTGTAGAACCTCTCGATGAAAAACAATTCGAAACAAGTGTGCTTGAAACAACTTGTTTCACGAAAGGCATATTTTCCGAAACTTTGTCCAAATTTTATACATAAGTTTTTTTTTATTATTTTACAACATTTAACAAACACAATGTGCATTCATTGATACTATAATCAATACAATTAGGAAAAGGTTAACGAAATCAATTTTCATCGAACAGTTGACTGACTTCGCGGTGAATTTTTTACCGGATCATTGGGGAGTGTTGCCAGTTTCTACGAAGTGTTGCAACTAGCCAACTACCCACCCAGTCGCCCATTAATTTGTCTTCCCGCCAATCTTACCACAGAACTGACAACAGCCGTTACACAGTGCAATGTGTAATTTCTGAAGAAATGTAAAATAAATAGAGATTACAAATTAGATTGCAACAATTAGATACAATTTATGGCAACGCGCCGTTAACGGTCTCGATAAAACAAGTTTATTTATATATGTAAATACATTAGTAAATCAGGTAAAGGTAATTAAGGTATCAAAGTATCTACATTTCATTTACTGCATCTTAATGTTTTAATAAAAAGTGATCTTTCAATATTTTAATTTCAATATATCAATTAAATAGTAATTTATTGTATAAGTATATTTCAACAAGAATCTTTGACCTTTTCAGGGTTCCGAGGTAAAATCGGAACCCTTATAGTTTCGTCATGTCCGTCCGTCCGTCTGTCCGAAGCAAAGCGCCGAGACCCTTAGTGCTAAAAAGCTGTAATTTGGCATGGATATACATATTTATTTAAACTCCAGAATCGTAGAATAAAATATTAAAAATAATAGTTAAGAAAAAAAAAACTAAAAAACACGCTTTTATAGAAAATAGAAAATAAATTTGAATTAAAAAACGTGTAATTGTAAAAAAAGCGTGGGGTGCTTTTAAAGATATTATCCCTTCTACTCATTGACATCATGCACCCCACGCTTTTATTACAATTACACGATTTTTAATTCAAATTTATTTTCTATTTTTTTTAGTTGGATTTTCTATAAAAGCGTGTTTTTTAGTTTTTTCAAATTCAAATTCAAAATTGTCATCGGTCCTCAATAAGTCCACGAAGTTTGAAAGAAATCTTACCAGTTTATACAAACAAAAAAACATACAGGTGAAGCTAATATAAAGCGTGTAAAAACATTTTTTTCAGGGTTCTTCCCCTACAGGTAACCTGAGGATGAATTTTTTATTCGTCGCGTACCCTACAGTGTGGGGTATCGTTGAAAAGATCTTCCAAAAATATTATGGGTCTTGCAAGACCATTTTTGGAATTAGGGGTCCGTTTGCGTAATATATGGCTTTAAAATGCAAATTTTAGTTAGAGTCAAGTGTCCCTCCTCGCCCACTGGCTAAACGGTTGGAGTTGTATAAGTAAAAAAATTCTCAAAAATAAGTTATATGATGAATTTACAAGGAAAACTATCACGGCTATGTTAGCATAAGTAGTTAATGATTAATAGTCCATAAACTTACTACTTCGGAACCCTACATTGCGCGTGGCCTGACACGCACTTGCCCAGTTTTTTAGTTCGGCGTGATAAATATGGTAGGAATAAACTCAATATTAATTCACCTAATTCCCGCGCTTCGACAGACAGCTTCGGTTTGTGCAAATTCAAGTTTAAGATCAAAATAATTTAAATGTACATAATTTAAGTACCTACCTACATATTGTGTCAGTACTCAGTACACTTATGAATATTTTACTTCAACTACCGTTTTCAACAGGTGGTTTATCACCGAGGAGAAATTGGGAAAAGAAACTGCGGGAGAAGTTTTTTCCGCAAACCCTGACGTATTTTCCTTGTTAAGAAAGACCGAAATAGTAGGTTCACCTGGGGCGGACAGGCGGGTAAACATGAATAGATAGGTACATCAACAAAGTTCCTTATGCCACAAGTCCCTCCGAAAAATCTTGTGTTAAGGTGCTTGCCTACGGGGCTGCGAAGCGCCGGCGCCGCGGCGTGTAGGATTGTAGTTTCCTTTCACGCTCGGCTTCCTCTCTGATGTAATGCAACACTATTCAATGTTTGAAATGTTTTCTTTGTTTTTTTTTAACACTATCAATAGCCGGCGCATGAACTGGTAATCTCAAATTATGCATTGCAAATAATGGGCATCTTTTATACAGTTCTCCAACTTCACAGCTGAAGCGGCCTGGCGTCGGCCGGTTCGGAAGATACTTGTACCAATCAATTTCTCTACAAGGTGTTTTTCTGTATAAAAACTGAGTTTCGAAACTGGTTAAGAAACTCGTTTCACAAACATCCGAAATAGTGTTCCATGCAGGGTGAGATCTGGCGTACCTTGGATGGCCCTTTTTTTAAATACCCATTTTATTAACAAACTCAAATGAGACGAAATAACAGAAATAGAAAATAATATGCATAAAATTATCAAATATAAAAAATTCTAATTGTTTAAAAGAAACATATTATAAATACAGAGCCTATTATAGTAGCCGCATGTTAAAGTTCTGCGAGAAACATTCTGCAATCCCCTGTGAACTTATCCAATTGATTAACTCGATGACCAATCAATAAGGCTTACAATGTTGCAAAATAAGCAAAACATTAGTTATAAAATTTCGCTCATTCAATGCCAAACAAAAACAAAACCGGTGAAAGTATCGATAAACACTATTGCGGATAAAACCGGGCAAGTGCGTGTCAGGCTACGCGCAATGTAGGGTTCCGAAGTATTAATTTTATCGAATATTACTCATTAACTACTAATGCTAACATAGCCGTGATAGTTTTCCTTGTAAATTCATGCCTTCTCCAGACACGGAGACGTCGATTGTCCGGATGAGTGCTAATTCTGGGCTCTCAACGAAGAGACAATTCCGCCAAATGTTTTCCTCGTCGTCTTCTTCATTTTGGCGGAGTCTAGCTCACTGCAAGCTGCGTCGCTGTCGTTGCTGTGAGTTCAGGGGTGCTAGCCAGGATCTCCTCGCTCGTAATCCAACCTGGTGTAAGCAATTCCTGATGGATTTCTAGTCCAGTAGCAGCCCGCGACTAAACTCTTATTTTAGTGGCATTGATTGTTGGGTCTCGGGCAGTCAGCAATTTGATGTAACGCTTCTGAGCAGCAGTAAGAACAGTTGGCCGACCACTGCGAGGTTGATCAGCAAAGTTATCCACGCCGCGATACCTCCGTAACGTGTTCACGACACAGGATTGGGCTACAGCCACTCTGCGAGCTATTTGTCTCGTAGAATGTCCTTCTTCCCCCAAAGTAACAATTCTTGCTCGTAAAACTTCAGATAATCCCCTCGGCATCTTTTTGAATGAACTCCTTCTTCGAAAAGTCAGAACAAACACCACTGTAAAAAATGTTTATATCGATTAACAATAAAATTGATATTTTAAATTCTTTTGTTATTAAAAGATTTGATTTTTAAATAAAGAATCTTAGAAGAAAAACGTTTTATTCTAACGTAACAAAAAAGATTTCGTATTTTCAAAGTATCTTAAACTTTATTTGATGTGTGTATAAGATACGCGCGAAAAACATAACCCTTCCTGACAGTCGGGTAATAAATAAACACTTAGGGTGACATGGTAAACAGTGAACCACTAAAAGTTTAAACATTTATAAATCCACCGAATGTGAATGTAATTAAGAACTATTGACTTTAGACGAAAGGAAATTTATTAAACTTGTGTTTTGCATATCAATTTCAGCACCACTTCTAATAGTTTATTGATAATATTGGTTTTTTTAAAAGATGGCGAATGGTTCACTGTGTACCAGTATAATTACACAGTGAATTGGGGGGTGAGTCGACAGTGGACCAATGTGTATACAGTGAACCATCACTTTAATTACCTACCTTTATCGCATATTTAAAAATATTTATTGATAGAAATGTCGTTAAATAAAACAGTAATGTAGTATTTAATCATTTAAAATTTGTATTCGTCAGCAACAACCACATAAAAACAGTACAAAACAAACTAGTGTGTACAAATTTAATGTAACTTATAAATCTAATTAGAAACACTAATATAGTCACTAGTTAAAGCTTGGCTCTTTATATTCTACATTACAATTAACAGTCTTTAAGAGTATTACCAGTCTTTTAATCAAATTTTAAAAGAATTAAAGCTTCTTAGAACAGTTACCACCAAAAAAAAACTAAAATTATATGACCCCTTGTAATGTAATCCAACATTATCTTGAGTCTCGTGTTTTTTTCACATATCTTCTCACAGTTAAATATTTTAAATTAGAATCTTGTGCTGCTTTGTGTATACTCATTCCGTTCTTTACAAGATCTACAACTTTTTTCATATTTTTTGCATCATGTCCGCCAATTTTACGGTTTTTGTTTTAGTTCGACCCATTCTAAAACAAAAATATTATTATTATTAGTATTATATCTTCCATTAACGCCTTTCTTGTTTATTACAATCACAGTTAAAAAGTTTATGTATAAATTGTATGGGACTTAATTATTATTAAAATGATTGGTACAAAGTGAACTATGGTTCACTGTATACCCTACGATTTTGATCCACTGTGTGCAGACACCACTTTTTACCTTTATGGTTACATAACTAAAGGATATTTATTTATCTAAGTTATTAAGGAATAGTTAATTTACACATGGAAATAGTGCAATATAATGTAACTAAATATACAACGATTCTATAAAGAAAATAAATGAAAACACGTGTACTTACTTTTTTGGTTCCAAGGACAAAACCATGTATTGTACAACCATTAAGGGAGGCAGAGCGCCGTCAATTGGGGATTGCGGGAGGTGGTTGAAGGCAAATTGTTTCGCGTTTGCAGTACGGTTTGGCAACGACGCGTTTTTGGGATATGAGTGGTGGTGCACTGTGTACTACTGGGCCACTGTTTACCACCTGACCCTACACACTCATAGTCTCATACCCCCGCCGTAACTGTAACCGCAATAGCTGTGTCGCGGGTGGCATGGACGACATAATTATAACACATCACATCACAATAACACCCATGACCGGAGTACAAATATTTATCTGTCACATAAATATCTGCCCCGGCCGGGAATCGCACCCGGGATCCCCCGCTTCGCAGGCAAGGTCGCTACCAACTAGGCTAGAGGGTCGTCAAAATCAAATTTATTCACGTAGATCGCATAAATTATGCCAATACACGTTATTAACACATTTTTTTATTCTCCTACCATTATTCTTTTCTAAGAACACTTGGGTTATCAAGACGAATCTAACAATGTCTTAATTATTTAAATCAGTTCAGCAGTTTGGAAGATACGAGGTAATAAAGAATATTACATGCATGCATACATACATACATACAGACATACATACATACAAACAAGATACGCGCGAGAAACATAACCCTTCTTGGCAGTCGGGTAAAAACACAATGATTGCATGGCCATTGGTGTATAAAGATTTATATTTTTACGTTATGTTGAATTTTTTACCCCCAATTATGACATATTAACCAAAACTACTTATTATAAGTACTATTATCTCTTCTGTGCCAAAACACTATGTTTATTAACACATAAGAATATAAATCACACAATATAAGAATATGTTCTTACGAGTCGTAAACCTACACTAATTTTATTTTAATAAACAGATTTAACAAAGGGCCAATTAACAGGATGGGGGCCAACATTACTACTGCTTACCCTACATTTAACTATGAATATTAGCGTAATACTAATCATAAGTCCTATTATTTCTTTCTCCTGTGGTAATACTTCAATGGGTATACAGTTTCAAACAGAGGTATAGGTATGTATATCACTGATACAAAAAAAAGATCGTCTAGTTTTATTGATCGTTTATTTAACCTAAAGAAGACATTATTAGCGCCGATTAAACCCATTTATCGGACCGCTATACAATAATAGTACATTACAATACGGCGCATAAAGTGGTCTATTATTGCACGAGTGTAAACGCCATGCAAATTATTGCACGAGTGTAAACGCCGTGCAACAAATAGACGATTTACGTCACAAGTATCGTACTTATAGCACAGTATAACCTAAAACCGCACTCAAAATTTACGTTTTAGCGTGAAAAAGTATCCGTTCTTTACACCTTGCGAAGATTTGTGACTTAAGATGTACATATATTATCGCACGTCGTATTGATAGCGCTAGAGCGCAGCGCGCGTAATATACACCGTACATATTAGGAAACTTAAATTTCGAAAATTCACACCGTGTAAAATAGGGCTACTTTATACACGGAAAAGCAGACATAAGTGCGTGTTAAGGTCACAGTGATACAAAAAAATATACAGCATCATATTGATCAATTGAATGTCAAGCACTAACTTTAAAAAAGTAAAAAAAATTCAGGCTACCAGCTGTAGCCACTGACTATAATGTATAGTGTACTCGTATAATATATACAATATAGTACTAAAAAATGTAACTTTCGTAACAATTTTTTTTTATTCCTCCTTAGCAAGTTTGGATCGACTCTTTCCACTATGGTTCTGCCAGGATTAATCTGGTCATACTCTAAATAAAACGCCATCACTGACAAGTTGTTTTAAGTCAATGTGTGTTGCCTTCACCATTCTTAGGGCTTTGGACTTACAAAGACTGCCTTATCACTGATAATTGCAGCTCTTGAACTCGACTCAAAGAGAGTCCATTGACTAGTCTATTTTACAAATGCGTGTAATCCTCATCTCTCGAGCCGAAACCAGGGGCCCGTCCAATGTTACAGTCACTAAAATAAGACAACACTCATCGTTCAGTCTCACTCCTAATTCTTAAAACTTAATTTCACACGACAAACCAACATTTTTGTTAAGTTATAAAACTCCTCTTATCCTAATTGTATTAATAGTAGCACGGTAAAAAACTGAGACACAATGTTCCTTCACGCACCTTCTTCTGCGTGAAAACCAGAAGCTAGCACTCCTCGCACGCCGCGGGGCATCAAGCGCCCAGCCTATTGAACACGTCTCGTGTGATTGTAAAATTTTTAGTCGCCTTGTTCCCCAGCCGCGCCTTGACCCCGCCGCTGCCCGCGTCCGGCATGGACAGCCGCCGCTCGGGCTTGTTGAACACCGGCGTGAACTTCGGGACGGGCTTGAGCCTCGCGGGGGCCGCCACCTTCTCGATCGCTTCGATCTCCTTGTACTGCACCCGGCTGGAGAACTTGACGGACTTGGCCTTGGGCAGCGCGAGCTTCTCCTTGACGCTGACGGGCGCCTCGTCGGCGCGCATCGTGGCCACGGCGATCTTGCGCTGGTTGTTCCTGCTCGTGGTCACCGTGAACACCTTCTTGGTGAACGCCGGGACCTTCTTCTCGGGCGGGCTCGTCTTGAGGATACCCTCGTACTTGAGGGCGTCCTTCGGGATGGGGATATCCCGCGGGGGTGCGTGGGGCCCGTGGGGCGCGGGGGGCGCGGCAGGCGGAGGCGGCTGTCCGTCGCTCTTGGAGCCGAGCCGCAGGTAGATCTGCTTGGCGGCCGGCTTGGGGGACGGAGCGCGCGCTGCCTCCGAGTTACCCAGCCGCGAGAACACCGTCTGCTTACTGCTTGCAACTGAAACAAAACAGCATTGAATAAAATTAATAACAATATTAATTTATTACCTTGCGTTGCCGACGATAACAAGTGATGTGATTTCTTGTGCACTTAAGTGCTTCCATGAAATGAAAATCCCCTAGTTGAGCGTGAGTGCAGGTGATAATTTGGCTGATGATCACTTGAAAAAAAATTTCTTCAGTGCTTTTAATTCTTGTAGGGAACTTGCTTCAGGGCTATGGGATATCCAAAGCGGAGCTAGGGCGGGTTACAATAATTATACTCACTCTCCTTAGGTGAGGCGGCAACTCGCGTCGGAGATTCGAAACGGATCACCCTTGACTTCTTAATGTTCATGTCCGTTGTGGTCCTTGTTGAAAAAAATTAAAAACTTTTATTATATTTTGTAATTTAATCAATATAATATAATGAATTAGTGTACAACTTACGCTTCCCGCCCACGTCCGACTTTTTGTAGGACAGATAATCAGGCCGATTTTTTCTTCTATATTATTTCTGACCGACTTTTTGTAAGACGTGTGCGTTGCACTATTGCTATCAGTACGTTCTATTTTTCTCCTACAAAATATCGGTCACAGATTATCGGACGTGGGCGGGAAGCTTTATTTATACAAGTGCCTGTTATTGATATTGACACATATTGACAATAATCTATTTTTGTTAATTGATTTTGTCCATGCGATGGTCTCACAATACTCATATTTTTATCCATGTCACATTAGGTTTGTGGCTACTGAAGAACAACATATTATTTACTTGTTTTATATTACAATAATACATTCATTGTTAAATAAATAATAACAAAGCCATGAATTTGTAGTTTATCTTATTTATGAGCATGTTGTTAGCAAGAACTTCTTACCCGACGTCAGAGGAGGCCTTCCTCTTGAGCTTGACGACACTGGAGGCCATGGTCTCCGGGGAAGGCGGGTTGCGAGTGTAGTGCTCCAGGATGCGGCTGGCAGCTGTCAACGATCACTCTCATACAGCTGCGTTTATGCAACAATATCACACATTTGTTGGTGGGTACACAATCACCATGTTGTGTTTATACAACTGGTCATTCATGACATTCAAAGATTGTTTACTCCTTTGTAAGGGCAAATGAGGTATTCTGGCTAGAGTATTAATTCTTAATATGATGTCTGTACATTTATCAATATGGATCCCTAGAAAGCACATTCCAGTATTTAAAAACTTAATAATAAGTTGTTTTAAGGAAGTCATTTACAGTTGATAATGATATTGCATCAGTACCTATTTCATCAACACACGTAATTTTATTAATCTACCACAGTATTGAAATGTACTTTGCCACTGAGGAGAAAAACCGCGATACTTTTGTTTCGTCAATAAAAAAGCAGCAGTGAGAGTCACAGGGGTATCGGGGTATCCCATAGTAAGAGTGAAGGTGATAGTTACGCGAGGATGGCTGCGCGAGCGTGGCGCGGCCCGTGACGGCGGCCACCGGCACCTTGCTGGCCGCGCCCGGGGCTCCCGCCGAGCCCAGCACCTTGTCCCGCGCCGCGCTCTCGTGCACCTGCTTCGCGTGTCTGGACCACACAACACACTGTTACAGAACAATGTTGCACCAGACCAACTGAGTGAATAGAAAAGGTTACTACTATATATATTTCAGTTTTTAAAATCAAGCATAATTATGGTTTTATGTTTTATGGTGTGCACGTCACATACATTCAAAACTTATAAAGAATAATTTTTCTATAGGACACAGATAATAAAGACTGACCTAATTTAACAACTCGACTGACCATAGTTTATTACGACAATATGAGACGTAAACCATATTAATTTCAAGTATTAAATACCTTAATATAGCGATAACATCTCCCATCCGGACAATACCCATATCCTTCAGATACTCCTTGTTCAGATCTAGCAGCATGTCATTCTGGATCCTATTCTCAGCAAATGTTAGGGCATATGTGGCCGATACATCTGATGGAATTCCCGCAGCTGTGAAGAAGCTCACCCACATACCTGTGCAACAGAAGAATATTATTTATAAAATGAAACTCTCAGTTGACATGACAGCAAAGACTGACTTTATTGTTTAACTACCTACATGCATTTAACTTTCAAAGTGACACTTCAAAATATAAATACACATTTATATTACTGATTATTAATTAGTTAAAATAATAATAAGTTACAAGTAGGGTAAGCAGTAGTAATGTTGGTCCCCCTCCAATTAATTGGCCCTTTGATTTAAAATCCATTTATTATCGACTTTGGCAATAACATCATTATATCATAACAAAAACTCAATAACAATTTAAAAGGCCAAGTTAAATAAAACACTGGTAATAATCACTAAAGCCGAACAAAATAATATACCAAACAAAAATTAAAAATATTTTGTTTATTACCCTGAGATGGTACCTCAAATATTTTAAGCACTTCAAGGTTGAAAAACCATACGCTTTCGGCTGAGACCGAATACTTAAGGGAACTTACGTATGGGTACGTACCTGTAAGATTAGTATCCATTTTATTACTGGAACTGTTCATATTTTCCTAACATTAGCTTGAAATCGCCAATTTTTTCCAAATTAAAATAGCCATTAGCTATCCAAAATTGCTTCAATCTGTGCTGTCTATGTCTGTCAGTCAAAAGTGTCACTGTCACAGTTGTCAGTTATCACTCTTGTCAGACAAGACAAGACAAAAATCAAAATCAAATTGCCATGCCATGCCAATGTCAAATTATTATTCAATATTGTCTTTTTATATTTTGTCCAGGGTTGCCAACTCAGTACCACGAATAGGTGCTAAATGGTATTTAAAAAGGTGCTAGATGAATATAAATTTCCAAAAATAGTGCTAAATTTAATAAAATCACAATGAATAATTTGTAATCAAATGTTTTAATTTTTTAATTTTTAACAATTATTTGACCAGTTACTGGCACTTACTAGGAGATAAAAAAAAAATTAAAAAAAAATCCATATCCAGTCATCTTCATGACACTTAATTTCGAATACTCTTGCATTCATTTCTGTTTTGCAAAAACGTAGTGATTAAGTACTCTGTGTTGCAAAATACACACATCGCTTTCGAGACCAAGCACAGGTCTAAGCCATTTCTAGTATTTTGGATCATTCTCCCATTCTTTTCTGTAAGTTTAAGCAAAACTTACTTGTTTTTTTTAAAGGAACATCCAATTTCGTAAACACTTTCACTTTAACTTTTTAGAGAAGCAAATCAACTCAATATAGATCGACTAAGTCAACAAACAAGACATAATAGAAGTAATAGAACTTAAAAGAAAGACTTGTTAAAACAGGACAAAATATATAGCAATGTTATATTTTCCCTTGCGTAAAAATAGTGCACGGGAAATCCCCTGCGAAAGAGTAGCAAAGCATAAAACTAAAGCGCTTTGTTACTTCCTTCGTGAATGCGTTTTGTTCTGCGATAACCATAAAATAATCAGATGAGTACTATTTAGTGCTAGATTTAGTGCTAGGTGCTAGGTGTTACCCCGTGTGGTGTCCGGGTTCACTTTGTAGAATAGCACCACTCCCGTTCTTCCTGGGATGTCGTAAAAGGCGACTAATAGGACAAATCCAGGAAGGTGGGCAGCAGCATCTTCCTGTGTGTGACGAATGCCAGTCAGGTCACCTGCGGTCACCAACACGCACTAGCCAAGCGTGGTGACTATCGGCTAAAACCCCCGCATGATAGTCACGAATGAGCCTCGGCCCCCAGTCCCCGGCAGCCCCACTATTCCTAGTTACGGTAGCGGCTATGGTAACGGCGGGGCAGGGGGTGCTAAGAATCGCCGGCAGAGATCGGGCTACCAATCCAAACGACGACTTCTGCACCTGGCAACATACAACACCAGGACACTGAGGACCGACGACAAGGTAAAAGAGCTGGAAGAAGAGATAGACAAGTTAAACTGGAGTATTGTGGGTTTATCTGAAGTCCGAAGACAGGGGGAGGACACAATAACACTCAAATCCGGAAACTTGTTCTATCACCGGGAGGGCGAACATCTGTCCCAAGGTGGTGTCGGGTTTCTCGTTCACAAGTCCCTCGTCAACAGCATTGTGCAAGTTGGGAGCGTGTCGGCCAGGGTAGAGTACCTTACACTCAGAATATCCAAACGGTATTCGTTGAAGGTTGTACAGGTATATGCGCCGACTTCGACACATCCCGACGACGAGGTTGAGGTTATGTATGAGGACATAAGTAGAGCCATACATACCTCTAAAGCTCACTTCAATGTTGTGATGGGGGACTTCAACGCGAAGCTGGGCACGCAAAGCGGCGCCGAGATGAAGGTGGGTCCCTACGGAATTGGACGACGGAACCACCGAGGACACTTGCTGGCCAACTTTTTGGAGAAGGAAGATCTCTTTATGATGAACTCCTTCTTCAGAAAGAAGCCACAACGCAAGTGGACTTGGATAAGCCCTGATGGTTCCACGAAAAGCGAGATAGACTTCATTCTGGCAGACAAACGGCACATATTTAATGATGTCTCTGTGATCAGCAGGTTCAAAACCGGAAGCGATCACCGACTTGTGAGAGGCACATTAAATATCGATCTGAAGCTGGAACGGTCACGCCTGATGAAGTCTACGCTCCGCCCAACATCCGTCCAAATCCAGGGATCCGAAAACTTTCAACTGGAGCTGCAAAACCGTTTTGCGTGCCTAGAATCGTGCACGTCAGTGGACGAGTTTAACACCAGGATGGTAACAACTGTCCACGAGGTAGGGTCGAAGTACTTCAAGACCCACCCTAGTGGTAGATCTCAAGTTCTCTCAGAACAAACTCTCGGTCTTATGAGGGATCGACGAGAACTATGTGTGCAGTCTCCAACCTCTATGAGGGAATACCGACGGCTCAATGAGCAGATCTCCAAGGGCAGGCGACGCGATTTGCGAAAACACAACGCAAATCGTGTAAAAAACACAATTGAGCGAAACCAAGGCTCCAAAGTGTTCGCCAGGGATCTGTCTATTGGGCAAAGTCAGCTTACGAGGTTGAAGACCGAGTCCGGCACCATGGTTTCGTCGAAACCGGAAGTTCTGAGAGAGACTGAGAGATACTACGGACGGTTGTATGCCTCCTCTCAAGCTCCACCTCCTAGCGAGGAGAGCGATAAGAGAGCTAAACTGACCCGACACTACACAGAGGATATCCCGGACGTCAGCCTGTATGAGATTAGAGAGGCTCTCAAACAGCTTAAAAACAACAAGGCACCGGGAGATGACGGAATCACAACCGAGCTTCTAAGAGCTGGAGGGAAACCCCTTCTAGTGGCGCTCCAAAAACTGTTCGATTCCGTCATTTACACTGGAATTACCCCGGAAGCGTGGGGCAGAAGTGTGGTGACGCTGTTCTTCAAGAAAGGCGATAAAGCCCTTTTGAAGAACTATAGGCCCATTGCACTTCTGAGCCACGTTTATAAGCTGTTTTCGAGGGTGCTCACAAATCGCATTGCACGCAGGCTTGACGACTTCCAGCCTCCCGAACAAGCAGGATTCCGAAAAGGCTACAGCACCATAGACCATATACACACACTGCGGCAGATTATACAAAAGACCGAGGAGTATAATCTGCCGTTGTGTGTTGCCTATGTGGACTATGAGAAAGCCTTTGATTCTATCGAGACCTGGGCGGTACTAAATTCTCTCCAGCGGTGCCGGATCGACTACCGGTATATCGAGGTGTTGAAGTGTTTGTACTCATCTGCCACCATGTCCGTCAGAGTACACGACACAGCAACGAACCCCATCCAACTGCAGAGAGGTGTCAGGCAAGGGGATGTCATATCCCCAAAGCTGTTCACCGCTGCGTTGGAAGACGTGTTCAAGCTGATGGAGTGGAAACGACGTGGCATTAACATCAATGGCGAATACATCACACACCTGCGATATGCCGATGATATAGTCATTCTGGCGGGTTCCCTGGAAGAACTTGGTACAATGCTCGGGGACTTGAACAGCGCCTCACAACGGGTGGGTCTTAAGATGAACATGGACAAGACGAAAATCATGTCGAATGTCCATGTTACACCCGTACCGGTTGTTGTTGACGGCGCTGCTCTTGAAGTTGTAGACGAATACAATTACCTGGGACAAGTGATCCAGATGGGTAAGTCCAACTTCGAGAAAGAAGTCACTCGTAGAATCCAACTCGGATGGGCTGCGTTCGGGAAACTGCGTCATATCTTGTCGTCCAAAACACTACCTCAGTGCCTGAAGTCGAAGGTGTTCGAGCAGTGTGTGTTGCCAGTGATGACATACGGATCCGAGACGTGGTGCTTTACTATTGGCTTGATCCACAAGCTCAGAGTTGCGCAGCGGGCTATGGAGAGGGCTATGCTCGGTATTTCTCTACGTGATCGCATCAGAAATGAGGAGATCAGTAGACGAACAAGGGTAACCGACATAGCTCAAAGAATTAGCCGGCTGAAGTGGCAATGGGCTGGCCACATAGTGCGAAGGACCGATAACCGTTGGGGAAGAAAGGTCCTTGAATGGCGCCCTCGTCTCGGAAAAAGGAGCATAGGACGCCCCCCGACCAGGTGGACTGACGACCTGAAGAAGACAGCGGGCATCCGCTGGATTCAGAAGGCTCAGGACCGGTCAGAGTGGCGCAAGTTAGGGGAGGCCTATGTCCAGCAGTGGACCTCTAAGGGCTGATGGATGGATGGATGGATGGCTAGGTGTTGTTGTTTCGTGCTGGAGTTATGAAAATAGTGCTAGATCTAGCACCGAAAGTGCTAAGTTGGCAACACTGATTTTGTCAGTCTTTGTCTTGGGTCTTTGTACAGACCTGTGAACTGAGGGAGGGCGCTGTCGAACGCATTGGACCAATCACTGAGCCGCAATTCGAGACGTAGTAAATGTCAATGTCATTCATTGACATTAACACAAAGAACTTAAGAATGGGGCAGCATTAGTTCCAATTTTCGCCATTTCACAGATATAAGTTGGGCGCACTGTATTTTCATAGATTCATACAGGATCTACCTATATTTATCACAAATTTAGAAATTATTTAGAACCAGTAGATTTTCCCATACATTTGACAGAGCGAGATAGCCAGTTACAAAATCTACGTGAAAGACAGAGACAAAACTATTATTTTTTGTCCCCGTTACCGTAGCCGATTACAGGTCACAAGGCAAACAATAGTGAGTTGTGACAAATAATTAAGAGGGAGTTGGCTATTTGGAAATTAAAAGTTCTTGTAAAATAACCGTAAAGAAACGTAAATTCTGTCTCATGTGCGGCCACACACGCCATGGCTGAATCTATAGATATAACTCCATGCGATTTGCAGCCGAAACAAATGTAAACAAACCATTAAAATAGTTTTAAAGGATTTTTTACCAACTGACATGAATTTGTACACTAAATGCGTTTTATTTAGACAAACTACTCATTATGGTATTTGTGAATTCTTAAATAAATACATATTGATCGATAATAATTATAAATTCCGAGTAAATGTGGAAACAAACCAATTTAAATAACACTGTCATCATTCAAACACTTTGCAATGAAAATCTTATTTCCAAGAAGCGATTTGAAACTTTGTACTATTTTGTTTTAGTGAGTATAGGTGTACCAGAAACTCATGGCATTCTTGACAAGCAGAAAAATCGGTTTTTTATATGGCAATGAAATTTTTTAAAACTATAACAATTGTCAAGTCAAAAAAGAGTTGTATGGAATTTTTTCTTTTTCTAAAATTAAGATTATTTTTGATTGAATACCGACAATACCTTTACAATCAGTAACTAAAAATATTAATTTCAGTGTTTATTGAAAAACATATGAGAAAAAAGGTGTATATAAAAGACAATCTACAATACTCAGATGAAAGAATAAAAGGCAGTTAACGTCGTTCGAATACGACGTAAGCCTACCACAAATAATACAAAATAAAAAACTAATACAATCTCGTGTCACTCTAGCTACAATTATATTAATCTGTGGTCACTATTAAAGAAAGCGTCAAATTGCATGAGCGTCGCAATTGTCAAAATTTATTAAATAATTTTATCAGTTAAAATGCCGTCTTACATTTTTAAACTATGTAAAAGTACTTCGCAAAATCAAAGAAAAGAAGATGGAATATCTTTTCACAGGTCTCTGTTCATTATTTTATTATTTATTTAAAATAATATTTTTGCGGTTTGCTCGGAACACAAAACCTCGACAATTATTCACTTGTATACCAGCTTTATGTGAAAATCGGTTACCCTAAATTTGGGGAAATATGCGTGAGCTATTTGAACACTGGTCGATTTATAAATTTATATCGAAAAAAAATTTAAAATGTAAATATTTGTATTTATTTATAACGAGTAACCGCCCTCGCTTTGCTTCGGTTTTCTTATTTATTTACACCTTGGGTTACATTATTGGAGTTTTATTAAGGATCCCTAATGTTTTTTAAAAATATAATATAGCCTATGTTACTCGGGGATAATGTAGCTTCCCAACAGTGAAAGAATTTTTCAAATCGGTTCAGTAGTTTCGGAGCCTATTCAATGCAAACAAAAAATCAAATCTTTCCTCTTTTTAAATTAGTATAGATATAGTGTACGGGACAAGCCGTACACAATTACATAACAATATGTATATCGTATCAAAAGTGCAGCGCTTGCACATCAGCGCGCTTACGTGTTTTTGTATCAACTTTTTAACAAATAAATCAGTGTATGAGCAGCACTCGCCGCGGGTTGTTTTATTTATCATCTAACAACCCGTACATAAAGTTTTTTGGTCCTTCGAGCATAAACCAGGACCTTCGCGCGCGTTCTGAATAACTGGTGGTGCGGTCAGCCAGAGCAGGTGTCCGTGTCCGTATCAGGATATCACTTGTGAGCTCGCGCGATAGGATTTCCTTTGCTACGTCGCATCATCAGCGACTAGCTATCATCATCGCCACAAGCAGTGGGAGATACAGCATCGTCGCATCATCAGCGACGAACAATCATCATCATCAGTAGCAGCAGCGGTACGGTGAGCCGCAGGAGCACCGTCACAGAAGCAGTGGCAGTAAGCGGTCAGCATCGCCGCTATTATCAACGACAGGATCATATCAAGTAAGACTGTTCCTTTTATTTTTTGAAAAATGGAAGCACTACTCACTCGACAAAATGAGTTGTTAGAAAGCATTAAGAAGATAAGGATCAATTTCACTAAAGACCCAGCAACGCGTAAAAATCATGAATATATTAAAAAACGTTTAGAGTCTTTAGATGCTCTCTGGGGAGAGTTCGAACTTAATCATTCAAAAATTGATACTCAGCCAGAGCAGGCATTCGATTATTATACAAAAGATATATTTAAACAAGCTACCGAGTTATATCAAACGACGCGTCTATTACTTTCTTCTTACGGCAAAGAGGATAAGGCAACGCAACCGAGTGGCAAGGTTAATGAGCTATTAGTTTTACAGAGAACTCATTTTAGGGGATTGATTAGACAAATAGGTAGCATTGATGTATCTCAAATATCAGATAAGTGGGAGTTGGAGGATGAGCTGCGCAGCATCCAAAGTAAGTGGAATGTCATTGAGAATTTGCATGTAGAGATTGATAACATTCTACAAGGTACTGATTTATCATATGAAGAGGAATATTCAGCATACGAGAAGTCCTACAAGGCAACGAAAAGGTCTTTGAATCAAAAAATATCATCTATGGTGCATGTTCAGCAGTCAACTCCGCAGCTGGAGATACCGACCTTCACAGGTAAGTACAGCCAGTGGCCGACCTTCTATGACCTCTTCTCGGAATCCATCCACGAGAATAACTGCATCACTAAAGCTCAGAAAATGCAGCACCTCAAAGGTAAGGTCAAAGGTGAAGCTGAACGCCTGATCCAGCATCTCCACATTTCTGCAGATAATTATGACGCTGCATGGGAAATTTTAATACATCGTTATAATAACCCTCAAGCACTCTTTAGTAATCAAATAGAGATATTTTTAAATCAGCCCAATGTAAGCAAGCAGTCGTCATTTGAATTGAAACGTTTGTATGACACAACAACCGAGTGTATTTATAGCATAGGTAACTTAGGTATCAACACTAGCTCATGGGATCCATTGTTAGTTCATCTTTTATGTAAAAAATTAGATCCCGAAACATACAGCGATTACAAGGAAGCTCGTCAAGCACCTAGGGAGTTGCCAACCCTAAGTTAATTACGACGACCCTGTAGCCTAGTTGGTAGCGACCCTGCCTGCGAAGCGAGGGGTCCCGGGTTCGATTCCCGGCCGGGGCAGATATTTATGTGACAGATAAATATTTGTGCTCGGGTCATGGGTGTGATTGTGATTGTTATATGTGTCGTCCATGCCACCCGCGACACAGGTAATAACCTACTGCGGGGGTATGAGTGTGTTAGCGTTATTATAATTTTTATCATTTATTGAGAGCAAGTTTGTCGCACTAGAACCTATTGTTCATCAATCACGCAAATCATTTTCACAGCAGCCTACATATCAAAAATTTAGGCAACCTCTTAATAATACATTTTCTAATAATAAGCCTCATAACGGAAATTTCCAGAAACAACATTTTCAAGCAAGAGCTACTTATACCGTAAAATGCCCGGCTTGCAATTTGCGTCACGACTTATTTCTTTGTAAGAAATTCAGAAATATGACACCCGCTCAGCGACTGTCGGTGGTTACTAAGGGACATTATTGTATTAATTGTCTGTATAAGCATTATGACGCCGACTGCATTTCTACGAAACGTTGCAAAGAGTGTCAATCGGATCATAATACATTACTTCACGACGCCCTTATACATTCTTCACCTTCATTACCTCATAATACTAAACCTAATATAAACTCAACATTACCTAAACAGCAATCTAAGTCTGAAAATACGCATAACATTAACCATGTAGCATCCGACAATGAGGAAATTTTGTTGACTACCGTTACCTTAAATGTTTTATCACAAGACGGGAATGAGGATCAGTAAAGTTATAGCAAATTCTATAGAACTAGTATCCACGCGATTCTTTATGGTATATAAATGATATATCTTTTTGAATCATCCAAATCGGACCATTACTTACGAAGATATTAAGTAATAAACATTGCCATTCCGGCCGCTAAAATTCAAACTACGCGGGCGCGTGTGACGTCACGATATCTGTCGCCGCCAGTTAGCCGCTGGCAGCGATACGGCGCGCAATGTTTTGTTTGGATAATTGTGACTTTGAAACAAATTAAGTGTCCCATTTGTGCCTAATTCACCTTTTAACTATGTATCAGTATTGTATAGTGCTTAAACGTTCAAACACTTCTATGAAAACGCCAAAAAAAACTATTTTTTAACGTGCCGAAAAACTCAAAACTTCGTAGAAAATGGTATTCCGTTGTAAAAAGACAATATATGATTTATCTTCAATAGTAACTGAGCTGGGAACCATATCTTTAACTTATATAAATTTCGTAGTTGTATCTATATAGCCAGCTGTGGTTGGGCTCCGTAACATTTTTTTTCAGTGGCAGATGGCTCCTCGCTGCGTCTATGGAGCCACATCAAAAATGCTACGCTATGTTTGCAGCCTCCCTTTTGAGCAGCACAGTCATGGAAATCCACCTTCTCTACCGTTCAGCAGCAATACGCTTTACTTTTTAGGGTTCTGAAGTAAAATCGGAAGTATCGGAACCCTTGTAGTTTCGTCATGTACGTCCGTCCGTCTGTAATTTTGCATGGATATACATATGTACACATGTACACAGCTTAGAAGTTAGACCTAAAGATTCCTAATAAGTACCTACCTACCAACAGTCAGCCTCAGAAACAACTTACTTTATAATAGTAACTGTTTCGACGATTTCCGAACAACATTATGACAAATTCAAGAAATATGTAACAAGGTACTAAAATGTTAAGCTACTTCTGATGATAACCGTACATGTAGATAAATAAACAGCATATAATTTTATATATATATAATTTCAGCATATAATTTCTAATATCATTTTTTTCTAAACTGAATAGTTTGCGTGAGAGACACTTCCAAAGTGATAAAATGTGTGTCCCCCCTGTAACTTCTAAACTTAAAAAAAATGTATGATGTACATTACCATGCAAACTTCTACCGAAAATTGGTTTGAACGAGATCTAGTAAGTAGTTTTTTTAATACGTCATAAATCGTAAACCGCAAATTACCTTTCATTATGTTACTTGCTGCTACGGAACCCTTCATGGGCGAGTCCGACTCGCACTTGGCCGCTTTTATTTCCCTCTCACTCATCGTTACAAATCATCCTTTGAGTAGTAGTAGGGGCTCGACCAAAATTAGCACTATAAAGGCAAATATTTCGCAAACGCACCCCTAAATCCAAACATGGTCCTAGAAGACCCATAATATTTTTCGAAGACCTTTTCAACGATATCCCACACTACGGGGTACGCGACGAATAAAAAATTTCATCCTCACACCAGTAGGGGAGGTACCCTGAACAAAAGATTTCAGTATTTTATTCCACGATTCTGGAGTTTTAATAAATGTGTACATATGTATATCCATGCAAAATTACAGACGGACGGACGGACATGACGAAACTACAAGGGTTCCGATACTTCCGATTTTACTTCGGAACCCTAAAAAGTAAAGCGTATTGCTGCTGAACGGTAGAGAAAGTGGATTTCCATGAATGTGCTGCTCAAAAGGGAGGCTGCAAACATAGCGTAGCATTTTTGATGTGGCTCCATAGACGCAGCGAGGAGCCATCTGCCACTGAAAAAAAATGTTACGGAGCCCAACCACAGCTGGCTATATAGATACAACTACGAAATTTATATAAGTTAAAGATATAGTTCCCAGCTCTGTTACTATTGAAGATAAATCATATATTGTCTTTTTACAACGGAATACCATTTTCTACGAAGTTTTGAGTTTTTCGACACGTTAAAAAATAGTTTTTTTTGGCGTTTTCATACAAGTGTTTGAACGTTTAAGCACTATACAATACTGATACATAGTTAAAAGGTGAATTAGGCACAAATGGGACACTTAATTTGTTTCAAAGTCACAATTATCCAAACAAAACATTGCGCGCCGTATCGCTGCCAGCGGCTAACTGGCGGCGACAGATATCGTGACGTCACAGCCACGCAGTGAACTTTGTAAGTAATTTGGTCATACCTTCGTCAATTTTTGTCGTAGAACAAAAATTTTTTCACTGTATGTTAAGGATTTCTTAGCTCTATAAATCTGCATTCTCAACTAAAAACGTTACGGATCCTCATTATATCACGCTTAGAGCTCTACTCGATCAAGGGTCTCAGATCTCTCTTATCTCTGAGAACGCTACTCAACTTTTAGGGTTGTCACGACGTCAGTATCATGCATCAATATCAGGCATAGGTCCTGTCTCGAAGCAGAGTAGAGGCATTGTATCATTGGAATGTAAATCGATCTATGGTGATTATCAATTGCAAACCCAAGCATTAGTAGTGGCCTCAGTTATCAATAATTTACCTAATTCATCGTTTAAGCAAAAATCATGGCCTCATTTACAGCACCTCAAGCTGGCCGACCCAGCTTATAATGTATCAAGGCCAATCGATCTTCTTTTAGATGCTAGTGTTTACTCGGAAATTATCATGAGTGGATTAGTCAAAGGTCCATCTCAAGCGCCTATTGCTCAACAGACCAAATTAGGGTGGATTTTATCAGGCAATGTAAGAAAATTCAATTGTTTTGCTGTTTTGAATAACCTAGACGAAATTTCTAAATTTTGGGAAATTGAGAACCTATCTGAATCATCTACCACCCTAACTAGAGACGAGCAGTACTGTGAACAATTTTATAAACAAACTACTCGTAGGTTAGAATCAGGCAAATACGAAGTAGGGCTGCCAATGAAACCCGGTTTTGAGCAGGAAATAGGGTTGTCAAAAGCAAAGGCAGTTGCGCAATTTATTAAGTTAGAAAAACAGATGTCCAAGGATCAATTATTTTCAGATCAGTATAGAAAATTTATTAACGAATATCAAACGTTAGGCCACATGCATCAAGTGGATAATGTAAATAAAAATGCAATCATATTACCTCAACACGGTGTTTGGAAAATGGACTCTAGTACTACAAAATCAAGGGTCGTTTTCAATGCTTCATCTAAAACTTCGTCTGGAAAGAGCCTTAATGATTTAATGTATCGCGGTCCAAATTTACAAAAAGATTTATTAACACTTATTTTAAATTGGCGTTAATTCAAATTTGTTATAACAGCCGATATCGAAAAAATGTTTCGCATGATAATGGTACGAAGTAGTGATCAGCACCTTCAATCAATAATTTGGAGGGATTCACCAGATAGAGCATTTCATACATTTTACTTATCAACTATTACTCAAGGAACCAACGCCGCTCCGTTTTTGGCAATGAGGACACTCAAACAGCTTGCCGAAGACGAGGAAAATAAATATCCTTTAGCTTCAGCAGTCGCGAAATCATCATTTTTCATGGACGATTTACTCACTGGTGCAAATTCAATTTCAAATACAAAAGAAATTTTGCAACAGCTTATATCAATGTTTTTAGGAGCTGGCATGAATTTGAGACGTTGGTCTAGTAACGAACCGGAAATCCTTAATGAATTACCTTCTGATCAGTTAAATAGTCCCTACGAATTTAAATGTTCCGAAACGCGAAAAACTCTCGGTCTCAAATGGAATCCGTCGTCTGATACTTTTATTTTTTCGAATCAGATTAGTGCGGTCAATAAACGTTTATCAAAACGGGAGTTATTATCATTGATTTCGAAACTCTTTGACCCCTTAGGGTGGCTATCACCGCTTACCGTACGAGCGAAATTATTATTCCAAAGAGCTTGGTCATCGGGAGTAGCATGGGATGATGAATTATCAGATAATATTCAAAAGGACTGGTGTAATTTACAAAATGATTTACAGAATATTAATAAAATTACTATCCCACGGTACATAGGTAGTACAGAAATAAAACACCAGTTGCATGCATTTTGCGACGCTTCCGACAAAGCGTACGCTTGCGCAATATACTTAGTTACCAAGCAAGATAAGGGCAATTTCACATCAAAACTTCTTGTAGCAAAAACTAAGTTAGCACCATTATCAAAGAAAGTATCATTGCCGCGATTAGAGTTGTGTGACGCACTGTTATTATCACAATTAGTAGCGAAGGTTCAGGAATCTATAGGATCAAGTAACATGACTATTTACGCCTGGACTGACTCCATGGTAGTTTTAGGTTGGTTAAAGGGAGATTGTTCGAGATGGAAGACCTTCGTTGCGAATAGGGTGCAAAAAATAATCGGTGTCATCCCGCCGTCATGCTGGCATCATGTACGGTCGGAAGAAAATGCAGCAGATTGTGCTACTAGAGGTCTGACAGCAAATCAGCTGACAGATTTTTCGTTGTGGTGGGAAGGACCATTGTGGGTGAGGTAGGTATACGCAAGGCTGACGTCTGCACACGGCACCTAGCACGCAGCATCGCTGCCGACTGACTGGCAGTCACCCAGTGACTGACAGCTGTGCTTATACACTACATCCCTTCTTTATTTTATAATAAATAATAATTGATTACAACTGTTCGTTAGCAAATAATATATTGCAACATTGACATAGATCTGACAATAATAAATTATTCAATATCCAACTTTTATTTTCTTTGTGTTATTTATTATCATTATTGTTGTACAACATGTATTTCCCATTTCTGTACATCGTTTTCACCATCAGAAACTCACACCACTATGTGAGTGCAGGGTTAAAGTTTGGTGTCAATCTGTTAGCCTCAGTTACTTATTATTCATCGATATATTTTTCTGTAGCTAATTTAGAATCTTGTAGCTCCCTTAGTACTGTCCACATAATATGGTTTCCCTCTTTTCTTTAATTGAATTATAGACCTGTCAATTTCTGTCTCTCACATTACTGTCATTGTTAGAGTGAAAGGTATTTTACTGGAAGTGATTGGAAGCTTCATAAAAAAAATTGATGTTATTCTCGCATTTCACTAAATACTACTCTGTAGATCATAATTATATTTTTAACAAATGTCAAATGTAGCATTGAAAGTAGATTAACCCAAGCCATTTACCACAGTCGTCTACTTCAATTATCAAAAGTAACAACATAACTTCTGAAAAATCTTGAGTAAGTCCCTCTATTGCCAAGGCTCACCCAGCCGATATGCATATATTATCCATTTAGTGTCATATGTGTGCATCATATGTGTGCAATATGCATCACCCATACACACCCCAAACTTCACTTCTTCAACTTCACAACTTTCTTTCTCGAGATGGAGACTGATCTCGTATTGTTCAGTATCATGATTTATCATGATTACCTATTTATAGGTACTCGACTGGTACATGACTTACAGGTATTTCCCTAACGCTATCTTGTTTTCTTCAAGACTAAGTGAGAACAAAACTCTTAAATTATTTATAGAATTAACTTTTGCTATTTTGACCTATCGTGATATTACTTTCCAATTTTTTCTTGAGGGTAGGTCACAAAACTTGAAGTTAATTTGAAATTTTCAAACGTTAATCTTAAGAATTTTGAGTCATTCAACTAGACATAATTCATGATGTCAATATAATATCTAAAGTTCATACAACTCGCTCAGCGCATTATAAGAACTCAACTTTAAACAATTTTCCTATGTGACATTGTTATTTCCATCTCGTGTCACTAAGAAATAAAAACTATTTGCCAACCGTTCATTTAATGCCAAGCTATTTAATTCTACCACCAGCATTTACACTGTGAAAGTCACAGACAATTTTTGAGGGTACTTCATTTCATGGTAAGATAAGGGGTAAATCTTGAGA
This sequence comes from Thymelicus acteon, assembly GCA_951805285.1. Classification (NCBI taxonomy): domain Eukaryota; kingdom Metazoa; phylum Arthropoda; class Insecta; order Lepidoptera; family Hesperiidae; genus Thymelicus; species Thymelicus acteon. The sequence goes on from OX638213.1 coordinate 22,381,714, forward strand.
ATTTGAGTCAATGAACAAGACTTAATTCATGATATCAGTATGATTGTCTACAGTTCAAACAACTCACTCCACGCATTATAAGGGTCAACTTTAAACAATTTTCCTATGTGACATTATTATTTTCATTTATTGTCAGTAAGGAATTCAAACCATTGGCAACCCATTCATTTAATGCTAAGCTATTTTGCTCTACCAGTATTTACACTGTTAAAAGTCACAAGGGTATTTAGAATAGTACCAGTAGAATCTCTAATAATCTTAAAAATAGTTGCTTGTGAAACTACGATCACAGCTGACCAATTTATTGTCTCTTTAATTATCATGTGAACTTGAGTATTCTCTTCATTATCTTAACTCTTGATTCACTATCAGTTTAGTCAGTTAAGTTATGATTCTCTGGGAATTTGCGTTTGCTTCCCAGGGGAGTTTCAGTCGTTGACAAGCACTCTGTGTGAGGATGCTTTGTGAAATGGTGGTCCTGCGTGCACGGTTACACCCACTTACACATATGTACATTCGGCTTAGTAATGTGGCCACTCCAGCTTCTAGATGGAGATCTAGTGCTTTCAGCTTCCACAACATCAACGTCACTTTAAACTTGATAGATCTGTAATACAGAAATATAAGACCGATGACGAGCCTCGGACTGTACTGCTTTAGAGATAAATCTCTAAAGTTGCTACTTAGCACTGTCATTCAACTAGAAATAAGTTTTTTTTTTCTTGGCTAAGTCTGACATAATTAAATCGAACCACTTTGTTAACGCATAGTCAATAATTACAGTATGAACCTTGCCCTTGATAGGTATTGTTTTTGTATAATGTCGTGAAAAGTATGGAAACTGATAAAATAACCTTTTGGTCATTAGCCATCACTTGATGACGCTAGTTAACTATTTATGTCAATTTTACATGAAAAGAGCGCAGAGAAACACCTAAGGTGTTGTCATTTTGCAGATGGTTCAAGTTGGATGAATATTAGTAGTATGTTGTATCTACGTAAAATAGTTGATTACAACGTCGTGTTTTATTGGACTACCTCAATATACTGAAATTTTATTTCTCAGTGTCTCATTGTCTCTTTACTATGGAGACAAAATCATAACCTTGACATATAATATTTACCTTTATTCTTCGACAGCTCAAAAAGATTAATATTTACATTGCAAGTAAAGATGTTAGATGGAAATACTACGATCTTCTGAGTCTGTAATTGCTCGTTGCCACATGGATGAATCTTATTTTTTTCAATAATAATAATATATCCAATAAATTATTGTGGACTATATTATATAAGAATTGCAAAAATTTAATATAATTATCATAAAAGCCGAGTCCGTTACCATGGACTCATAACTGCTGTCGTTTGTCATATTTTGTCATAATCTGCTCACATATGTGATATGTTCACATATTACATATTATACTCGTCTGTAACGAATTATTATAAAATAATGAATCGTCAAAGACGGAACTATGTCATTGTACATTTCATACATGGTCAGATTCAAAATTACTTCAAAAGAAGTTATGGAATGTTAACACATGAATGGAATAAAATATACCATACCAATAATCACTGTCTTACTTTTATTCCTTACATAATACTTGAATTCTGATGCCACATCATCTCTTTACTTGGTATTTGTAATTCATATTGATTGAGGTAACTTTCTGAAAACCTGCAATTTGTTATTTCATCCCACGATTTCATATCAGTGAAATGGGACCGATTATGATGGGAATCATCTCCATCAGGCATCTCGAATGGGTGTCTTATGAATCATATCCAACAGACATCTTTGGCTTTCAATGACATTCATAACGACATATCCATAAAATATTAATTTGTAAATATTTGCAGCCACTGTGTATGCATGGCTTTTTACAAATGTAACGTTATTACAAGTGTAACATGATTGCGTAGCCTTAAACATTGATTTACAATATTTGCGTGCCTTTACAAATGTAACGTTATTACAAGTGTAACATGATTGCGTAGCCTTAAACATTGATTTATAATATTTGCGGGCACCTTGTATGCATGGCTTTTTACTAATGTAACAGTAACATGACTGCGTAGCCTTAAAACATTGATTTATAATATTTGCAGGCACCGTGTATGCATGGCTTTTTACTAATGTAACAGTAACATGACTGCGTAGTCTTAAAACATTGATTTATAATATTTGCAGGCACTGTGTATGCATGGCTTTTTACTAATGTAACAGTAACATGACTGCGTAGTCTTAAAACATTGATTTATAATATTTGCAGGCACCGTGTATGCATGGCTTTTTACTAATGTAACAGTAACATGACTGCGTAGCCTTAAAATATTGATTTATAATATTTTCGGGCACCGTGTATGCATGGCTTTTTACTAATGTAACAGTAACATGACTGCGTAGCTTTAAAACATTGATTTATAATTGACAGTATATATTACGGTATATTATATACCACTTGTATACAGAATACATTACAGTATAATGTATAATGCTCAATCACCTCGAATGACTTGCCATAGCAGTAATTCAATACATCGATTAGTTTGGCTTCTTCCTCAGAATTCCAAGTCAAGTACCTACTCCATACCTTAATTTATTTTATGATAATTATGGTAAATACCCAATAAATTGAAAACTTTTTTTCCATTTTTTTTAGCTATAAAAGCGTTACAATATCTCTGACATTTTAGACTGAACTTTAGTATTCCACATATTCATCCATCCTTAAATTTTAATATACCTTTTAGGAAATACTCATTATATTGAATAACTTCCGCAAACACTATATTTATTTTAATCACTACACTTATAATTTGGCTGAACATAAAAATGTTCCACGTCACTTTACCCAGAACTTTGATTTTTCTTTTCGAAACAGCCATCCTTGAGCCATTACGAAAATTTTTGAATGAAACAGTGAAATCGGTTAAGCTATCAAGAAATACTAAAGTTCATTTTTATTTATACAAACAAGAAGATAAGTATATTACAATAATAACGTGCTTCTTTCGAGCATTTTTTTTTACACAAGGTATAGCATTCTCCTTACGAGTCTTGTTTAAATTTGCGTGCCCCTTTCAGGCCTTTTTGTACTCAAGGTACATTAACAAGTTCCTTACGAGTCTTGTTTAAATTTGCGTGCCCCTTACAGACCTTTTTGTACTCAAGGTACATTAAAAAGCTCCTTACGAGTCTTGTTTAAATTTGCGTGCCCCTTGCAGGCCTTATTGTACTCAAGGTACATTAACAAGCTCCTTACGAGTCTTGTTTCAATTTGCGTGCCTCTTGTAGGCCTTTTTGTACTCAAGGTACATTTACAAGCTCCTTACGAGTCTTGTTTCAAATTGCGTGCCCCTTGCAGGCCTTTTTGTACTCAAAGTACATTAACAAGCTCCTTACGAGTCTTGTTTCAATTTGCGTGCCCCTTGCAGGCCTTTTTGTACTCAATGTACAGTAACAAGCTCCTTACGAGTCTTGTTTCAATTTGCGTGCCTCTTGTAGGCCTTTTTGTACTCAAGGTACATTAACAAGCTCCTTACGAGTCTTGTTTCAATTTGCGTGCCCAATCCGGACTTAATACTTGTAACGGGACAAGTGGGATAGACCCGTACAACCTGCGTGAACCTTGACGTAGCTACAATTATCAATAATTATATTTAATTTAATATTGGCTTTAGCGATAAAAATATTAACATATATAATGCTTCAATATTGCTACGTAATACGGATTTTAAGGTATAATAAACTTTTTACATATTACGTGCATATGCTATCACATTGTTTGCAGCTACTTTACAGGTTCTTTCTTAATATGGTTGTATAGGCAATGATCTTTAAGTGAACTGTATTGGCGTGACCACGGAACACAGACACAAGGGCGTGACCATAATAATAATATTGAACTGCTAATTAATTAGCAAAATTACGTCTAAAACTTGTTTAGATAATCATAATCTTTTGAATTCATGGTAGAACGGTATTTGAATTGTGAAAACATTAACCACAGCATTATATTAATAAGTGGGGTAGATTCTCAATCGTTTCTTTCCAAGTTATTGTAAGGGTAACGTCGAGTTTCACGTTTTTATTAAATACCCACCAAATACAAACAAAACTTAGGATATTGTTATTGTGATGCGGTAGCTTTATTTGAAATAAGAAACGAAATAAATTACTCTTTCACATACTACAATTTCCTACAGCAATATCATAGGAAATTTATGGTCTATTTGAAATAGTTACTTGAGGCATGGCCCTTTGTGAACAAAATGATTTGCATGGCCTTCGAAGTATTTAATTAGTTTCGATGCTTAGACAACCATTTTCTGTACAAATATGGCAGTGGTACTTTAAGTTGCCGAGTTATTAAAACGTCAACACTTAAATAATTGTTACTTTAGTGCACGCAATTAGGTATACCCACATATAAATTATGTGGTTGTAATGTAATAATACACTTTACTTACTTAAATGCGAATATAACAGAACATATTCGTTACGAATTTGCCTGTCCGAACGAATGCAAAGGTGGCATTACTCCTTCTTTTTCTTCCAACATTTTTTGGTAATTCCTTATGATTTTTACCGTCGTCGCCACTTGTAGTGTTTAGAGGGTCAATAATACACACATTTTACTCTGTCATGGGTGAGGTAGGTATACGCAAGGCTGACGTCTGCACACGGCACCTAGCACGCAGCATCGCTGCCGACTGACTGGCAGTCACCCAGTGACTGACAGCTGTGCTTATACACTACAGTTAGAATTGTAGGCTGGGTATTACGTTTCATAAAGCAAACGCGCGATAAGCAAAAAACATCGCATTCATTATCATTAACTTCGTTAGAGCTAAAGTCAGCTTACAATTTAATCATTAGGGATGTACAAACACGTGACTTTTATGACGATATCAAAACCATCAAGCGCAAAGGGCATGTACACCCACGCAGTAGGATTTTTAGCTTGAATCCATATATTGATGAGCAGGGTATATTGCGAGTTGGTGGACGATTAGCAAACGCTCATTTGAGTTCTTCAGCAAAGCACCCCATCATACTCTCTAACAAAGGACGCCTAACAGATTTGATAATTGATCAAGCCCATTTAAATACGTTACACGGTGGACCCAGATTGACACTCGCTCATATCCGTGATCAGTGTTGGATAATAGGTGGGATCAATGCTGTAAAGCAGAAAGTGAGGATGTTTGTTAAATGTCGTAGATTTAATCATGAAAATCGACAGCCGATCATGGCTGACCTGCCATCAGCACGAGTTACACCGTCGAGACCATTTACGCACACTGGTGTCGACTTCACGGGTCACGTCGATTTAAAGGCTAATAAAGGGCGTGGCATTAAGACCCTTAAGGGATATAATTATATCAGTTTTTATCTGTTTATCAACCAAAGCGATTCATTTAGAATTAGTGACCGATTTGGGCTCTGCGGCTTTTATAGCTGCGTTCCGTCGCTTTTGTTCTCGCCGTCAGTGGCGGCCTTAGGGGGTGGCGAACAGGGCAACCGCCCGGGGCCTCGCGCTTACAGGGGCCTCGCGCCATCACCCGAGTAAAAAAAAAAACTTTACATAGCAAAACAAAAAATATATGATTGTATAATTTTGAGAACGGAATACCATAATATACAGTGAAATAACAATAAAAATACATAAACTTTTGGTTATTTGACTGTTTAAAACTATAAAATAAAATCGAAACCTTCGTTACAATATGTACCTATGTCGTAGCTTTAGCCTTCTTATTATACTATTGGGCTTCACTCCCCAAGTCCCCTTTTTAAATTCAATATGTTTGTTTACAGTATTTTTAGAGTTCCGTACGAAAAAAGCGGCCAAGTGCGAGTTGGACTCGCCCATGAAGGGTTCCGTAGCAGTAAGTAACATAATATAAAAGTTCTTGTAGTTCGTTGTAACTTTGATCGATGTTTTTTGCGGTTTACGATTTTTGACGTATTAAAAAAAAACTACTTACTAGATCTTGTTCAAATCAATTTTCGTTGGAAGTTTGCATGGTAATGCACATCATGTATTTTTTTTAGTTTTATCATTCTCTTATTTTAGAAGTTACAGGGGGGGGGGGACACACATTTTACCACTTTGGAAGTGTCTCTCGCGCAAACTATTCAATTTAGAAAAAAATGATATTAGAAACCTCAATATCATTTTTGAAGACCTATCTATAGATACCCCACACGTATGGGTTTGATGAAAAAAATTTTTTTGAGTTTCAGTTCTATGTATGGGGAACCCCCAAAATTTATTTATTTTTTCTATTTTTGTATAAAAATCTTAATGCGGTTTACAGAATACATCTACTGACCAAGTTTCAATAGTATAGTTCTTATAGTTTCGGAGAAAAGTGGCTGTGACATACGGATGGACAGACAGACAGACAGACAGACAGACAGACAGACAGACAGACAGACATGACGAATTTATAAGGGTTCCGTTTTTTGCCATTTGGCTACGGAACCCTAAAAACGAAAAAAGCGGCCAAGTACGAGTCAGACTCGCCCATGAAGGGTTCCATAGCAGCAAGTAACATAATATAAAAGTTCTTGTAGTTCGTTGTAACTTAGATCGAGGTAAATTGCGGTTTATGATTTATGACGTATTAAAAAAAAACTACTTACTAGATCGAGTTCAAACCAATTTTAAGTGGAAGTTTGCATGATAAAGTACATCATATATTTTTTTTAGTTTTATCATTCTGTTATTTTAGAAGTTACAGGGGGGGGACACACATTTTACCACTTTGGAAGTGTCTCTCGCGCAAAATATTCAGTTTAGAAAAAAATGATATTAGAAACCTTAATATCATTTTTGAAGACCTATCCATAGATACCCCACACGTATGGGTTTGATGAAAAAAAAAATTTGAGTTTCAGTTCTAAGTATGGGGAGCCCCCAAAATATTTTTTTTTCTATTTTTATGTAAAAATCTTAATGCGGTTCACAGAATACATCTACTTACCAAGTTTCAACAGTATAGTTCTTATACTTTCGGAAAAAAGTGGCTGTGACATACGGACGGACAGACAGACGGACATGACGAATCTATAAGGGTTCCGTTTTTAGGGTTCCGTAGCCGAATGGCAAAAAACGGAACCCTTATAGATTCGTCATGTCTGTCTGTCTGTCTGTCTGTCTGTCCGTCCGTATGTCACAGCCACTTTTTTCCGAAACTATAAGAGCTATACTGTTGAAACTTGGTAAGTAGATGTATTCTGTGAACCGCATTAAGATTTTCACACAAAAATAGAAAAAAAACAATAAATTTTGGGGGTTCCCCATACTTAGAACTGAAACTCAAAAATGTTTTTTTCATCAAACCCATACGTGTGGGGTATCTATGGATAGGTCTTCAAAAATGATATTGAGGTTTCTCATATCATTTTTTTCTAAACTGAATAGTTTGCGCGAGAGACACTTCCAAAGTGGTAAAATGTGTGTCCCCCCCCCCTGTAACTTCTAAAATAAGAGAATGATAAAACTAAAAAAAATATATGATGTACATTACCATGAAAACTTTCAACGAAAATTGGTTTGAATGAGATCTAGTAAGTAGTTTTTTTTTTTAATACGTCATAAATCGTAAACCGCAAAAAACATTGATCAAAGTTACAACGAACTACAAGAACTTTTATATTATGTTACTTGCTGCTACGGAACCCTTCATGAGCGAGTCCGACTCGCGCTTGGCCGCTTTTTTTTGCCATTTGGCTACGGAACCCTAAAAATGGAACCCTTATAGGATACTTTTTTGTGACCCAAAGACGAAGGTGTAAATTTAAATAACTGAATTTTGAAAAAAAATAATTACGGAATCAAATTTAAACAAAAACTGTTTTGCAAACCGTATCGTGTTGTATGTCAAATGAAAGGGCTTGTCGTAAGGATCTCAATTATATTTTTGTTATAGTTCTACAACGCATAGTTTTAAAATTATTCAAGAAAGAACTAAAATTAAAGCCAAAACTGACTATTCCCCCCTTATCTCTGAAACTATGTACTAACGCTAGAATTTTGAAAAAAAAATACAGAGAACAGTTCTTTACTTAAATATTACAGGAAAACCTATAAAAAGTCTATAGTCTTAAAAACGGCAAAAATAAATAAAATAGAAAAATAATGGTAAATACATAATCAACGTACGGAACCCTCTCCAAGTGAGTTTATTTTGCACTTCCAGCAGTGATTTTTTTTTGTTGTGTTTATGAATGAATGTTCGTTATCGCCAGTTATTTTTTCGCAAATACATAATTCCCCGCTTTATTAAAGTACATAACCATTAAGATTTTAAACTGAAGTATAATGTAATAGAACAGACATCTCGAACAAAATGTGAGTCCCGCCGGGAGGTTCTATTTTCAAAATTGAGCCCCCTTTCTCCTTTCAAAATCGAACAATCCTTTGAAAATTGAAGCCGACCGGCGCCAATTCATTGGGTGGGACATACATTGTGTTCGGGGTGTCGGTTCTATAATATGCTAGTAATAATACTTCAATGCTTTTACCTACATTTTTTTTATTATTCGCCCGATTAATAACATCTCAAAAGAAAACAACTTCAATACGACATACGTGGGCCCGTATTTAAATATGTGAAAAATGAAGTTCAGGAAACCTCTAAAAACCCAACACAGGCTAAAAGTGACACATAGCAATCTAATAATTACTAAATCCACGAGCGTGCGAGGTTTGAAAAAGCATTTGTACAGGCAGTAGTAATATGGTCGAATATCGCGGCATAAAGTACTCGTGGCGTTCGCCCATGCTTGGTCGGCACTGTCCGCTTTCTATCAGGTCAGTCATTGTGGCTGGCCACAATTTAAACAAAAAAATCAAATCTAATCTAAACACACAATTTTACGGAACGCACAAGGGCCTCGCAATGATCTGCCGCCCTGGGCCTCGCAATGGCTAAGGCCGCCCCTGCTCGCCGTGGTACACCAAGCCACGTGTATAGCGATAACGGAACGAATTTCGTAGGTGCAAACCGAATTCTGAAGAAAGAATATCAAGAGATCATAAGTTCCATCAATAATTCAGACTTTCTTCGAAATGTCGGTGACCTAGACATTCAATGGCATTTCAATGCGCCAGCTTGGCCCAGTGCAGGGGGACTCTGGGAGGCGGCTGTGCGTAGTTTAAAATATCACTTAAAAAGGGTCCTGGGTGATCAAAAATTGACATACGAAGAATTTACAACTTTGTTATGTCAAATAGAGGCTTGCTTAAATTCAAGGCCTCTATGTCAACTGACTGAGGACCCAAACGATGACTATTTATCACCAGGGCATTTCTTGATTGGAGGACCCCTTTTATCAAGACCACATACGGAGCAACACTCTCTTACATATCACTCCAGGTGGCAATTGGTCCAGTCCATGATAAAAGACTTCTGGAAGAAATGGTCTTCCGAATATCTTCAGCAGTTGCAAGCCAGAACCAAGTGGCGAAAGCCTTGTCCGAATCTCAATGTAAATGATGTTGTCCTTATCAAAGCAGAAAATCAACCTCCGGGTCAGTGGGCTCTAGGTAGAATTCAAGAGTTACATCCCGGTAAAGACGGTCAGGTTAGGGTTGTTACGTTGAAAACTAGCAAAAATATCATTCAACGTCCCGTTACTAAACTCGTATTATTGCCAGTTTGTACGCAGCATTATGATTTAAAACAGCCGACGCAACCCGATACTTTTAATGAACAATTATTATCAACATGTTCGTCCGCGTCGCGCAAATCAAAACAATAGTACACGGCCACGTAGATTCGGAACACTTAAAAGCCTTTTCTTATCACTTTTGTTATTGTTCACATTTATAACAGGTAGCTTACAACAACTATCAAAACCGTATAACATTACACAAATAGAACCGAATCAAGGATTTTATTTTGACAAAATATCAGATTTACAATTAATTAGGGATGACTGGAAACTAGTAGTATTTTACAACATGAGTGCTTATTGGCGAGGTATTTCAAACATACACAACTACATAAATAAATTACATGAAACTAGTGAGGGTGCAGGCGTGCAGTATGGAAACGTAATATTGCAATTAAATCATGAAATAAAAGAAATTGAACATTATAATATTGTTCTTCATCATCAAAATTCAAACAGGCACAGACGTGGATTAATTAATGGTGTAGGATATGTCGCGAACACCTTGTTTGGAGTTCTAGACGAGCGGTTTGCTGAACAATATAATCGAGATATCAAACGAATTGCAGAGAATGAAAATCATCTTCAGGATCTTCTTAAAAATCAAACATCAATTCTAGAAGTAGAATATAACATATTAAGGCGTAATGAAGGTATCATGAATAAACAATTCGCTTATCTAAATCATCATCTTCAAAACGTGTCTGCAGAACTCAAACAGGTACGTATAGATAATAAAAATGGTCAGTACATCATGTCATCGGCGTTAGCAGCTAATATAATTGTATCAAGTCTGCGACGCATTCAGCAAGCGTTGATCGACTCAGTCACTGATATCAGTCAAGGTAAGGTTAACATGCACATTCTTTCACCTGAACAGCTGGAACGACAAGTCAATATCATCTCCAGCCATCTACAAGGTGATACGGTGGTGCCTGTAGAAATGACCTCTCTTTCTGATCTATACAAAATAATGAAAGCTTCAGCAAGAGTTCATAATGACTACCTAATTGTCGAAATCAAAATTCCTCTTCTTAGCGCTGAAAAATACGAGCTTGACAGTATAATTAGTATCCCACACAGAAAAGATATTAATGTTAACAACATAATATCTACTACATTTCCGTATATTGCATATAACATTCAGAAGGATACTGCATTGCTCTTATCAGACAGCGACATAAAGACTTGTATTCATGTATCTAGTAACCGTAAGCTAATATGCTCATTCAGCAAGCCCATTTACAATTTGAAAATTAGGCAATCAATTTGTGATCTAAAGTTAGTTAGCAGGGAGCCCGTTTGTTATCACGAGGTAGTATATTGTAGAGATCAATGGCACAAGTTGCACAATCTTAACTCGTGGTTTTACTCATGCTGCGAGGTATGTAGGATAAGAATATTTTATTCATCAGGTACTAAAATGATTTCACTACAACAAAATGGTATCATACACCTTCAGGAAGGTTGTACATTAAAATCTGATTCCTTCACTATTTACGCTCATAATAATTTTATACAACACTTTGATGTAAAACCAAACATCGAAGCCCCAGAGGTATCTATACTCAACACGTTTGTGAACACGTCGACGTCAGAAGATTTTAAGGACTCGGAAGATCGGAACATCATGTGGAATCAGCTGAGAGACCAAATAACGAGTCTGAAGGAACAGTCTTCTACACAGTTAAGCATACACGACGTGCACCATTATTCTATCACATATATATTGGTGGTAATATTCACTTTAATTGGCGGCCTCTTGGGATACAAGTACATCAAAGGGAGATGTTATCATCAGCTGCGCGGTGAACGTCGAGCTTCGGGCCTCGAGGGGGGCACGCAGCCCTGTGGCGGCGAGGCCAGCCGCGAGGAAACGGCAGTGAGTGCAGTGTGTAGTGAAAGTGTAATTGAAATGGTGGACCTTTCAAAATCAAAATCAGTGCTAAGTGTTGATAAAGAGACCTCTACGACACCTAGTGTTACCCCACGTCCCCAGCGTACTTTCTTTAATTAAGTCGTAATTCATAAATAACAAGAATTTATATAATTTTGTTTAATCAATATCAGTTTTGTTTATTACCTATCAATTAGTATTCTAGTTAAAATTTATACAATTTTAACGCATCAATTTTGTTTATTGTATCATTTTGTTTAGCGTTTAAATATTCTTGTTTAGTTTTTGTTTTTATCTTTTTGTTTTTGTTTTCGAGTCGGGAGAATGTACGGGACAAGCCGTACACAATTACATAACAATATGTATATCGTATCAAAAGTGCAGCGCTTGCACATCAGCGCGCTTACGTGTTTTTGTATCAACTTTTTAACAAATAAATCAGTGTATGAGCAGCACTCGCCGCGGGATGTTTTATTTATCATCTAACAACCCGTACATATAGATAAAAATCAAGAAATACAGCCAATGCTTAAACATCTATCGCTGGTATATTATAAACATAAGATAGATAGTACAAAGGGTTAGAGGGATAAAATTTGCATTTTAACATAGGCAAACCGGGTTAATTGAAAATGTCACGTTTGCCCACGATAAAATGCATGATTGAAAGAAAATAAAGTGATTTCAATTATATATTTGCAGATTGTCGACAAATGCTGTTGTACGAGATGAATGGGTTTTTAGTATAATATGTAAAAGCAGACAAGATAATATTTAGCTGCTATTTAATTTTTGCGTTGTTTGTTCATTGCATTTAATCAGGATGACGTGTATTTCATGTATTTTAATTATAATAAATATATTGAAATTTTGATGTTTTTCAATTAGAAAATATGTACACAAAGAGAAAACATCCGTAAATTAAAACAGTTAAACATATTTAGGGTAAAATACCCAACGATTGTCACCCTAAGCGTTTTCTCAACATTTTTTGTCATTTTAATGTTGTTTGCTTTAAAAATCCAATATTTTTTTGTTTTAAATATAATGTTTAACTATCAAGGAGAAGATTAATATGAATTTTAGTGCAGTTTAAATAATTTAATCAAGGAAAAATAATGTTTCAAACGAAAAGGGCGCATAACTATATCGATTGACACCCTGATGTAACGATTGACACCCAGCGAGACTGTAACGATTGACACCTAGTGGGTACATTAATTCGCATTGAAAAACTAAGTACCTATATATATGGAATTTTAGAGTTTATGTAAATGAAATGATTATTTTTTGTTACTTTTTATTTATTTATGAGTACACTAGCTTCTACCCGCGACTTCGTCCGCGAGAATTTAGAATTAGATCCAGATCCTACTAAAATTTAGATGTTAGGTTTAGATGTTTGGATGTTTGTGAATTAAAATTACAGTATCCTGCTTTTCATCCCAAAGAATGGATATCAATGATGATGATGAAAAATGATGATGATGAATGACGATGCTAATTATGATGGTGATAATGATGAATGGTGGTGATGATGATGATGAATGGTGATGATGATGATGAATGGTGATGATGATGAATGATGATGATGACGAATGATGATTATGATAATGATGACTGGAGATGATGGAGGATGATGATGATGATGAATGACGATGCCATCATAAGATGGTGATGAAGATGATGAATGATGATGATGGTGATAATGACGATGATGGTGATAATGATGAATGGTGGTGATGATGATGATGAATGGTGGTGATGATGATGATGAATGGCAAATTTCCTACAACCTAACAATCAATCAACAACGTACTCTAAAGAGTAACACTGAGATCTTAATTCTATTTCAATCGGTTCACAAATAAAGTCACCAATTTAAAAAATCGCGTGTAAAATTTTTTTTGAGTTGGGTAGTGTGGGTACTAAGGCATAGGATACCTGAAGCGAAGCGAGGGCAATTGCTCCCTACTGATAAATAACTGTGTATTTCAACAGTTTCTAATTTCTGCGTGAAAATATTTTGATCCCTACGGGGTGTTAATCGTTACAGCCTAGTACAAATAAAAATGTAATGATTGGCACTAGCAAAACGTAATGTTTCCTAAGGCAAAGTTAGTAAAATCGTGAAAACCACATCTATTTACGACATAATTTAACAGAAACAAAACCAAACTTCTATATTTACTTATCAGGGGCGATAAAAATCGTCACACAATGTTAGTCCCGCCTTCTGTTTTTCTTAATTTTCATCAGTCTACTGCAACCCACGTGTCCCGCTACTTTTAAAAAATCGACAGATACAAAATGGCGGGAAAATCAAGTACGAAAATGTTGCCATTTCATGAAATGAAAATTTTACTAATTAAAAGTAAAGTTACCATGCTTAAAAATAATAATTTATGCTTAGTTTAGGACATAATATGAAAAAGGTGTCAATCGTTGGGGGAGTGCCAATATTACTAGACTTTACCCTATGTATTATTGTATAATGAAAGAACAATTACATATGATATTTTAATAACTAGTGATATAATAATAAATAATTTGCCAATTTAATAAATTTGTACTTAATATTTTAAGTTCGAAATGTGGTAAAAAATATTTACAATAAAATAAAATTGTGGGAGATTGTGACTTTTCATCTGGCACCTTACACACACGAAGAAATACGTGTCTATACGGTGCCGCTGCTAGTTGTCATTATGGTTGCCATGCACACATAGCGAAAAAGTGACTTCACGTCATTCGTTACATTTTTTTGCGAATGTTATAATATCTGCCTTTTATTCCATCTGAGCTACAATATTAATATTATCCATCTCGTAGGATTGACTCGTTTTGATACTTATTTTTCTTGATTAAATTTTCTTAGTAATTAATCTAATTATGATTTCTTTATATGTAAATAGATTTGCAAATGATATTAAAATAAATGAAAATAAGAATACAAACATTGTTACAAATTCGAGCTTGCAAACATGTTGTGAATGCAATGAAATATGACATGAAAAGTTACATCATGCAAAGTCACGTAACTGAAATGTTAGAGAAGCAACTCATTATTATTATCTATTTATTCTCTTCATCGAATGAATTAAAAATACCTATACAGATATTTTTTTTTAAATTGTAGTTGAATAAAATAAATTACCTAGTCACTCTTATAATTAATAATAATATAAAAATATGTGCATAATATAACATTTTTCTTTATATATTTTCATCTGAAGTTAATAAATCAGACGTATAATGTGAATTATTAAACTAACACTATGATAAAAATATCAACGATCAACAAGTTTTATTCCAATTTCCCCAACACTTGGGAGTGTTGCGTCTCCAATTTTAATTATAAACAAAACGCATTTGGTGTACAAATTCAAGTCAGTTGGTGAAAAAACTAGAAAACGATTTTATTCGTTTTTTTACATTTGTTTCGGCTGCAAAACGCATAAAGATATAAATATAATACATCTATGGCTATTGGCATAAGATAAGCCACCATAAACCAGTATCTAATGTACACGGCCTTCCAAAAATTTTCATTGGCAACACTGTATACAATTGACATTGATTCATTGACAGATTTGACAGTCATAATTGACAGTTTACTTGACCGGCTAGCCTGGCTCCAATTTTGATTTTAATTTTGAGATTTTCATTAATTTTATTTTAATTTTCCTTCACTCTGATTGAGCGGTAACCAGCCTTTGTAATTTTCATTATCATTACAAATAAGTAGACGGATGCATAAAAGTATTTATTTTCTGCGAAATTGCTCCATTGTATTCCGAAATATAAATAGCATCGCCTGCAAAGGAAGTAAGCAATATTTTAATCAAAGAATACTAAGATTGTTGTGAATCGATTTCACCTCTATGTTTACCAGATGCAACGACTTCTATCGACCTGAGTTACCTCCGGTCTCAATAAAGAGTACAACATCTGCTTTCAGTTTCCAATCGCGGTTTCAAAGTAAGGAAGATGTCGACAGATGTTAAGGATGTGCCTACAGTAGAGATCGATCCCTCGGGGGTCTTCAAGTATATACTCATGAAAGTGTATTACAAAGATCAGTCATCCCCTGAGCCTTTAAAAATCATCGTTAGAGGATACAAACGCTGCAACTATCACTCAGACATCTTTGATGAGGTTAGAACTTATTTTACTATGAAAAATATATCCATCCATCCATCCATCAGCCTTTGTTGGTCCACTGCTGGACATAGGCCTCCCCTAACTTGCGCCACTCTGACCGGTCCTGAGCCATCTGAATCCAGCAGTTTAATCTACTGTAAAATTTAATAATGTATATGATTAGAATATATCTCTGCAGTTTGTAGACATGGTAAGCAGGTGTTTAGAACTTCGGTTTCATCTTATTTTTTTTTTTTAACTGCTGAGAGGAATGGGGTCTGGTTTTTCCTCTGAGTTTATTTCCTACAACATATTTTTAGTACAAAAATTTAAGATAACATATTTCAGGTGACAAAACCATGTCTTGTACTTTTTCAGGTGCAGGAAAAGCTCCACCCTCTTGATTTGGAACCATTTGGCGGAGGAAGAATGTCTCATGATCCCGATAATAAAAAAATTCACATCTATGGGTACTCGCAGGGCTACGGCAAGGCCGACCATGAAGTTACTGCAGGGCTGGTGAAGGAGGCCTACCCCGATTACACTATTTCCATTAGTGATGAGGGGTATTAAATGTTTTTAACTCCAATCAACATGATATTGTTTAAAATATTATAGATAGTGCTCGATTTAATCATTTTCTTTAAGCAATACAACATTTTATTAGTGTAGAAAAACAAATCTTGAATGTTTAAAACACAAATGTAATGCATTTTTTCCTTCATTACAGTACTGCATGTACCTGTCAAACAAAGATAAGACTTTGAATTTCTAGACAGTTTTTTATACTCAATTTGCATTGGAAAATGTGTATATAAAAAATAAAGAAAAATATTGAAACATGACATTATATTTATATACTGTTCTCTATATAATTATGTGTTTAACAAGTTTTCATCCCTAGAGTTAATCAAATTACCAACATGACCAACTCACAGCAGCTGCAGACTACTCATTATTTCAAATTAATTATATATTATACTAGCTGACCGGGCAAACGTTGTTCTGCCAAAAAAATTTTAGGGGTAGAGGGATGAAAAATAGATGTCCGATTCTCAACCCTAGCCGATATGCACGCAAAGATTCACGAAAATCGGTCGAGCCGTTTTGGAGGAGTTCAACCGTGACACGACAATTTTATATTTAAGATAGTCTAAGCAAGGATATGATTGAGTTGTCAAAGTGGTAGGTCCAATTATGGATTCGACATAATTAGTAGCACACGCCGCCGCACCGGTTTTCCACTTGTATTATAATAAAACATGGAACATTTTGAGAAGAACTATTATTATAGGGGGTTTTATTATCGCGACAGATTCCATAACAATGAATTTTTGTCGGTTTTTTCTGGCTCAGTTTCTTTCTTTTTCTTCTCTCTCTTGGCCGGCAACGGATCAGTCATATATATCTTTGGTGTTGACCCTGGGCGACGATAACCAAGGTACCATCATCAGCTTGTTAGCTGGCTATTTCTAAAAAAATTAACGGCTTAACCGAATTGGATGCTGTTTTCACTGATGTATAGTTAGTAAACAGTTCATTTAGTGTTGGTTGGTTTTATTTCAACATTTTCTTCAAGAATACAAGAAACAATCGAAAATGAGTAGATAAACTTCTATCAAAAATATCAAAATACATCATTATTATCATGTATGATAATATCTATTGTTACCATTGAGTTATAAGTATACATAGAGAAGACATCTCAAACAAAATGTGTCCCCACCGGGAGGTTCTATTTTTAAAATTGAGCCGCTGTTCTCCTTTCAAAATCGAACGAATCCATTGGACATTGAAGCCGCGCGGCGTCAGTTCATTGGAACATACATTATGTTCGCGGTGTCTGTTCTATACGCTAGTATTAATACTTCAATGATTGTTACTATTATTATTGTTATTGTTACTCTGTGGTTTACATTCAGTATATAACAAAGTACTCTGTGGTTTATAGAACAAAATGCTGTCAGTGGTACCGCGGCGTCAGCGCTTTCATAGGATCGAACGAATGGAACGAATACAGGAAAGATCTCAGAGTACCTACATTATTCAATAAATGTACAAACAAAATGTACAAGTGTACAGATGATGGCAAAATTAAAATTGGAGATGCAACACTCCCCAGCGTTGGGGAAATTAGAATAATAATCTCTGGTTTATTAACTTCTGATGAAATGAAATTATACATACAGTGCCTCCAACTTATCTATGAATTGACGGAGGGCGCTGTCGGACGCATTGGACCAATCACTGGACGCAATTCGAGACGTAGTGAATGTCAAATGAATGAACATAAAGAACTTATGAATGGGGCGGAATTAGTTCCAATTTTCGCCATTTCACAGATAAGTTGGTCGCGCTGTAGATAATATCTATTAATATTGAATTGCTCCTCCAACATTTCAATTTTGAGTTACGCGATCTCTGCATGATTTAACTTTTCATGTCTTATTCCAATATACATTTTTGCAAGCTTTAATTTGTTAAGTTTGTATTCGTAATTTCATTTATTTTAATATCATTTTCAAATCTATTTACGTAAATTAGAAATCATTTAGAAATCTTAAACTAATTTTATTATTAATTTAAACGATAAAAATTGTAATACAGCTTGTATTACATTTTCTGTATTCTGTGGGTTAATTTCTATGAAGGAAATAGGAATAGACGTTCCTGACGTCAAATGTCAATGTCATTTGTCACATTGAAGTTTGATTGAACCTGTGCTGATGTGAAATTTCCTCTAGAAACACATTTTCAGTAATTTCAGTTCTCGCATCTCTGTTTTTAGTAATTCTAATTTGCATGATTTATTAACTTACTAGTCAACGTCTATCTCATATTAATCGACGTACAATAAATTGTCCGGTAATCTATCTTGAATTCCTGAGTAATCCGTCTCAGAATAAAACAAACTCAAGTTTTACACATTTCTTATTGGTTTAAACTTAAGTTGCTGAAAAGTAAGTAGGTACATACTCAGATTTTCTACCTACAGAGAGTATTATAACTTGTTTCTTGTGTAATCTACCGTTTCAGCAAAATGCCGAAGAAATTCGTGGGAGAAAACAGCAAAGCAGTGGCGGCTCGGCAGCGCAAGGAAAATGCTAAACAAGAGAAGGAACAGAAAGTTAAAAAGATGGTAGAGGACGCAGAGTGGGAGGACGGCGATGACAAGCTGAAAAAAAAGCAACAAAAGAAGGTATATGGGTCAATCAGATAACAGATTAGCAATAGCCATCATAATTAGATCTATAAGGTATTCATAAATTACAATGTAATCCACATGCTTAATCATATAATTTTATTATGTCCTGTGTGAAGTGAATTTTGCACATTTGACAACTACTTAACTAAAACCAAAATATTACATTGGCAATATTTAAAGTGGATGGTAAACATATCTTACAGCTGTTAACAATGACCCTACCAAATGACAAACTCCTCCTGATGCTTAGGTTTATCAACATCCAGTGGCCAAATGAAGTTAAAGAAACTTCACAATATAGTACTTTATAATTACATCAAGACTATAATGCATGATTTGGATTACTGTTTGCTATTACTATTATAGTTTGCTTTGAGTATCAAAATTCGAAGTAGTCAAATGAGATTTGAACTTGGGTGTTGTTTGGCTCATCCAATATAGAAATAAAACATTGATTGGTACATAGGATGAACAAGAGAAGAAACGTCTAGAACAGCTGCAGAAGAAGGCAGAGGCCAAGGCTTTGTTGGAAAAGGAGATGGAGTCCATCAAGGCTTCTGTTAAGACTGCTCCGCCTCCACCCAAGATCACACGCGCACAGATAACACAAATGAAGGAGAAAGTTATTAAGGCTGAAGCAGAGAAACCTTTAGTGAGTATATTTATCAAAATAATTTACACAATATGTAATCTAGTTTAAAGTTCCATTATGCCAAGTCAATCTGTGTCATATTTTTCTTACTTTATTTCAGCCTACTCGAGTGGTCATAGAAGAGCCCCCACTTGAAGAGAATCTCAATAGGTTACAACTGGATGGTGAGGTGGCCCAGTCAGTGGAAGAGGCCATATCTATATTAAGGTTTGTAACATTTTGACAATCATTTACACTTCCATCGACATGTTAAAAAGTGAGAGCAATGCTAAAATTGAACAAATCATATTTGTTAATTTCAGTGACAAGGCAGAGATTGACAGACACCCTGAAAAGAGAATAAAAGCAGCTTATACAGCATATGAAGAAGTAAACCTGCCGCGGCTGAAGGCAGAGAACCCCACCCTCCGGCTGACACAATTGAAGCAGCTTTTAAGGAAGGAATGGATTAAATCTCCTCAGAACCCTATCAATCAATGAAATTCAATAAAGGACCTCTTTATTTGTTGAAATTTAGATCTTTTAGCTGATTAAAATTTAGCCCTTCAAGCCATCGTTGATATGTAAGGGTGTATAAAATCATTATCTATGCAACAAGCATGGAAGTTGTTAGGCAGAAGCCATGAAATCATAGAGTGAGAGATAGATAGCACTTGCCTTAATTTGCATCACAAAATGCAGTGTCAATTTTCTAATAAAATAATAAGGTATAAACTATGTAGTTAATATGTTAGTATAATAAAATCATAAAATGTCTATACAGTACCAATATTTTGTTTTCATAAAATTGCTTAGTATTTTATTTATCACTAGTAATCGCTTTCTTTCGGTTTATGTATCCATAATTATTTTAATAAAATATGGCGCAAGTAACTCTGAAACAATACAGAATCCTATTAATGAAAGATTTTTGTTAAATCTGTCAAGTACTTTTTGAGTTTGTCCATTATACAAACAAAAAAATCAGAACTTTCCTCTTTATAACACTGATTTACATTCACCTGAACAAATGTTTGGCAAGTGGCTTCTCTGTATCTATATTATTTAGTGGTAGTCTGCAATGATACTTATAATAGTAAAGAAAACAACATGTATATTATAATTATTTATTGTTAATAATTAACTGTCTTACTAAAGTAGGACGAGGGGTAAAGGATTCTCCACAACCACCACAGTACTGAAGTAAAAAACTATTTGTACATTATTATAATAAAATAAATGTTTTTATCACTCTGGTTCATTACTGTACTGCAGAGGTATGCCTTTGCGCCCTTCCTCGGCTGCCTTTACCTCTGTCTCCCCTAACCTTTGTTCCAGACCCCTCCATGACCTATCTTGAAGGTTTTGCCCTATGCTTTCTAGTGCCCAAGATTGTCTTCCTGATACCTCCATGTTGCCTTCTGAAGTATGCTGAATGTTAGTTGTCCTTATCTTTCCTGTGATTAAGCTCATGTCTGTACTGTTCTTAATATGGCTTATGTCGCAGTGGTGTGGTTTGCCAGGTAAGAGCTCGTCATAATCTGTGACATGTTGTGTGAAATAGGGCTCCCGATTAGAATTTAGTGCCACTTCTAATTCAAATGGGTACACAATTGGTTTATAGAAGTCTCTATTGCCATATAACTCATTTTCCGGGCAGGCGATCATGACATATATGTCAATCTGGAATGTAAATAATTAGTCGAGATTACATAAAACTTGATTTATGATAACAATTCACAATTTAACCATTTAAAAATATAAATAATCGTTTTTCAATATAACTGAAACAAGTAAAAAATGTTTCAGGTTAGTTCCAGAAATAGGCCAGCCAGGTAAAACCCTGCCACCATGTTTGAGTATCAGTAGGATTTAGCTGGATGGTAAAGAGTTGTGAGGACCTGTGACCCCTGCAGTGCACTGTTAGGAGAGACCAGGCACCTTGTCTATTGTTCAGCAGGAAGCTTCATGAGGACCAAGACCATTGCACCTCAAAAAATTCCTGTGACACTATAAACATCTGTTCTATAATAGAATCTTGGCTGTTCATATAGGTAAAAGAACAATTATTATTCTAAAATATTACAGAAAACCTTCTTACCTCAGGAAAGTTGGCCAATTTAGCAACATTTGGCTTTCCAACTGAAACAATATAACTCTTTTTCCCATTTACTTGGCATAACTGTTTGAGCTGTTTAATTATATCTTTTGTTTGGTCTCCAGCAAGCTTGCATATGAGGATGCCGATCACATTAGCATCTTTGCACTTTTCAACGAGGTATCTTCTTCGCTTAAACCAACTTGTTTCCTCTGTGCTGTCCAGTTTATATGTACCAGGATCCAATATGTACCACTTACTGGCTGAAAACATTATCAATATTGTCATGAAGAATTATGTAAAATATATAATAGCACTTCAATAATGAAATGGCCTGTTAAAAATTTACTTTAAGAATCCTGTAGCCAGAATGGTAAGGTACTTTTTACAGTACCAATAGGATTGAATCGACAGTGGGCGACCATCGGGTATTAGGGGACTCAAACACTTAAGATTCATGGTACAAAAAATGCCTACATAACATATTATAAACTTAGGGGCAACCCCTTGGTACTGTTAAAGTCATTTACACTTGGGTGCAATATATTTTTGTCTATAAAAATTAATAAAAAAATTACGATATCTTAGAAAACTAAGAAACAGTAATAATTTGATTACTGCATGTAAAAGTTAAACATCTTAGAGTATACATACTTATGTAAATATTATGAAGTTCAATTAAAAATGTTACTATAGTAGTAAAGTTTAGTTTACACCTGCCCTTGTGACATTATAATAAACTTTTAAGTAAATTAATTAACCATTTAAGTATTACAAAATTACCTGCAATACATATTGTGAAATTAAATGATGTCTGGCTTTTTGATCCAAGGTACACACATAAGCAATCTGCCAGTACTTCAATTTTAAATTCCTCATTGGAGTGATTCGTCACCACCCGACCGAATGTCTTGTTTGGGTTTTCCTCCATTACTAGAGATGCTACGAAGCTTCTCGGATACAATTCGTACCAGCATTTTGTTAATGCATCTGTAACAATATTTTATTCATACAAATATCAAATCATAAACTAAAAACTATTAATAAAATCCCGAAACATTCTTGCGAGGTATTGTTTTATAAATTACCACCTACCTTTGCAGTGTTCATACTCAGCGTCATAAAACAAACATAATTTCATATGTTCATCGGAATTAAAATTGTCTTGTAAACATTTTTCAATATTTTCAATGTCCAAGTGTTTTTTGGGCAGGACAATGAACACAGGTATGTTGGTCTTGGTGAAGCACGTGCGGCCGTAGTGCACCACGGCCTCGGCTTGAACGTGCTTCGCAGCCACTGCATCCACACAACAGCTGGAATATTTTAATCAGTGTATACCCAAAATAAAAGCTTAATCAATTATTGTAATAATTTGCATGTAATTATTTCAGAAATAAGTTTCTTGTTTGCATTATTGTTTCTCGCTATAACAGAGAGTAATGCCGATAAAATTACCTAGCATATGAGGTATCACCAAGGATATAAAGATCAGTAGATGTTCTATTTTTTATCTCCTCATAAATAGTTGCACTAACACCAAGTAAGTCATCAGGGAACTGTAGACACACCTGGAATATGAAAACATTTAATCAGTTGATGTACATAATATTTTTACAGCTAAAATTTAAACTAAATTCTATAAGTAACAAATAGTAAACATATTTGTTGTGAGCATTAGTTAAACAAGGGTCATGTACAGCCCAAGCAAGTGGATGATTCTACAGAGCCTTCCACGGCTACAGGGTTTACTCGGGATTATTTACTGTTATTAAAAAACGAGAGCTACATGTCATGTAAACTGATCTTGAAGAGTAATTTAGTACCGTAAAATAAATTTCACCTTTGTAAAGTTATTATCCTTGATCCATTTACAAGTTTGGGTAATATCAAACTCCTCTATAAGTTCGTCAAATTCATTATTGATATTTGTAACTTTTAATGCTCTTTCAATGCATATTTTGCCATCGGTTGTAAAGTTAGCCATTCTATAGTACAGCCCCTGTCCTTCCTATATTTTTACTTAGTTATTCGTTATTTTCTTGTAGCTGAAAATTAAAATCAGTCTCAGAATATAGAACTTCTCAAATAGAAGAAATTAACAGAACAATTTATTAAAAATATAACCACAAAGATAAATTTAACCCTATTTGTTGACAATTCAATCAGTCAATTGTCATTGTCAACGTCATGTCAAGTCAAATTGCATAGAGAATAGCATGGATATAAATTACTCTATCTGGATCAGAGACTTTGTAGTGGTACCTGAAGAACAAGAAGTTCATAACCAATCATTGAGGTTGTCTTCATAATAATTTGTAGGGTGTCCATACTTAGAAAAATTGTCCTATTTTGATATAGTTCTTCAAAATGTTTTTTATTGGTAATTTTTTTGGAAGTACAAAATTATAATATTGAATACATTTTATTTAAATTTCTTTAAAATTACCGAAGTAATATATGCATGAGTATGAGTCATAAACGTAACTTACAAGCCTGGATATATTATTACTCTATCTGCATCATAGACTTTGTAGAGGTACCTGAAGTTCGATGACGTCATATCGGAAAGACCATTCGACCAATCGCAGCCCTGCTTGAGGTTGTCCTTCATAGTTGTAGGGTGTCCACACTTACTTAGAAAAAAATATGTCCTATTTTGATATGGTTCTTTAAAATGTTTTCTGTAGGTAATTTTTCTAGAGGTAAAAATTATTAATTAATAGATTTTATTAAATTTTTTTCAAAATTACGGAATTTAAATAATTGCATTAAGAGTAAATTAAAAATTAAGGTACACATTTACGGTACATCTATATTATAATAATATATGTTTTGATCATCTTAGATGTTATTATACCATAAAAAAAAATCACAATCGGATGGTATATCATGGGACTATAATAGATAACATGGACACAATACAAAAATGGTCATTCCGTTATGACGTCATCGATCATGAGTATATTATATATCCATGATTACAAGCACAATAAAGCACAGTACCAAGTTAGCTAGCTGGGTGAATTCGCGTTTTTGAATTATTTTGGTGTTTTTTTTTTAAGTATGTGGAAATGCGTGCAAAACCATGAAAAAAATTAGCACATAAAATTTCCTTTCTAAGCCTACAAAAGTCCTCAAAATTCGTTATGCTAATCAAAAGTTATTGGGTCGTCAAAAAATTTATAAGAAATGGTAATGATATTGAGCAGCCTGGTAATGACTTTTATTTAACGGTAATGATTTTTTGTTAGTGGGAATGACAAAATTTAATGTTATTCAAAAAAATTTAAAGCCGTGTGTATTATAGTTAAGTCTTTAAGTTGCATATGAAGATAAAAAATGACAAGGTAAAACCACTAATTAGAGTATTATTGGTAACGAGATTGGTAGTAATAAATTACGCAATTCTAAATATGAATTATTAGTTCATGGAAATAAAATTACCTCTGGTAAAGAAAGGCATATGAATTTGAAATTTTGTGGGGAATGTCTGTTAAAATTATAAATAATATAAAAGATGTGATAGTCCCATATTTAGCTAGGTTAGTAAATAAATGTGTAAATCTAGATACTTTCCCAGATCTAATGAAGTACAGAAAGATCATACTGATTATTAAATCTGGGGACAAAACAGGCCTTAATAATTACAGACCTATTTCTATTTTACCTACGGTCTTCGAAAATAATTAAATTAAATTAAACGCTGAAGCACTTAACCACTTGTAATTAACTTCACCCTGAGCAATACGGTTTTACCGAAAGCCGTAATACAACAAATGCAGGTGCAAGGCTTCTCAAACTTATCTTTGAGACCTGGGAGAATTCACAAAATCCCATAAAGGGTATTCTGTGACCTGTCTAAGACGTTTGATTGTGTTGAACACTAAACATTACTACTTAAGCTACTACTACAGCATCAATAACAATTCACTTAACTTGATTGTGTCGTACTTGACGAGTAGAATCCAATGTGTTAGTATAAATGATAACAAGTGATCGAGAACTCAATCTGTGATGGGTGTACCACAGGGCTCGTTTCTGGGCCCCTTCCTTTTTCTAGTATACTTAAATGATCTGCCGTATTAAATTAAGAAATATGCAGACATTATTATATTTGCTGATGTCACTTCTCTTATATTTAAGACGAATAGAAATAAAATAAATGACGATGTAAAAGTTCTCAGGTGTGTTTGTCACACCGGTTTACTACAAATAATTTACTGATAAATGCTAAAAAACTAAGTATATAGAATGTTTGCTAGCAAATGGAATAATACGAGACAGTCCTCTTTAACACGTGCAGCAGTACCAAGCGCGTCACTTCACTCTGCGACTAGTAAAAAAAGTCCGGTTTATATTTGATTCACCTTATAAATAATGAAATTATAACTATGAAAAAATCCACGGTTTTCTTGGGTGTCACCTTAGATTCTAAACTACAATGGGGCAATCATATATCGGCTTAGTTAGTTAATGCCATTAGAAAGATAAGACAGTTTACTGATGTAGAAATTGCTAAACTTGTTTATTTTGCACACTTTCATAGCCTCATGTCCTATGGTATATTGATATTATTGATGTGGAGTGCAGAGGCTGACATTGATGCGATATTTGTTTTGCAGAAAAGGGCAATTAGGACCATCTATAATTAAAATTACGCCACTACCTGCGGGAGAGATTTAAAGAAATAAGCATATTAACAGTAACATCTCAATTTATTTACAATTATATTTTATTCATAAAGAAACAACGGCGGTTGGTTCAAGCAAAATAGTGATACGCAAAATCATCAAACTTGAAACAGACATACTTTTGGTTACGGATTCTTTTCACCTACGTAGAGTACAACGTTCTTTTGAAGGGCTCTATGTACGTTTTTACATTAAATTACCTAAGTACACGATTTGCTTATTCAAATGTATAAGAGATCTCTGAAATCCCAGCCAGTAGGCAAAGGATATTATAGTATAGATGAATATATTATTGACAAAGATGCATGTAAATTAGTAATGCATCCAGTTCCGCGTCAGTTAGAACATCTTGTGTAATAATTACATTATTTCAAAAGATGTGCTGTGGAGTTTCTTTACGGATTTCCTTCTCCACGACAAAGCACCGTTCCGAAATGCTGTTAGATTTAAAAAATGACGTTCATAAGTGTATCAGTGATATCGACATGAATAAAAGATTATTTCGTCTTATTTAATTACATTTTTTGGAACGAAGTTCCTTATCGCGCGTTGCGAAAGGGGGCTAGGCGGAAAATTTGGTAACGAAAAGTTGTAACGACACTTTTTGCCATCATTAGTCATTATAAGTCGTGCGGCGTCGTTACATGTCGTGCGGCGTGCGCATGTTTCTCTGTCTGTTCTCTCTCTCTCTCTTATAGAAAGCATGCCAGATATTTTCGTTTCTTGCAGTAAGTACTAGGATAGCAAAAACATGCAGCAAGTGTGCCAAAACAAATCTGGGGTATTAAATTTCTCATCGGCTTTGTTCACGTAGTAGCTTGCTACTAACGAGGACACTTTAATTTATTTTTCTTTTCAGAGAATTTTCTTCAGAAACTTTTCTTTATTTTCTTTTCTTCTTATCTCTTTCTTTGTTCTCCTCTTCGTACCATGCACAATCTCCTCTGATTTCGGTTTATCTCCTCCGTCTAGCAATTTTTTGTTTCTCATAACGGTTTTGGCCTTTATTTGCATTAAATTTTCGTTTATAATTTATTTTACTAAAAAGATATTGCAAAATTAAAAAGTTTTGTAGATTCTTTACCAACAACTTGTAGCTCAAATTTAATTTACAACACACATATCAAAAATTTATCGTTGAAAAAGAAATAGGTCTCATTACTCAATCAAAATTGATTTCAAAATCCCCAATCGTCATTACCATTCACACAAAATCATTCCCATTTACAAAAAAACAAATGGGAATGATGCATATGGTAATGATATTTTTTTCTTTTTTGCTTAAAATTCATTTTGATAATCATTAATTTATGAACTCTTTGTGCCAGTGAAAATCATGTTCCTATTACACATACGTGTGGAGTATTAAAATTAATGTTTAATTTATATTTACCTTGTAAGTCCAATAAGTGGCGATGATTCAAAAACGGGACAAAGTACTGAACGTCGTTGTTTTTCATGAATAAAAGTTGTTTCTCCATGCAGCAGTAAAAATTTGGCCTGTTCCACTTTTTACAGTGGACCAGACGAGGAGAAACGAGGGGTACTTTATAGCGTAGCCCAAAAAACATTTGAGAAATATAACGTTTGACGGTACTGACATGGAGTTGACGAATTTTCGTGACTAAATTTTAATTGATGTTTTTTACTAGTTCTGCACTGCTGATTCCATAATATTATATGTTATAATGTACCTAATTAAATATTGTCTCAAAATATAAAATTAAACACGCAATGTGTAAGGCAGGTTTTTCAAAAAATATTTTGGAATATCTATAACAGCAATTTCCCTACAAATGGTAATGATGTTTTGGGTGTGTTATTCAATTGATTGATGAAATATGTGGGCGCTTATGTAAAAATATGTTTATAAGCAGTTTCAAAAATAAAAAATTATAAAAGTAGTAAATTAAATTTTTTATCAATCGGAACATCTTTTTTGTGACTTTGGCGAATTCACCCAGCTACAATTATAGTAATCTGTGGCTAAAAACTGTGTTGTGCTTGTGATTTACGTACATTTGTGACAGTGACAGTTGACATTCCATAGAAAAAAAACCCAGTTTGAATTGAACGCACTGAAGATTTTGATTTGAATTGAAGTTAGAAAATTATGTTGAGATTTTAAAGTTCAAATTAAAACTGATTTAAGCTTAAAAATTTTAAAAACTTTCCAAATTGTGTAGTGCGGTGTCACAGCAAGTTGCGTAGTTATTTCAAAAAGCAAAACAACTTTACTGATAGCCTTACATAAATAATGATCGGCGAATAAAATTAATTTTCTTGAGATTACGCACAACGAAGTAAACGATTGTTATAGTGTAAGTTTAAAAAGTTACAAGGTTTGAAAGATCGCCTCCCGACCGCGCAGGCCTGAGTTCGTATCGCTATAGTTATGTGCACATTAGAACTTGGTTTGGTGATGGAAAACAATGAGGAAACATGCACTATAAAGAGTTGTCCTTAATATTGTCGAAGGTGTTAAGTCTGCCAATCCGGACTTGGACAGAGTGGTGGCTTAAGGCATGGCCAATCGCATGTAGAAGTGAGGCTCAAGATATTAAATGAATCATTAAATCTCTGCACTTCACTGTATTACATCTACTGAATTCACAATTTACGCCGAGTATCCACTAGTAAATAAATAGGAGAGGAACACTGCCATGCAAGCTAATCTATACTAATATATAAAGAGGAAAGATTTGATTTTTTGTTTGCATTGAATAGGCTCCGAAACTACTGAACCGATTTGAAAAATTCTTTCACTGTTGGGAAGCTACACTATCCCCGAGTAACATAGGCTATATTATATTTTCAAAAAAATTAGGGATCCTTAATAAAACTCCAATAATGTTACTCAAGGTTTAAAAAAATAAGAAAACCGAAGCAAAGCGAGGGCGATTACTCGTAAGTAATATTATTATTGTAGTACTTGGTATGGTTTTTACAGGATGGGTGGAAACAATGCAGAGGATGGGGAGGCAGCAGAGGTAGCGGAGGCAGTAGCAGCAGCAGCAGAAGCAGAAGCAGTGGAAGCCATGAGCGCAGCGGCCCGCGCGCGCGCCGAGCGCAACCGACAGAAGGCACGCGCGCTGCGGGACGCGCGGCTCGTGCAGCGGCCCCCGTCCGTACTGCTGCTACATTACCGCATGCTATAACTAACTGTAACTTACCATACCATTCTATTTGATAAAAGAAACAGATGCATTTTTAGTATTGCCACTAACTTAGCCGCATTGGGGCAGCTTAGAATACTAACCCCAATCCCACCCCGGGTGGATGTCATAAAAAGAGACTAAATCTGGCACGCTGGTGGTAGGGCCCCTCGAGGGATTATATTGATAACACATTGATTTTAATTGCTTATTAATACTTTTATTACTATTATTATTTCTTGATGGGGTTCGCCTGGATAGCTACCACCCTTGAGCATGAGTCAGTCACCAAACGACTCGTTGTGTTCTGGCTGGGGGCTTGAGAGCCATTTCTTTCTTTTTTCTTCTCTCTTTCTTGGCCGGCAACGCATCAGTGATGCCTTTGGTGTTGCTGATGTCCATGGGCGACGATAGTACTTACCATCAGGTGGATCGTCAGCTCGTTTGCCGGCTACTTCCATAAAAAAAAACTAACCAGGAGTGAATGGGTTTTGGTACCACAAATAGAAAAGTGCAACCATTTCATTTTGACTAAATAATTTGTTGGGTCATGGTCACAAAATAGTGTGCTTACAAAGACAAGTGTTGTGATGTTAATTTAGCCTGTTTCAAAATATTAATATTTTTTGCATGCATCGAAATTATCATCCATCATCACAAAATTTAATATTAATAGAATATGGAATAATGGCAAATTTCCAAATCAATTAATAAATAATGCGAGAAATACAATCGAATTTTTTGAAGTTTATTAAAAATTGATAGAATATTGATGTACATATGCTGTAGGACGGGCGATGCGGGGCGGGGCGAGGTGTGCGTGTCGAGTGCAGGGGGATCAGGACCGGCGGCCCGCGCCGTTCTGTCGGCGGGCGGCTTCCTCATCGAGGAGGAGGAAGAGGCGCCCCGTCGGCGCGTCGACCCCCCCGCGCCCGTGACGCACCGCGCAGACCAGCCGCACTGCCTCACCTGCCAGCATCCCTTCCCGCACTCCTACCTGTTCGACACCTTCGACTACAGCGTCTGTGACGCCTGCAGGTCTGACCTTATTAGCTTTGATAATGCCCATGCTACATTTCAGTTATTTAATTTATGATCTTGTCATACAAATTTGATTCATTTGTTGGACTGGATAACATATTGGATACCTCCCGGTGTGTCAGGGACGACTCGGAAGCCCACTCGCTGATCACGCGCACGGAGGCGATGAGTGAGTTCCTTCTGAAGGAGTGCGACCTGGACAAGCGCGAGCCGCCGCTGCGCTGCATTCGCCGCAAGAACCCGCACCGCGCGCGCTACGCCGAGATGCGCCTCTACCTGCGCGCACAGGTACACATACTAGCGTCGGAAGCATGCCTCCAACATGGCTTATCGACTGCTATTTTACTGGCAGGCTTTAAGTACCCTCAGAAGCACAGAAGCGCTTAAGAAATGTATGCTACTGGCGGTCACCTATCCTTCTACTGACGTCGGTAAATCACTTCGCGATACAAGCCACCGGGCTATGAATGGGTGTACTTAGATTGTTGATTTTCAACAATTTATGGAAATTAATTTTTACAATAACACATGCTTTGTGTCCACACCAATATCCCGTTCCTTGCGGGAAGTGTCTTTGCTTACCTAGCAGTCACTACACTAATCCCGCAAGGATGACAAATCAAGATAAAGGTGTTTGTAGGTGGAGGAGCGTGCCCTAGTGGTGTGGGGCTCCGCCGAGGAGCTAGAGCGCGAGCGCGAGGCGCGGCGCGAGCGGCAGGCGCGCGCGCGGACCACGGCCGAGCGCCGCCGGCTGCGCGCGCTGCGCATGGACGTGCGCTCCAGCCTCTTCAACCGCACCACCGCCGCGCACGAACACAAGTACGGGCCCGAGACGCACGACTCCGACGAGGACACCTACTCGCGCACCTGCAGTGAATGCGGACACGTCGACACCTACGAGAAGATGTAGCGCCCGCGCCGCGCCGCAGGGAACGCGTCGTGTGTTTTTATGTTTTAATTGATTACCACCGCCTATTTGAAAAGAAATGTCTCCGTTGTTGCTAGTAAGGAAGGAGACGAGCTGGTTCTCATTTAAGCTTCCCTGGTTTTAAATCTGAGTATGAATCTTCATGGGAAACTAATTCAGATGGTTTTTTTCTCTTCTGTCAAATGGTTCCCCTTTTATTGTTCTGATCTGAAATGCTTTACTTTTCTATTTCAATTTTATCTCGATTGGTGCAAATGCAAAGTATAAAAAGCGGCCAAGTGCGAGTCGGACTCGCCCATGAAGGGTTCCGTAGCAGCAAGTAATATAATATAAAAGATCTTGTAGTTCGTTGTAATTTTGATCGATGTTTTTGCGGTTTACGATTTATGACGTATTAAAAAAAAACTACCAATTAGATCTCGTTCAAATCAATTTTACGTTGGAAGTTTGCATGGTAATGTACATCATATATTTTTTTTTAGTTTTATTATTATCTTATTTTAGAAGTTACAGGGGGGGGGGGACAGACATTTTACCAATTTGGAAGTGTCCCTCGCGCAAACTATTCAGTTTAGAAAAAAATGATATTAGAAACCCCAATATCATTTTTGAAGACCTATCCATAGATACCCCACACGTATGGGTTTGATGAAAAAAAAATTTTTGAGTTTCAGTTCTATGTATGGGGAACCCCCAAAATGTATTGTTTTTTTTTCTATTTTTGTGTAAAAGTCTTAACGCGGTTTACAGAATACATCTACTTACCAAGTTTCAACAGTATAGTTCTTATTGTTTCGGAGAAAAGTGGCTGTGACATACGGACGGACAGACAGACAGACATGACGAATTTATAAGGGTTCCGTTTTTTGCCATTTGGCTACGGAACCCTAAAAAGTTATCTGCAATATAGCTCTTTTGTAGATAACTCTTTTCTCTTTGCACCCGTCGATCTGTCGGTCCTTCTATGTTACAAATAAAAATCGTTGTAAAAAGTTGTTTATATATATTTAGTTGATACAGTGATCACGACCTCAAAAGATGATCGTGTCGACGTAGATTTCCAAGTACAGAGAAAGATGTAACATGTCAATTTTTACTCTACAATGTTATCTGTGCTTCATTTTATGTTACTTGCAAATGGTTTTTTCTACCATCATAGAAAAAATGTTTTGGCTGTTGTTAAAAATGCAATTTGAATGAAATCATAGATCAATATTACAAAACCTTAATAATTAAATAAGTGATATTTTAATACTAGAAGATGGTGTTTTATTTCTTTCTACAACAGAACACCAGGTCGTGACTCGATGGTGAAGGATTACAGAATGAGCATGAATGTCAGTCAGACTCCTCTCCCACTAGCTATCACACAGTGTGGAGATAGCTTGGCTGTCAGTGTCAACTGTCAAGTACCTGGTGTTGTATTGGCAAACAATATGTAAAGTTAAACCCCCTTCAAGTCTTCCGGTAAATCGTTCTTGGGATGTTTATTTTCAAAATGTTGCTTATAGGTTTTTGGGTCGGGCATTTGGGCCTGAAACAAAGGAAAGAATTTTAAGAGGGTGTCCATTAATTATAATTAAGGCGGCTAAAGAATCGAGGGGCTACTGTAGTACTTTGTGTCGTTTGCATAACTGCGATAATTTTTGTATGCAGGATTAGCCATATTTTAGTCAAAAACTTTATTTAACCCGAGATCCCCTCTTCCCCACGTGAGATTCGGCTCAACCCCCTAATCCCTCGTAATTAATGGACGCCCCCTAAATGTTGATACTATAAAATTTTACAAAATAGTATGAATAAAAGAAATAATTGCTCAAAAAATATCCTCACGAATTTTTCTACTAGTAAAGAAATAAATTATTATTTATACATCCAAATGACAAATAGTTCAACTAACACTTGGCCTGTTAATTTACATTTTTATTAATAAAATAAAATTTTAAGATTAAGACAATAGTGTGGTATTTACCATTGTCATAAATTTATTGCCTGTTAATATTTATTTATGACGATATCTATTGTTTATAATTACGTTGTCTATTAAAGCCAACACTTGTGGCAATATTTATTTAACCTTGTGGACCTTGTATAGAACTATCACTAGATTCATGTTGTATGGGGGAGATATAATAGGCTCTATAGATGTATCCCAAATACGACTCTTCTCCAAAACCAACTAATGTAATACCTGTAGCCTAGTTGATAGCCACCCTGCCTGCGAAGCGAGGAGTCCCGGGTTCGATTCCCGGCCGGGGCAGATATTTATGTGACAAATTATTTGTACTCAGGTCATGGGTGTTATTGTGATGTGTTATATGTTTTGTCCATGCCACCCGCGACACAGGTAAATAACTCATTGTGGGGCTATGACTGTGTAAGCGTTTATTTATTATTCAATATTATATCCAAAATTTTCCAAGAGAGTAATAAGAACTCTGTTAATCGGAAGTTCAATATCTATACATCTATACAAATAAATAAAATTGAAGTGTCTGTTTGTAATATTAAAATAACTGCTTTTTACTAAGTACATTTGGATGTATACACGGTACATAATACCAAAACAACAATTTAGCATACAGAAGGGCCATGATAGAGTACTTTTATCCAGGGACACGTCGGTGAAGCCAGAGTTGAAGCTTTGAAGCTCTAGTAATTATAATTCTCCTTCTGTTATATAGGATATTATTGGCTGATAGGTGGAAGCGGGTAGAGGATCAGAAATGGAACTAACAATTACCAACCTTACACACGACACAGACGTGCACCAGGGCTTTCTGGGCTGCTTTCTTTTGGTCAGTGGAACTGTGACCCTGTTGCTTCTTCAGCTTCGATGCCTTCTCTGCAGCTTTTGCCTGGGACTGGATTTTCTGCTGTCCTCGAGCCATCTTCAAGAAAAACCATAAAACAACATGAACAGTTTGACACATACACCCATTTTAACAAAGCATGAAATGGCAGTACTTTCGCTTTCCTTTCACTATACCTTGTTGTCTTTTTAAATATAATATATACATCTGGATATATTACCAATTTCAATAAAAAACTATCAGCTAAGTATTTTTACAGATTTTTGAGTTTTTTTGTTTTTTAGATGTAATTTGTTTCCCTTAATTGAAATTGAATAGCTATTATTAATTGGATACTTAATATGAAAGAAAACAAATGATTTAATGCAAATCGCGTGATTATTGTTTCCTATTGATGTGGCCTAAATACTACAAGATGAATCTGAAAACAACACGTATTAATAAAGCATATAAAGTTATGTCAAGATTTTGATTGTAATGT
Organism: Thymelicus acteon; assembly: GCA_951805285.1. NCBI lineage: Eukaryota > Metazoa > Arthropoda > Insecta > Lepidoptera > Hesperiidae > Thymelicus > Thymelicus acteon. Next base: position 22,416,494 of record OX638213.1, read on the forward strand.
TATCAATATCTCTTACTTTGTTGGCAAATGCGTGAAGACCACCGATGAGGCAGAATCTGCGACAGGATCACTCAAAAGCACGCACAGTATACAATATACCGGCAAGGAATTTGTCTCCAAATCTTTTAGAAACTTAAAAACACTCACTTCTCTGTTAAATTTCAAAACAGTTGAATAATTTGCAATCAAAATTGTCGATTTCTCCTCAACTAACCCAAATTACCATACCAACTACCTATTGCAATTTGCCAAAAGTCAAAACCAAAGAGTAAAGTTCTTGACTATCTGTTAAATTACGACACTTTGTAACATAGATTATAAAACGTGACGTGTTGACCACGGATATATTACTCTATCTGGATCATAAACTTTGTAGTCTATACTCCAGTCATATTCGATCCGGAATCGATGTAAGCAAACTGTTGCCTAGCAACGACAGACAAACAGGTGCATGAAACTTTTTGTCGTTTACAGTACGTTTGAACTAAATCTGGAATGAGGATCAGTAAAGTTATAGCAAATTCTATAGAACTAGTATCCACGCGATTCTTTATGGCATATGAATGATATATCTTTTTGAATCATCCAAATCGGACCATTACTTACGAAGATATTAAGTAATAAACATTGCCGTTCCAGCCGCTAAAATTCAAACTACGCGGGCGCGTGTGACGTCACGATTACCGTCGCCGCCAGTTAGCCGCTGGAAGCGATACGGCGCGCAATGTTTTGTTTCGATAATTGTGACTTTGAAACAAATTAAGTGTCCCATTTGTGCCTAATTCACCTTTTAACTATGTATCAGTATTGTATAGTGCTTAAAGGTTCAAACACTTCCATGAAAACGCCAAAAAAAACTATTTTTTAACGTGCCGAAAAACTCAAAACTTCGTAGAAAATGGTATTCCGTTGTAAAAAGACAATATATGATTTATCTTCAATAGTAACTGAGCTGGGAACCATATCTTTAACTTATATAAATTTCGTAGTTGTATCTATATAGCCAGCTGTGGTTGGGCTCCGTAACATTTTTTTTCAGTGGCAGATGGCTCCTCGCTGCGTCTATGGAGCCACATCAAACGCTACGCTATGTTTGCAGCCTCCCTTTTGAGCAGCACAGTCATGGAAATCCACCTTCTCTACCGTTCAGCAGCAATACGCTTTACTTTTTAGGGTTCCGAAGTAAAATCGGAAGTATCGGAACCCTTGTAGTTTCGTCATGTCCGTCCGTCCGTCTGTAATTTTGCATGGATATACATATGTACACATTTATTAAAACTCCAGAATCGTGGAATAAAATACTGAAAAACTTTTGTTCAGGGTACCTCCCCTACAGGTGTGAGGATGAAATTTTTTATTCGTCGCGTACCCCGTAGTGTGGGATATCGTTGAAAAGGTCTTAGAAAAATATTATGGGTCTTCTAGGACCATGTTTGGATTTAGGGGTGCGTTTGCGAAATATTTGCCTTTATAGTGCTAATTTTGGTCGAGCCCCTACTACTACTCAAAGGATGATTTGTAACGATGAGTGAGAGGGAAATAAAAGCGGCCAAGTGCGAGTCGGACTCGCCCATGAAGGGTTCCGTAGCAGCAAGTAACATAATGAAAGGTAATTTGCGGTTTACGATTTATGACGTATTAAAAAAACTACTTACTAGATCTCGTTCAAACCAATTTTCGGTAGAAGTTTGCATGGTAATGTACATCATACATTTTTTTAAAGTTTAGAAGTTACAGGTGGGACACACATTTTACCACTTTGGAAGTGTCTCTCACGCAAACTATTCAGTGAAGAAAAAAATGATATTAGAAATTATATGCTGAAATTATATATATATAATTATATGCTGTTTATTTATCTACATGTACGGTTATCATCAGAAGTAGCTTAACATTTTAGTACCTTGTTACATATTTCTTGAATTTGTCATAATGTTGTTCGGAAACCGTCGAAACAGTTACTATTATAAAGTACTATAATGTTAAGCTGTTTCTGAAGCTGACTGTTGGTAGGTAGGTACTTATTAGGAATCTTTAGGTCTAACTTCTAAGCTGTTAGTAGTAGGTAGGGGTAAGAAAGAATGAATGTAAAGTAGGTATACGTACAGGGATATATTCAGAACATATGAATGAAGTGTTTATAGTTTATTGATAAACGAATGTTGTTTTCGGTATTATGTAGATCATTTCGCGGATGGCTTTTTAACCTACTTGCGCTTTATAGTGCATAGTTCCCTACGCTGATGATCTATGACAGAAACCTTAATATTGGTTGTCAATGGCTGTTTTTTAGGGTTCGGTAGCCAAATGGCAAAAAACAGAACCCTTATGGATTCGTCATATGTCTGTCATTCTGTCTGTCCGTATGTCACAGCCACTTTTTTCCGAAACTACATATAAGAACTATACTGTTGAAACTTGGTAAGTAGATGTATTATCTGAACCGCATTAAAATTTTCATACAAAAATAGAAAAAAAAAAACAATAAATTTTGGGGTTCCCCATACCTACTTAGGACTGAAACTCAAAATTTTTATTTCATCAAACCCATATGTGTGGGGTCTATGGATAGGTCTTCAAATATGATATTGAGGTTTCTAATATCATTTTTTTCTAAACTGAATAGTTTGCGTGAGAGACACTTCCAAAGTGGTAAAATGTGTGTCCCCCCTGTAACTTCTAAACTTTAAAAAAATGTATGATGTACATTACCATGCAAAGTTCTACCGAAAATTGGTTTGAACGAGATCTAGTAAGTAGATTTTTTAATACGTCATAAATCGTAAACCGCAAATTACCTTTCATTATGTTACTTGCTGCTACGGAACCCTTCATGGGCGAGTCCGACTCGCACTTGGCCGCTTTTATTTCCCTCTCACTCATCGTTACAAATCATCCTTTGAGTAGTAGTAGGGGCTCGACCAAAATTAGCACTATAAAGGCAAATATTTCGCAAACGCACCCCTAAATCCAAACATGGTCCTAGAAGACCCATAATATTTTTCTAAGACATTTTCAACGATATCCCACACTACGGGGTACGCGACGAATAAAAAATTTCATCCTCACACCTGTAGGGGAGGTACCCTGAACAAAAGTTTTTCAGTATTTTATTCCACGATTCTGGAGTTTTAATAAATGTGTACATATGTATATCCATGCAAAATTACAGACGGACGGACGGACATGACGAAACTACAAGGGTTCCGATACTTCCGATTTTACTTCGGAACCCTAAAAAGTAAAGCGTATTGCTGCTGAACGGTAGAGAAGGTGGATTTCCATGACTGTGCTGCTCAAAAGGGAGGCTGCAAACATAGCGTAGCATTTTTGATGTGGCTCCATAGACGCAGCGAGGAGCCATCTGCCACTGAAAAAAAATGTTACGGAGCCCAACCACAGCTGGCTATATAGATACAACTACGAAATTTATATAAGTTAAAGATATGGTTCCCAGCTCAGTTACTATTGAAGATAAATCATATATTGTCTTTTTACAACGGAATACCATTTTCTACGAAGTTTTGAGTTTTTCGGCACGTTAAAAAATAGTTTTTTTTGGCGTTTTCATAGAAGTGTTTGAACGTTTAAGCACTATACAATACTGATACATAGTTAAAAGGTGAATTAGGCACAAATGGGACACTTAATTTGTTTCAAAGTCACAATTATCGAAACAAAACATTGCGCGCCGTATCGCTGCCAGCGGCTAACTGGCGGCGACCGTAATCGTGACGTCACAGCCACGCAGTGAACTTTGTAAGTAATTTGGTCATAACTTCGTCAATTATTGTCGTAGAACAAAAATTTTTTCACTGTATGTTAAGGATTTCTTAGCTCTATAAATCTGCATTCTCAACTAAAAACGTTACGGATCCTCATTCGCAAGTTGCGTTCCGTTCCACTTTTTATAATTTAATTTCTTCTTAAAAAAATACATTTATTTTGCAAAAGTTTAAGATAACAAGGAATAGTTGTATGAAATCAATATAGACTATTTTAAAATACATAAACATAAATATAAAATGTTATTCGGCTATGTTTAATGAAATTAAATTTCTTATAAATAATTTTATGCTCATGCATATTGAGTGGAATGAAATATTTGTTTAATCTGTACAGTGCCACCTGTGAAGAAATTATCTGTGAAGTGGCGAAAATTGGAACTAATGCCGCGTCATTCATAAATTCTTTGTGCTCATTCATTTATCATTTACTATCTCTTGAATTGCGTCCTATGATTGGTCCAATGCGTTCGACAGAACCCTCCTGAAATTCACACATAAGTTGGTTTCACTGTATGTCGAAATATAATACGACCAAGTTGCAAACATGTAAGCGCCATTATAGCTGTGAGGTTTACGTAGTCATTTCTATTTATAGTCATAGGCAGGCAGACCTTAAAACAATATTTTTGTGCAAAGGTTTCAAGTCACTTCACGAAATTAAGGATGTGCGAGAGTAAGTTATTCAATGATGAAAATGGTTTTAAGATGTTGATTTTTAACGTTTTCTCTTAGTGTGTTGTTGTGATAGATCAATAGCAAAATAATGAAGATGTCACAAACGTTATAATGATTATTTAGTTCTTTAATAGTTATTTGGTGTGCGAAATACAAATCGATTGGTGAAAACCCTACAAAGGAATTTTAATGGTTTGTTTACGTCGATTCCAACCCGAATGTGACTGGAGTGTACCTATACTCCAGAAGTTTGATGACGTCATATCGCAGTAACCATTTGACCAAACACAGGCCGGATTGAGGTTGTCCTCCATAATTGTAAGGTGTCCACACTTAGAAAGATTATGTCCTATTTTGATATGTTTCTTTAAAATGTTTTCTGTAGATAATTTTGCTAGTGGTGAAAAATATGATATGAATGACGCCGCTTGCATATAGCTGACGCATTTCTAGTCTATACATATGTACTCGTTACAAAATAATAGTTTTTATCAAAATTTCTTCAAAATTACCGAATTTAAATAATTGCACTAAGTGTAAATTGAAAATTTGGGTACACAATTACGGTATATTATTCATCTTAGATGTTTTTACCTATCCAGTTACAATAATATATCCATGACTAAATCTATGGATCTACATAGATAAGATATGTCATGCATGTCTAAACTCTGAATTCATGGTCAATTTGTCAAATGTCATGATTGTCATATGTCTGGAATGTCATTCAAATATTTAAAAAATATACTAAAATTAGGATATTGATGTTCATCACAGAAATAGAACAGAATAAATTGTAATTTTTTATTTAGTGTTAAGGTGTAGAGTACGTTAAAATAACATTTTAATTATATATTTTTTCATGTTGTTTTATATCATAAATTCCCTATAGTGTGTTGTCCTACGACCCTATAAAAAGGACATTATAAGTCCTAACTTGTAATGCAATCTGTATTATGCCGGGCGTGCGCCTGTCGCGCGGTAGTGCGAAGTAGCATACGGGCTGTCGGGTCCCGGGCGGCAGGGGCCGACACTGAGTCGCCGCTGAAGCGGCTGGTGCAGGATGCCAGCTCGTTCGGCGAGGCGGCGCCGGCGGAGCGCGAGCTGCAGTGGGCGACGCAGCCGTACGTGACGGGCGCGGCCGAGTGCGACGAGCCGCGCGAGCGCCCTGAGGAGACCAGCGTGCTGCTGTTCCCGGGCGAGGGCGCGCAGTTCGTGGGCATGGGGCGCCGCCTGCAGGACGTGCCCGCCGCCCGGGACCTCTACGAGCTAGCTTCATCCATTGTTGGGTATTTATTACTGTATTCACTTTAGCAGAATTTGCCATCTTAATAAAAGTTTCTTTTTACTAAGTATAAATTATTGCATGACCTGATCCCATCAGGATAACTCCACCGTGGGTAGTATATACTATATGTAGGTGGAGATGATGTCCATGATGCTGTAGCTGAACGCATTAACATTATAGTACCAATGGCTTACTCATCACATTTGTGTATCTGAGGAGTTACACCAGTCGAGTGATTGCTGATAAGTTAATAGAATTAGAAATATAGGGGCATTGAACGCTCGGTTGGATTTTGGTTTAGTTTGGTTAGGTTAGACATTTGTTTGTCTCTGAGTGGGCCTATGCATCTGAGTGGGTGCAGTACCTATACATTTGCTTTGGAACAAATGAAAATATTATACTATCAACTTCTTGATAGCCCAGATTTTTAAGTATTCAGTATACATATACTGTCATTGTTGCCTGTCGTCTACTGTAAAATAAAAGCATATCAACTGCGTCTCTAATCTATGTAATCATCTTAATTATTAATATTTTATATTGTCACAGAATCAATGACACCAGTCCTTAAACTTAATTGAAAACTCATAATATATCTACACATGTCATGTATACTAAACCAACATACAACATACGAAGAGCTTTATATATGGTTCAGTGCATAGGAGAACAAATTATACACTCTGTAGGTATATAATGACGACACTGTAGGTGAGGTTGTTTCCGGCAGGTGGGACGTGGGGCGCGTGTGTCGCGAGGGCTCCGCGGCGGAGTTGCAGCGCCGCGCCGCCACTGCGCTGCTGGTGACGTCACTGGGCGCGCTGGAGGCGGCGCGCGAGGCCCGGCCGGCCGCGCTGGAGCGCGCGCGCGCCGCCGCCGGCTTCTCGCTGGGGGAGTTCGCCGCGCTCGTGTTCGCGGCCGCGCTGCCCTTCGACCAGGCGCTGCGGCTCGTCGAGCTGCGCACCGCCGCCATGCAGGTGAGCGCACCCACTGCCCCCACTAACTTTATGAGGTAGTCTATATACATGCTCCCTAAAGCACGGAACTTGCCAACCGTACCTCCTTCCGAAGAAGTTTGGAGAAGAAGGAGGAAGGCACTAGAGGTGGCGGATAATACGTTTATTTGTATGTGTATCTGTACACAGTATGGGAACTGCAGTATTTTACGATGTGGTGTGTGGTGTGTGTCAGGCGGCGGCGGCGGAGCGCGCGGGCGGGCAGCTGACGGTGTGGCTGGCGCCGGACGCGCGGCTGGGGGAGCTGCTGGCGGGCGCGCGCGAGCACGCGGCGCGGCGCGGGGTGCCCGCCCCCGTCTGCCAGGTGGCCGTGTACCTGCTGCCCGGGTGCAAGGTGCTGGCCGGCGATGAGGAGGTAATTTGTTCATGTGCAGCATGACATTGGAGGGTGCCGAGAACATACCGAGTGTCCACTAAAATATGACATAACCATTGACTGGTGTAGTACTGCGTAAGGACAGGGCCAACATGTGCTCAAAATGTGGCTCTCTAGAGCTAATACGTCTAGTCTAGATAGTAGACCTAATACGGCTCGCACATATTATTCAATGCAGCAACGCCAGTAGATTATTCAACGCAGCAACACCAGTTTCGTGTAGGTTGTAAGAGAGAGAGATGGCTACTTTTTGCTCGTTTGACGTTTTACTTGTGAACCATTGGTTATAATAACCAGGCGTTGCGGTACGTGGAGGAGAGCGGGCGCCGCTGGGGCGTGAAGCGCAGCGAGCGGGTGCGCGGCGCGGGCGGCTGGCACTCGCCGCTCATGGCGCGCGCGCAGGACGCCGTGCGCGAGGCGCTGCGGCTTACGAACGTGCGCGCGCCCGCGCTGCCCGTCATCTCCTGCCTCGACGCCAGACCCTACCCGAGAGGTACGGCAAGACGTTTATGTGATAGATAGATTAATATCCGTTCTCTGGTCGGGGATGTCAGTCATGTCTTATTTGTGTTGTCCATCATTTGCGACATCTGGAACTTAGATGCGGAGGTGGAGGTACGAGTGTGTGTATTTAAGTGTTATAAAAAAGCGGCCAAGTGCGAGTCGGACTCGCCCATGAAGGGTTCCGTAGCAGCAAGTAACATAATATAAAAGTTCTTGTAGTTCGTTGTAACTTTGATCAATGTTTTTTGCGGTTTACGATTTATGACTTATTAAAAAAAACTACTTACTAGATCTCATTCAAACCAATTTTCGTTGGAAGTTTGCTTGGTAATGTACATCATATAATTTTTTTAGTTTTATCATTCCCTTATTTTAGAAGTTACAGGGGGGGGGACACACATTTTACCACTTTGGAAGTGTCTCTCGCGCAAACTATTCAGTTTAGAAAAAAATGATATTAGAAACCTCAATATCATTTTTGAAGACCTATTCATAGATACCCCACATGTATGGGTTTGATGAAAAAAACATTTTTGAGTTTCAGTTCTAAGTATGGGGAACCCCCAAAATTTATTGCTTTTTTTCTATTTTTGGGTAAAAATCTTAATGCGGTTCACAGGATACATCTACCTACCAAGCTTCAATGGTATAGCTCTTATAGTTTCGGAAAAAAGTGGCTGTGACATACGGACGGACAGACAGACAGACAGACAGACAGACAGACAGACAGACAGACAGACAGACAGACAGACAGACATGAAGAATTCATAAGGGTTCCGTTTTTTGCCATTCGGCTACGGAACCCTAAAAATGTACATGAGAAAAAGGTTTCGTGCCCCGGCTGCCTTTCACATTCAGTTATTACAGCAGTGATCCAGATTAACGAATGGTGTTTGTGTGGCAGGCGGCAACGCGGCGGCGGAGGTGCGGCGGCGGCTGGCGCGGCTGGCGGCGGCGCCGGCGCGCTGGGAGCAGACGCTGCACGCGCTGTTCGCGCGGCCGCGCGGCACGCCGCAGCCGCTGGCCGTGGCGCTGGGCCCGCACCAGGACACGCGCGCCACCCTGCGCCGGGTCAACGCGCGCGCCTGGGACACCTGCGTCTACATCGACGTCTGACGGCACGGGATCAATAGTGTGGTTACCGGCAATACCGGCCCCTGCGCTTCAATGTTAATGTTGTAATAAATTTGTATATTTTTAGTTTTTACCTAAAGTTAAGGATAGTAAATATAAGTGGTAATAAATTTTGATTTTTTATACCGGTGACCCTACTCAACATCCTAATATACTATAATTATGTATAAATTACGTGTCACGTTGTTGTCCACGATGGACTCCTAAACTACTTCCATCCATCCATCCATCAGCCTTTGTAGGTCCACTGCGGGACATAGGCCTCCTCTAACTTGCGCCACTCTGACCGGTCCTGAGCCTTTTGAATCCAGCGGATGCCCGCTGTCGTCTTCAGGTCGTCAGTCCACCTGGTCGGGGGGGTCCTATGCACCTTTTTCCGAGACGTGGGCGCTATTCGAGGACCTTTCTTCCCCAACGGTTATCGGTCCTTTGAACTATGTGGCCAGCCCATTGCCACTTCAGCCTGCTAATTCTTTGAGCTATGTCGGTTACCCTTGTTCTACGGATCTCATTTCGAATGCGATCACGTAGAGAAATACCGAGCATAGCCCTCTCCATAGCCCGCTGCGCTACTCTGAGCTCGTGGATTAACTACTTAACCGATTTTAATCAAATTTGCACACTGTGTGCAGTTTGATCCAACTTGAAAGATAAGATATCTTACATCTCAAAATAAAATAAACTTGACAGAACGAAGTCTGTCCGGGCCGTTAGTAATTATATATATTTTTTTGTTCTCGAAGTCAAAGTGTTTATTTGCTAGAACAGTGTACAAAAAGCCAACCATATGCTCTGCCTAAGGAGGCGTGCAAATATTCGAAATCAATAAATGCTATTTACTAATGGTTTTAACTTAATGGATAATATGATGTTAGAACTACAATTGAAAAAACATAAAGATTGGCTTTTGTAATACGCAGGATGCATCAAAATCATATCGAACTGAAACACTGTTGTAGTAAAATATGTATGTATATTACTCAAAAATAAATATCTCATAAAATCTACCTTTTTACACAATTACAATAGATTACATAATTACACTACAAGATTCGCAAGGGGGTGCGCTCACAGGTTGAGCGGGTTGGAGGAGAGCTGTCCGGGCGTGTCGGCCACGTCCTGGCCGATCTTGGCCAGCCGCGCGTTCTGCTGCAGCGCGCGCGCGCTCAGGGCGCCCGCCAGCGCGCCCATGCGCTCCGTGGCCTCCTCCGTCCAGGCCTCGGCCAGCCGCAGCTCGTGCGCGGCGGAGGGCAGCCCCAGCCGCTGCGCGCGCGAAGCCCGCGACAGCACGGCGGCGCTCGTGTACGCGTCGATGGCGGCCGCCGCCAGCCGGTTGAGCACCTGCTGCTCGTCCACCACGCCGCGCCCGTACTTGCGCAGCACGGCTTCCACGCACGCGCCGAACTCCAGCACGCGCCGCGACAGCTCGCGCGCCGCCGGCCGCAGCGGCTCGGCCACGTGCGGCGCCAGGTCGGGCCCGCCCGCCAGCCCCACGGCGCGCGTCGCCCGCCGCCCCGCCTCGCTGAAGATGAGCCCCAGGTTCGCCGTGGGGTTCTTGAAGGCGCGCATCAGCTCCTGCAGGTGCGAGCCAGCGAACTGGATGCCGGTGAGCGCCACGAACAGCCGCAGGATGTCGTTGGTGCCCTCGAAGATGCGGAAGACGCGTAGGTCGCGCAGCACGCGCTCCAGCCCGGCGGCCTTCATGAAGCCCATGCCGCCCAGGATCTGAATGGCCTCGTCGACGACGGTCCAGGCCGAGTCGGACGCGAAAACCTTGGAGACGGCGGCCTCGAGGTGGTAGTCGGTGCAGCCGGAGTCCATGTTGCCGGAGACCATGTAGGCGAGCGACTCGGTGACGTACTGCAGCATGGCCATGCGCGCCAGCTTGTCCTGCACGCCGCCGAATTCGCGCAGGCGCTTGCCGAACTGCACGCGCGTGGCGGCGTGCTCGGCGGCCTGGCGGAGAGCAGCGCGCTGCGTGCCGGCCAGCGCGGCCGCCATGCCGAAGCGCCCGTTGTTGAGGATGTTCATGGCCACCTTGAACCCATTGCCGACGCCGCCCAGCACGTTCTCCACGGGCACCTTCACGTCCTCGTAGTACACCTCCGTGGTATTGGAGCAGCGGATGCCCATTTTGTGCTCGGGCGGACCCGACGACACGCCGCCGAACGACCGCTCCACGATGAACGCCGTCACCTGCGCACACACACAATGGAAGAATAGAAGGTTATTGCATTCAAGCATTGAAATACCTTTTAAACATTAAGTTTTAAAATGGATGGTTAGGTTAGGTTACATTCACAATAATAAATGCGTTCGTGACACCAGCGGCCAGCTTGTATTTATTACTTCCCACGCTTGGTACTGCTGGAGTAGGCGAGAGCCTGATCAAGTACTCTAATCTCTGCTCACCTTGTCGACCGTCTTGCCATCCTTCTCAATGGGGGTCTGCGCAAACACAGTCATGATCTCAGCGATGCCACCATTACTGATCCAGATCTTGGACCCATTGAGAATGTAGTGTTTGCCGTCGGGAGAGAGCACCGCGCGGGACCTGCACACACACACACACACGGATATGTTAGTATACGACGTCACACATCTTAGTGGATCTGACCTGACTACGTGATGAGTATGAAACTCACTTGATGGAGCCGGCGTCCGAGCCCGAAGAGGGCTCGGTGAGGCAGAAGGCGGCGTACTCCCCGCTCGTGACGCGCGGCAGGTAGTGGCTGCGCTGGCGCTCGTCGCCGAACAGCAGGATGCCCTTGAAGCCGATGGACTGGTGCGCGCCGAGTGTGATGCCCACGCCCAGGTCGTGCGCGCCCACCACCTCCACGAGGCGCGCGTACTGCGTGTTATTGAGCTCCAGCCCGCCGAACTCGCTCGGCACCTGCAACCCGAACGCGCCCAGCTCCCACAGCCCCGCCAGCGTGTTCTCTTCGATTTGCGCGTTTGCGTCGTTTTTCGCCGGGTCATTCACCTGCGACAGTTAATTTGAGTAGGTATCATCTGAGGAAGCTAATATATTATGTTAAAAAACCGGAACCTTGACGCTCTGTCTGTACAACTATCTCATGATGAAGTGATGTGAGGGTACCTCCTGGAAGAACTTCTCGACGGGCGGCACGAGTTCGACGAGCGTCTGGCGCTGGTCGGCGGTGAGCGGCTCCGGGAAGGGAAACACCTGCGCCGTCTCCAGCTGGCCGCGGAACAGGTTCAGCGTGAAGGAGTCGCTGGTACGCGCGCCACGCGCCGTCTCCGTCTTGGCCGCCGTGGCCAGCCCGCTGCCAACATCACCATATTTCACTATAGTTGCTCCCCATCACAATTATTAACAACTGTCAGTCTAAAAGGTTTATTGTCAATGTTTGCCTGTCAGTAATTTATCAAACACTAGTTGATGCCCGCAGCTTCGCACGCAGAAATTATGCTATCACCCCTCGGGCTTTTCACCCCCTTGGGGGTTGAATTTTGAAAAATCCTTAGTGGCCTAGCTACTGCCATATTAATGATTAGGGGACCCTGGGTAACAGGGCAAAGTTTAAGAGGCATTGACTAATATGCAGTGGTCCATCAACAGATTTTGATCCTGCATTGAAAATTCATTGCTACGAAAGAAGTAGACTGAGGAGATATTTAAAAATGCTTACTAGCCAACAGTCAGTCAGTCTGACCTGTGTGTTGATACATTAATCTATCACTTTTCTTTTATATTTATAGATAGATAAATTAGTATTATATTTTTATAGATTTATTAAATTGGCCCTATCATACACAATCACACAATAGTGACTGGCCAATGCTGCATATCTGGGGGCACGGCAGTGCCCCCGCCAAGTCGAGCAAAAAAGCGGCACGGCCGTACCATCCTTTTCTCGAAGCAATTCAGGCCATTTTCGACCCCCTATAACTTCGTTGTGGATAAAGCTAGAAGCTTGAATTTTTAGTAACCAAGTAGGCATTGTATAAACACGATATATTTTAAATTTCATTTAATTTGAACCAGTAGTTTAAGAATTATAACTAGTCAAAGTTTCTTATTTTCGTCACTCACTGACTGACCGATCATCAAAACTATGTTGGTCAAGTCGATGTATTTATTTAAAACATAAAAGATTTTTAATATTGATAATATGGTCACTATAAGATGTTGTTACTTGTTAGGTAAGCTAATTATGTAATAACTTAAGACAGAACAACCCTTAAGTAGGGACTGAATAAATTAACCGACTTGGTATTACATGGATCTCACTACTTTTTACGGTAGAAGAACTGAGTTGCGAGACTTGGTTTTTTTTACAAGTTATGTTTTTGATGGCATATTAGTTACTCCCAACATTTTATTAGCCCAACTGAATTCTGAATACTGTTAATATGTATAACTTTCATGAATATGGCTAACAGTTGGATACGATGTACACTAATTGAGAATGAACAGGAAAAGTATGTCACACCATTTCTCTCTTTTTAACTTAAATTGAATTGTGACAATTCATCTGTGAACCAAATAAATAAAAAATAGAAATATGCCTTGTGACAATACTTCTATAGTGTACATAGAATAAGCTTTAAAAATTAGGCTATTTATCTGTTCCATCAGTATAAAATTAGTGGAAAATAGCATGGTAATAGGGATTATAGACTTTTAACTTCCTATGTGTTGCTATCCACAGATCTAATTACACATTCATCAAATTTCTCAAGGGGTAGGCTGGTAGGGATGGGCTGCTGGGCTGTTTTCTAAATGATCTTTAGACTTTTTACATTTGTAAAAAAAAATTACTTTCCCTTGTTCAAAAACTCAGTTAAGGGCAATTTGTTTGTGACAGCTACACACAATTATAGTTAATATCAACATTTATTCTGTGTATGCAATAAATTTAAAATGCAATTTTACAATTATCTATTAAGTATAATTTGATTTTTATTGATTGGTCTGAATCCAATTACACCTTTAATAGATTTTACCTTTGCATTTTCCATTCCTAAATCCTTTCCCAATAGGTATTATAATTCTGAAAATTCTAAATATATATTTCAAAATTCTTCGGATGTTAATATAAGCAAGAGTTAAATTTATTAATACTTCAAACTTAAGACTAAATAATGTTTTACACTCATAGCTTCAGACTAGAATTCCCTGTGTCCTGGGTGCCTTGGACAACACTCAGACAAGAACACTCAAACCCCTGACCGAGAACAGAATTTCAAACTCATCATTCAAACCCCCTCGCTGGGAATCAAACCCAGGACCCTAGGCACGGCGATCCGGCATGGTAACCATCGGGCCACATGGATCGTCAACTCTCATGACATACCCTCATATTCATTTTAAAAGTAGACAATCTCTACTACATTAATTTTACAGATTTACTGCGACCACAAATGACTAATGAAGTCATTAGAAATGCTAACCCGATTTTACCCTCAATTTGCAATGAACATAATGTTTGTTTTCTTGTTATTGTTTTGTAATAAAATCCAAAAACTTAAGATGGCATTTTTTATGGAGTAGTAAATTCATTTGTTAAAATAGACAACAACAAAAAAATCAAAGTATTGCATTATTATTTTAATTATTTGGCAATGTTATGAGAAGTGGTTCAGTAGCCATACAAAAAATTGGAAGCTGACATTGAACTCAAATTGAATGATATAATTTAATACAACGACACCGAATGGTATTTCATATAAAAATTATTTATATTTTTAACAAAGTTAATAATACGATCAAGTGCCAGCTGCGTCGCGGTGCAAAGTCCAAGGCGATGGTCGAAGAGGGCAAGGCCGTGGTCGCACAGACGCTGCGAGGATGGAACTCACCTCCTGGGGGTGGTCAGCCCGCTGCGACTCCTCAGGCAGCGGTTTGCACAAGCAACCAACTTTGTTCCCTTCATATTTATAGTTTCACTTACAAGTTAACAAAATTAAAACACAGCACTTATTTAGGAGTATTTTCTCATCATATAGCTACACGTATTAATTATTCAATATGTGGTATTGGATAATATACTTCGTTAAATAAGTAACTACAAAAAAGTTAAGTAAATATAAAGTATTGTAAAATAAAAATAAAAAACCTTTACGAAATGAAACAAACAGAACGGAAAGTGGAAACGTCACAAATCGGAAACGTCTAGGGATCCGCAAAAAGTATCGATACTTCTAGGTATCGATACTTTTGTTCCGATACTTTTCAGGTATCGATACTTTCTAGAAGTATCGATACTTTCCTTCACCCATTTACAATAAATTATTAGATTATGAAAAATAACAATTATTATTCGAACTTTTAAACAAAATATTTGTCACAACACTACTAAACCTAAGACATGATTCGGTGAATTCCCATTCATTGACGAGCACTTTATGTGTGTTACCATTTTATTTCATTGAACTATCTTAGAAGTTTTTTACGAGTAACCTTTACGGGTTGAATAATCTGTGTAGTGTTTTTTGTCTTTTAACTGTTTCACTTATTCAGTTTTCTGATAACTGTAGCCCTTAAAAGTATTATTGCATTATTTGCACAGCATCTTTCAATTCCTTAGTTATAGGAAAGTACTTCTCTGACATAGGTACGCTTATGACTAACTCATGTAGTATAGAGGTAAGGAGAGCCATCTCTGTGCATGAAAATTGTCCGTAAAAATGCATCCAATAACTGGGGGCGCTGCGGTAGCCCAGGATAAATTTTATTGAACTCAGCAAACTTCACTCCCCAGCTCTGTCTACAACATCTATATTCATATGGTAGTTATTCCGACGCCAGCGAGCGCTATTGTCGTAGGATGGTGGTAGGATTTGGAACCTCTATTATCGGTATACAGTTGGACACTATTTCAACTTTACTCTCTGTACTCTATGGTAACTGTCTAACAGTTAATATATATCGTGGAGCATTGAAAGGTAGAAGGAGGGGAAAGTTGAAAAAATGTCCAGCTGTTTACTGAAAATAGAGGTTCCAATAATGGCCATTTCAGAATGGCGCTAGTATGTGTGTGTGTGAAGTTTGCTGAGTTATGCCACCCGTAATGAATGGCGCTTGTGTCTGATACAGCGTGACCGTTTTTAGTATATTCAGTACCAAATTAGTATAATTTGGGCTCCGTAAAACTAATTTAGTTTTTTTTTAGTATCCTTTCATATTCTGGTATTTTTTGGTACATTTTTAAACTTTCAACATTTTTAAACATTATTGATATATTTTTGGGTTGGGCGGGCAACACTAATTTCCATTCGTTCGTATTTCGTTCATAATTTTGTCTTTGTCTGATGTTTACCGCAACTGTATCATTTTGTCTCTTTCGAACGGTTAATGCTGCTAACAAAACCTTGAATCGTCCTTTAGCAAAGTCCGTCTACAAATGTTAAATTAAATTTTATTGACGTTTCATGGGTGGCCAGTTTTGGGTGCAAATTAAATAGCGATGACCATAAATCGGAAAGTAAATCGGAAAAATATTCGCAGCTTTTATGGTGGTCCACTATTTGTGTAATTATTGAAGAGTCCCTAAAAGTATAAAAACAAGTTTATGCAACCGTATCATACATATATCCATAATATATTTACCCTTACTAACTATATAAAATTAATTATATAAAGTTAATTATATAAAAACTAAATACAGAAACAGGTTTCTAGCTAAACATATTGCGTGCCTGTTGCATGTTAAGCAAGGTCTAAGTGAAGGGAGTGTAGGTTGTGTCTCATTTGACCCATCGAAAGATATGGTAAAAAATAATCCGTCAAATACTGACTATTTGTAATAAAATTTATTGTAAATAATTATTATTATTTCAATATGTCTGTTTAATGAAGGTGTGTAATTGGTAAAATTAAAAAAAGTAACTGATAATAAGTGTTCACGTTTGTCGATGGTTAAAAATATTTTATTACTCGGTGACAGTTTGTTGTCTATGGAGAGTCGCTCTCTCGTCTTCGAAAAGTTAGCATGGCGGGCGCGCGAACTTGCTAATTCCAAAATTGTCGTTTTCGGTTTTTTTATCGTTTCTCGTTTTGTCGTGGCGAGCACTTAGTGCAGGAGCCTAATTATATTATTTGTCGAGTCCAAACGGGCTAATTTATCGTTAAACAATACATTATCATATGGGACTGATAGTGGCGAAAAAGGGTAGCACACGTGGAAGATACAGAGGCCATCATCAAGGAGTTTGGAGAGCGAAGCACTGCTGTAAGTCTGCGCAGCGTCAGTTAGCTCATATATACAGTAAGAAGAAATTTCGGTGAGTAACCTTTGTAATCGTAACCGTGTATGTACCTGATTCTGCATGCTATCAGTCTCTCGCTCAAATCATTACAGTCCATTAGTCTTATCGAAGGGTGCTTCGGCTAATAACTGAAGCACAAGATTTGGATAACTCCAAATCAAAACATTATTTTTGGTCCTCGAGCCGCATAATTTGATAGGCGGCTATAGATAATTTGAGTATCATACTTTGTCGTAACTTTCGATCGTGATTTTGCACGAACTATTCATCGAATCATACTAAAGTGATACAATTTTGTTAGTTTTTGTCGTCGTAAACATAATTGTATCGTTTTTCGTAGTATATTTTGTCGTAATTTCGTTAAATATTAATGTAAAAGTTAAATACGTAATTATCGTAAAGTTGAGGGTACATTGGTATAGACGCGTAATTATTGTATTACGTTTCGATTTTATAGCATCATCCTTCCGCCATAACGTTTTCCGGTATCATCTAGTGTCATTGTCAAGTGACAAGTAGTTTGTCACATTCTCGTTTTGACAACTTGACATATCCGTCATTTGAGTTTGAGGTTTCTGTCGAATGTTACTGTCGTATGACTTATCGAGGTTAAGTAAACAAATAATATTAGTTTTCGTTTGTTGTTATTAGTTTATTTAACTTAATTTTCGTTTAAAAAGCATCATAATGTCAATGGATAGCCAAAGTGATAATGATGGAGCCGATGTTAATCGTATTGCGAGGGATTATGCTCTGTTTCGAGTGGAGTTAATGGAACAAAGTGATTTGCTTGGTTATACTGAATTGGACATCAAAGAATTAGCTGAAGAGTTTCACAGTGCTCAACGTAATTTATTATTGTCGCTTCGTTCTCAACATCAGAGAAAGCATGAACAATCTGTTACTGTAGACTTTGATGCAAAAGTTAAGAACATCAAAAATAGAATGCAACCTGTATTACCCGTAGTAGATAATAAACCGGTTATTCAGGATTGTTCCTTATCTGCCAAGTTACCCAAGATTAATATAAAACCGTTCGATGGGTCAATTGAAAACTGGGTATCATTCATCCAATTGTATGACTCCTTGATACACAAAAGAAACATCTCAAACATTGAAAAGCTTCACTACTTAATGTCAAGTGTACAAGGGAAGGCATATAATTTGATTAAAAACTTTCCGTTAACTGATGATAGCTATGTTGATGCATATAATACCTTGTCGAAATACTATAATAATAAGCGTCAAATGGCTATGATTTACTATGAAAGGCTGTTGCATTGTGAACCTATTAAGAATAAGTCTCGTTCAGAACTTGAAAGAATTTATCGTACGTTTTCGGATAATTTGGCTGTTTTGGAGAAATACAATTTACCTGATAAAAACTTCATGCTATTTCAGTTGTTGTGGTCAAAATTGGATAGGGCAACTCGGGAATCCTTTCAATTAGAATTTAATTCTGATGAAATTCCAGAATATTCAGAACTTCAAAATTTTGTTGAAAAGAATTATCGGGCTTTAGAGATTACTAAATTGCCAAATAGTCGTGACCCTGTTGTTGGTAAAAATAATAATAAAAATAAACCTTCTCTTGTCGTATCGCAACCTAAATTAAATTGTATGTATTGTTCGGGCCAACATATCCTCAGCACTTGTGAAGAATTTCTAAAATTAGATTCTCGTTCTCGTTTTGATTTTGTAAAACAGAAAAACCTCTGCATCCTTTGTTTCTCTCCATCTCATCGTGTTAAAAGTTGTCGCTCAACCCATCGTTGTAATCATTGTAATTTCTCGCATAACAGTTTGTTGCATTTTGGTAAAATAATTCCCAGCAAAGATTGTACTGAAGATCCTAATAAAAGTAGCATTGTTTTGACATCGGTGGCACACTCCACAAATAATATTCTTTTCTCGACAGCTAAAGTTTTAATTTTGGACTTAAAGGGTGTTTATCGACCCATTAGAGTATTACTTGATTGTGCTAGTGCATGCAATTTTATTACTGAATCATGTGTTAAGCTATTGGGGTTACCTATAAAACAAAATATGCTCACTGTGAATGGGGTTGGCCATTCCGTGACCGAGCACTTGGGTTCAGTAACTTGTAACATAAAACCATTAAATTCAAATAAAAGTAATCAATTCAAATTTGAAGCTTTAGTGTTGCCATCAATATGTGCTGACCAACCTTCTGAAATTATCGACTTCTCGCAGTGGTCACACATACAGAACTTGCATCTTGCTGATCCTGATTTTGCTACGCCTGGTCCTATAGACATGCTTTTGAATGCAGATATTTTCTCGTCCTCGTTGCTGCCTGGTCTTAAGCATGGTGGGCGGGGTGAACCAAATGCATTAAATACAATTTTCGGTTGGATATTGATGGGAAATGTTGACACCCCTCTCGACACATATAATAATAATAAAAATTGTTTTTTCGTTTCACCATTGTCGAATTTGTCGTTAGAAAATTCTTTAAAAAGGTTTTGGGAAGTGGAAGATGTCTGTTCTCCAAATAATAAAATTTTGTCGAAAGAAGAACAGGAATGTGAAAATCATTTTGTCGAAAATTATTATCGTAATCTTGATGGTCGATTTGTAGTACCTTTACCCTTTCTCGACTCTACAAATAGACCTACCTTTTCGAACTCTCGTGAAATAGCTTTAAAAAGATTTTCGTCGTTAGAGCGAAAGCTAAATTTAAATTCTGAATATAGGAAAGCTTATGTCAACTTCATGACGGACTACCTAACATGTGGTCACATGGAAGAAGTAGCGCCACCTTCAACGGATGTAGGAAACTTCTATTACATACCACATCATGGTATTTTGCGACCAGATTCGGTGAGCACTCCTCTTCGCACGGTTTTCGATGCAAGTTGTAGAGACGCGAGAGGCCTGTCATTAAATGAAACTCTACATGCAGGTCCTAAGCTACAGACTAACATTTTCGATTTGCTCGTACGTTTCCGTTGGCATGCTGTCGTTTTTACTGGTGACGTGAAACAGATGTACCGGCAAATATTAGTTCGTAGTGAAGACGCCGATTATCAGCGTATCCTCTGGCGCCCCTCTCCTAAAGAGCCTATACGGGATTACCGGCTTCGCACAGTTACCTATGGCGTATCATCAGCCCTATTTCAAGCGCTTCGCACAATGGCACAGTTAGCCTTGGACTCTACTAAAGACTTTCCATCTGGCTCTACCATCCTTGGTAGAGACATTTACGTAGACGACATTGTGTCAGGTGCTGATTCCGTGGAGCAAGCTCTACAATTGCGATCCGAGCTCACAAATATTTTGTCATCAGCTGGTTTTCATTTGAGAAAGTGGACGTCTAACTGTAACGAATTTTTTGTTGACCTTCCATCGTCTGACTTATATTCAGAAGACTTTAAGCATTTCGAAGAATTAACTGATTTGTCGCTTAAAATTTTAGGACTTTTATGGCATCCCCAATCCGACAGTTTTCGTTTTCGTGTCAGTAACAATGATGAGTCTAGGTGCACGAAACGTATCATCCTTTCGAACATTGCACGGATTTACGACCCGTTAGGATTTCTCGGCCCAGTCACCTTTTATATTAAATACCTACTACAGTTACTTTGGACTTCGGGTGTTTCGTGGGATGATCCTGTGCCTTCTCACATTGCAGATGAGTGGTTGCGCTTTAAGTCTCAATTGTCGTCGTTAGTTACCATAAATATTCCTCGTCGTATGGTAAATTCAAATACTTCATTGCAGTTACACGGTTTCTGTGATGCTTCAGAACGTGGCTATTGTGCAGTCACATATTTTCGTTGCGTCGATGTCAACGGTACTGTATCCGTTCAATTTTGTTGTGCAAAGACGAAAGTTGCACCTTTGCGCAGGTTGTCGATTCCTAGATTGGAACTTTTAGCCGCTGTCTTACTGTCCACTCTGATAGAGTCGGTGATGGTTGCTTTAGAACCCTTTCACGCAGTTGAAAATATTTTCGCGTGGTCGGACTCTACTGTCGCTCTAGCATGGATCAAGTCTTGTTCATCTAAATGGAAAACCTTCGTTGCTAATAGAGTCAGCCACATTCAAAGTAAAGTAGCTCCAGAAAATTGGCGTCATGTCAACTCTACATCTAACGCTGCTGACTGTGGTTCCCGTGGAATGCTTCCCGCTGATCTAGCAGATTGTGACATGTGGTGGAAGGGCCCTTCATGGCTTATAGAGTCAGAAGAGAAATGGCCGAAGTCGTTGTCGTCATCCATACAGGACACGGACTCTATCGAACAGGAACAGCGGATACATAGCCTTGTGACATCTCAAAATTTAAATTTTGTCGATGAATTACTTCATAAATTTTCGTCGCTTTCAAAATTAAAGCGAGTCTTGTCGTATTGTTTTCGTTTTTCGCATAATTGTAGGAAATCTTGTCGTAAAAATAAATTAATTGGTTCATTACAGCCATGTGAGCTTAATAGAGCTTTCATGTTTTTGGTAAAACACACTCAATTAAATTCGTTCCCACAAGAATTAGAGAGTTTGGGTAAGGAGTTGCCTAATGCGTTACCTAAACCCCTGCGTAAGTTGTCGCCTTTCGTAGATAGCGCGGGTGTTCTCAGGGTGGGCGGTCGGCTGGCTAGAGCCAATGTAGAGTTCGACGTTAAACATCCGATACTTTTGCCTCGTAATCATAAATTAACATCTTTAATTATCGATGAGTATCACAAGAAATTCATGCATCCTGGTGCTCAGACTCTACATAATTTGCTCTCGCAAGAATTTTGGATCCTATCGCCCAAACGTGCTATTAGGGACGTCATCTCCAAGTGCATCAAATGCTTTCGAGCACATCCTAAGCCCATTCCTGCTCCGCTAATGGGAAATTTACCATCCTATCGAGTAAACCAAACTAAACCTTTTTCGTCTGTCGTTATCGATTTTGGTGGACCTTTCGATATAGCTCTCGGTCGTGGTAGAGGCGTCAAGACCTTCAAGGGTTACATTTGTGTATTTGTGTGTACTAGTATCAAAGCGGTTCACTTGGAACTCGCTTCAGAACTATCGACGGAGGCGTTCTTAGCTGCACTAAGAAGATTTATTGCGCGTCGTGGTAGATGTGCCCACATTATTTCCGACCAAGGAAGAAATTTTGTTGGTGCCCATAACTATCTTCAAGGCCTTATGCAGAAAGCTGCGGAGTCTCAGGAGATTAAGTTTTCTTTTAATCCCCCTGGGAGTCCGCACTTTAATGGACTCGCAGAAGCCGGCATTAAATCTGTTAAGACTCACCTCGCTCGTGTCATCGGCACTCAGCGCCTCACGTTTGAAGAACTTTCCACCGTTCTCACACAAATTGAAGCAATGTTAAATTCCCGCCCCTTAACACCTCTAAGCTCTGATGCCAATGATTTTTCGGCCTTGACTCCGGGTCATTTTCTGACTCAAGAACCCCTTTCGATTCTTCCAGCAGAGGATTTCGTCGATCAAAATATAAGTGTCCTCCAACGTTGGAAATTGATCCAGAAAATGCACCAGGATTTTTGGCGTCGCTGGCATTTAGAATACATCCATACGCTTCAACAACGACAAAAATGGAATATCCACCAAAATAATATTACTCTCGGTTCGTTAGTGCTTATAATTAATGAACAAATAAGTCCACTTAAGTGGAGTTTAGGTCGAATCGTGGCTCTACATCCCGGCTCCGATGGGATCTCTCGTGTAGCCACAGTGAAGACAGCCTGCGGGCAATTTAAAAGGCCATTGGTAAAGCTTTGCCCTTTACCCATGGTCGAATAATTTCTTGTTTTCGTTTTCGTATTATCGTTAGCTCTATCGTTAGTTATAATACTTGTAACTAAATATTTTCGTATTTTCGTCGATTTCTCGCAACTTAATACAAAATAGCTTTTCTCGATCATTCAAGCTGAGCTC
The DNA here is from genome assembly GCA_951805285.1 of Thymelicus acteon. Classification (NCBI taxonomy): domain Eukaryota; kingdom Metazoa; phylum Arthropoda; class Insecta; order Lepidoptera; family Hesperiidae; genus Thymelicus; species Thymelicus acteon. Next base: position 22,439,423 of record OX638213.1, read on the forward strand.
TCTCGTCAGTTTGTTGATACAAATACTTTGCCGTTAGTGTAAACTAAGCAATTTTCGTTAGATTTTGTCGATTTTTTCGGTAAATAGCTAGTATTTAGGTGGGCGGAATGTTCACGTTTGTCGATGGTTAAAAATATTTTATTACTCGGTGACAGTTTGTTGTCTATGGAGAGTCGCTCTCTCGTCTTCGAAAAGTTAGCATGGCGGGCGCGCGAACTTGCTAATTCCAAAATTGTCGTTTTCGGTTTTTTTATCGTTTCTCGTTTTGTCGTGGCGAGCACTTAGTGCAGGAGCCTAATTATATTATTTGTCGAGTCCAAACGGGCTAATTTATCGTTAAACAATACATTATCATATGGGACTGATAGTGGCGAAAAAGGGTAGCACACGTGGAAGATACAGAGGCCATCATCAAGGAGTTTGGAGAGCGAAGCACTGCTGTAAGTCTGCGCAGCGTCAGTTAGCTCATATATACAGTAAGAAGAAATTTCGGTGAGTAACCTTTGTAATCGTAACCGTGTATGTACCTGATTCTGCATGCTATCAGTCTCTCGCTCAAATCATTACAGTCCATTAGTCTTATCGAAGGGTGCTTCGGCTAATAACTGAAGCACAAGATTTGGATAACTCCAAATCAAAACAATAAGTGTTTTAATTAAATTTTTCCTCTTCTACTTTAAATTTTTATTTTAGTAGATTTTTAGTATAATTCAGCATGTGTTTTGGTATTATTTAGTACTGGCACCTTTTAGTTTTAGTAGATCACCATTTTTTAAAACGGTCACACTGGTCTGATAAGTAGATATTTGAACATAGCTGTTGTAGACCGCACCGCAGCGCCACCCGTAATTTTCACAGAAATGTAAGGAGAGAGTAAATTCACAGAGATGGCCCTCCTTCTACTCAATCCTCTATGATATATATCTACAAGTGGATACACGGCGTGTCCACTACGCAAAATTTTCTGATAAATATGATAGATCAGTGTTTGTGTTTTGACGTTGACGTTAATGCCCCATCGTTACATATTATCTTTAAATAGATTCTACTTGAATGCATGTTCTGTTCACCTATAATTCTGCTTGAATGCATGTTGTGTTCACCTGTAATTGCGGGAACACGAATTTTGGACTTAAGTTAGCTAGATATAGTGAAAGAATTGTGTATCCTGTGTTAGTGGACCTTAAAATAAATAAATAAATAAATTGTTGAACATATTGGAAAAGTAGAAAATCAATTTTATCAATGGACTGAATGTGCCTATTGCTTTGGTTTATTGCCTTCGGATTATTGCCTTTCAAATTAAACCATTTTGAGGCATATCTGTTGGATGGTTTCAGTTTCTATAAAGGACATCACTACAATTTTTTTTGTTTTATATTTATATATTTTATATTAGTGACTATTTTGTGAGACACGTTCCTGCTAGATTTTTTTGCGAAACCTTGCAGCACAAACAACATTCCATTCAGGTTTTTTATAAATGTTTTAAAAAGTACTCGATACCTTCAGGTATCAATACTTTTGTTCCGATACTTTTTTGGTATCGATACTTTTGATACGATACTGGTATCGAGTAAAGTATCGATACTTTTGAAATTTTGCGTAACCCTAGAAACGTCTACAGCGCGCGTACAGAGTACGCAACGCGAATGAAAATGATATTGATCAATCAATTGATGTTACATTGAATTAATGGAGATGAGAAGATTGACATAACGCTGCGACTTATCGTGACGATTCCATTCCACGCCAAAGATCATTCTACTGTAGTGTTTACTTTATTTTTACAAACCCACCTGCAACCCTTGAAATCACTAGAAAACCACTCGTATTTACATAGGTATTTAAGGGGCTTAAAAATTTTATCACATTCCTTTACGCCAACGGAATGTTAGGCCCAATGCAAACGTAACGGGCTTTGTCCCATACGAGATAAAAAAGAACAGCTGTCATGGGACGGCTGACAGATGTGAAACATCGAAATTATTCGAAATGCGTTCGCCCAGAATTCGCAAATTCGCAAAGATTCGACACGATCGCCAAGTCTAAAATAAGGTTTGTTTACTCCTCGCGTAAAGATGTTTCACATCAAAAACCCATTACGTATGAATTGGGTTTTAGAAGAAAAATATATAAATTAATCAGTGTTGCCAAATGGTCTGCGTTACCGAGCGGCCGGCGCGGCGCGGCGATAATATTTTATCCGTTGGCTACATGTAGCCGATCGGCTATATTCAGTGTTCTGTGAGCCGTGTCCAGTGCTGCCAATATATTTAGTATCGGTTCAGCGCTCGAACTAAAAAAAAAGATCATTGGGCTTGGCTTTCTCAATAAAGTGATATGAAATTAACTGCCGATGACCTTTTTTTTTTAGCTCCTATTGCTATAGTCACCGCGAACTAAGAAGCCCAATTTGTCGTTTGCCATCACAGTGACATTAGAGATGTACAAAAAAATCGGTTCACGAAAGAAACCAATTTTTACAACAAATCGATTCAAAATTATAAGACCTTCTAATCGATTCGATAATTAAAATTTAAACTAAAAACCGTAATATTTAGGTACCTAGTTACCTACCTACCTAGGTAACACTGAAAATGTTTAGAAAATGAAAAACGGCTTAATGTAGAAAGTTGCCAATACTTTTATTGTTTTTCGAAGTAATCTCCGTTCCTCTCTATACATCGTCGCATTCGATGGAACCACTTAGAAAAGCAGTGGGCCCATTCTTCCTTAGGGGTCTCTTCTATGGCATTTTCGTACGCTTTCACCGCATCTTCAGGGCTCGTAAAGCGAATACCTCGAATTTTATCTTTAGTTCTTGGGAATAAATAAAAGTCGCAGGGCGCCAGGTCAGGACTGTATGGCGGATGACTCATTATCTCGACACCTGCCATAGTCAAATATTCAACAGTCCGTTTTGCGGAGTGCGCTGAAGCATTGTCGTGGTGAAGGAGGATCCTACTTCGAGGGCGCTGCTGTCGAATTTTTTCCAAGACAACAGGCAAACAGCGATTGACATACCAGTCTGCAGTAACAGTCCTTCCATCTTCTAGCACAACTGTCGCGAAATGACCTTTCCGACCAAAGAATGAGGCAGTCATCTTTTTTCCTTGACTTCTTCCTTTCTTTACCTTAGTTGGCCGATCCTCGAAAGGAAACACCCACTGAGCTGATTGTCTTTTGGTTTCGGGTTCGTAGCAATATATCCAGCTTTCATCACCTGTGACGATGTCAAATACAGCATTTGAGTCACCGCCGTTGAACTTATTTAACATTTGGCGATACCAGTCCATGCGAAGGTGTTTCTGGTCGTCGGTTAAAGTATGAGGAATCCATCTGGTACAAATCTTCCTGACACCTAAATGTTCGTGAAATATTTTTTGAACTTGACTCATACCAATGCCTAGGCTTGCCCGTATCTGCTGATAGGTCACTCTCTTATCTTCCTCTATCATGCGTCGCACAGCACTGATGTTATCTTCAGTAGTCGCTGTTAATGGACGTCCCTCACGCGGATCATCATTGAGATTGCTACGTCCACGCTTAAACTTGTTAAACCAATTGTAAATAGTGGCACGAGATGGGGCTTCAATAAGAAATACTAATCGCAGCCTATTATAGCTTTGTTGTTGAGTAAGCCCACAACGAAAGTCATAATAAATCATTGACCGAAAATTTTCTCGCGTTAGGTTCATTTTCACGTGTAACAAGAGTTTTAGATTTGCCGCCAATTCACAAAAACAAATGACAAAAGAATGCAATATACTACATTAAGTTACCAAAGAGTTCTAAAATCGAAATTAAAAAAAAGTTTTCATTAGCAATGTTTCTAACTGGCCAATTCTAAACATTTTCAGTGTTACCCACGTACTACCTCGATTTATGCTATTTCGTACCGCGTATTCTCAATACGTACCTATTTACGACTTCAATAAAATATTATTTTATCCATTCCCCCATGAACATCAACAACACCAAAGGCATCACTGGTGCGTTGCCGGCCAAGAAAGAGAGAAGAAAAAGAAAGAAAGTTAGATCATGATAGAATGAAAGTCCCGCTCAGTTTCATAATAATATTTTGATATAATATTATATTATGAGCGTCAGGAAAAAACTACAGTGAATAAATTCTTGCTTATTTCGTAAGACACATTCGTATATACATAATTATTATTTTGTTGAAAAAAAAAATATTTACCGCAACCTTAAATATATAATTACATAGATTTAATATAACATATTATCTGCAGTTACTGTCCATGGATGGCGAAGTGCCCATACATAATGGAAAATGTCCTTTGTTAGCATCCAATTCGTCGTGGTATTATTGGGTACCTAATTTTAAATTCAAATGCAAGCAAATCATTTTTAACAATGTAATTAAATTAATCAATTTTCATTTTTAAATTTCGATTATAGTAATGTATCGATTATTATTGGTTTTATAAACGGTTTCAAGCCGTCACATCACCCTACGTCAGATTAGATTTAGGCTTCTTCATCTAAGATTATTTCGACGTCATATATTTTTATTAAATTTTGCATAAATTATGATGTGATGGGCTTTTTACTAGATTTTAACGTATAATATGATTTATAATCAACGCCAATGAAAATGAGTAGGGATTTTTAACAAATTTTGGCAAAATCCTTTGTCCGTATGTATTCAACTATTCATGTCAAGTAAATGAATATTCCATTTCGCTCAAAGACACCCATACAAGGTTAGTTCATATTAATAAATAGCAGCTATCATTAAGGGCATCTTAGATAATTTTGACTATAGATGGGGCGGGCTATCTCGGCGCTACACGCGCGCTCCAGCAAGGCTATTCGAGAAAAAATAATCTGGCAACACTGCTAATAACGATCCACAACTTCCACAAGTGACATTGACATATTGACATGACATTTCGTTGAAGTTTGTAAAATGCAGTAAAATGAAAATCTAAATAAATTTGTCTTGTTTTCAAGATAAATCGTAAAAATATAATTTACCTATATAAATTACATCATTATGAAGCCAGAACGTTCCTTGCCTGTTTTACTAGTAAGCGCATGCGATAGGGCAACGGCTGAAGAATTTATATCAGGTCACAAACATTTAGGTTCTCAACTATTCATTTATCATAACAAATAGACTCAGCTGAACTTTATGTGATTATTGTTATCTCCAGAATTAATCGACAATGAAGTGAGTGAAACGGGGGGCGAGGTGGAGCGGGACGGTGGACGGGTGTGGCGGCTGGTGAACAAGTACTACAGCGCGGACGTGCTGGTGCGGGCGCACGCCGACGCGGACCCCGGTCCGGCCGGGCCCGGGGCGCGCGTCGAGGCGCACGTCGCTTACTTTACACCAGAAGAGGTGCTTTCTTACTGTCACTATTTGAATATTTAACAGAACCAATATTACGGCATTTATTGTTACATGCCAAGAAAGGAGAAGCATTGAACTTGAACCACGGGCCTAGCTACTGCCATATTAATGATAAGCGTACCCTCGAATAACAGGGGAAGTTTAAGAGGCATTGACTATTGAGCAGTGTAATGAGCAGTGAGCATTGACTAATGAGCAGTGGTCCATCAACAGATTTAGATTCAGGGCTAGCTACACCCCTGCATTGAAAATTCATTGTTGCAAGAGAAATAGGCTTTGAGGGGATATTTAAAAGTGATTACTAGCCAGCAGTCAGTACTGGACACCACAAACTGTAGTGGACTATTAAGATCTGTAAGGAGTTCATCTGTTTAAGCAGGCATGATCTAAGCATGTAGAGCAGCTGGCTGAACAATGGACAAGGCTATGGAGAATAGTCCTCCTGTTGCAGGGCACTGGCTCCTGTACCACTTGGTACAATTTGATAATGCTTGCATGGTATGGTGGTTAAATACACCCATCCCTGCCCATTTTACCAACCTGACTAGCAACCACCCTTCTCAAATTAACTGAGAAATGTTTTATACATGTTTCTGTCTTGGAGACTATGCAACCTACTATGTGATATGACTGGTTGCTTAGAACATTGTGTTGTTATTGTTGTTTCAGTGTGAAGCGTCGACAGAGACGTTGGTGTCGTGCGCGGAGAGGCGCGCGGGCGGGGCGGCGGGCGCGGCGGTGTGCGTGGCGGCGCTACGGGCGGCACGGGCGGGCGCGCTGGCGGCGTGGGGGGCGCGCGCGCGCTACGAGCCCGTGCCGCTGCTGGACCCGGCCGAGGGCACGGCGCGCGTGCGGGACGCGCTGCACGCGCACGTCTGGCCCGGCCTGCGCCGCCTCGACCGCGGCGCCCCTGTCCTCACCTTCCCAGGTACTATTTTAGTTCCTGCTACTATTTTTATTGAAACAGACCTGATATAGAAAATGATCATGCAGTCAATTATGCAAAATAAGGTTTCTTAATTTTCTTTCATGTATGTATACCATTGATTGCGTCATTAACATATGATTGACCTTATCAATTATGCGGAAAAAGGAACTCCACTGCAGGGTTCCCTCGACATCTGTGATCTTAATAGAAATTATCCCCAAGTAGAAATGACCCAAGAGTTGTTATTTTATCAATTTTTGAAGTAAAACTTCTTTCGGCGCGACTTGAGAGTAACTCAGATTATTTTTCGGACGGAAGTATTCAGACGGAAATAAGGCTCTATAACGAAAATATAATAAAACAAAACCATAAACAAAATTGAAGTACAGATACATAATTTTATTATTAACGGTAATTATCGCTTTATATTCGTTTTTGTAAAGTATATTGTTAATAACTATGAGTCAATTAATATAACATATTTAAATTAAATTAATCTGACAAGTCTATAGATTATATAAGTATCACAGGATATAGTGCTCTTCAACTAAATCTGCACTTGGCGTAATGTTGGTAGCATTGAAATAAATCTTTTGTATTTCAAAAAGCATTTTAAAAACTAAAATGTTATATTAAATGTTTTATATTATTTCGTAACATATATCGTTATTATAATTATAATCTTATTCAGAACCCTGAAAGCCAAGCCGGCCGCCTTTTGTCGCCTCGTATGACAACTTGGTTTGCCGACATGGAAAGGGTCCCGTCGGCATATTGTAGATTCCCAGTACAAATTTAGCAATATTTTAACATGACTAACCTTGGGCTAACATACGTATGTAGTAGAGTACGGCACGGATCGGAAGGCGTGCGTTGCCGCAGAAGGATAGTCGAATAAAGTCACTTGAGTGTATTGAGTTACAGATAATAAATAATTTGTTATCTGTAACTCAATACACTCAAGTGACGAGTGAATGTGTTTTTGCAGATTCGGATGAATCATCGTCGTGCGGCGAGGAGGGGGAGGGGGAGGAGGAGGGCGACGAGGTGGACGTGGAGCGCGCCGAGCAGTTCGCGCTGGCGCTGGGCGCGCTCGGGGACATGGGGGGCGGGGGCGGCGTGCTGGGGGGCGGGGTGCTGGGGGACGCCGAGCGCCGGCAGCGCGCCGAGCAGCTGCTGGAGGCCTTCTGCCGCGCGCTCGGCGAGCGGCTCGACTGCTAGCGGGGCCGGGAGGCGGGGCGACAGTGAAACACGTTCTCCTTGTATGCGTATATTTAGTAAAAACGATATAAACATCTCGGATATGTGCGGCGCCGCGCGGGCGTGCGTTGTGCACAGACATCACAGCTTTGTGTATATTATTATCTCCTTGGACGTATATTTGTAAATACAATAAATACTATACGATATAAGTGTCACGATAGTTTTTCTTTTCACTTCGTGCGTCCGCCGGTCGCCCGGGCGGAAATCTCACAATAAAATATAATCATCACAGTTCTCGTCCACTAAACATAACAGTAACAATATTTTAAACAATATAGTTAATCGTATATCACACTAGTTCCGCGACGCACGGCGTCCCGGAACCTCCAACGTTCAACAGAACACGAGGCTAGCTCCCGATCGCCGCGTAACAACTCGATGTAACATCGCTAAATATCTATTTCCTAAGACGAGAAGACGGCATCGTCATCGCAGGTCCCTCCGAGCTCCCATAAATATGGCTCCATTCGATATATGAATACAATATAATTTCATTTCTCCTTACGCATAATTACGTCACTCACGAGGCCTTAGGACAATCGCACCAAGTTTAATATAAAATTGTTAGAAGTATACATTTTAGTGTAGAAGCGTGCTTCGTTTCGACACGACCCGCCGGGGACCCTTCGAGGGAGGCTCGACGGGTGGAGGCGGCGCAGTGGTGAATTGACGGAGCGGTGACCTTAACCTAACGTCCCCCCCACACCGACCGGGCGGCGCCGGGCGCGGTGTTCCTCGTTCGTCATACAAACTTCGGACACCGCTCACACCGCACGCCTGCCATTGTCCGACTCGATCACAGTGTCCCAGCAGACAAACCCTTTCCGGATGGCAGGGAGATACCTACTCGATCGGATCGGCCGAGTGACGGGGGACGAATCTTAGAAGCTCACGGGCTTGCGGGCGGCTTCTATAACTTATGATCTGTATCAACTTATGCTTACTAATCTCTTGAAAGTTTGACTTACATTTAATGAATCAATTTAATGGGCAGGAATGTGGATCTTATTAATTATTATCTATGCCTGTTAATTGAGCTGGAAGGGGGGGTTATAGAAGCCGGCTGCGGTGTGTTTATTGAGCGGCTCGCGGCGGCGGGGTGTGCAGCAGCGCTCTGGGCGGGGCGAGCAGCGCGGCGAAGTACTGGTGCGCGAGGCGCGCGATGTACTGCGCGTGCGGCTGGCGCGCGGGCGGCGCGGGCCACCAGCCCTCCAGGAAGCCGATGTGGCCGCCGCGCGCCGTCACGGCCAGCGCCACGCGCGCGCTCGCCCGCACCTCGCTCAGCGGCAGCACTGCAACCATAATAATATGTAGCTCGACTGTACTCTACGAAGCCGTTGTTCCTTAGTTTGCCTATTCTCTATACGACTTGGACAACCCGATCAGATTTGGATTAGGGTTTCGATATAAATTTTCAACTTAGAAGTTTTAATGATTCTTGTAGGAATAAAGATGGCTATTAAATTTTTGTTTGTGATGCTACATAATACTACCTACATAATCCTACTTAATAATTAAATCAAAAGTAGTTATTGCTACAATCGGACGATTACTTTTGTAAAATCGGCCCTAAACGGGTCCAGTAAGGTACGTAAGGTACGTAAGCTGCATACCGTCGAGCGGCTGGAAGGGGTCGTCGGCGGCGCACAGACACAGCAGCGGCACGCGCACCTGGTGCAGCTTGCCGCGCAGCGTGGCGGCGCGGTAGTAGGCGTCCACGGAGCCGAAGCCGAAGTGGTCGGCGGTGAAGGCGGCGTCGAACTGGCGCACGGAGCGCGCGCTGGCCAGCGCCCCGCCCCACTCGCACCGCAGGGCCGCGCGCTGCGCGTGCACCGTGTTGCGCAGGTTGCGCGCCATGTGGTACGACAGCAGCGCGTTCAGCGGCAGCCGCTCCATGCACTCCGACCCTGCACACACCTCTACATTGTACGATACATTGTTGTCTACATCGGTCACACTTAATAGTATACGGTAACGAAATATCGTGTTAGATCTGGATTTCGATTTGGTAGTCACCCTTGACGACATTTTAAAAACAAATAGGTACTCACGATTTTAATACTTTATATATTTTAATACTTTATTTTACCGATATTTCGTAATCTAATCCATGTAATTGGGTCGCAATATCGGTATAAGTACCTGTTCGCGTTTAAAATGTTGAATGTAGTTTATGAATGCGATGAGAGCGATGGCAAATGATATAATACCCTTGACGACGTCGAGGGGGGAGGAGACGACGAGCGCGGCGTGCACGGCGGCGCGCTCCTGGGCAGCGGCCAGGTAGTGGCCCAGGATGAGCCCGCCCAGCGACACGCCCACCGCCAGCAGCGGGCCGCCGCGCGCGCCCACCGCCGCCACCACCTCGGCTAGGTCCTCGTGGCTCACCGCGCAGTACAGCCGCGGCGTCTGCGGACACATACACAGTGGAACTACAAAACAACTTGATGCTCACGAAGTCATACACAAATCATATTCATGATTTTTAGGGTTCCGTAGCCGAATGGCAAAAAACGGAACCCTTATGGATTCGTCATGTCTGTCTGTCTGTCTGTCTGTCTGTCTGTCTGTCTGTCTGTCTGTCCGTCCGTATGTCACAGCCACTTTTTTCCGAAACTATAAGAGCTATACCATTGAAACTTGGTAAGTAGATGTATTTTGTGAACCGCATTAAGATTTTCACACAAAAATAAAAAAAAACAATAAATTTTGGGGGTTCCCCATACTCAGAACTGAAACTCAAAAATGTTTTTTTCATCAAACTCATACGTGTGGGGTATCTATGGATAGGTCTTCAAAAATGATATTGAGGTTTCTAATATCATTTTTTTCTAAACTGAATAGTTTGCGCGAGAGACACTTCCAAAGTGGTAAAATGTGTGTCCCCCCCCCTGTAACTTCTAAAATAAGGGAATGATAAAACTAAAAAAATTATATGATGTACATTACTAAGCAAACTTCCAACGAAAATTGGTTTGAATGAGATCTAGTAAGTAGTTTTTTTTAATACGTCATAAATCGTAAACCGCAAAAAACATTGATCAAGTTACAACGAACTACAAGAACTTTTATAATATTATGTTACTTGCTGCTACGGAACCCTTCATGGGCGAGCCCGACTCGCACTTGGCCGCTTTTAAAGTACCTTAGCGTGACTGATTTACAGTTCCTATTTCAACACCGTAATAAACATTAATCTCTATTTCAGCGATTGCTGGAAGGCTTACAGAAGGCTTAAAGCAATCGCTTACAGTGTAAGAGTTTCATGCATGGCCCACGTCAATTTATTGTACATTTTTCCACTACTACTTTCTACAGCAGGTTGTTTGCCTAAAACATTTAGTTACTAATGCTAGCCATCAGTCAGTCAGGCTCGATATAAAGTAGAAACAAGGTGCATGCACGAACCGTGATGGGCACGCCGCCTAGCCCCCGGTTGTTGAAGACGACGAGCCGCGCGGGCAGGCGGCGCGCCACGGCCGCCAGGCAGCGCACGTAGTCCGCCTGCGAGTCGCCCGTCAGCCCCGGCAGCACCAGCAGCACCGGCAGCGCCCCGCTGTCCTCACTCCCCGCGGCCTCCTCCTCCTCCACCCAGTCCAGCCCCACTTGCCCGCCGTCTGACAGCTTCAAGATCTCCCTGACAACCGACAAACATAATATATGGAGTACACTCGTGACTGTACATCGTTTTGACCATTTTTAGTTATTTACTTTTTTATAAGTAGGTAAGTAAGTAAAGGCCAATGCACACGTAACGGGTTTTTTCCCGTACGGGACGGGACGTGAAGTTTTGGAAATATCGTTTCATAGAAAATATTATGTATATGTTACCGGATATCTGTATAATTCAGCATTCTATACAATACCTAGGCAATGTATAGAATATCTAAAACGTTCAGGTAACGTTTTGAATATTATTTATTTCATACTTGGCCCAGGCATTCTATACAATACTCCATGCATAGTTGGTAATGTGTGTAAAAGATGGTTCTCTGCCTTTTCGCCGAAAATTGTTTGGCCGATTATCACATGCCAACTAACGTTTCGCAGAATTTTATTTCGCCGAATAATTATTTGCCAACTTATCACATTTTTTTTAAATTTCCCAACCTAACAGTTGCCAACTGTACGTTTGGTTGCCTTTTATAATGACACTTTTCAAAAGGCCAACTTTCAAGTAGCGAATGTTTCAGTTCGAGTAATATTCATTTAGTTGTATATTGTTTATAAACCTAGGTTTGTAAATTTGCGGTTCTTGTTATCTTCCGGTGACATAATATTATTATGCACTTTTAGGGAGAATTTAGGGGTTTTTGATACACAAAAAGGCTTCCAAACGTCTCCGGCGCTCCGGGAAGTGCAGCCCCTCCGCCCTTGCGTAACAAACTGCAGGCACTCCATGCTCGCCTACGCAGCTTCGGCTTTTTGGTCGCCTGCGGCGACCAGCCTCAGCCGCTTCGACTCACATGGTGCCTGCAGTTGGTTACAGCGGGCGGGGGCTGCTCTCCCTCCGCGCCTCCGGGGTTTACATTCACTCTAGGGGTAGGGCAGACTAATACCACGTGGGGTCGGGGTTGACTAAGTCGGTTCTGTCACCAATTTTGAAAAATCCGAAGCTGCGTAGGCGAGCAGTGTAGTGTAGGAGCCATTAGACTGCATCTCTCCTTACCATCAAGTGTGATTTAGGTCAAGCATTAATTTAAAATGTATAAAAAAATATCTATTCGTGCAGGTTACAATTAGTTTTGAGTGTGTTTTTAAGGAAATTCTTAATTCCAACCTCCATTCAATTTGACTACACATACCCAAATCTAACTTTATTCATTGCCGGTGAACCTGCAGGTATTCTGTACAGTAGTTGGGAAACGTATACATTACCTAGGCAAACTATGTAATGGTGAATAATATTCATATAATTTAATACATTGCCAAAACGACCCAGGTATTATACACATTTCCTAGGAATTGTGTTGAATACCTGCATTATACAGATATCCGGTAACATATATACGATAGTGCATACGCAGCGGCATCCTGTACGGGACGTGGCACATACGGGACGGGAAAAAACCCGTTACGTATGCATTGGCCTTTAGTGTAAGGACTGATTTTGCTTATATCTATTTTTCTGTCACTTTTTGTGATGATATCTAATATATAAAATTCTCGTGTCACGGTGTTAGAAGTTGAACTCCTCCGAAACGGCTCGACCGATTTTCGTGAATCTTAGCGTGCATATCGGCTAGGGTGGAGAATTGGACAACATCTATTTTTCATCCCCCTAAATGTTAAGGGTGGTCCACCCCTAAATTTTTTTTTTACACGCGTGCGAAGCTGCGGGCAACAGCTAGTTTCTTTATATATGTAACTTGCTCGTACTTACTACGTACACAGTACACTGCATACTCATGTACTAACGTGACATAATAGACATAAAAAATGTTGAACCGACTTCAAATATTATTTGGATTGATGCCAACAAAGCCGTCAAATATGCAACTGCATCGACCTCAAAAATAACTGCAGCCACCTATTTTTTTTACGGTTCCAAAGTAAAATCGGATCCCTTATAGTTTCGTCATGTCCGTCCGTCCGTACGTCCGTCTGTCCGCAGCATAGCGCAGAAACCCTTAGTGCTAGAAAGCTGTAATAATTTAGCATGGATATGCAGATTTATTAAAACTTTAAAATGGTACTTAGAATAAATTTTTGAAAAAATTTTTTTTTTCAGGGTAATTTCCCTACAAGTAACGTGGGGATGATTATTTTTTCGTCGTGCACCCCATATTGTGGGGTGTTGTTGAACAGGTCTCTCAAAAATATTATGGGTCTGATAAAAGCATTTTTCGATTTAGGGGTCCTCTTGCGAAAATTTTTTAAGCGCTTTAAAGAGCTAATTTTGGTTAGAATCAAGTGTCTCTCCCCCTATAAGCTAAATAGTAAGAGTTGGACATGTGAAAAAAATCAGAGCGATAGCATGTAATGTGATGAATTTAAAAGGAAAACTATAATGGCTATGTTAAGACAAGTAGTTTTTGAGTATATAGTCAATAAACTTAAACTTCAAAACCCTACATACTTTCACGTTAATCCGTTGATGTCTGTTGAATTTTTTAAAGTTTTTATATATTATGTATTTTACGCTTAGAGACCAAAAACGTTTTGAGCGAAAAAAGCTTAGAAAGCGTCGTGACATGCATGAAACGACCACAACGCCGTTATTATATGCTTAGTGGTTGGTATAGGTACAATAACTTCATTTCATATTTTTTCAGTTCATATCAACGTTAGATTTTAATGATTTCTATAGAAATGATAGCTTATCAAGATAATTACATTTGTAGCTGATTATTGAACGATAATTCCATTCAGGGAATTTCGAAGTCATTTTAAAACTCGGTTATAGGGATGCATTGCTAAAAAATTTGCCGGCGGCCCCGGCGGCCTCCACACACCCTTCTACTTCTCAGTGTAGTGAATTAAATCAAATAAGTGTAACTGAGTTTTCCAATAATAGTGCAGTGAAAACTGAGTCCATGTTGCCTAAAGTGCATAGTGTGCGATTACAAGGGAAAGACACCGGGTCGTCCCCAATTGTGCGTCGTCCACGTTTCAATGTACCGGACTTGGGCACTTCTACATTTTAAGTTTATTTTAAGATAATATTGTCTAATCACCTTGTTAATCATTCTCATCTTATCTGCCTCATCTTTCCCGCCCGGGAATATGTACGGTCAAGCGCGTACATTGCACTTCATTCGCATTGCAAAATCATCATTTTATTAATTTCATTAGTTTTGTATAAAATTATAGTCAGTACGATTTCGGTCATTAAGAGCACCGCGCGCTACTCACATTTCATACTCCATAATTATTTTAATCCATCCATCCATCAGCCCTTAGAGGTCCACTGCTGGACATAGGCCTCCCCTAACTTGCGCCACTCTGACCGGTCCTGAGCCTTCTGAATCCAGCGGATGCCCGCTGTCTTCTTCAGGTCGTCAGTCCACCTGGTCGGGGGGCGTCCTATGCTCCTTTTTCCGAGACGTGGGCGCCATTCGAGGACCTTTCTTCCCCAACGGTTATCGGTCCTTCGCACTATGTGGCCAGCCCATTGCCACTTCAGCCGGCTAATTCTTTGAGCTATGTCGGTTACCCTTGTTCGTCTACGGATCTCCTCATTTCTGATGCGATCACGTAGAGAAATACCGAGCATAGCCCTCTCCATAGCTCGCTGCGCAACTCTGAGCTTGTGGATCAGGCCAACAGTAAAGCACCACGTCTCGGATCCGTATGTCATCACTGGCAACACACACTGCTCGAACACCTTCGACTTCAGGCACTGAGGTAGTGTTTTGGACGACAAGATATGACGCAGTTTCCCGAACGCAGCCCATCCGAGTTGGATTCTACGAGTGACTTCTTTCTCGAAGTTGGACTTACCCATCTGGATCACTTGTCCCAGGTAATTGTATTCGTCTACAACTTCAAGAGCAGCGCCGTCAACAACAACCGGTACGGGTGTGACATGGACATTCGACATGATTTTCGTCTTGTCCATGTTCATCTTAAGACCCACCCGTTGTGAGGCGCTGTTCAAGTCCCCGAGCATTGTACCAAGTTCTTCCAGGGAACTCGCCAGGATGACTATATCATCGGCATATCGCAGGTGTGTGATGTATTCGCCATTGATGTTAATGCCACGTCGTTTCCACTCCATCAGCTTGAACACGTCTTCCAACGCAGCGGTGAACAGCTTTGGGGATATGACATCCCCTTGCCTGACACCTCTCTGCAGTTGGATGGGGTTCGTTGCTGTGTCGTGTACTCTGACGGACATGGTGGCAGATGAGTACAAACACTTCAACACCTCGATATACCGGTAGTCGATCCGGCACCGCTGGAGAGAATTTAGTACCGCCCAGGTCTCGATAGAATCGAAGGCTTTCTCATAGTCCACATAGGCAACACACAACGGCAGATTATACTCCTCGGTCTTTTGTATAATCTGCCGCAGTGTGTGTATATGGTCTATGGTGCTGTAGCCTTTTCGGAATCCTGCTTGTTCGGGAGGCTGGAAGTCGTCAAGCCTGCGTGCAATGCGATTTGTGAGTACCCTCGAAAACAGCTTATAAACGTGGCTCAGAAGTGCAATGGGCCTGTAGTTCTTCAAAAGGGCTTTATCACCCTTCTTGAAAAACAGCGTCACCACACTTCTGCCCCACGCTTCCGGGGTAATTCCAGTGTAAATGACGGAATCGAACAGTTTTTGGAGCGCCACTAGAAGGGGTTTCCCTCCAGCTCTTAGAAGCTCGGTTGTGATTCCGTCATCTCCCGGTGCCTTGTTGTTTTTAAGCTGTTTGAGAGCCTCTCTAATCTCATACAGGCTGACGTCCGGGATATCCTCTGTGTAGTGTCGGGTCAGTTTAGCTCTCTTATCGCTCTCCTCGCTAGGAGGTGGAGCTTGAGAGGAGGCATACAACCGTCCGTAGTATCTCTCAGTCTCTCTCAGAACTTCCGGTTTCGACGAAACCATGGTGCCGGACTCGGTCTTCAACCTCGTAAGCTGACTTTGCCCAATAGACAGATCCCTGGCGAACACTTTGGAGCCCTGGTTTCGCTCAATTGTGTTTTTTACACGATTTGCGTTGTGTTTTCGCAAATCGCGTCGCCTGCACTTGGAGATCTGCTCATTGAGCCGTCGGTATTCCCTCATGGAGGTTGGAGACTGCACACATAGTTCTCGTCGATCCCTCATAAGACCGAGAGTTTGTTCTGAGAGAACCTGAGATCTACCACTAGGGTGGGTCTTGAAGTACTTCGACCCTACCTCGTGGACAGTTGTTACCATCCTGGTGTTAAACTCGTCCACTGACGTGCACGATTCTAGGCACGCAAAACGGTTTTGCAGCTCCAGTTGAAAGTTTTCGGATCCCTGGATTTGGACGGATGTTGGGCGGAGCGTAGACTTCATCAGGCGTGACCGTTCCAGCTTCAGATCGATATTTAATGTGCCTCTCACAAGTCGGTGATCGCTTCCGGTTTTGAACCTGCTGATCACAGAGACATCATTAAATATATGCCGTTTGTCTGCCAGAATGAAGTCTATCTCGCTTTTCGTGGAACCATCAGGGCTTATCCAAGTCCACTTGCGTTGTGGCTTCTTTCTGAAGAAGGAGTTCATCATGAAGAGATCTTCCTTCTCCAAAAAGTTGGCCAGCAAGTGTCCTCGGTGGTTCCGTCGTCCAAT
The DNA here is from genome assembly GCA_951805285.1 of Thymelicus acteon. Lineage (NCBI taxonomy): Eukaryota > Metazoa > Arthropoda > Insecta > Lepidoptera > Hesperiidae > Thymelicus > Thymelicus acteon. The sequence continues at coordinate 22,456,247 of OX638213.1, forward strand.
TCCGTAGGGACCCACCTTCATCTCGGCGCCGCTTTGCGTGCCCAGCTTCGCGTTGAAGTCCCCCATCACAACATTGAAGTGAGCTTTAGAGGTATGTATGGCTCTACTTATGTCCTCATACATAACCTCAACCTCATCGTCGGGATGTGTCGAAGTCGGCGCATATACCTGTACAACCTTCAACGAATACCGTTTGGATATTCTGAGTGTAAGGTACGCTACCCTGGCCGACACGCTCCCAACTTGCACAATGTTGTTGACAAGGGACTTGTGAACGAGAAACCCGACACCACCTTGAGACAGATGTTCGCCCTCCCGGTGATAGAACAAGTTTCCGGATTTGAGTATTATCGTGTCCTCCCCCTGTCTTCGGACTTCAGATAAACCCACAATACTCCAGTTTAACTTGTCTATCTCTTCTTCCAGCTCTTTTACCTTGTCGTCGGTCCTCAGTGTCCTGGTGTTGTATGTTGCCAGGTGCAGAAGTCGTCGTTTGGATTGGTAGCCCGATCTCTGCCGGCGATTCTTAGCACCCCCTGCCCCGCCGTTACCATAGCCGCTACCGTAACTAGGAATAGCGGGGCTGCCGGGGACTGGGGGCCGAGGCTCATTCGTGACTATCATGCGGGGGTTTTAGCCGATAGTCACCACGCTTGGCTAGTGCGTGTTGGTGACCGCAGGTGACCTGACTGGTATTCGTCACACACAGGAAGATGCTGCTGCCCACCTTCCTGGATTTGTCCTATTAGTCGCCTTTTACGACATCCCAGGAAGAACGGGAGTGGTGCTATTCTACAAAGTGAACCCGGACACCACGGGGGGTAATTATTTTAATTATTTTCTATTAAGTTCAGTTTTAATACAGTATTTTATTTCTTATTTTATCTTTTATTTATTAATCTCATATTAGTTACGGCCAGTCCGTACAGCCTCTAAACATACAATATCATTGTACGAAATGGATGATTATTTTAATGTCAAGTATCGATCCCCCGCCGGCCGCCGCGCCATCCCGGAACACGACGATACGTTACACGCAAGATGATGGGTCGTTTTATTAGACGAGTCGTTACTAAGCAATCTTGACAGTACTTTTTATTGCAATTTTAAAAGTAATACTCGTAGTAAACAGAAGTTTGTGTTGGTAACAAATTATTACCTGTCTTTAATTTCTTTTCATTTTGTGTCAGCCTTATTTTTAATTCACAAATTACGATAAAAGACACTAACATTGTTCACCAAATAGGACTCGTGTAAAAATAATTATAAAAAAAACTAAATAACACGTTTTTATAGAAAATCCAACTAAAAAAATAGAAAAAAGTTAATTAACAATCGTGTAATTGTAAAAAAAGCGTGGGGTGCTTTTTAAGATATTATCCCTTCTGCTTATTGACACCATGCACCCCACGCTTTTATTACAATTACAAGATTCTTAATTCAAAATTTTCTATTTTTTTTGTTGGATTTTCTATAAAAGCATGTTTTTTTTATGATTTTTTAGTCTTTTTTTTACTATTATTAATTATTTTTTCATTTTTTTTAGTTTGATTTTTTGAAAAATTTAGGTTTTTCTTTCTTTGTTTCTTTCTTTAAATATGGAATTATCATCGGTCCTCGATAAGTCCACGAAGTTTGAAAGAAATCTGACTGTTTCAAGTGGGTCAAAATCAAGTCCAAAGGAGTCGGTTACAAGTTACAAACAAACAAACATACAGGTGAAGCTAATACAAAGCGTGTAAAAAAGGACGAAATAATAGTAATAATTTATAGTAATGTAGTAATAATTCATAAGTGTATCAATGATACCTACATGAATAAATGATTTTGAATTTGAAATTTTGAATTTCAATTTGACATTAATTAATAATAACATTGATAACAAATATTCCATGTGAAGCCTGCACCAAGGGGGCCGGCTTCTGTCGCCTCTTACGACACCTTAGTATGCCAGTGTGGGATTGGGGTCAGTGTTCAGTCACCTCAATACTGAGAAATGTTAATTATGGAAGAAATGGATTAGCTTTCAAAAGTTTAAAAATAAATTTTAAATGGAAAATGAAATTTATCACTTCCTAGTAGATAGATAATATGAATTGGCAATGATAAGAGTTGACTTGTACATTTATTAGCTCACCTTAGCCGCTATAAATGCTCAAGGTCTTTTGTTAGTGAAAAATTAAAAAATTGCACTGTGTTCTCTTTTTCTGGTACAGAATCCGCACAAGCGGATTACACACACACTTGGACACAGTACCAACACACTACGACAGACCAGGCGACAGAAATCAGCCTAATATTCAAATTCTAGTTTAATATCCCTGCCATGATATTACGCAGGTGTGGCTACCAGTTAGCGCGCTAAAAGGAGGCAGCCATTTTAATGACATTTCTTAACTAAATAAATAAATAAATAATAATAAAATAATTTGCCTGGTGGTTTCTTCAACACATCAAAGGATTTCAATTTTGTTGGACACATCTGTGGCCTAATGTGCTAAATAAGGCACATTCCGGCGTAGCCATTAATATAGCAGGAACATAAGGTGAGAGGAGACATACCGTCGGTAGCGCACGGGCGGCAGCAGGCGCGTGCGCAGCAGCGAGCCCAGCACGGTCTGCAGGCGCGACTCCACGCACCACGGCGTGGGCCAGTAGCGTTCGCTCAGCAGCGGCACGCGCTCCTCCAGCAGCGTCCGGAACTCGCCCGAGCCGCACACCAGCATCGGCTTCTGCAACACATACACCACAAGTCTCACACTCACAACGTAACTGACCTGATGAGGCTTGTATTATTTTTTCGGTGGATCACTTTTACTCCAGCATTTTATAATACGAGTATAAATATCTCCACAGATTGGAGAATCGATAACAACATTCATGTTATGTATTTACATATTGAAATACTTATGTTTTATGAATTATTGTGGGGTTTCGGCCAATAATCACATTATGTCTATTTAACACAACAACTATTATAAAGCATAACAGTAATATCTCCTTAGATTTGATCCTAAATTATCTTGTTCATAGAGACTTGTTCTTAGGCACTTGTGTACTTCCTATAGAGTGCACTTAAACTTTTTAAATTAATTAATTTATTTAACTGACCAAGACTAAACATATTTTATGACGGGTGCGACACTACAGTACGACACGATGTAGTTATAATAGCTTCTTTACGAATAAAAGGAAGTAATATATGAGTTAATGGATTTTACCTTGACCACTTCCACCAGGTAGTAGGTTAAGTAAAGCAGCGATAGCGAAAAACACACTAAAAGCTCTTTTTTCACTTCGAAAATGTACAAAAATGCCGCCAGCATGTTGAATTATAAATTTATTGTTATCTATATTCAAATTAGATAATGTAAATGCTTCAATATGAATTTAAATATTTGAAACTTTTCAAAGTTGGCTGACGTTTTTTTTAAATTCTACCTAACTTAGACCATGCCGTAAAAGTAGGTATTTTATTGCTACTTTTACATTAAATGTACTTTGCACTACTACAACTTTTTAAAATAAAAGTATTGTGCTACGGTCATTGCAAGTTTTGTCTGCATTGCAACATTTACAATATATAATTATTTTGGTTTGATGGAAAATTGATTGACTGAAATGTCTGAAATGTCATTTTCACTTCATGGCTTTCCGACGTTCTTGACGTTGAGTGTTGACTTTCTTGACATATCTTCATTTGACCACAGATTATTATTTTAGACAGACAGTGCAGAACAGTGTTGCCAATGAAAATTTTTGGAAGGCCGTGTACATTAGATAAAAAAGCCGTGTTTCTATGGAAAAAGATCAACTGTGGGCCGTGTCCATCCAATTATGCCAATATATACCACGCTCGGACGCTTGGACTAAAAAAAAAACGTCGTTGGCAGTGAATTTGATGTCCACAAAACAAGGAACACTTTTCATATTAGCCTATTGGCGCTGTTTTAAGGGTTTAAACATTCGTTAAATGTCTGCAAAAATAATAAATAACAAAAAGATCGTAGAATTTGCGAAAAGCCGTAGATTTTGCTACGGCCCTAGGGTTCGGACCGTAGACCGTAGATTTTGTGATTTTTTGGCCTGAAAGCCGTAGAACACGGTAATTGCCGTAGCATTGGCAACACTGGTGCAGAAATACCATGGAAGACAGAGAGAAGGAAGGCCCTCTCTGTATATGAAAAGTGTCTCAAAATACTCTGTGGTTACACATGTCAGTCATTGTACATGTCAAGTCCACAGAGACCACAGAGTCACTGGTCAACACAGACAGAGTACTTATTCACGTCAAGTCAAAAAGTATCGAGACTTGCAAAAATTGACTTCTGAAAAATATTTTGATTACTGAAAGAATTTGTTGAATTTTGTCATTTGTGAGTAAAGTAAAGTAACAGTGGGAGCCCAAGTACGTTAAAAAAATATTAAACTGAAAATGATATGGTATATCCTTAGATATTGAAGTAATAGAGCTATTTACAAGATGAACAATCTAATAACGTGGAGTGCCGAAGACGAAGCCATCATTGCAACCAACACCGATGCAACTGAATGCAAGCGGTGCGCTGTCGAGTTGGGATACTGGAAGGATGATTATATTAAATACTTTTCCAAACATGCCGATAGGAAGGCTCCAGAAATAAACCGCGGCTATTATGCCAGAGTCAAGGCCATGGAGATGTTTATACATCAATTTTTGGAGGTCAGATATTTTGCGACTCATTATTTTATGATGCACTAGCTGCTCCTGGACCTGATACGTGCATATCACTGCACTTGTGTTCGATTTTATGTATATATATACTTTGTTATGTAGTCTGAATATGTTCATCAAGTCTGTTTTTAAAAATGTTCACCGTTGGTGCACTTTATCACTGATTCAGGTAGCTTATTCCACTGCTGAACTACACAATTAGACAAAAAGTGATATGTAAGGGTGCTGGAGCTAGGGTGTTGATTTAATTTCATTAAGTGTCCTCATAGCTGGGCATTTGTCTTCAGTAAATAAAAATCTGCAATATTTCTCTATTTTCAAAATTTCTATCAGATCTCTCTGCCTCCGGTGTTCCAGTCTGGTTAATTTCAGCTCAGAAAGACGGTCTTCATATGATTTGTGTCTTGGATGTAACCATTTTTGTAGCTCTATGCTGTACTTTTTGTAAAGGTTCCAGATTTGGAAAGCATACTCCAAAAGCGGTCAGATATAAGTTTTATAAAGTTTGATAAACAAATCTTTTGTGATAATACTGAAAGCCTTTCTTACGACATATAGCATAGCATGTATACCTTGTCTGTGAAACAAATATTATCTCTTAGGTTTTTAAGCAGGTATGTGTATCAAATCTGGAATGACAGACAAAAACGTGAGATTCGTCATTGTTTGGATAGCAGAATGTGATGCAATATTTTTTGCCTTCATTTTAGTTAATACCAGTTTTCAGTTCAGTTTAGTTGTATCGAACTAACATGTGACATGTGTCACGACGTTATGAGTGATAAATTACTAACGCGTGACAGCCCTTATGAATTTTCTGAATTAGCCCAACATGTTCAAGCTGATGGAGTGGAAACGATGTGGCATTAACATCAGTGGCGAACACATCACACACCTGCAATATGCCGATGATATAGTCATCCTGGAGGGATCTCTGGAGGAACTTGGTAGAATGCTCAGGGACTTGACCTCAGCCTCACAATGGGTGGGTTTTAAAATGTACATGGACAAGACGAAAATCATGTTGAATGTCCATGTCACACCCATACCAGTTCTTGTTGACGTTGCTGCTCTCGAAGTTGTAGATGAGTACATTTACCTGGGACAAGGGATTCAAATGGGTAAGTCCAACTTCGAGAGAGAAGTCATTCACAGAATTCAACTCAGATGGGCTGCGTTCGGGAAACTACGTTATATCTTGTCGTCCAAAAAGTTACCTCAGTGCCTGAGGTCGAGGGTGTTCGAGTAGTGTGTGGTGCCAGTGATGACATACGGATCCGAGACGTGGTGCTTCACACTATTAACCTAATGCATAAGCTTAGAGTCGCTAAACGGGCTATGGAACGAACTATGCTCGGTATTTCTCTACACTATCGAATCAGAAGTGATGAAATCCATAGGCGAAGGAGGGTGACCGACATAGCTCAGAGAATTAGCCGGTTAAAGTGGCAATGGGCTGGTCACATAGTTCGAAGGACCGATAACCGCTGGGGAAGAAAGGTCCTCGAATGGAGACCATGCCTCCGTAAAAGGAGCACAGGACGCCACCCGACCAGGTGGACCGACGACCTGAACAAGACGGTATCTGCTGGGTTCAGAAGGCTCAGGACCGGTCTGAGTGGCGTAGATTAGGGGAGGCCTATGTCCCGGACGGACGGACGGACGGACGGACGGACGGACGGACGGACGGACGGATGGATGGATGGATGGATGGATGGATGGAGCCCAACATGTCGGACGCGGCATGTACTTGTAACTTCATACCGACAGTGTGAAGTGTGTGTGTGTGTGAGAAATTTGAATTCAATACTTTATTTTGGCTCTAGCTTCTAGTTAATTATATCAGTAGAAATAGTGACCATCAATTTTACACAGATATGTGTATGTATAATAACTACAAAAAAATATTTACAATGGATGTTTTATTATGACTTCCAAAAAAATAAGATTTTAAAAATTCTGAGTAGTTTTATAATATAGCCAGTACTCATACAAGTGGCAGCTGGATATATTGATACTGGGGTGTTCATATAAAAAAAATTGAAGTGATGAAAATAGTATATGAGTTTTGATTTAAAACTAAAAATTAGAAAGTACAGTAGTAATTAAACGTCCAATTCATCCCAAGAGAATGTATAGCCAAGATAAAATCTACCCTATTTTTAAGTCCGGACATGATCTGTCTATGTGTTAACTTTCATCTGATTTCGTACAACAGTTACCATGCTACGGTATCCCAAACATCTTCACGAACTTTCGCATGTATATTTTTTTTCCCCGGAAGCTATTGATCTGGTGTAATATTAACCTGGTCATTAAAACCTCCATTCAAACCTCAATGCTGTGGTTGCAACTTGTTCTTATCAACAATGATCACTTGTATTTGTTGTAGTATATTGTAATAGTAGATTGCTTCTGTAGCGGAATGTGAAGTGTATTAATTAATATACATTGTATGAATGTTTGTTATTACAGAGATGTGGTACAAAGTGTCAGATAATCAACCTGGGCTGTGGGTTTGACACACTGTACTGGCGGCTCAAGGACTCCACGCAGGCGGTCAGCAACTTCATCGAGCTTGACTTCCCGACTGTCACAGCTAAGAAGTGTCAAATTATCAAACGGAACAAGCAACTGCTTGAGAAGATTTGCAAGGAGGGTATGTAAATAAATAAATAACGTTTCACACTCATAGCCTCACACTAGGGTTCCCTGTGTCGTGGGTGCAATGGACAACACACAAAAATAAGATCAGGAACACCCAGACCGAGAACAGAAATTCAAAGTCATCATTCAAATTTCCGCCTCGCTGGGAAAAGAACCCAGGACCCTCGGTGCGGCGATCTGCTGTGGTAACTGTAGTGTTTAGAGGGTCAATAATACACACATTTTACTCTGTATAGGTGAGGTAGGTATGCGTAAGGCGCACGTCTGTACACTGTACTCCGCTCGCAGTCTCGCTGCAGACTGGCCAGTGTTGCCCGCTGTACACATACACTACAGTAACCATTGTGCCACATGGGTCATCAAATGTTTGTTATGTGTTCATTATGTTTTCAAAAGATTGCTCTTTTAACTTGTTGTTGTTGTTGTGTTCTAAGATAAGTGAAATTTAAAAAAAAACAAATATGGTTGCTGTGAGATGCCATTATTTGTTTGAAGTATCAGAGAATAAAAAGAAATCGAACAATGCAATATGGGTATTAAATTAAAGAGTTCACCATAACCATTTCAATAAGGTATATCATGATAGCTTTTTTGATAGCAGGCGGTTTTTTTTTTAATTTTTAAGTTAAGGCTCTATGCTGGTAATAAAGAGTTCCTCTTTTCGTAACTGTGATGATCAAGAGTGATAAAGACCATTTACTGTGAGATGTTTGTTTCCTCATTGGTACCTACGAACAAAAATGACTAGAAGTTACCATTCTAGGATCGCATCGTTCGCTTGTAAGTTTTCTGTGAAGGGATCACAGTTGGCACATCGTGTTGCAGACGGGGAGGTGATGATCCGGTCGGGCGACCTGCACTCGGACGGGTACCACCTGCTGGGCTGCGACCTGCGCTGCGAGGCGGAGGTGCGGCGCGCGCTGGCGGCGGGCGGCGCGACCCCCGCGCTGCCCGCGTTGCTGCTGGCCGAGTGCGTGCTGGTGTACCTGCGGCCCGCCGCCGCCGCCGCACTGCTGCAGCACCTCGCCGCCGCCTTCCCGCGCCAGGTGCTGCTGGTCTACGAGCAGTGCAACCTCGGGGACAAGTTCGGAGAGGTGATGATGCGCAACCTGGGCGCGCGCGGCTGCCTGCTGGCGGGCGAGCCGATGTGCCGCTCGCCGGACGCGCACGCGGACCGGCTGCTGGCGGCGGGCTACGAGCGCGCGCGCGCCTGGGACATGACGCGCGTGTGGGCCGCGCTGCCCGACGAGGACCGCGCGCGCGCCGAGCGGCTCGAGATGCTGGACGAGCGCGAGCTGCTGCACCAGCTCAACTCGCACTACGCGCTCACCGTGGCCACGCGCGGCGACCTGTTCGCCGACCTCGACATCAACGCCTAGCTGCCACTCCCCACTCCACCTTTGGCGATCTTTTAAATACTTTATTGAATGTCTAGAATTTCATTATCCTCGACGAGTCCGACCGATCGCACGACATATTTTATAATTGTGGGTAGATCGTAGATTTTGAGCAGAGTGGATGTCGTTCGATTTTATTCCAGCCCATAAAGTGAAGTAGGCATTTCATGAAACACGGTCACATTAGTATGTAGCGAGGCCGATTACGATCAGTCGGCCAGTCGCTGGGTTCCAGATGTACGAGTAGGCTCAGGTGGTCAACATTGAGTGTTGTTATAACGTGTAGTGCTAAACTTTGATAGAGAACCACCGATACTCAGTCTCAGCACACGATGAGTTAACCCCTCGTATTCACAACCGACGCTACCTATGAGCTCTCACAGTGCCGGCTAGTGCATGGGGTCGTTCAAATCAATTCACAAACAATACTCGACTTGTCAAAATCATCGCATAGGTAAAGTGGTTGCCGAGCTATTTTACGAAACGTTTAGCATTGAATCGAAAAAAGAGAGAATCTTTGTCTTTGGCCTTTGTCAGATATTTAGGGCTTGTTTCACAATCTTCAAGTAGAGTCCTGAATAAGCTATTCGCCGGTTAAAGTGACGTTATAACCAACGAATAGCTTACTTCGGACTTACCTACTTGAAGATTGTGAAACAAGCCCTTAGAGTAGGGTTGCCAACCGTACTATAATATATAGTATTGTACTATATTTCGGGTCTGCGTACTATATACTGTTGAAGAAACATATAGTACGCAAAAATACTATATTTTCAACATCGAAATGTAACAAAGCAATCTTTTAATTTAAAAATTTATGAACGCGCCTTTTCATTAACTTTTGAGCGTGTAGTGTATCCGAACGTATCTTACTGCGTTCCGAACTTGTCAATGTCAAATTGACAGAGTCAAACGCATGTTTGGTTTTTGTCAATAATTGAATATTCAATGTCTGCAACTCGGCAATCAATATTTTTGTTTTGGGAATTTGGTATATAATTATTTCCAGTTAGATAATATTGTTCTTTCTTTTTATAAACTAGTTATGGAAGGTGGTAGCGATAACGAAAGTATTTCAACTTCAAGTCCGCCTGTAACGCCGATTAAAAAGCGAAAAAGACTCCAAAAATATAAACCTGATTGGGAAAAAGTGTACGACTGGGTTACTAAAATAACTTACCAAATTTATATAAAATAATTTCATTCCTGCTCTCTATACCCGCCACTTCTGCATTCACAGAAAGGATATTTTCGGTTATGAATTCGAAGTGGCGAGAAGAAAGAAACAGATGTAATATCTCATTGATTAAAAATGAGCTTTTGATTTACATTAATTTAAACATTAAATGTGATAAAGCATATGACACTTTTATATTAGATAAAAAATTGTTAAAAAATGCAAGAAGTGCAAATAAATATAGTTTTTATAAAAATAAGTAACAAATATATCTTCGTCTACTTTTTGCTTTTTCCGTAAAATACTATTTTTTTTTGAAGTGTACTATATTTTTCATAGCTTCGCCTGAAAAATACTATATTTTGCTGAAGAAATGTTGGCAACCCTACCTTAGAGTGAGGTTTGCCGCATCAGATGGGCTAATTTACCGGGCTGTATACAGCGCCATGCGACCGCTCATGCGAGTAATACTTGATTGATGAGTGATGACTGTGAAGTGGAAGGCTTGATGTAACGAACGCGCTGGGCAATAGCGTTCTTTGCATAGCGTTGTTAGAGTTGCTTCATTACTTAGGCGAGTGATAATTGTGAATTGGATGGTGTGTTCTGGTTTTTACAATCGTCATGTCATGCGAGTGTTGTTGTTAAGAACTCACGGAGCGATTTTCACCCGCGCCCGCTGCGACGGCGGAACGGTTGTAAGACGGACGGTATTTACAATCTGTACCCCCCGCTGCCCACCGCGGTCGCCCGCTAGCCGGAGCAACCCGCGACCCACGCGATTCTACAAGTTGCCCGCCGGTGCAGCGCGTCGTGGAATGTGCCACTCGGTTCTACATACATCTGCATTGTATAAGAGCTGCGGGCAGTGCGGGTCCCGCGCGGGTGAAGATCACTCCGCGAGTCTTAGCCTTAGTTACCGTAACCCTGTGTTGACCGTGTGACGCGAGCCAGCCCTCGCCTTCTGATGCCACAATTTGATGTTACACTCCCGTCCAGTTGACTGGACCTATACCTCTCGATACGTGTACCTTGAAATGACATCACGATACTTAATTTACTAGTAGATAAAATAGTTTCGGTAACAGTTGAGTGTTAAATGTTTCATTGTCACCGTGTCGCTCACCCGAGGCATTTAATTCCGACGGTATATTTAAGACTACCTTATTAACATTTTGTCGTCGTGTCTAGTAGCTTCCCGAGTGATCTTATCTATCAACTTCGTCGTAACGCACTAGGAGCTGCCGGAACAAACATATCGCGGGCGGGAGCCTTCCGGGGCGCTCCTGCCGAGTCGGACGGTAATGTCCAATATGACTATTTTTGTGACTTACTTCAAACCGGTGAACGAGCCACCTCGACCAGGACCATCCTCCCGGTGAGGGCGAGGATGTCGAGTGATGGCGATGACGTCGTTCCTGGGTTTACTTACCTCACCCGCGCCCCCTCCGGGCGCCCTTCGACTCGAGACGAGCCGGCTCCGACCCGGGCCGACGGTCCCCCCTACTTTTGTCAGACTTTAGTGTAGGTAGCTATAAAATTATCAGTATTTTGTCCATCACACCCATTATGTGAGATATTTATTGCTCGGTTTGGATGATCGGATCGCCGTGATGCGGCGGGGAGGGAGGGAGGGAGGGAGATGGAAGGGGAACAAATCATGTGAATGCCGTTGAATTTGTTACTTGAATTGATTCGCTTTTTATTTTTGTTATGATATTGGACGAGCGGCCGCGCTCCACCATTACTTACTCGATTTTATCATTACTACTTGTAAGTGTTAATAAATATATTTATTTATGATATAAATGTGTATCGAGAAATGAGGTCGTTTTATTTGAACCACTAATCTACTCGAACACGATCCTCCCGAGTTGAGTCTGATCGGATTCGGGATTAATGAAATGCGTCGCTCAATATGTACATTGGTAATTCCGTTTGGGACTTAATGGGCTGTCGATAAAACTCCAGTTGTAGTACTAATAGTTTTATAATTTAATTATTATTATATTAGATGTGCGGCAGACACGATGAGATGGCGTCGCGCAGCGCCTGCCGCACGTCGGCGCGGCCCTGCGGGATAAACATAGTCACTTAGTATTACTGTCTTACCTACAAAAGCATTTCGCTCCTACTTCTTTAAAGCTTAAAGATAATACGACTGAGCTTCATAAATTATTTTATCGAGTCGACCTTCGATCGAAATACTAATAAAAGAGAGAGGAGAGGCGCAGCACCCGCCACCCACCTCGCAGAAGACGTGCGTGGCGTGCCGCTCGAGGTGCAGCAGCGTGTCGTGGCGCGGCAGGTGCACGATGCAGCCGTCCGCGCCCGCCTCCACGCGCGCGCCGCCCACGCCCTCCCGCGCCAGCGCGCGCACCAGCGCCTCCACGTCCAGCGCGCTCCAGTGCAGGCGCGGCACCGACGCCGCCACCGCGCCCGCCGGCGGCGGCAGCAGCGACAGCCGCGCGTCCCGCAGCCGCAGCTGCGCCACCAGCGGCGCGGCCCGCAGCCCGGCGCGCAGCTCCCGCGGCTCCGCGCGCGCCGCCAGCGAGCCGCACAGCGTGCCGCGCGCCCAGCCGCGCCGCACGCCCGCGCCCACCCAGCCGCCGCGCCGCACCACCAGCGTCGGCACGTCCGCTATCACCTGCGCGCACACACACACACACACACACATATGTATCACTTGTACACCCGCAGCACCACAGAAACTGTACCCAACGGTCTGGGTCGATCCCGGGCATTACGGGTCCTTTTAGTTTGTATGGAGCTGATATAATTCGGTAACCATTCCAGTGATCGAGTCAACCAGACGAATGAGTAGGTGATCGTTTGATAACAAATCGGACAGGAACTAGGACCGTCTCATCACTAGGGGCGCCTCGAAGGATCACGTCATAGTATTCGACACCACACTTACCCCCCGATGTGCAGTCCCGGCGGCGGCGGCGGTCCCGGCGGCCCCGGCGGCCTGGTGGTACTGGTCGGGCAGCACCAGCTCGCGCGGCCGCAGCTCCCGCACCAGCTTGTTGGCCTGCGCGTAGTTGAGCGACGTGTCGATGGGGCAGTGGAACGCCTTCATGGCCAGCGGCTGGAACGGCGCCAGCGCCTCCGCGTACGGGAAGTCGGGCTCTGGAACGCGGAGCGACGACCGTCAACATATAAATAAAGATTAAATATCTAACCAAAAAGAATTTGAGCGGTGCGGTCAATGATATTTAAAAAATATAGATATGTGATACCCTTACAAATCAACCAAAAAATCTGTTCCGAGAAGAGCTACAACACACACACGTTTATCTTTTGTTTCACTACATCAATCACATTGGTTTAATACACGAAGCCATTTTAACGCTGTATGTCAATGTCGACTTCTGACAACAAAAGCGTGCGTATCGTCTTGTAGTAACAGAGCGACTACGAGCAGAACGGTCAATTGCCTGTTCTTACGTTCTTCATCGTCTGCGCACTAGTGACATATCTACCTCTTTTTTACATTATATGTAATATCATTGGGTGCGGTGGGGCCATAGGGTGAGACAAAAATGATTTGTTAAGTATGTAGGACCTCCCGGTATGGAACTGCTATATACAGTCTCGTGCAGGACCACAAGTATTGCAATTGTTTATTTGGTTGGTAATGAAGTAAGGTATATAAAAATGTGTGACCTGTGAAGATGACGGCGTGCGCGGGGTTGCTGCCCCACAGCTCCACCAGGTGCACGGCGGCGCCGAACCGCAGGCTAGGGTGCCCGCAGAACACCACGCACGGCTGACACACACACACAAACACATCAGTTTATGTAGCTGCGGGGGCCGGGGGACCACCCTCGGCACAATGCACCAGTATATTTGCAGATAAATAGGAAAACAGTTTTTGCAACGCTTTTCATTTAAGCTATTTTTTTTTTACGTGATAACGTCTTATAAATCGATGAACATGGGCTGCATGCACGAACAAGGGCGGATCCAGCTTTGGCGTCAGGGGGGGGTCACATAGTCGTGGTCAAATCACAAGACGTTATAATTTAATTTTGATAATAAGTAGAGTCCGACCGAAACTGGTTTTTCAGCCGAAACCGAAACCGAAACTGAAACTTAGGGTGAGGCCAAACAAGTAGAGAAAAACCGAAGTTTCGGTTTCGGTTTCGGCCAGTTTCGGCCAAAAAATCTAGTTTCAGCCAAAAAATCTATATTCGGTTTTAGTTTCGGTTTCGGCAAAACTTGGCCGAAAGTTTCGGCCAAACCGAAACTCTATGTTCGTGAAAATGTCGTGCGTCGTTCGGCTAACTTCGCGGCTAACTCGTGGGTGCTGACTTTTCAAGTGAAGTTATTAATTTAACATGTTTATTATATTTGTTCATTAATCCGAAGGGTGCCTGACAGGGTGCTTTGGCGCTCATTTGCATAGGCCTATATCGAGCATAAGACTATAATTTTATTGTTATTTTTTTCATTTTATCTAACACAATTTAACTGTGTGTAGGTATATACATACCACATAGCCAAACATAATAATGAAACTGTAACTGGAAGATATTTGAGTGTTTGAGTAAAACTTTTAGTAGGGTTATTTATTTGCCGTAATAGATTAAATAAAAATTAATTTTTGTGCGTTTGTTCCGGCTAATCTCAGGAACGGCTTAACAGATTTAGCTGCGGTTTTCATTCACTTATACGTATAGGAATGAGCTTGGGTTAACATTTAACAAATAAAACTATTTCAAACTGTTCACAAATAAATTACGTTATGACAATTTCGCCCATACTTACGTTTATTCAGTGAGGGCTTACCGAAAGGTTCACGAAGCAAAGAGAGGACATTCACTACTAGTATTTTCGAAGTCCTAAATCCCAAATAATCCATTATAATGAAACGGTAACTGATTGATATGTCTATACATTGTAGATATTCGAGAAAAACTATTACGAGGGGTATTAGTCAACGAAATAGATACTATAGCAATTATTTTTAGAATCTTCGTCTGTTTGTATGTGCGTTTGTTCCGGGTATTTTCAAAACTGGCTAAATCGATTTGCATGCGGTTTTTACTGTCGTATTTTAGTAAAATGATGTTAACATTTAATGTTTTTATTTTAATCGTTACACAAATAAACATCTTACGTTTATTTTAATAATCTTAAATTGAAATTTAAAACACCCCCAACAGTTTGATATACACTAAACATAGCTAAGAACACTGGATGTAGTCACATTCATACAAAAAAAAACAGATCAAAATCGGTTCCTCCGTTCGGGAGCGACGATGCCACAGACAGACATACAGATACACAGAAACACAGACACGTCAAACTTATAACACCCCTTTTTTTTCGTCGGGGGTTAAAACAGCGTCCATCCAAAGTATTTTTTTTTTCGAATTTTTGCCGTCTATGTATTAAGATAAGTTTACCGAAGTCAAGGCAGTTAATAGTACCTATACAAATGTATAAAAAGATACGCTATAATTCAGTACCCGTATGGAGTGTCCCGTAAGTAGTGGATCAACGTTAGGGGACAGATAGCTTACGGGTTGACCTACCAAATTTCAAAAAATGACCCTTGTAAAATTTTTTGGTTCCTTTACCCTACTTTTTTCTGTAGAGTCGACAAATGAGCAGCTCAAAAATACCCTAATGGTGTGGCCAAACGAGCATATTTTTTGAGCTGTGCGTCGCGTAAAATAGCGTAAATCGTAAAATCGCGTAAAATACAAATTCCAAACAATTGAATTTGAACTTTTGTATGAAACCGGCTGATTACACTTGACTCACAGCTCCAAAAATACGTTCGTTTAGCCTCACCCTAAGTTTTGGTTATGGTTTCGGTTTCGGCCGAAACTGGAATTATGGCCGAAAGTTCGTTTTCGGTTTCGGCTAAAAAACCAGTTTCGGTCAGACTCTACAGACAAGTAAATGTTAACCCCATTTTCCTAAAATACGTCAGTGAAAACCGCATGTAAATCGATTTAGCCAGTTTTTAAATTACCCTGAACAAACGCACATACATACAAACAGACGACATTTCTTAAAATAATTGCTTTGGTATCTTTTGCGTTGACAAACACCGCTCGTGATAGATTTTCTGAAATATCTTCCATGTACAGACATATTGATCAGTTACCGTTTCATTGTAATGGATGATTTGGGATGTAGGACTTCGAAAATACTACTAGTGAATGCCCTCGCTTTGCTTCCGTAAACCTTTCGGTAATCCCTCACTCAATAAATGTAAGTATGGCCGAAATTGACATAACGTTATTTATTTATTTGTAAACCGTTTGAAGTAAACCAACCACTAAATGTTAACTAAAGCTCACTACAATACGTATGTATTGTAAGTTATAAATGAGTGAAAACTGCAGGTAAATCTGTTAAGTCGTTCCTGAGAGTAGCCAGAACAAACGCACAGACAAATAGACGAAAATTATTTTTTATATAATCTATTACGTCTAATTAATACCTCTAGTAAAAGTTTTACTCAAATATCTTCCAGTTACAGTTACAATGCTTCGCTATGACGATGATGGTATATACCTGGTCTACAGACAGTTAAATGGTGTTAGATAAAAAAAAACCGGCCAAGTGCAAGTCGGACTTGCGCATGAAGTGTTCCGTATCATTATCTATACAACATTAGACACTATATTATAACCTTTTTTTGTACCCGTTGCCGTTATTAATATAGAGCAAAAAACGGCTTAAAATCAAGTTTGTTATATGGGAGTCTCACTTAAATATTTATTTTATTCTGTTTTTGTTGTTATAGCGGCAACAGAAATACATTATTTATGAAAATTTCAACTGTCTAGCTATCACGGTTCAAGAGGTACAGCCTGGTGACAGACAGACAGGCAGATGGATAGTGGAGTCTTAGTAATAGGATCCCGGTTTTACCTATTGGTAAGGAACCCTAAATAAACAATAATGAAATTAAAGTCCATAAGAAACAAAATTAACTAGCAATTTTTTATGTCATTATTTCATTAACAAATCATCATTATCAGCCTTTATTAGTCCACTGCTCAGCAAAGGCCTAAGCAAATGAGTGCCAAAGCACCCTTTCAGACGCTCTTCGTATTAATGAACAAATATAATAAACATGTTAAATCAATGACTTCATTTGAAAAGTCAGCGCCCACGCCTTAGCCACGAAGTTAACCGAACGACGCACGACACTTTTCATGAACAGAGTTTCGGTTTGGCCGAAAGTTTCGACCAAATTTTGCCGAAACCGAAACTATAACCGAAACTAGATTTTTTGGCCGAAACCGAAACCGAAACGGAAACTTCGGGTCGGTCGCTAATAATAACAGATACAAGAAAAAATTGGTATTTTATTAATAAATGTTAGTACTACCTACTGTACTTAAAAAATCTACCTATATTTAAATAACAAAATCAATTTTTCTTTTACGTCTTCTCCCGAAACGCGTTTTCGATGCGTTCACCTGTAGTCCACCTATGTCCTGGACCCAGCCCAGGGGGGGGTCATGACCCCCATGACCCCCCCCCTGGATCCGCCCTTGTGCACGAAAAAGTGTCCCGTTCCGCGAGCGAGAGAGCGGCAAAAGCGAGAGAGAGAGGCACGATCGGCGTATCGTAGCCGATGCCGTAGGCGATCGTAGTTGAGTGGAGCGGAGCGGGGCGGGGCGGAGCGGAGCGGCGCGGAGCTTTGTCATGACGTTGTCACGTTAAAACTACCGTCCGTAAATCGACTTTACAGACAACCATTTTTTTGTTATAAATACATTAAAAAAAGGTGAACTGTCAGCACACAGTGATGCATTGTAACAACTGTTTTGTTTGAGTATTTTCCATAATTTACATTTTATAATTATTGTTATACACAAATATTTCTATGACGAAGCAACATACTTTCACCGATTTTGAATGGGAATAATTAATGATAGGAAATGCGTACGAGTCGTCGGTGGACGTCGGTACCTGTCTGAAGTCGTTGCTGAAGGCGTCGTCGTGCAGGTGTTTGGCGTGGCGCAGGCGGGCGGCGCGCGCCAGCGCTGCGTGCGGGAAGGGCTCCTCGGGCAGGTACACGCGCGCCTGCTTGCCCACCGACACCCACTCGGCCAGGATGTTGCTGTAGGCCAGCGACGAGTCCGCCACCGGCGACACCACGTACAGCGGCACGTGCGCCAGCCCCGCGCCCTCCAGGTGCGCCGACAGGCACTCCAGCAGGTCGTACAGCACGCCGCTCGGGTACACGGGGCACAGCACGGAGCCGCCCGCGCGCAGCGTCACGGCCGCGTGCACGCACAGGTCGCCCAGCATGTGGTCCGGGTTGTGCGCCGGCGTCTGCGTCAGCGCCGCCAGCACCAGCAGGTCCGCGCCGCGCAGCGCCGCCTGGTTGATGGGCCGCGGGTGCGTCGTCAGCGTCGACGAGCCCGACACGTACGCCACCTTCTCGTGCGCCGAGCGCAGCACCCAGTTGGCCGAGCCGAGGCAGAAGCCGGAGCTGACGGGCGTGGCGTCGAGCGCGCCGTAGATGTCGACCCGCTCGTCGTAGCCCACGACGCGCACGCGGGCCAGCGCGCGCGCGATGGCGGCGGGGGAGACCAGGCGGCGCCAGTGGCGCGGACGCTGGGCCGAGGCCAGCGGCGCAGGCAGCAGGTGCACCAGCTCCTTCCAGCGCCGCGCCGCGCCGCCGCCGCCGCCGCCCGCCGCGCTAACCCACTCCGACAGCTCCTCCAGATAGAACCTGACGCATCCCATGTTTTATGTTCAGTCAATGTTATGATAAGCGATGGCCTGCTAGGTTAAGATGAGTACCTGCCGATTTGCAGGGTTGGCTCGGTGGCATACACTTGTCCCTTGAACCCAGTCTCCTCTGTTATGTAGGGCAGGGCCAGCATGCAGGTGTAGTTGGAGATGAGGATCACGTCCAGCTGGGAGAAGTCCACCACCTTGTCTAGTGGCGGACAGAACTCTGGGATGCTGTCCACGAATACCTTTCCACAGCACTCTTTCAGCTCCTGCAAATATATACATAAATTACTTGTAAAACCCCCATTGATTATTTTCCTAAGATTTTGGCAAGTTGCAGATAGACTTTAGTCGAGGAAACCAACAACTTTTTAAGAGATTTCACTGGATTGGTCAGAGATTGGTTACACACAATTCTAAATAAACTTTTTAAATTGAGATCAACAGCCACATGACCTACAATTACTCATTGGGTAAATCAAGAATTAGCTAGTACAGTTGTTAATTACGGCAATTTGAAACTGATTTTTGTTATCAACATCAGTGACTGAAAACTGCATTGAAACACTGATGTGTAGCGGGCCAAGAAAGAGAGAAAGTAATTGCTTACCCCTTCCAGCAAGGGATCATTGATGTGTGGGGGGGTGAAATTGGGCAGCGAAGCGAGGCGGGTGCTAGGCACAGGTGGAAGCGGCAGGAAGCTCAGCACCGAGTGCGCCGACAGCCCGCAGTCGAGCATGATCAGCAGCTCCTTGAACGACAGCACAAAGCACGGCTTGGCCGCATCACTGCTCAGGCAGTACTGAAACAGGATTTATCAACATTATCATAATATAATAAAATTGTAAAAGATTGATGTCTGAATATAAAAGACATTTCGTCGCTGCGCGTGCTAATCCGCGTAAGTGCAACTTGTAAAGACCGCGTATTTGCTTTTTGATGATTTTACAGGAGGAAGATAAAACTCAGCGATTTTAATTCTTATTACCGACTGAACTTAACAGCTAGTTAAAATAAAGAAAGTTGTAAAGAACTAGCTGTTAAGTTCAGTCGGTAATAAGAATTAATATCGCTGAGATATTAAGTTTTATCTTCCTCCTGTAAAATCATCAAAATGCAAATACACGGTCTTTACAAGTTGCTCTTATGCGGATTCACAGGCGCAGCGACGATTTGAGAAAAACTATTAAGGGTTATGTAATTTAGGATGGTAAGAAATCCCGTCTTAATGATTTTTAGAATTTCTGTTCTATATGTGATTGTTCCGGCTAATCTCAGAAACTATCAAACCGATTTAGATGCAGTTTTCCGTGATGTTTGTTATATTTCAATCATTACAAAAATAAAAAGTAATGTCTTTAAGATCTCATCCACATATTTTTGTTATTATTATAAAAATTTAAAATAAATACATATAAACTTGTCTACAAGAATAAACTTACCAGCTTCATATTTTCAAGTTATATTTATTTGGTCACAACGATTCGACAATACGAATACTTATTTGCTTTTAAAATGCATTCGTCATCATTCTCAATCAGTCCTCTTCTTAAATTAAGTAGTATTTATAATATTAATAGGATTTATTTAAATAAGGCCGGGTAAAATACATCACACTGGGCTCTATTATTCATCTGCTTCACCTATTAAAAAGTACACTTTATTCAAGTAGGAAAGTAAAAATCTATTTTATTAAAAATAATAAACTTTGTATTCATTTGTCTTATGCTTAAGTTTTGTACTTCTACTTCTAATGTTTTTCATAAAATAATTACAAAACTAAAACTGAGAGAAGGCATGTAAGTTGACAACTTGTCATTTATCAATTCTATCACTTTTGTTTTGACAGTTTTGACTGACAAAGACTTAATTTACCCAACATAGAGTATGGAATTTATGCGATAGATAAAACTATAGATTTAATAGGGTATACAACTATATTCGAAGAGATGATTCGTTGCTGCGCGTACGAATCCGCGTAAGAGCAACTTTTATACCCCATTTACACGCGCGCGCGAGCCACGAGACAATCTGCGAGACGCGCGCGTGCGCGCGCGTGTGAACAGGGCGCTCGCTAGCGATGGGCAACTCGACGAAATTTACTCGAGTAACTCGAGTAAACTCTTTGGTCGAGTAACTCGAGTAACAATTTTACGTACTCGAGTAAACTCGGCCGATTCAACTCAGCGACGAACGCGAGTCGACGCGGCGACGCGGTTCAACTCAGTCGGTGTTAATCGTCGAGTTCGTTGACTTCGTCGAGTTGCCGCCGACGCGCTTCGCGTTGCGACGATTTTACTCAGTCAACTCATTACTCGCTCGCGTCGGCTACTCGCTGACCTCGCTGTCGCTTCGGTTCGGTTCGGTTCGGTTACTCGAGTTTACTCGAGTTTTTACTCGAGTAAACGGTTAATTTTGCTCGAGTAACTCGAGTTGTAAAAAGTATTACTCGGCCCATCGCTAGCGCTCGTGGACCAGACCGCGGCGCGTCTCGCGCTCGCAGGGCTCGCGTCGGGAGCGGTTTTCTAGGCGCGCGCCAAAGGGGCTCGCGCCAGAGCTCGCGCGGTGTTCACACGCGCGTAGGGGGCGTGGCTTACGGACGCGCCACGAGACGGTCCGCGACACGCGCGTGTAAATGAGCGGGTAAAGACCGCGTATTTGCTTTTTGATGATTTTACAAGAGGAAGATAAAACTTAATATCTCAGCGATATATTCTCATCAGTCGGTAATAAGAATTAAAATCGCTGAGATATTAAGTTTTATCTTCCTCCTGTAAAATCATCAAAAAGCAAATACGCTGTCTTTACAAGATTCTCTTACGCGGATTCGCACGCGCAGCGACGATTTATAATTATTTTTAATAAGAAAAATGCATTAAGATAGAGTTACGAAAAAAAATTATTATGTAACTTTTCACAATATCGATAAGAACAGCAATGCCTATGTCTTGGCAGCATTTGTGTATTTTAACTGGATACCCCATTTACACGCGCGCGCGAGCCACGAGACAATCTGCGAGACACGCGCATAAGCGCGCGTGTGAACAGGGCGCTCGCGGACCAGACCGCGGTGCGTCCCGTGGCTCGCGGGCTCGCGTTGGGAGCGGTTTTGTAGGCGCGCGCCAAAGGGGCTCGCGCGAGCGCTCGCGCGGTGATCACACGCGCGTAGGGGGCGTGGCTTACGGACGCGCCACGAGACGGTCCGCGACACGCGCGTGTAAATGAGCGGTCAAAGTGACGGACCATTTGTAGCGATCATGGATATATATTACTCTATCTGAATCACTGACTTTGTAAAGGTACCTGAAGATTGATGACTTCATATCGGACCATTCAACCAATCACAGGTCAGATTGAGTTTGTCCTTCATAATTGTAGGGTGTACACACTTAGAAAAATTATGTCCTATTTTGATAAAGTTCTTCAAAATGTTTTCTACAGGTAGAACAACAGGACAAGTGGGAATTGTTATAATGAAAGCCAAAACCAATGGAAGTATTGGTTTTATTCAACTTAAAAATCATACATATTTGACAAAGAATAAAATAAGTAACGAATGACATATATGTTTCTTTCTTTTAGCTACTGTAGACATTTAGTAAAATGAGGTATATATACTACAATCACCCATCCTAGAAGCTCCAACATAGTCCCGTAAATATGCTGGAGCCCGTCTGTCACGAGTTGACTTTCGTAATACATTTTCACTTTGTACTGGCAACTCGGGCTCATCTTGTTCTTCAACAGAAGAATGGTAATCTCCATCATCAGCATCATCATTATTGTTTGGCTCAACCTCAGGAAGCGGCGCTAATTGCCGATTTGAAATTGTACATTCTCGTCCATCAGATAGACGAACGTGTGAATACGAAGGATTTGTTTGTAGGACTTGTGCTTCTTCCACAATTGGATCGTATTTGCAAGTTCTGACATTTTTTTTTATTAATACTGGCCCTGAGTTCATAAGCCACGTAGGCAAAGATTTACCATTGGGTGAACGACGAGGATATCGGAATAATCGTTCATGTGGGGTCGTATTTGTACTGGTGCATAGGAGTGAGCGTATCGAATGTAAGGCGATTGGTAATATTTGCTCCCAATTAGATACATCCACATTCTTTGAACGAAGGCCCAGCTGTATTGCTCGCCATAAGGTCCCGTTAAGTCGTTCAACTTGACCATTTCCCTGGGGGTTATAAGGAGTTGTTCTACTTGCGGCGATTCCAAGCGAAGTAAGAAATTGTTTTAATTCTTCCGATAAAAATGAGGATCCTCTATCTGAATGCACATAGAGCGGAAATCCAAATGTATGAAAAAGATCCTTTAGGCATCTTATTACAGTGGCCGCTGACAAATCACTACACGGATACGCAAAAGGAAATCTCGAGTATTCGTCTATGATTGTGAGTATATATCGATTACGAGTATTTGATGATATTGGGCCTTTAAAGTCGATATTTATTCTCTCAAAAGGTGCAATTGCCTTTATGAGCCGACTATGAGACTTTAAAAATCTCGGTTTTAGTTCTGCGCATGTTCTACATGAAGACGTCATTGCTTTTACTTCTTCTATAGAATATGGAAGGTTCTTTGACCGTATCCAGTGAATCATTCTAGTGATACCTGGATGGCATAGTTGATCGTGCAAATCATAAAGTTTATTTGAGCCCATACTGGCACAAACTCTTGACAAGGCATCTGCTACTGTATTTTCTCGACCAGGTCGATAAATGATGTCGAATTTGTAGCAAGATAATTCTAATCGCCATCGTAAAATTTTTTCATTTTTTATCTTGCTTGAATGTTTCTGATTAAACATAAAGGCTACAGATTGTTGATCAGTAATCAAAATAAAATGTCTACCAAGAAGATAATGTCTCCATTTGCGAAGGGCTTCCACAATAGCGCTAGCTTCTTTTTCGATTGAAGAATGACCTCTTTCTGTATTAGATAGAGTTCGTGAGAAAAATGCAACTGGTCGTTCATTTTGAGAAAGAGTTGCAGCTATTGAATGTTCTGATGCATCCGTTTCTACTGTAAACATTTCATTATTGTCAACAGCTGTTAAAGATGCCTTAGCAATTTCGGACTTTAAAGTTTCAAAACTATGTACTGCATCTTGATTGAGAGGAAATTGCGTATCGTTTAAGAATTTTATGTGATAAGAAAAATTATGGATCCATTTTGAATAATGCGCAAACATACCTAATGTGCGTCTAAGTGAAGATACATCTGTTGGTATCGGAAGATCCAATAGGGGTTTTAGGCGATCCTTATCAGGTTTAATAATATTATTTTGAATAGTATAGCCCAAAACATTTATACAGTTGGAACTAAACTTACACTTGTCTTTGTTTAACGTTAGTTTATATTTTTGCACAGCATTCATAAAATTCTTTAAATTAGTATCGTGATCTTCCTTGTTTTTCCCACAGACGGTAATGTCATCGAGATAACTAAAAGTACCTTTCAGATTTTCTGTTTGTATTATAAATTGTAATGTTCTCTGAAAAGCAGCTACTCCATTTGTGACTGAGTAAATTGGTAGAGAGCACCACATGCTTCAAAAGCTGTATATTTTCGATCCGTCTTTAGTATTGGCACCTGATGATATGCGCTTTTTAAATCAATCTGACTAAAATAATTATACTTCGCAATATTATTTACCATAGTTTCAATATTAGGCAACGGGTAGGCATCTAGTTCCGTAAATCTATTAATTGTTTGGGAATAATCAATAACGAGACGTTTTCGGTGTGTTGAGCTCTTAGTAATCAGCACTTGCGCTCGCCATGGTGAATTGCTTGGCTCTATCACACCATCTTTTAGTAAGGAAGATATTTCATCTCTGATAAATAATTCATCTTCATCAGTGTATCGCCTAGATTTTATAGAAATTGGCTTCATATTTGGACTAAGATTTGTGAATAATGATGCTGGAGGGACTGAAGCCTCCATTACACAAATTTTTAAGGTCTCTCTTGAACCGCCAAAGTTGAATTCGAGTGTTTTATGATTTTGTAATAGATCATGTCCAATTATAATATCAGCACACAAATTTTCCACGACTAAAAGTGGCTGGCGATGATAAACATGTTTGTATATATTCATTGTAGCATAACAAATACCATCAACGAAAGAAGTGTGACTGAGAGAAGCTAAAGATATAGTTTGTCTATAAGGTCTTGTTTTAATATTTAGCTCTTGTGCGAGTTTTTTATTAATAAAACTGACAGAACTTCCAGTGTCAATTAATGCATCAGCTTGATATTCATTGATGAGGACAGGAACTGTAGCTTTATTTAATGTAGATGGAAATGCAGCAGATATACAGTTGGATTCAATATCTCTTGTATCAGTTTCAACGGCGTTTGCCGTAACCTTTCCAGATCTACAGACAGTGGCGTAATGACCTTTTTTTGAACATAGCTGACAAGTTGCATGGAATGCAGGACACTTAATGCGTTGGTGTAAAGTTTTACTACCACAGAAATAACATCGTTTATGCTGATTGTTAGAAGTGCTAGCGGCTACGCTTTCAGTTCTATTACTTAATTGAACTTTATCAGTTTCAGTTACTGCATGCGCTTGCATATAATTTCCATTATTGTTATTTATATGTATATATCCTGCAGAATTATTCTCAGCTGTCTCGAGAGTTATGGCCTGATTGCGTGCTTCATCTAACGTTAGAGTAGTATTTTCCAAAAGTCTTTGACGTACCTTTTGATTTAAAATTCCGGATATAAATGCATCACGTATATATTCATTACGATGCTTTTCAGCTGTCACATCTGTAAAATTGCAATCATAAGCTAACTGTTTTAAAGCTAAGAGGTAATCGGCAATTGATTCTCCTGGTTTCTGTTTCCTCGTAGCTAGGACATGTCGTGAATATATTTCATTTTTAGGTTTGATATAAATGCTGTCTAGTAATTTCATGGCATTTTCAAAACTTGGACAATCTCGAATAAAGGTATAAACTTTTGGTGATAAATGGTTAATCAAAATTTTCAGTTTAGTATCATCGGATAGTTTTTCAGATACTTGTTCTGATAAAAAATTTGTAAAAGTATACCGCCAATGACTCCATCTTGTATCCGAAGACGTTACATCGGGTTCGGCATCGAAGCGCTCTGGCTTTAAGCATTGAAATAATTGAGACATTGATATTACGGAATATTCTTTCTTCGACATATTTTGCTGGGATTCATTAATTCATTAAGTTGAATAAATTGTTATAATGAAAGCCAAAACCAATGGAAGTATTGGTTTTATTCAACTTAAAAATCATACATATTTGACAAAGAATAAAATAAGTAACGAATGACATATATGTTTCTTTCTTTTAGCTACTGTAGACATTTAGTAAAATGAGGTATATATACTACAGGAATAAACGAATTTTTCTGGTGGTAAAAATTATAATATGGTGGACATAATACATTTTATTAAAATTTCTTCATTTCATTTGACATGACATACGATACGGTTTACAAAACAATTTTTATTTTTATTTTGATTTATTGTTTTTTTTTTCAAAATTCAGTTATTCCTTCGTCTATGGGTCACAAAAACTGAGTGCGAAAATAATTTGGTCCAGTAGGTGTTTCGGAGTAGCTTGTTTTTAGGATTCCGTATAAAAACAAAAACCGGAACCCTTATAAGATCACTCACGTCGTCACTAAAGGCGGGGAGGGAGGGTCTTTTCATATGTTACGGCTGGTCACCGAGGGGGTCCAGAGTTGTAGCTTGAGTCGAATTTGAGGTAGGGCAGCATTGGTTACAGGTAGGGCAGAAGTAAAAAATCATAATTGATCTGCTCTCTAGGTCACAGAACAAAGAATTATTATTATATATGAAATGAATGTCACAAACTGTGGTATGTTCGGAAAAGTTTAGATACCTATCGCTCCAATTATTTTTATCTCAAACTATGAATATAGAATTTAATTATAATAATTTATCTTAGTTTTTGGTATTTTTAAGGTAGGGCATTGCCTCACAATGCCCCCCCCCCCCTTAGCTACAGCCATGAGGGGGTCACATGGTATGGGTACGTTCTCTACTCAGGTTCCCTAACCTTGATTATGACGGATTTTTTTTATTCTAAGGATTAATTTGTTATAACATTTCGGTAAACAATATTGACAACATATTGTGCTCGGGGGCCACAGTCCACACTGGCGACTGGCGTGTTAGGCTGATCGATTCATAATTATATCATTGTAAATTTATGGTCGCACGTATCAAGATCTCGTGCAAACCAGCAAATCGAGCTGTAGCAAATATGTAAATGTATTCCGCGCTCTGGATTGAAAAACTCGATTAAAGTGGAAATGTCGACTTGTTAACGGGAATTGCGAGTATTTGTGCGCCGACCCTGCCCCCCGCGCCCGCCGCGCCCTTGCGTTCAGATACAGTATCTGGCACTGGGAACAAAGTCCCCATGATACAACATTAATTTCCTATTTGCTCGAACAATCATTTGCAACTAAATAAATAAATGATTTTATATTTATCGTGGAATTAGAAAATAAAAGTGACTTCAAGTTTAATGTGTATGGTGTCATGAGAAACGTTTCAAACATCGTGCACCATGATTCATGTCATGCAGCCATCATGCAGCATGCTCATCGTATTGATTGATTTACCTGATCTCGTACTTATTTGACGTTATTAGCGGCCGATGACTGTAACTCTATGTAATGAC
This sequence comes from Thymelicus acteon, assembly GCA_951805285.1. Lineage (NCBI taxonomy): Eukaryota > Metazoa > Arthropoda > Insecta > Lepidoptera > Hesperiidae > Thymelicus > Thymelicus acteon. The sequence goes on from OX638213.1 coordinate 22,483,636, forward strand.
TCTTTCTGTGAATGATTTTATTTATTTGAAATCTGAAAGATGGTTAACACATAGGTGGGCGGGCTTCTGTTCACACACGTACACGATCCCAAGGCTATCCTATGCTCTGGAGCTAGGGTTGCCAGACGTCCGGATAAAGCCGGACATGGTTAGGCTTTTTGAATGCGTATCCGGCCAAATTTAACGGTGTCCGGCTTGTCCGGCTTTGTTAGGCTTTTTACATTTTACAAACTTATAAGAAACTTATACAAGGACACAAAACAATTAATATTGATGACTGTTAAAAAACGTTCCTCCATGTAATCAAGTTTCCGAAACTATTAGTATCCACGAAGAAAACGTTAAAGTTGACGGTAGCAAAGGTTTTGACTAGTTACAAAACCTTAAATATTTTCTGATCAAAAATGGGGATTTTGATGGTTGATTTCAAGAAGCTGTTAGTACCTATACAAGAAATGAGTAGCCTATTTTAAATCGACGAGAGTAGTCCAGATGGCTTTTAATTTAAAATGTTTGACATTTAAAGATTATTACAACTTTAATTTGAAAAATATTGAGCTTTTAGAGCACGTTTCTGCTAATTATTTAATATTTTTAGTTTGTTTACTTTAAATGTTATTAATTAGTGAAGAAGTTTTAAAAAATTGTCTTAGTAATATTAATACATAAAATTCTTGATAATTTAAGGTGTCCGGCCTTTTTACCCAAATGTCCGGCCAAACTGGCTGGTCTGTCTGGCGTTTTGGTTGGCCGACCTGGCAACTTTATCTGGAGCAACTGACTCCCCTTCATTTGCTGTTACGTACATTAGCACTTACGCTAACTAGTATACGATTACATAATGGTCGTGTCCCTGCAGGATGTTGTATTCAGCTGTGTGCAATTTAACCACGTTATTTTGTTCGTTTCAATGATATCATAATGTAAAAAAGAGGTAGATATGTCACTAGCGCTAGACGATGAAGAGCATAAGAACAGGCAATTGACCGTTTTGCTCGTAGTCGCTCTGACAATACTACTAATACTAGACGTTAAACTATAAACTAAACTAGTCATATATAGTTATACTATAGTCATACTATAGTTAAACTATACTAGTCTTTATTTCCAGGTATACACCCATACACACATAAATTGTGGTTACAGTACAGAATTACATTATTACGAGTAAATTAAACTTAAAATTTAAAAGGCACTTTTAGACAAAAAAAAATAAATTGTAAATTGTAAATTATAAAAATAGCAATAGATAAAATTGTAAAAATAATAATTAATAAAACTTTTGTTGTCGTCAGAAGTGCTTGACATTTCACATACAGCGTTAAAATGCCTTTGACCAATGTGATTAGTGCAGTGAAACAAAAGATAAACGTGTATGTGTTGCAGCTCTTTTCAGAACAGATTTTTTGGTTGATTTGTAAAGGTATAACGTATAACGTAGGTATATCATTTGTTCGTTTACGAAAATACGCTGGCGGATCGTATCGCTATAAGAAATCCAAGGATGTTAGAGAGGACTCACGCAGAGATCATTTACGTTATTGAAGGAAGTTACAATTTTTTGGCATTTAATCTGGTCGAGCGGAGCTCTACTGGCCATGGGCCCGTCGGTCGTCGGGCTCTGAGATAAAGTTTAATAATAATGGCGTGTAAATTTGAGAAGCTCGCCAGATTTCAGATTTCCCCAGACATTAGGTAGGTACCTATGTTGCCGGACTTGCATAGTTTAAAATCATTATGATGTAGCACGGGTTTATGCCGCACGCTATAATGTGAGGCCGCACACGGCACAGTACAATATGGGATTATCTTTAGACGTTGAAGTAGGAGACTAACGCCCTATCTCAGAGTGACTAACGGTTACTTAAATCGCTTCTTAGTACAGAATATGTATGGTGATTCTTTACTAAGGAGCGATTAAAGTAACCGTTAGTGACTCTGAGTTGGGGCGTAAATCATTTTGCACTTGTTTAGGATGTTTGTTTGTGTGTACAAGACAATGATATTATAAGGTAAAAAAGAGGATACAAGTGATAAGTTCAATACTCGAACTCGACCAAGTCATTCATACACTTTTATATCTGTTCTCTGACTCTAGATCTATTTTTGGAACGAAGTTCCTTATCGCGCGTTGCGAAAGGGGGCTAGACGGAAAAAATTAAGAGGAAAAGTTGTAACGACACTTTTTGCCGTCGTTATAACACTTATTAAATACTAGCTGTTGCCCGCAGCTTCGCATACGGAAATTATATTTTACCTTATTTGTACCTCTTGCAGAAGAAAATTAAAAAAACGGTGAATTTATTTTTAAGTACTTATATAGAGTGATTTACATAAATACTGAAACCCACGATAAAATCACAAAGGATTCCTCCAGGAGCGGGTAAAATACGGCTAAAAAAAAATTTGAAAAATAAGCAATATTCACATTAATTTGTATTTTTTTTTCTTTTTTTTTGCATAATTTTGAAAAACTTAAAATACGTATTCCATCAATTTAAGCAAGGAACATTTTGTTGCAAATTTTAAGCAAATCGGTTGATGTTTTAAAAATATTCCATACAAACTTTCATCCCGTTTCCCGAGGAAACCTTTTAATTTTCCGGGATAAAAAGTATACATACTATAGTTGTACAGTATCATTGATGTCGCAACGTCGAAGACTTCTGGTTGCCTAGTACCTACTCGCTTTAATTAATTGCTACTAGGTGAACAAAGCCGATGAGAAATTTAATACCCCAGATTTGTTTTGGCACATTCGCTTGCATGTTTTTGGTATCCTAGTACTGACTGCAAGGAACTTCGTTCCATCCGGGTGTCCCTTGACACCTCTCATTTTTTTATTTTGTTGACGTGTTGGCAGCCAAGAAGGAAGGGGCGCGCAATCCGATTTATTTATATTTATTTAGATTGTATATTTAAAGATAGAGGGTGATAGCTATCCCGGCGCGGCGGCGGGCAATGAGCACTATCACGGATCCCCACCAGGCACCAGGCACCAGGCGCGAGTACCGCCAGGACTCTCCAGGACAGAGCCCAGCGACCTGACAGAACTGACATTGGACTCTACCAACTGGTAAGTTCCAATCCAAAAATTAACCTATTATGTAGGTATGTTCAAAGATAATCGAGGCCGGTTAAAGTACCTTCGAAGTTTGAAGCGTGAAAGTTGTAGCCCTCGTAAACATTCTTGTTTTAAGAGTCACCTTGCAATTAAGATTACGACGCTAGTTTACGGCGGAGCAGGTCCGCGGGGTGTGCGGGGTGAGGGGTGAGGGACGCGGGGCGCGGGGCGTGGGGCGTGTTCGATGACACTATCATTGTCATGTGGACCCCATTTTTAGGGTTCCGAAGTAAAATAGGAATTCTTATAGTTTCGTCATATCCGTCCGTCCGTCTGTCCGAAGCAAAGCGCCGAGACTCTAGTACAAGAAAGCTGTAATTTGGCATGTATACATATATAATTCCAGAATCATACAATAAACATTTTTTTTTCAGGGTTTTACACCTCTACAGATAACGTGAGGATGAATTTTTTATTCGTCGCGTATCCTATAGTGTGAATTATCGTTGAAAAGGTCTTCCAAAAATATAATGGGTTTTCTAAGACAATTTTGGGAATGATGAGTCCGTTTACGAAATATTTGGCTTTAAAGTGTTAATTTTGGTTAGAGTTAAGTGTCCCCTGCTGGCTAAACGGTTGGAGTTGGTCAAGTGAAAAAATTCTCAAAAATAGGTTATATATTATGATGAATTTACAAGGAAAACTATCACAGCTATGTTAGCATTAGTAGTTAATGAGTAATAATCGATAAACTTACTAGTTCGGAACCCTACATTGCGCGTGGCATGACACGCACTTGCCCGGTTTAGCTTGTTATACTCGTATTAGACAGATTGTTAGACGACACAATCAATTTTCCATCCCTTAGTAATCATTGCGTTCCATGAACATGAAAAACATGGCGATGATAAATCTTTCCCACCCTTTAAATTTTGTGCTTATTTCAGCAGGATGCACAACGAGCAGGGGAGGTCGGCTTGGTATCAGAGATGGGTAGAGTCTCTTACAAACGTGTTTGATAGTCTAGTTGTCTAGTACAGTAGTAGTAGTCCGTCGAGATCTTACAAAGGAGAGGCCATGGTCGCGGCAGCTCGCAGCGTTGGCACCGGTGCCGTGTACCTAATTGCAATTAATACAATGTTAACTTGTATGATAATTAAAAAATAAGATCACACAGCGGTTTAATATTCGTATAGTACCTACAGAAATGGAGAAGTTTAATGACGATGAAAAAAATTTCTTTAACGTGACTCATAATCAGATCTCAATAGAGAACAGGGGCGTAGCTACCGCCTTATCTATCAGCCATATCAATTATACGGGGCCCTCAGCTTATAGGGGCCCCCACTAACACTCCTAAAAAAAGCTCGCCAGCAGCCTTAGACCGCTACAGTTGGCACTCCTTTTATATTTGACAGCTAACGTTGAGGGGGCCCCACAACAAATATTGATATGGGGCCTCCTTATTGCTAGCTACGCTACTGATAGAGAACATAACTTTATTTGTGTTTCGTTAATTTTTCCCACGTAGCAGCCTACGTGTCAGGGGCCATCCATTAAGTCACGCAGGGCACGCGGCTCGGAGGCAGCTGGGGCGGTCGCGGCGGGCGTTGGGATTTATTTTTCACCTCCGCCTCCTTATCCCGGCTTTACTGCGGTCGATGAGTAATTAGGATTCGCTAATTTCCACGCAGGATATATAGATAGATATATAATCCGTATTAATAAATATTTGTGCGCACGCTCCCTTCAATTTTTCACCACCCGAACGGATCTTCATTATGACCTGAAAAGTGTTTTTTCGATCTTTTGCCATTTCTTTCCTTAAAATTAGTTAGATACCGATGGATCTATTAATTTCTTATTATTAACATTTGAATGAAATCCAAATCGTTATCGTCTTTCCCGTTTTATCGAGACGTTCACATTGCGATTGCGACTCACACCTTCGTGAGATTTTTTATTTTTTTCATATTTGAGTAACAGCGATATTTTCATTATTTATTTATTTATTTAAGAATGCCAACATAATACACAAAGAATAATAAACAGTTTTATTAATGAATAAGTACTTAATGTCCCTCTTTTACACGCGAAATAATGTGATGAGTAGGAAGAGGGTGCGGGGCGCGGCTAAGCCTCGCTTAAGGCTGTAATCCCGCCGCAGGAGGCTCTTCACCTTCGTTAAAGCGGTTAAACGACTCCTTGTCACAGGAGGCTTAGTGCTGTTACAGTTTTCACCAGCTTCCCTACGCTACACCAGATCGTGGAGATCCGTAGCTTTGTAAACAGCTGCTCACACTTCTCTGCTAAACTAATGTAATAAAATATTATAATTTCACGACTTTCAAAAGATTTGGTACATTGTGTCGAGTAAGTGAAAGTATGTTTAACAGGGTGGCATGTAGCCACGTATAGTGTATCTTTAACACCTTTGGGTTACTGTGGGTAACGGCCGGCGCGGCGAGGCTGGACAGTGGAACAAACGGGCGAGTGCGCCGAAGCCTTTCCATGAATGTATGCGGAGATCCTTTGAGAACGTAGGAACAAAAATATCTGTTATTCTCATAAAGTTTAAAAACTATTTCCTTGCCTAGGTAGTGGCTACTGTGTACCCACGCAGCTACTTGCGACCTCGACTGATGTTATCTACTAATTAACGACGACAGAAGTCTAAAATTATTGATAATTCTTCGACATTATAAAAGTCCTTTAGAAGAACCGTTGTTATCAGTCCGTCGAAAGAAGCGAAACTTAGTGAAAGATAATAAACACTGAACTACGTCTGAAGCGAACAACAGTTGACTACTATTGACTCATCGGGGCTTCGTTCCTTCAACACGAGTTATTCGATTTACCAACTCCTTGGAAGTTCAATAACGTGACGGGCATCCAAGGAAGCACCCGGCACCCCGACGCGCGACGCTGCGGGTCGAGTGTCTTTCCATTTCTGCTGTTATGGCTATATGCTGATGAGAAAGAAATTGTTTAATGCGTCCAATTAGTAACTTATTGCCTAATATATACCTAATCATCGCACAGGAGCAGTAACATGAAAAAACATAGAGAGTCTTGGGTTCAGTACACTTGCGCTGGAAATTTGTGACGTAAAGTTGCCACATTAACAGTGACCGCAGCTTACTCAAAGCCTAAAAGGAACACAGCTCCGTTCAATGTGTAAATTAGGGCCTTTGACGGACTTTTATACGCTGCCTGCCGCTGCCTGCCGCTGCCTTCGTAACAAGGTCAACAGCACTGAGCTCCAAAGTCCTCCTTTTTCCCATGAAAATGACAAGAGTAATGATGTAAGCTTAGAATACGCGATTCTTTTCAATCATTTGCTTTCTATGTTATGAAAGAAAGGTGAGGGAAGACAAGAGCCAGTCACTTTAGATTCAGATCAATCAGTTAGCTGTAATGTTTTAAAAAGCTGGTTAACCAGGAGGGAATAACGCTCCTTATTTTTTTGTTATTATAAGTAGCTGTCAACATCAGATTTTCCGTCATCTTAGGGGTGTAAAAATGAAAAGACGATTTAAGATCACCATCCTTTTGATAGAGTTAAAGATAAAAATATGCAAGCCATTTGCCTTGAACTACAATCACAATCGTGCATACTGTTTGCTGTTCAGTGTTCAGTGTCAGGGCGGCGAGGTGCGGCGGCGCGAAGTTATGCATGCAATTTGTAATGTGTCAAATATGCAGTTGCAATGACACGAACTCGCGAAGCAAAAACAAAGTTGGTAGCACCGAGGGACGGGGGAAGGGGAGAGGGGGGACAGTGGGAGACGGAACACGGAACGACGTGAACTGACTCTATGGTCAGAGGATCGGGCAGTGGCGGCAGAGCTGACATGGTCGTGACACTTACAGTGCCTCCATCTGTGAATTGGAGGAGGGCGCTGTCGGACGCATTAGACCAATCATTGGACTCAATTCGAGACGTAGTAAATGTCAAATGAATGAGCACAAAGAACTTATGAATGGCGCGGTATTAGTTCCAATTTTCGCCATTTCACAGATAACTTGGTAGCACTGTATAGCCCTGCACCATGGGTAATGACTAAATGTAATACAGGTCACACTTGAATAATTATGGTAATAGTACGGTTAATGAATACTTTTGGAGAACATTTTGAAATGAAACGATACGAACGAATGAAAATCTCATTAGAAAGAAGAATGGAGATACGATTGTGCCAGTGTATTCTAAGCGTTCTATTCTAACGGTGTTAAAATAGACCAATATCCCCTCAAGCACCTGGGGCTGGCCGATATGATAATAAAATTGTGATATAGATAGGTGATAGCTCCTCTTACTGGTGCGCTCTCTGCAGCGACTGAAGATAAAGCGCCTGTAGAACCAGCCCACAACTTGTCAATATTTTACTTAACCAGTTTAAATTTATCATCGTCAGTTCGTTTTATTTGTATACGTATTGGATCACAAATCATAAAATGCTTATCTGCATTCGTGGTGGTTGCGGGAAATACTTAAGTATCATTTAATTTGTTTGTTCGTATCCACCATGAATAAGATTTAGTCTAATAATTTAATAAAGCGACTGGGATGGGAGACAATAAAAGATGAGTACATTATTACGGGTCGGACAATAAAATTTTAAGTAGATTAGGGTACATCAATTAATAATAATGTATAACACTTGGACTAAAATATAAATTACAAGTATGTGCGTCGTCTGACGCCACTTTCTATGAACAACTCCTTGGCCATAATAATTATCTCGTTCACAGAACGACCAGCTCTATGAGATTCAATCCACGGTGGCCCGCCGGCGACTGATGTTACGTCATAAACTGTAGGTTAACCAATACCGATTTACGCTGGTAATGAAAATCATCCACATTGTCGTGTTCTAGTGTGTCCAGCAGCACCTAGTGCTCCTAATTGTCCTAGTTTTCCATTCCATGATGTGCCGCTCAAATATAAATCATCACATTATCAGCACAGTGTTATGCTACGAAGGCAGGCTTTCAATTTTATATGACTCTACCATAGGACTCTACAGACGAAAAAATTTAAGTGGCGTTAGTATTGAAACGGAACAGATATAAAAACATATGTGTATGTGTGTAATATGTATAATTATTGGAAATATCTAAATAGGTAGTTGTTTTTATATAGCTTATGTTACCTATTGCGATATAATATTCAAGGCTATAGTTATTCACGTTAATACATTATAAAAACATGTGAACTCACAATTCACAGTATACATAAATGTAAGGCAACTAACACAATTATTATTGCACATTACAGTTCGGGGAAGAACATATCCGCAGCAGTGAACGGCTTTTTGTTGTTTTTAAATTTTGGGGAAATCCATGCTCAGAGAGGTGCGAAGTTATAATTAATGGAGAAATTTATTTTGAGGGTTATTTTACATATCATAATGCCCTCCGACGCAAGCACAAATATTTATAAACAACAACTTGTTTGCATAATTTCATCTGTGGATCGGTGTTGACGCGTCACGCGGCCGAGCGGCAGAGCGCCGCGGCGCGGAGGCGGCGGGCGGCTTCTAGCCGGTCGTGTTGTTGATGCAGTCGCGGCAGATTTCGAATTAAGCCGTTATTTACAGTAGGGTTACATCAGGAAATATATTTGACGGCTTTTATTGCCTCCATTCAACTTTAAAGTTTAGAGCAATCTCCCAATTTCGAGCTACTTGTGCTGCAACTAAGGAATTTCAGAAATTCAAAATAATTTTCATTTGGATATTTTTATGAAGGTATATTTTAAGGTCCCACCATGTCGAAAAGGTGCTTCGTCATGGAGGAGAAGAAATGGTAAACCCTATGACCTATGACCACTCCTCACATGAGTCACATGCATAAAGGCAAGATTGCAACAGCGAAGCGCGAGGAGGATTCCAATTTAGAATAAAAAATGAGAGGTGTCAAGGGACACCCGGATGGAACGAAGTTCCTTTCGATTAATACTAAGCGACTAATACTAAGACACTTGTCAGAGTGGCAGTGATAGATTTGTTCTATCACTGTCGCTCTTCCGCATATTGATTGGCATGACGGGAGAAATGGCAATAATAGCTTAATGTGCATGATCGTGATATGGACGTCCCTATTGTGCCTATGCTAAATACCGAAGAGTGAATAAGACAGCCACATACTATGATTGTACTGTCGCACCCTCGAAAACTTCTGGTCACTTAGTATTAATCGAAAGGAACTTCGTTCCATCCCGGTGTCCCTTGACACTTCTCATTTTTTTTTACAATTACACGATTTTTAATTCAAATTTATTTTCTAATTTTTTAGTTGGATTTTTTATAAAAGCGTGTTTTTTAGTTTTTTTAAAACCATTATTTATTGTAATTCGAATTACTCGAAGTCGAACGAAGTCACGAAACGCGAACGTCATACACGCGTTACGAAATTGAAACTAGGTTGCGTAAACCAGTTCGCTGTGTTGGTGTCGTGTAGTTTACCTGCGAGTACCTATCATGGAAATGAAGCATTGTATAGAATGCGGGTGATAAGGTCAAGGTCAAGGTCGGGTGACGGTGGTAGCGGCAATGGCGGTCCGCGGTGGTCGGCACTCCGCTCTTCCGCAGTGGTCAGTGGTCGAGAGACAGCCGTGCGGTCTGGTCGTGTGGTCGTGCAACATGGCTCAAAGGTTCACGCGGAAGGAGTTGGAAACCCGCAACCGCAAGGACGACGCCGTCATCATCATCGACAACGTGGTGTACGACGTGACGCAGTTCCTGGAGGACCACCCGGGCGGCGAGGAGGTGCTGCTGGACAACGCGGGGCGCGACGCCTCGCGCTGCTTCCACGACGTCGGCCACTCGGAGGACGCCAAGCGCTGGCGCGAGCGGTACCGGCTGGGGGAGGTGGTGGACGAGGACCGCTGGGAGGTCATCCGCCCCAAGAAGACCACCGCCGACTTCGGTGCCGACCACAGCATCGGCGGCCTCATCGCCGTGTGGGCTCCCCCGCTCTTCATGGCCGCCCTGGCCACCGTGGCGTATTTGTACCTATTTTCTTAGCGACGGCAGTCGATCGTCATGGAACGATCGGTGACCCGGTGTCGTTATGAAATTTTGGAACATTAGCATACAGTGAATAGATTTCGTTAAACGGTGTAGTTACGATAAGCGATTGTAGTAATATTCGGCAGTATTTCGGAGTTTCTCAGAGAATGTGATAATGTATGGAGAGTGTTATTAAAGCTGGTATCTCGGCGGAGTAAATCTCAGATCTTTGTTGTGGCATTGTACGCGAACAGGCGACGGCCGACGTTACTATGCAAATTAGGATGTTTATAGCAGAATTATTCAAGTCGGCGGAGAGGCTCGCGGTGGGGGGTGAGGGGTGCGAGATCCGGGGTGCAGGGTGCAGGGAGCGGGGGCAGGGATCTAACGTGTTACATATTAAAATAACTGTAATTTTTTGCCATAATATGTATTATACTCAGTACCAAAAATAAGTGAGTGATGATGCGTAATATATACTTACTAATAAAATAAAATGTTGCAGTGAGCTTGGTTTGTTCTCCTTGGTACATTTCCTTATTTCAGAGCATAAAATTTACCATAAAATTGATACAATCTATTTTGTTTATCAATGCGAATGTGTGGTGGGTCGGCCAGGGAGGTTCTATGGTAAGAAGTTTGAATGCAATAGATGCTACCACAAAATGGAGATACAGTACTACTCAGGGGGTTAAGAAGACTCCGTGTTGCAAATGTAATGAGTTAACTACGAATCGTAATGAAATCGTATGATTTATGCAATACCTTCGTTCATGACGTGTTGTTTGTATTGGTGGGTCGGACGGTGCGCGTGCGGCGGCGCGGCGCAAGGTAAACCGGCTTTACAGTACGGCCGCTGTATCTTGGCGCGTCTGAACATAGGCTTTGCGAACTTTAGCGCATGTAAGACAGAGATGGCAACACGAACATGCTAACGTATGACTGAGACACAATACACCGCGTATCGAGTATTGGCGAATTATGTTACTGCGCAGCCTTCTGCGCGAAGTTCAGACGCGCCAAGATACAGCGGCCGAAGTATACATTACAAACAAACGTCGCCGCGTCGGTGCTGACTGCTGGCCAACACTGTGTACCTGCTAGACTTAATTAAAAACTGCAGGTACTGCACTGACGTAATAATGTATCGTGAATAATTTACACTCTATAACAGTCTTTTAGTTTAAGAGGAGGCCGTGATGGGAATTTATGCTGAAAATGGGCGTGGCCACTATCTTTTGTCCTCGATGTTCTTCTTTCCGTCATGTCACTCACTTCACAAGCACAGCATAGAAAAACTACGGAGTAGTACTTATTCATTAATTTTTATTACATCTAAAAATTATAAAACAATTACATTTTAACAAAAAATTGAACCAACGAAAAAAAATTGAAAATGAAAAATAAAATAAATCATTTAGTATTATAATTTAAGATCCTAAATTATTAACAGTAAATAAATAATTATGAGGCGGTGCCAAACAGATGAAAAAACAAACGATTGCGGATCAAGGATAGTACAGTAATGTAATGACTTCTTGTATATATAACATTTGTCAGACAGCTATACCTACTAAGCCTGCGCTCGGAAGCGAACAACATAAGCGCCAAACTATTTTTTTATTGGTTTTTAAAACTACTTTATGGATTTTCACAAAAATATATGTGAATTTACATTATTTACATCATATTATAATAAATTTTAATTTCAAATGTCAAGGGAAAACAATAGTTATTAATAATTTATGTTTTTCTTTTTCTCCTCTATTTCTTGACCGGCAACGCATCAGTGATGCCTTTGGTGTTGCTGATGTCCATGGGCAACGATAGTTACTTACTATCAGGTGGATTGTCAGCTCGTTTGCAGGTTATTTCCATAAAATAAAAAAAATCGTCGTTAAGTAACTCTATTTTAAATTTAGTGAAAGTTAAGATTTTTATGTTTTCAAGGATTTTATTATATACCGTTTTCGAAGTCTAATTTTTTGAACGTATCCCTGATCGAGAAAAAGGTACCATGGTACACATAGTCGATTAGGGTATCTGGTTGCAAAATAACAATTATTTTTCTTTTCCTGAAAAAGGTGCATAGGTATTTGTTCTAAAAAAAATACAAATCTCATATAATATGTATATACCTACCTGTCAATGATAATAATTTTAGCTTCCTATAGAGAGGCTTGCAGCTAGTGTCTGGGGTAACATTACAAATAGTGCGTTTTTGAGCAATGAAGACTTTATTGCAATCTGTAGAGTTTCCTCATAAAAACTATACCATACCTTAAATTAGAGGCAACATAGCCGTGATAGGCTTTTAAGGTTCTTGACATATTACTTATTTTTCGTAGAACGAAACGATAAATTTTTGTACAAAGTTTGACGATGTTGAAGAGAATAAATAATCTAGACACGCGGTAGCGTGTCAAGCCAATTTTAAACTAACAGAATTGGCGAGTAGCACCGTGTGTAATATTACATGAACCTTTTGGAGCCACTTTTGACCACCTCATAACTCAAAAACTATTCAACATAAACCTGTCAAATTTTATTGAAACTTTACCATTTATTGAGACTTGCGAAATACATATGTGTTCCAAATTTCATATACACATCTCAAACGGTCATTTAGATATTAACGTCCAAAAATCGTCATTTTTATCACTGATTGACCTATAGATCAAGACTAACTCAGTTCCAGATGGTCTAGAAAGTTAAAATTTGGCATCCAGATAGGTAATCGGGTGAATACAAAGGAATAAATCAAAAAATAGTAAATTTTTATAATTTTATTTATTTAAAAAAAAATGATTCTATTAGAAACACTTATAATGCCTGAAATTTAAGAGTAGCAATCAAAATTGATGACATCTGGTCATTAGGTGGATTTCAAGCTGAACATATAATGAAACATATCAGTTTTAGTACTTTGTGAAGCTTTCAGCGGGACCTTTGGGAAAGTGTGTGTGGGACGTTATTTCCAGTGTATTACGTCGTTTCATTTTTAATGTGTGAAAAATTATTTTTCTCTCATCTTGTATGGCGTGTAAACGACTAAATTTTTTATTATTTCCGAAATTATACCAGTTTAAAGTGATTCGAAGTATTGTTTTAAAATATATTGTAGCACGTTATGTCATCGAACATAAACTACTTATAACTATATAACTAGGTTTTGCCCGCAGCTTCGCCCGCGGTAGAGATCGATTCTTTACAAATCCTACTTACTTTTACTTAGTTAGATTTAGTTGCCTATGACTTAAGTAAACATGTATCATTTGATAGCGTGATTCCGAACTTGCAAATGAATTTTACTAACGCCATCTATTAGCAACATCCGGAACTAAATATTTAGCAACTAACAAAATATCGATTTTCCCATGGGGATGTTTTACCGCGGTAAAAAGTAGCCTACGTTACTCTCCACCCTCCTCACTAACTCCATACACAAAAACCATACCATTTATAATCAGCTTCGTTGCGACGTGTTCTCACTTTACATTTATGTTTTTGATGGGATACGTTACTCTTAAATTCCCTAATACATTATTCATTAATAAAACTCGCATAGTGTTAAGTAATGTATCAATTTGTTTTAAAATAGGCAATAGGTAAAACACAATTGAATAGAAAACAGATTATTTTATGTATACAAATTATATAAAGGTTGAATTTTCAGTGTGCGTGGATGGCCAACTCTGAAAGTATGAGGAATAGCGAACAATGCTGAAAGGAGTCTCGGGGCCGATTTTGATGAAAACTAAAACTGCATCATTACATCAAAGAAATATCTGTAATAATTTCAAAATTATCATATTTTTTAATATTCATTACATTATTAATTTAACGGAACGTAGTTAAATTTAAGCGAAACCTATTTAAAAAGGTCAGACCAATACAGTACATGATAAAATAACTTGATTCAAATTCACTCCTTGGACACTGATGATATCCATCATAATTCGATATAAAAAGCGACACGAAGTGAATTCAGTCGAAGAATAAATCTGTACATACGTGAAAATAGTTAGTAGGAACTTGACAGAAAAAAACTCATTTTTTGCTTGGTCTTACTTTATGTAGGATACTATCTCATCAAAAAAATAAATGTGAAGTGAGAGCGAAGTTCAATAAAAAAAAAAGAATTGACATCTAAATGGGTGCCAAGTTCTGTGTAGAAAATCCTAAAATTTTAGTCACAACAACATGTAATTCAAGCTCTACATTTAACTTGGCTAGTTTCTACTAATACTATATATACGTATATTTACATATCTGAGTGTGGGTGTATGTTTTAAATCTTCATAAATAATGTATTGACTTCCCATTAAGTGAGGATTTTCAAAAAAAAAATGGGTCAAAGTTAACTTTTGTTCATAACGATAAACTTACATAAAAAAATTATTTATTACTCTAAAACTGATGGAGTTGATTTGTATGAAAGTGACTTCCAACCCCTATTTTTACCTCTTAGGAGATGAATTTCGAAAAATCCGTTCTTAGCTGACGTCTTCCCGGCAATCTCCTTGAAAAATTTAATTTTATTCATTATGTAAGAAACTACCGAACCGAATAAAAAGCGGCGAGTCTCCTTTTGCTTTTATATATATAGATAATGTATTACGCAACTGAACAGTAATTTAATTATTCATTCTCTTACATATCATCAAACATTTTTATTTAAGTACAAATAATAAAATATAAATAATAAAACAAAACTACTCCATTTCCCTGTGCTGTTTAGTTTTCCCCATTTAACGTTTTGACAATCATAAGCAAAAGTCAAAAACTTTATACGCTACTTCAAATTCTTTAATAAAAAGCGTGTAAAAAATAGCGCAGAGAGACATACGTCCGACGTCGATGAAGACCGCAGTCGACTGAACGTACATCATAAAGACAGTGTGGGAATGAGTTCTTGTATGAAAATTGTGACTATTGTGAGAGAGCTATACTGAGCGTGCGCTCGAAACTGACCGACATAAGCGCCAAACAACGTTTTTATTTGGTTTTTAAAAACTACTTCATGTTTTTTCACAAAAAAACACATGGATTTAGATGTGATAGTGAACTATGTTTTAAAAAGAATTCCATGCACAAATTTCTTTAAATATCGCGGTGGCAAGCTATAATGTAAATAATTAGAGCCAACTTCATGATTTTTTTCTATCGAGAAAATTTCACGTTATCGTGTTTTCATTTTCGAGCAGATTTAAAGTATATAGTCAAAAAACATATACCTAAGTATTACGCCAATAGCGTATACACTTTACGAAATATATCCAAAAGAAAATCAACCAAACGGGCGCGGCAGCGCCTTAACGTTCTCGTGATATTTACATGTGCCGTATACGTTATTCGAAGCGCTCATAGCCTTCATAGCCTGGCGGCTTGTGTCGGTCCTAATGATGGACACAACGGGCGCGGTCGGTAGTTGGATGGGTGACCGCTAGTGGCGAACATTTCTTGAGTGTTTCCGTGTTTCCGTGCCTCGGAGGGCTCGTAAAGCCGTCGGTCCCGGTTGTTATCGTAAGATAACAGTCGTTAAGCGATGTTGGAGGCCCTCGGGTGGCTTGAAAACTGACACTTGGGTGGCCATAATCCCTCCAGCGTGGAGTATGATCTAGGCCTCTTCAGTGATGGGTTCAAGCCACGCGTAATTCCACTTTGTTATTCTTTATTGTAAATTTATGTTAATGTTGTTCTTGTTAATGTATAACATTGCATTAAACGAGCTGTCACGAGCTTACGAGGTACCTATCAATATGTTACACAGTGTATGTTATCGCCGACTCTACTTAATACGCATAATAAATAATTGACAAGAAAATAATAAATAGCATTTATAATACCTAGTTACGTATAACGGATATTTTATATCCATTATTGTTAAAACATATCGACGCTTGAAAGGCAAAATTTACCAAGCGACATTTGGGCGACATTCAAATCAAATCAAATCAAATCAAATCAAATCAAAATCTTTTATTCATATAGGTATCATTGATACACTTATGCACGTCATTTTTTAATCTACCAGTTTTTCGGAAAGGTGCTTTGTCATAGAGGAGAAGAAAAACCGAAAGAAACTCCTCGCACATCTTTTAAAATCATGAAAAGTTACATAATATCTTCTAACCTACGCGGAACTGGATGCGGCACTAACTTCCAGGCGTCTTTGTCATTAATATATTCATTTATGCTATAGTATCCTTTGCCTAGTAGCTGAGATTTCACATATCTCTTAAACATTTGGATAGGTAAATCACGTATTGACTTGGGTAATTTATTGAAAAAACGTACACCGAGCCCCATATAAGAGCGTTGTACCCTACTTAAGCGAAAAGATGACGTCACCAAATTATGTCTGTTTCTAGTTAGATGATTATGCGTATCACTATTCAGCTTGAACATACCTAAGTTGTTTTTTACAAATATAATATTGCTGTAAATAAATTGAGAGGCTACTGTTAATATGCCTATATCTTTAAATTTCTCACGCAGAGAATCACGTGATTTCAATTTATAAATGGCTCTGATTGCCCTTTTCTGCAAAACAAATATAGAACCAATGTTAGCCGCTGAACCCCACATCAATATACCATAGGACATGAGGCTATGAAAGTATGCAAAATAAACAAGTTTCGCAGTTTCTACATCGGTAAACTGTCTTATCTTTCTAATCGCATAAACTGACCTACTTAGCTTACTCGCGAGAGCCGTTATATGGGTGCCCCATTGTAGTTTAGAATCTAAGGTGACACCCAAGAAAACTGTGGATTTTTCCATAGTTAGAATTTCATTATTTAATTTCAGGCTTTTACTAATATTCCGTACATTAGGTAGTGTAAATTCAACACACTTAGTTTTTTTAGCATTAAGTAGCAAATTGTTTGTTGTTACGTCATTGAATTATAAACCTTATAAACATCACTAAATTATCACATATTATACACAATTATACACAAAAAATAACAACATATTATACACATAAAATTGATCGTAATATGATCATATTATGATCAACCGACGCAGAATTTTTTGTTAATTTAGTGATGTTTATAAGGTTTATAATTCAATGTCGGCCAAATGTCGCTTGGTAAATTTTGCCTTTCAAGCGTCGATATGGTAAAGATCTAGAAATACTACTAGATTAGCCCGCAACATAGTTGCAGATTCGAATCGCTTTTACTCATCAGGTGCATAATAAGTTTCACCTTGGACCAAGGAGATTAGATAACATAAGATGCACGTATACTGCAGCATAATATTGGCGTAATGAATAAGTTACTACGTATTGAAAAAGTTAATTTATTTTTCCCCTATCTTTTACAAAATTGCATACAAAGAGTTAGAAATCCAACAGTCGTAAAATATTAAAAAGAGTGTCTATCTTATTCTAAGTATTTCCTCTTCCCTGAAGGTCGTCATACTAGTATAAATAAGGAAGGCTCGTCTCCACACATCATTCGATTCCCTAGTTTTGTACAAGTAACATTTTATACTTTAAATATAATATTTGCCAAGTAAAAGTGATTTAATTTCGTCGCAAAAGTCAAGATTTTCACCGTGAATATACTGGGCAGTCCGTTGTAGTCCTACTGCGACGCACATGAGACTTCAGAGCCGTAGGTGTCGTAGAAGATCGAGAAACTTAATTAGCTACCCTACCTACAGAAGCAATAATAATTTGTAATTTTAAACTGTAGTTGTCCAATATTCGGTGAATGATAAACTTAAAAGAATAATTTTTGGCTTCTCTTCTAACATAGAATCAGCCCTTTCTGTTGGACTCATTCCAGAATTCAGAAATTTCAAAAAACTTTGTAAATCTCCACCAGTGGAGATATCTTGGTGGGTATTTATGGAATAATTATGTACGTACGTCGAGGTACGTTTGTCGAGGTGGAGGGTGGAGTAATACCTTAGTTGGTCAGTCTGTACCGCGGGACGTTACGACACGGGCCACAGACGGGACAAAAGCATCATCCTTTAATAAAATGTAGCTCAAGTGAGTCAAGTGTAACTTTCCCGATACATCTAAATAATGCTTCGCTTTTAATGTCACTCGACCTTCGACAAATAATTATTGGTTCTAGGCGCCATGAGCCTGTGACTATAGATCTAGAGCTCTACTTATTTATTGATATTCAGCTAACAACCAGCTATCAACTCGTCAAGTGCTTACCTAAAATTCTAAATCTCGAAGACACGTCATGACATAGAACACAGCGTCCAAGTAGCGGACAGAATAGATAATAGCTGGGAGCTGCTGAGTCACGATGACAATAAATTGATAATGACAGATAAACAACGTTATCGGCGCGCGCGGCGGGGCAGACGACCGCGGGCGGCGGGCGGGGGCGGGGGCGGGGGCGCGGACCTCGCATTCATAATTTAAGTATCATAAACTCATAAGTCACTCGTTGCTGGCTTCGTAGCATACGTGTAGTGTCCGCGAGTAGCTCGTCGCCCGCTCGCGCCTCGACATGACCGCCGAAAAGAAATACACGCGCAAGGAAATCGCGGAGCGCAACACCAAGGCGGACGCGGTGTTCGTCATCGAGAACCTGGTGTACGACGTCACCAAGTTCCTGGACGACCACCCCGGGGGCCACGAGGTGCTGCTCGACGTGGCGGGGAAGGACGCCACCGAGAACTTCGACGACGTCGCCCACAGCCTCGACGCCAAGGAGCTCATGAAGAAGTACCTGGTGGGCGAGGTGGTGGAGGAGGACCGGGTGGAGCGCCAGAAGCGGTACATGCAGTGGGACGACGCGAGCGCGGAGCGGAGCGGCGCGGGCTTCTTCAGCTCCTGGAAGTTCCCGGTGGCGCTGGGGCTGCTCACCACGCTGCTCTACACCTACCTGTTCGGATAGCGAGCCGAGCTCGTGGACTCGCACCGCACGTTACGCAATACAGTCGTAACGTCGCCGGTCGCGTCCGCCGGCCATGCAGTCGGAGTATTATGAACTCTTTGTAGGTAATTTAAAATGAATCGGTGTGTAGTGACTGAAACTACAAAGGTCTGGTGTCGGCCGCCTTTGTGAATTTCGGCTAAGTTCCATAGTGACGTCGGGCTAGAGGAAATATATGTAAATATTATCGTCTTCCTCATGGGTTACGAGTGATATTATTATCTTTTTGTATCGTTTTTTATTTATAGTTTTGTATCAGATTATAGTTATCGTTGTAATAAATAACGTGCCTTGGAATTCTTTGATTTTCACTTGACATTGGGTGCCGCGGGTGCCGCATTACAAACACGGAACTGTGTAATCAAAGCACACTGCGCACATCGCTAATTATTCTGTTGAGATAACTTCCTTAACCGTATACCTACTATATTTATTTGTTTTTATTACTTGGTCTAAACCTATTTGTTTAAACTCTGCTATGAACAGCCGAAACTGTTGCTTCTACTTTTGTTTGCACAGAAAGGTAACAGCAATAGAGATTTGAATACATGGTAACAGGTAAACAGCAATAGAGATTTGAATACATTTCACGCAGAGTATAAAACTTGTGAGTTGTGACATACTTGTAAGTGGTGCGACATCATCACAGTGGCTGTTGCTTGTGCAATAGCGTGCATCATTATCGTTCGTGTTGTCATGTTGTCGTAACGAGGCGCACTTGACATTGATCCGCGCGCGCTGCGCTTTGATGCAGCTCCATAGAGCAGCGACACTCGCGTCACCCGCGACACTTGCGACACTCGCGACACCAGCGACACTCACTGCCGCCAGTGTGTGGTGAGGCTTACCCACTGCTGCATGAATGAGAATTGTCTACGCGACAAGAGTTACCAACAAAGTTGTCTACTTTTGCACAATAAAGATAAACTAGAAAACTCAGACAAAACAATACAAATTGATGCCTATGAAGATTGTAATCTCGAATAATCGATTTCATACTTTGATTTTTAGGGTTTCAAAGTAAAATCCGAAGTAAAAAGGTCTTCCAAAAATATTATGGGTCTTCTAAGACAATTTTTGAAAATAGGGGTCCGTTTGCGAAATGTTTAGCGTGTCCCCCCTCCGCCGGCTAAACGGTTGGAGTTGGACAAGTGAAAAAATTCTAAAAAATGTGATGAATTTACAAGAAAAACTATCACGTCTATGTTAGCGTAAGTAGTTAATAATGAGTACCTACTATTAACTACTTCAGAACTCTACATTGGCCTGACACGCACTTGTCCGGTTTTAGCAAGCTTTGAGCTACATGTTAGCAGTCGGCTGCTATCATTCAGTAGTAATAAAATGTTTCATTAGTAAAGAGACTTCTCTGATCTTTTCAACTTTTTTTGTGTACTAATTTACCTATCACGGAATTAATTATTAAAACTGAGGCCAATATAAGTATTGAAGTAAGCAGAAGTTCGACCTAGATCGAAGTGTCCAACGAGACCAATCAAATGAAGCGAGTGGAGCGCCGGCCCAGAGTTAGGTCAAGGTCCCTAGTACAAACAATCAAACGACACGAAACTTCACTAGTTTGTTGGATGTGTGTGGCGGCGGATTGGGGATTGGGGCGGACTGGGGCGGACTGGGGCAGACTGGGGACTGGACCACATGGCCGGAGTTTGTTGTTTTCTTAATTTCCTGACTCCAACATCGAGAGGTCACTATTCAAAAGGCTTTGCTATTTAGTAGTAGTAGCTGAAACTACACTGGAAGGAGAATCAAATGGAAACATCGTTTTATCCTTACGTTTATTTGATCCTTACGATTTATAAGAATCCTGGGCCTGTTTAGCTATGAAACAGACTGTCTCAGATACTAAGCCACATTGTGGTAAGGAATGGGTTATTAAGGTAGGTATATTATTGTTATTAGGCAGCATATGTGGGCAGGTTAAGGCAGTATCTTGAAGAACGTAATGCTGCTTCAAACCAATACATAGCATGCCGTTAGTAACATTTTTTACCAGTAAATTATACAGCTTTTTCACCAAATTATTCAGTCAATGGCGTCATCTCCTGTTGCAAAACATTTTTAATATTAAAAAGAGTTTATGATATACTTTGTAAGCCTTGTATATACGCCAGCGGAAGCAGCGTGACGCACGGAAGTTGAATTTAAATATTGAATGGAAATCGATACAGATGTTTGCCGCGTTACTATAATAGGTACTATGTAGGTATTTACTTAGATAATTATATCAAGTTGTTAGTAATCCATATTAGCTTTGGTTGTTACGGCCTAATTCATTGATCAGAAGTCAGTCAGTGTCTCTCAGGAGCTACATATATTATAGTGTTCTGCATAATTATGATTGACGTGCTTAAAACGATTTTAGGAAAAACTTTAATATGACATATATTTAACATTAGAATTACAAAAGTAATCGTTCATCATGAGTGGATTTTTAATACCATTACCCACGCAATACCAAGTGGAGCTTAGCAAATTTTTTACACATCTTCTCAGAAGTGTGATATTTAATATTGTAATCTCTCTCTTTAGCCCTGTTTTTCCTGAATGTTAATAGGAATTCTGAATATTGTTAATGTTATTGGTCAGAAAAGATCTTAGGCGTCATTTTGCTTTCAATACGTACCCGAACATGCTAAGATACTTGATCTACACATCTTTTAGAATTACGACTTCTATCAAAAATTTTTGTTGTATCCAAACTATTTGAAGATTCGGCACAGAAAGCGCCGAATTGTCGTGGGTACATATTTTAATGGAAACATGAAAATGTGATACTCTCTGTAGGAAATAAATGTGATATACAGTGATGATATTCACAATACAATCGCGCCTCACTTGCGAAACGACGGCATGTTTCAAGCGACGACGCGCGACGGCAGCCTTGGGAAATATTCTGTTAATCTATTGATGCGAGTTTTTGTAGTTTCGGTTCCGTCGGTGGTTATATCGCGTGTGTCACAACCATGAAGCTATTATAGAGAGGAGACGGCCTAAGCAACTGTGCACTGTGACTCAACTGGGTCCTGACGTCATCACAGTAGGCGTGGCCTTAAGTCAGTCTACTGTCGGCGCCCGTCCTGTGCACAGCTTCACATTTTCAAAGAAAAGGATGAAGTGCTGTGTTTTATCGTGTAAAAACTACTCGGATAGACGTTCTGATGCTATGGATGGCATATCATTTCATTTTTAAGTAATTTGATTCATAATTTATAAGAATAGGCAGAATAGTTCTAGAAAAATCACTAACGCCGATCTCGCCAAATAAAATTCTACTCGACATTAGATGGCGACACTTTGTGTCAAGAGAACTAAAAATGTATAGGTGCGTAGAGCTAAGTATTAGTATTATATTGATAATCATACGTACTGAAATTTGTCCTACGTTCATTCCTATAGAGTTTTTCACCGCCAAAATATTATTTTTTTAGTTTTTATAATCATTTTGTAAACAGGCCGCCATCTATCGTCAACTATTTACAACAAATAAACATAACAAAAACACAGGGCCGTAATTAGAATCCAATTATTTTACCGAGTGTCCCATTGAATTAAAGTACTGCCTATACTCTGTTCATTATAGCTTGATTCTTTTTGTCTTGTGATGGGAAATGGGCATAGTATCTTTAGAAGGCAAGGTACAAAAGGTTTAATTTTATATAATCTAAATTTTACTAACAAAAAATAACCGACTTCAAAGTCTCAAAAAGTACTTTTCAGATCTCTTTCAAATTTATGTGGGACCACATGACAAACACCTGCTTTCGATTAAAAAAAGAATCATCGAAATAGGTTGGCGTGATATTGAGTTATTCGTCAATTTGTCGCGCACATCTTAACACAAATTTACGACTTATGTGGTTTTCTCATGGATGCCATTGTCAGATCTCAATAAAATATATGTGGGACCACATGACAGCCACCAGCTTTCGATTAAAAAAACAATCATCAAAATCGGTTCGCCCAGTCCAAAGTTCTGAGGTAACAAACAAAAAAAAACAGTCGAATTGAGAACCTCCTCCTTTTTTTGAAGTCGGTTAAAAAAATTATTATAATCACAAAATTGATACATTTGGTTACGATGACGTAAGGGATATCATTATTGATTGCTACAACCAATAAAGTATACTATTGACGTGCGTGCATTTCTATGTAAAAAAAATATGAAACTTTATGCCCGTGATCTCGATGACCGCTGTCAAAAGAATAATGCCATAATGAACAGAGTATAATTTATTTAATTACGTGAACGGGAGTAGGTAAAATCAGTTTTTTTTAAGTTTAACATTGTATACAATCTTTATAAGTCTTACACTTCCCGCCCACGTCCGACTTTTTGTAGGACCGATAATCGGGCCGATTTTTCCTCAGATTCTTATGACCGATTTTGTGGCCGACTCGCTATTCGACCACGACCGATATCGGTGACCGATTTTTTTTGTAGGAGAAATAGAGCGTACTGGTCACTATAAAGTGAGATATTATTATTTACATGATGGTCCTACTACATACCACATTGTTTTAAAAAAAACCTTAAGAAGCTTTTTCAATATTTATTTATACAATATTTTGAATAAAATTAAATGTGATATAAAATTTAATCTAAAGCGATTGATCTTAAGATTGGCTTAATGATCTATCTTTATTTAGAGACCCACTGAATTAAGCTTGTCGATAGTTTATATAACCATATTAAAAATATTTTATTTGATTCTGGATCGATACGAAACATCATATTAAATTATACGGTATATCTACATAAAATTACATCTTTTATTTATTACCATATTAGCTTTTGCCCGCAGCTTCGCCCGCGGTAGAGATCAATTTTTTACAAATCCTAATTACTTTTACTTAGTTTGATTTAGTTGCCTATGACTTAAGTAAACATGTATCATTTAATAGCGTGATTCAGAACTTGCAAATGAATTTCACTAACGCCATCTAGCAACTAACAAAACGTCGATCTTCCCATGGCCTGGGGATTTTTTACCGCGGTAAAAAGTAGCCTACGTTACTCTCCATCCGTATCGATACAAGGCACCTAGATCGAACATCCCTATGTCGGTGAGTCGGTGAGAATCGAACGTTCCATTTTTCACCGATATCGGTCGGAATGCACCGATTTTATTTCTGACCGACTTGTTGAAGGACGTGTGCGTTGCACTATTGCTGTCAGTACGTTCTATTTTTCACCTACAAAAAAGCGGTCACCGATTATCGGACGTGGGCGGGAAGCCTAAAAACAAACTAACGCCCCAACTCAGAGTCAGTAACGGTTACTTAAATCGCTCCTTAGTACATAATTTGTGTGGTGATTCTATACTAAGGAGCGATAAGTAAGTGACTCTGAGTTGGGACGTAAGCCATTTAAAAATAAGAAAACCGGGCAGGTGCGTGTCAGGCCACGCCCAATGTAGGGTTCCAAAGTAGTAAGTTCATCGACTATTGCTCATTAACTACTTATGCTAACATACTCGTAGCCATGATAGTTTTCCTTGTAATTTCATCATATTATAACCTATTTTTGAGAATTTTTTCATTTGTCTAAATTATGTCCAATGAGGTGGTATGAATATTCTGAGTACGTCCCTGTTACATCCTACATTTATTGACATCTAGTGTGAGATAGTTAAACTACGTAATAAAATCGATATAGAACGAAGCGAGTAGTTTTGCTATTGATCGATAGATGGAAAATAAAGAAGTGGGCGGGATTTGGTGGGTTGGAGGGGGTGCCCTCGCCCCGCAAAGTGTCACGCGTTCTTACATAAGAAAATCTACATACAACGTCTCCTCTCTATAATAGCTTCATGGTCACAACTCACAAGACGGTTAAAGTTGCCGGCGCGACGTTGTTCACTACACTACGAAGGGATGGTCAGGGACCCTCGCGGTCGTCGCGGTCGTCGCGGTCAGTCCAGTGTCTGGTGTCGTCATTAGGGGCCATCCATAAATTACGTCACACATTAGGGGGGAGGGGGGGGGTCGATGTAGTGTGACATTATGTGACAAGGGGTGGGAGGGGGTCTTCGTGAAGTCACATTTCAAAATCGAATAATTGATATGTATACATAGGTAAATATTAAAAAAAAACAATGTCTTAATTTTTTTAATTTGTTTTAATTTAATAATTTTTAGGTATAAAATTTCATAATATGTGACGTCACACTAGGGGGAGGTCTCACAAATGTGACCAGCTGTGACAAGGAGGGGGGGGAGGGGTTAAAAAGTCATGAAATTAGTGTGACGTAATTTATGGATGGATCTTAGGTATACTTCGCTAATTTAACACACGTCGTCGGACATACCTACTCATCGGAGCCTGCGACGGACAACATGTCGTCAATCTTTTATCGAAGCGCATTTTTTTGCAAAGCTGGAACCGCTGACATATATTTTCTCGTACAGAAAATTTGAGACTGTCGTTTTTGTCACATTACTTACATTTGTACCGAATATTAGCTTTTCGATTGTACGCTACAGTTTGGCAGGGTATTGGTTGAATATTTTCTGAGAGTAAAAATATTTTTTTACTCGTTGACTTTTCCTTTAGTAAGTAGGTAGGAAATTATTTTCAACACATTGAATAACTTTTCCTATGTCGAATTACATATGTAAATTAACAGGGCTTAATGCTTACATAGCATCTTCTTCCAACCAACCAACGGCGATGAAGAAACATGAAGGGTAGTGCTACGTTTGTTGTTAAATTTTTAAGTAAGGAATCATCAGCTATCATCTCGCTCCAGCCACGGAGACGCCACGTGCCCACGTTGGCCACGTTGTCTCGTGTGCCAGAACATTCTGCACTCTACGTGACATCGATATCTCTAAAGGGCGACACATAATTTATGTACTAAGTATATACTTATCACGATTATTTTCATTAAATAACATGATAAGAGACTTAGACAGATTTATGTAAGACTAGATATTACCCGCGGTTTACACCTGTAGAAGTGTGGTTAAATAAAATTAAATCACAAACATATGTATAAAGGCTCAAAATATAAAACCTTAGAAACGTACAAGTGGAACAAAATTATCCTTTTTTCTAATCCTAGACATGGGCTACTTGTGTGCCAAGGTTAGTCTTATTCGCACAATGGTTAGCAAGTGATGAAAAGACATACATCGAAAAATGTTCACATTTGTGATATTAGGTGGCAGGAGTAGGTATAATACAGACATATCGCATAGTGGACAGCGGTACACATAGGATTGCCAGCTGGCAAGAATGAAATATCTGGACAAAACTTCAAAAAGTTGGGATTTGTTGGGACATTTTGTATTTTGTCGGGCCTTGTCTGGACATCATGTGAAATGTCGGGACAATCCAGACGGATCCCGACCATCTGGCAACCCTAGGTACACATAGATTACGGGTCGGGCCACATTTCAGAGTGATACTTAATCAGTAATAGTTTCTCGAGGAAACAGGACTCGTGATATTTCTGAAAATAATAACTGTCTGACATTATCTTGAGTAGGTATAATTATCTAAATTATTATAATTACTACTTATTATTATTATTATTAGTTGTGCATTTACATTAAATGGTATAACTTGTGTGGAATAAAAAACGTAGATTTATTACGGTTCGCAGCGTTGGGTTGCATCAGATTGACGAGTGACCCTGTAGCCTAGTCGGTAGCGACCCTGCCTGCGAAGCGAGTGGTCCCGGGTTCTATTCTCGGCTGGGGCAGATAATTATGTGACAGATAAATATTTGTACTAGGGTCATGGGTGTTATTGTGATGACGCATGATGATGACGCAAGCACGAACTGGTTTTTACGGGCAGTAATGAGTTGGTCTCGCACTGTCTTGCCGCTTGCGAGGCAACACATCAACAAACCTTACAATTTTGAGTTATTCTTGCAAATGTTACGTAGATACCATTCGATCGCTACTTATTTAGATAAGAGATTTCCGAACTACTTCGAAAGTGGAGTTGCTCCACTTGTATGCTAAATACGAGTAAAGTTGTGAGACTTGTTATTGTAATTACCATTATCGTTGTAGGAAATGCATACGAATAAGTAGATCGACCTCAAGCGGCCACTCGACATTGCAGCAATAGTATGTTCGAGTTCGAGCGTTGACGAGTATCCCCACTGCTGCACTGTTGCCGCCACATGCTCCAGTTACTCGCCAAAGAGTAGGTTAAATAACTGAGTGTGTTAGTGTGGTGTGTGCAGTGCGTGTGTGTCCCACTCCCCCGCCACACAGCTACCCTCCCCAGCACCCGCCGCCCGTCGCCCTACGGGTAAAGTGGTCCATGTACCCAGAGTAGTGTACCCAGGATAGGTTACATTAGATAAGTAGTAGGTACTTGTCCTGTACGATGTAGCGATAAGTATTTGATATTATCTCAACCTATTCGAGGGTCACCGTCACCTGAATCTGGTTGGATTTCATACCATTCAGCTCAACTCTGAGAGGATGATAATGAAGGTTGCTGATATCACCTGATTCACTACCCTTCTTACCGATCTTACACTAATAAATAATTGAATGGGGAAAAATATTGAATTCTAAAATAATATGAAAATGGGCAGGTAAATAATAAATAAAAAGTAATAAATAAAGTTTTTACCTGTGTCGCCGATGGCATGGACGGCACATGTAACACATCACAATAACACCCATGAACCGAGTACAAATATTTATCTGTCACATAATTATCTGCCCAAGCCGAGAATCGAACCCGGGACCACTCGCTTCGCAGGCAGGGTCGCTACCAACTAGAAATGTCGAAATGGCCCTGATCCTATATCGATATTTAGCAGGGTATACCACGGTCCACGACTACCACGAGCAGTGAGCACTGGCGTGGAGGTGACCTCGACTCAACGATAGACGGGCGCCTTGCTCTCCAACATCCATCCAGGTGTTCTTCACGCGCCATGGTTGAGGTTGAGATGTTTTTGAATCATTAAGACTGTGATTCTAACTCCTCTTTGTTACATTTCTACTATCTAATAATCTACAAAATATATATAAAAAAAATACTTATCAGGACATGTCATTATGAATCAAAAGCTGTTTTCTTTTTCTTAGTCAAAACGTTCTTGCCCGAGCGGTCGTGGTCATAATGTGAATGCAAGGCTGTTGTGGCGCGCTCACAGCTGGACTGTTCGTCTCCACTCTTCTGTGACTGCTGCTTTCTTACTGCATCGATGCAGGGGCGTGTTCAGCACGAGCCGAGCTTTAAGCAGAGATAAATTAGAAGTTCCGATAGTTAGTAGTAAATTAAGATAATTTAATTTTAATGTGCAGCAGCCGTGTAATCGTCACGGATATATTATCACATCGTTAATATATATGTCATGTACTCGTATTATCAACACAGATAAACATGTTTGTTTAGTACGCTACGCACGCAGTACGCGGCCGTGTGGCTGTGTGGGTGTGTGGGTGTGTGGCTGTGTGCGGAATTACCTCACACGGTATAAAAATTGATGTATCGAGTCATTCCATTAGTAAAATATTTATGACTGGAGCAGATTCGTGCTTGATTAATACGAGTGATTTAATATGAAGCTGAAAAATCTTTTGTTTCAACATTCGTTAAATAAGTTTTATCAATTTTGATGGATTTTTGTTTGTATTATTAAACAGTAGCTGTACGTTGTTGAGTGATTGCGCTCAACCTTGTTAAAATATGAAGAACGACGAGGGGACTTGAAAAAAGTGTCAACAACGTGGGTAGTACTAGAGGAAACTAAGAACTGGCATAATTATATTGAAATGTGATATTTAAGGGTTAGGTTAGGTAACATAGCAAATTAGCAACGTCAATGGGGGCGTTATATACATGTGGACATATTCACTTAGTTGCAGGGGTTCTCGGCCTCCGATGTTCGCGCTTTTCATTTTTCTGTCGCGGTGTATATTGAAGGGAGGCGGCTGGTGCAGGCGGCAGCGTGGGCCACTGGTTGAGGAAGTATTTCCGAGGCGCCGCCGGCGCCGCGTAATATCCGCCCTCCACCAAACTAACTTTGAGTTACAAAACGCCTTTTATTTTTTGATTCGATACCATCATAAATCACTGATAAAGGTTATATAGGTGATTTTTAAGGAATGGACAGTTTTATAGCATGCGACTTGCAACAAGACTACTTACATTTTTTTTATGGAAATAGCCGGCAAACGAGCTGACGATCCACCTGATGGTAAGTGGCTATCGACGCCCATGGACATCAGCATCCCAAAGGCATCACTGATGCGTTGCCGGCCAAAAACGAGAGAAGAAAAAAAAGAAAGAACTGGCTCTTAAGCTCCCAGCCGGAACACGAGTCGTTTGGCGGCCGACTCATGCTCAAGGGTGGTACCTATCCAGGCGAACCCTATCAAGAAATAATAATAGTAATAATGGTATTAATTAACAATTAAAATCAATATTACCAATATAATCCTCGAGGGGCCCTACCACCAGCGAGCCGGATTTAGTCGCCGCTTACGACACCCATTAGGCGTGGGATTAGGTCTTGACTTAAATACAGAATATACGAGTATGAAATATTCGGTTTTCAAAATATTCGTCTTTAAAGTGGTAATTTTGGTAAGAAAAAAATTCTCTTTTTAAAGTCATTTTTTATTTTGAATGTTGCTTAATTTTTAATTATCTAAATTCATCATGAGTAAATACTTCTGCCGGCCGAAGGTAGTTGGTTGTGGGTGTTGGTCGGGAAAACACTCACGGCAGTAGTATTTACTCATGATGAATTTAGATAATTAAAAATTAAGCAACATTCAAAATAAAAAAATGACTTTAAAAAGAGATTTTTTTTTTAATGAAAAACTGAACTTTCTACTAATTTAATTATTATTATTTGCACAATCTACTATCTATATACTACTATCAATCTACTATCTGAAATGTTTTTCTTTTTCTTCGAAGTATGTTTGTTTGCAGGTCAAAATTAGTAGTGATATGTAATGTCCCGATGGCGTTGTGAAAATTAAGAACTGAAATTGACATTTACTTAAAAGTATTTCCATTTTAAATTTAAGTAAGTAGGAGAATTAATACAGCGAAAGTCCTCGCTAGCCGCGGCGAGCTAACAAGCTGGGGAACTCGGGCAAGCGGGGACAACCGGGGACGACCGGGGACGGCCGGGGACATCCCCCGGACGACGCGCCGTGCCGGGCCGGGGAGGTGGGGCTCGGCCGAGCGCGAGAGGGGCTCGTTAACATAACATTAAACATAGTTTTATTGCAACTGAAGTTAAGCTTAAAGCAGCTTTAAATTCGCTTTCTTATTTTGCACTTCAGCCTGCGACGGGACTTTGAAATTTTACTTTTAGTTACGTTTTTAAATATTATATAAAATAAGTTGCAAATGTAAGCAAATATCTAGTATAATAATAATGGTATTGATGAATTCATATTCACTTCTTGCGACACTCATTCGGCGTGGAATTGGGGTTTGTATTCTAAGCCGCCCCGATACGGCCATAGACGCTTTGTCTGCGACATCTTGTTACCGAGTTTCAAATCACTTACTACTGTGTAATTCGTCAACAAAAAGAGATCCGAATGTTTATAACTAGATGCCGTTGACGGACGGCTAATCTGACTTTAATGCAGTCCTAAAGTAGGTAGAGATAGATGGTAAAAGTTATCCCAGATATTTGAGTTCAGCTTGTCATATTCAATAAGTGAATCTGACAAGTAATTTCTGAACTCATCCTATCCCCTCCTACATCCACCGTCCAATATCCCATACCTGGGGGTAGTAGTAAAAAAGTCTGCTTCAATAATCGCGAGCAGCAAGTCAGATGGAACTACGTGTTCCCTTCGATTTCTCTGCTAAATCACAAAAAATACGCAAAATTTTTCTATATCCAACAGAACCCAAGTGAGTATTCGTGGTGATTTTTGGAGTATGGGCGATTGCCGTTAGTTAGTGCGCTTTACAATCCGACTACATTGCCACTTATTGTCAGGTGGGATTGTAGTTAAGCAAACAGTGATGAAAAGTAAAACCAAAGGAACTGAATCAATATCGATTTATCCGTTCGAGAGCTACGATGCAACGTAGACAGACAAACATCCTCACAGACACACACTTCAAACTTATAACACCCCTCGTTTTTGCGTCGGGGGTTAAAATAAGTAATTATTGGAATTGCGGTAGATGGACGGTGGCGGATTCATGGCAATGGCAACAGCTTGATAACAGTAATTCGATGAGAGTTCTGTTCACTTTGTTTGAGGTTGAAAGCTAGCTACTACGCTTTAGCTGATGATCTGCTCAAAGCTTATGTTCAATGAGTTAAAAGCTTGTCTCCTTTCACGTCGGCGTGTGGGCTGAGAGCCGGGTGCTGTGCACTTTGCACGGGTGGAAATCTTGTTGCCTTACGCATTACCTTAGCGGTTGAAAGCTTTGATAAAACTCCACTGATGAAATGCTGGTGTGGTTTGTCTGTCTAAAACAACCCATGCATTATTTTCTGTCTGTATCCAAAAGTATATTTTTATAGTTTTATTTCATGTTTTGGAAGAGTGTGACAATGCAGCACCTATTTTGTTTTATAGGGTCCTCTGTCTTTGCCAGATCGTTACATGATTTACATTTACATTTTGACTATCATAATTTCATTTATATTGCATCTGCTCTGGTAAATACCGCTAAAAGTAATGTTTTAATATACTAAGTTCGATTACCAAAAGCTAGCACTGTGTTCTGTTACCGTAAATTATCAATTTCTTAATAATTCTCGCTTGCCACAACAGTGACGGGTAACAGTTATTTTTAATCTGGATAGCCGGTACTCTTATCAATCATGGAGCATAAAAAGGTAGAAGGAGGGCCATCTCATATGAGGGGAAAGTTGAAAAAGTATTCAGCTGTTTACTGAAAATAGAGGTTCCAATAATGGCCATGTCAGAATGGCGTTAGTGTGTGAAAAATAGATATATGAACATGCCTGTTGTAGACGAAGTGAAGTTTGCTGAGTTATCCCACCCGTAATGAATGGCGCTAGTGTCTGATAAATAGATATTCGAACATAGCTATTGTAGAACGCACCGCAGCGCCACCCGTAATTGGACGCGTTTTTACGGACACTTTTCATACACAGTGATGGCCCTCCTTCTACTCTATCCTCCATGCTGTCAATCTAGGCCTGTCAAGATGATGGCGCCACTATCGACTATCAATTCAACTCGGTACTACGACGCTGTCAGCGCGCGCGCATCAAAATCAATCTCGCTGTTCAATAATCTAAAATCGTATGTACCCAGTGAACGAATATTACGTACCTAATCGGGCGCGAACATGTTATTTTCATCATTCCATCATCAGCAGTGCAGTGCCAACACTCAAACCTATCACTTCCTTATCACATCTCTGCTCCTCACATAGGGAAGATCGTCGAGGCGTACACGCAGCAGACCAGGTAGGTGCCGTGATTGCCTAACTGTTGTGGCCAAAGTATATCAAAGAACCTTAAAATATTGTTATCGTGGATCCGTCAAGCGGTCTGTCCCAGGGTAGTATTAACGCCATCCTGATTTCGGTGGATGCGTGTGCTACATATTGTATGAAAATATTTTTTTTTATACGTAGCGCCAGTCACGTGATTATTATAACTGTTTAGGCCATTTAATAATAATAAATAATAAACAAAGAAACAGCCTGGTATAATAATTAAATTTACTTAATCTGTGATAATTCTGTGGCGCGGGTTTATTCCTTCCGTTCCTACCCCCGCCCCCTCTCCCCTCACCAAGCGGCGCAGGATTGGTGCTGCGACGGACCTCGGAGACAGTAATTTTCAAACGGCGTAAAGCAAACATCGATAACATCATTTTCTTTGCAATTAACCCGATAGTACGGGGTTAAAGGTTTAGTGCACTAATAACCAAGAAAAGTAACTGATTAGTGTTATTGTGTAGTGAGAGTGGCCACTCAAACCCTAATTGAAACCTAACTTCGAACATATACCTAAGTGCCGGCCGGCACGTGGCTTCAACGAGAGGAATCATCCAACTTCGGTGAGTCTCCATATATTTTACCTTCCAAGCCCTTCCAGGTCTACCGTTTTTTTATTCCTTCGAACCAGCGCAGACATTTTATTTGGTCACTTCGGCCGTGGATAGCTTGAAAACAATTTAAATTGCGACCATTTGCCGGCCGCCATTTTGTAACTGCGTAATACTTGGCTGTTTCAGTGTTTAAGATTTAACTATTAATTTATCATGGCTACTTCTAAATCACTAGACCAATCATTTGAACGCAAAATGCGTAGATTACAGGCTAAAATTAATACCTACTTTGCTAGAATGCAACATACTTTCGATAGTTCATTAAACGTTCATACAACGGAGCAAATAGACACATTTCTGTCTAACGCAAGTACCATTGATATTATACGATCGGACTTTGTGGGTGCATTAGACGAGCGCAATGATTTGTTGTTATCGCAAGTTGACGCAGGTGATCCGGACTATTCATCCATGCTCGCCTTTGAAGATCTTTACGCGCGGGTAAAATTTAAATACTCGCAGCTATCGTCGTCGCGTCTCAATACGCAAAATACGACAACAATTGAGAGCAAAATAGCCTCTCAGAAACAAAGCCCGAAATTACCGCGGCTTGAATTAATGCCTTTTAATGGCGAACTTGAAAATTGGCCGATATTTTATGAAACATTCAAAAGTAGTATACATGAAAATGAAGACTTGACAGATATCGAAAAGATTCAATACCTAATGGGTCGACTTACCGGGAAGGCCCAGACGATCTGTCAAGGTTTCATGCCTACGGCAGAAAATTATTCCGTTCTCTGGCAAACATTAGTCAAAAAATACAATGATAAACGCGTGCTAGCTGCTTCATACTTTGAGAAATTATTAAATTTACCTTCGGTTAATGAAGATATTTCGAATAGCCTAGATTCATTTATTGATAAATACTCATCTTTAGTAAGTTCATTAAAACAATTAAAACTGAACAGCTTAGAAGACTTTATTCTAATTCATATTGGTTCCAAAAAGATAGGTATAAATATGATTAAAGCATTTGAATTGCATCATCAACAGGGTTGTTCCGTAAAGGTTTCAACATTCATTGAATTTGTACAAAATCAGTCATATATTCTACAACGCGCTAATAACGTCGTAGGTATAAAGCAGTCTAGCAGCGGGTCGCGTTCTTCGAAAGGTTATTCATCTGTTCCAGCTTCCCGTCCCGGTTTTAATAGTAATAAAGTAACTAAAACTTTTATTATTCATGATCAAAAGAAATGCGTTTGCTGTGGTAATGCTGACCATTTTCAGTTGCGGTTGTGTAAAAAATTCAATTCTTTATCGCCCACGGAACGTTACGATTTGATTAAATTGAATAATGGCTGTGTCAATTGTCTCAGTAAAGACCACACAGTTCGCCAATGTACTTCTGAATCTAGGTGTACTACATGTTTACGTAGTCATCATTCATTACTTCATTTTCGCACGGATTCGAACTCGAACCCGCGTTCCATACCGCGTTCCAACTCGGTGAACGATAAGCGCACACAGCGAGCTAATTCAGCTATACAAGCCGTGACGTCACAGGCGAATTCACATCCTTCAGCGGCGCAAGAACCCGCTGCCGTGTCCTTGTGTGCTATCAACGCAAACTCGTTACAAACGAGCGCGAGCGCATCACGCGATAATATCTGCGACGGCGTGTCGATTGCGCGCTCGGCTTCGTCCGGTCATACCGTCCTCCTAGGCACCGCGCAATGTAATGTAATCGATAACGCGGGGAACATACATGTCGTTCGTATACTAGTTGACAGCGCGTCACAGCGGGATCTAATAACTATTAAATGTTGTAAGAAATTAAATTTACAATTATTTCATTCTCCGACTAAATACGTATATGGTGTAGGTGATCATACTAATCCCGTCGAGGGTTTTACACGAATAACGTTGCGTTCTCGATTGGATGATACGATATGTTTTACGATTGAACCTTTAGTGACTCGTCGCATTACAAGCGAATTACCTTCCGCTAAAATTAATAGCGAACAGCTGGAATATTTAAATGAAATTCCACTGGCGGATACTTCGTATTCGGAACCTAGCGATATCGACTTATTAGTTGGTTCGGATTTCTTCGCTCGTATTATACGGCCGAATATTATCGCCCGAAAAATTACCGAACCCGTGGCTATAGAAACCTTATTAGGTTTCATAGTCTACGGTCAGGCGCCGGTCGTGTACCCTGATACCGATGTGCATACTTACTGCACACTCGATAGTACAAGCTCAATAGAAACCTCACTCGCTCGGTTTTTCGAATTGGAGGACGTACCATCCGCGAATATTCTTACTCCGAATGAGCAGGAATGCGAGAAGTTTTACTCTGAGACAACTATGCGTGATAATGACGGGCGTTACATCGTTGCACTGCCTTTCAAGGACGACCCTATTCAATTAGGAGACTCCATGCAGGCTGCCACGCGTAGGTATTTATCTCTGGAACGTAAATTATCATTAAATTCAGATACTAATTTGGAATACCATAAAGTTTTTACTGAATATTTAGAAAAGGGCTATTTAGTTCCCGTAAATAATAATAATACGGACTTTAATTGTCAATATGTAATTCCACATCACGTCGTTATGCGGCTTGACAAGAGCACCACCAAATTACGTGTGGTACTCGACGCAAGTATGAAAAGTCAGTCAGGGTTGTCACTCAATGATTTATTACATGTCGGCCCTAACTTACAAAATGATTTATTCAAAATTATACTAAACTTTAGATTATTTTGCGTTGCGATTAGTGCGGACATCCGACAGATGTACTTACAAATATTAGTGAGGAACGAAGATAGGCGTTTTCAAATGGTTTTATACCGAAAAGGAGCTGACCAGCCGCTTCGACTGTATCAGATGACGAGAGTACCATTTGGCTTGAGTAGTAGCCCGTTTCTCGCCATCAGAACGGTCCGTCAGCTGGTCGCAGACGAGGCGGCGCGGTTCCCGGTCGCCGCTCCCGTGGCTGAGCGCGACTTATACATGGACGACCTCGCCACCTCCTGTAGGACTTCTTCTGAAGGGGTTCGACTATCGCGCGAATTAATCGATATGTTTCATGCTGGGGGGTTTGATTTGGTAAAGTTTTCGAGTAATTCTTTGGAGGTCATGAAAAATATTCCGCCTTCTGCTCGTGTATCTAACGACGTGGATTTTAGTCCCGACGATTCATTAAAAATATTGGGCCTTCGTTGGTTACCGGCCGAAGATTCATTTGCCTTTACAGTAAACGTACGCGAATGCGAATGTACTAAGCGTAATATTTTGTCGGCCGTTGCCAGATTGTGGGATTTAATGGGATTCGTGGCCCCAGTCACGTTATTAATAAAAATTATAATACAATCGTTATGGGCGAATCACATTGATTGGAATGATAAACCGCCTCAAGACATAATAACATTGTGGCGTCAGATCGAAACGGAATTACCGCTCTTGGAAAATATTAGAATACCCAGACATGTAGGATTCAATTCTCAATGTATAGTAACAATTTTGGGCTTCGCGGATGCCTCCGAAAAGGCTTACGGTGGCGTCGTTTATTTGCACATTTATTTTCCGAATGAAAATAAATTAATTATTAATTTAATATGCGCTAAATCGCGAGTCGCTCCAATACGTACCGTTTCATTAGCTAGATTAGAACTTTGTGGCAATTTGATTTTGGCAAAATTAATGCGTTTAGTTATTGATACTTATTCTGAACGCGTCAAAATTAATGGTGTTTATGCATTTACCGATAGTACAGTGGCACTGGCATGGATCAATGCGCCTGCGTCCCGGTGGCAAACGTTTGTCGCTAATAGGGTTGCCAAAATTCAGGAACAAATACCTCCTAATAATTTCTATTTTATATCTGGCAAAGAAAATCCTGCCGATTGTTTGTCACGTGGCTTAACACCTGAGCAACTAAGGTCACACCCACTTTGGTTTCACGGACCTCATTTCGCTCGACTGCCAGTGTCCCAGTGGCCCATGCATAAATGCGACCCCACTACCATTAATGAAGCCCCTGAAAAGAAATCACAGGTATTAGTGGCAGTGGAGAAGACTCAACTTCCTTTGCTAGTTTCAGTTGCTTTGAGAATTTCATCTTGGACAAAATTAATTAGAGTTGTAGTTTATATTTTACGATTTTGTAAAAAATTACCTAAAAGGTTCGAATTATCTCATTTAGAATACGCCGAGTTGTTAATAATTAAACAGTTGCAATATTATTACTTTAGTGACGAATTTACAAAAATTAAAGCTAACAAACCTTTGTCTCCCGCTTTTCAAAAATTAAAAGCTTTCGTGCATAACGGTATATTTCGCGTCGGCGGACGTCTAAGTAATGCAGATTTGCCTTATGATAGCCAACATCCGATATTGCTTCCGTCGCGAGATCATATTGTTAATTTAATAATCGATTATTACCATCAAAAATACTTGCATACTGGACCTCAGCTTTTGATGTCATTATTACGTCAAAAATATTGGATTCTCTCAGCGCGTAATATTGTTCGTAAAAGAGTGCAGCTGTGTAATATTTGTTTCAAATATAAACCTAAAAATGAATACCCTTTAATGGCGGATTTACCTGCCGCCCGGGTGCAAGAAGCTAAGGCGTTCTTTCACACTGGAATAGATTACGCGGGTCCTCTGCGCGTTATACCTTTTCGTAAGCGTGGTGTACGTAGCATGAAAGCGTATATTTGTTTCTTTGTGTGTCTTGTCACAAAAGCGGTACATATTGAATTATCTAGCGACTTAAGTACCGAGTCATTTTTAAATTCATTTAAGCGTTTCATTTCTCGGCGTGGTCCTATTAAATACGTTTATACCGATTGTGGTACGAATTTTATTGGCGCGAAATCGTATCTCAACGAAATTTATAAATTAACATCGTCTAAAAATTATCGCGAGGAGTTAGCATCCGAATTATCGACTAATTCGATTGAATGGAAGCTGAACCCCCCCTCTTCCCCTCATTTTGGCGGAATTTGGGAAGGTAACATCCGCATTGTCAAAATGCATTTACAAAAGGTAGTTGGTAATCAACTGCTTACCGTTGAAGAGATGACTACTCTTCTAACTCAGATCGAAGCTGTGTTAAACACGAGACCATTATCCGTGCTGAGTTCAGACCCGTCTGAACCGCTGGCTCTAACACCAGCTCACTTTTTAACTTTGACTCCGCTAAAATCATTTCCCTCTGAAACTGTCTCAGAAGGTGTCAGCATTATCGACAGGAAACAAATGGTTGATAGTCTTATATTATCGTTTTGGCGGCGTTGGAGGCTGGAATATTTGAATACCTTACAGTCTCGTAATAAATGGTTGCAAAATTCCTCCGAAATTAAAGAGGGCACCGTTGTACTGCTTCAGAATGAGAATAGTCCCCCATTGGATTGGCCTCTGGGCATTATCGATAGGGTTATTCCAGGAAAGGATGGAGTAGTGCGTGTCGTCGATGTGCGTACAAAGTCTGGCGTATATCGTAGACCGGTGGTAAAAATATACCCATTACCAACCCAATAAATTTAAAATTTAACATTATACAGTCCACTTAATTTAACTTAACTTACTTAATTAATAATAATAATATGCATATTTTTGTTTATTAATATTTAAAATTATCTTTGATATTTAAAAAAAAAGCGTAATTCTGCTTCAATTTAATTTTATGTTGAAAGAACGGGGTTCTGTCAAGCTGGGGGGCATGTTTAGGCCATTTAATAATAATAAATAATAAACAAAGAAACAGCCTGGTATAATAATTAAATTTACTTAATCTGTGATAATTCTGTGGCGCGGGTTTATTCCTTCCGTTCCTACCCCCGCCCCCTCTCCCCTCACCAAGCGGCGCAGGATTGGTGCTGCGACGGACCTCGGAGACAGTAATTTTCAAACGGCGTAAAGCAAACATCGATAACATCATTTTCTTTGCAATTAACCCGATAGTACGGGGTTAAAGGTTTAGTGCACTAATAACCAAGAAAAGTAACTGATTAGTGTTATTGTGTAGTGAGAGTGGCCACTCAAACCCTAATTGAAACCTAACTTCGAACATATACCTAAGTGCCGGCCGGCACGTGGCTTCAACGAGAGGAATCATCCAACTTCGGTGAGTCTCCATATATTTTACCTTCCAAGCCCTTCCAGGTCTACCGTTTTTTTATTCCTTCGAACCAGCGCAGACAATAACAATATAATTTGACAATCTTCTTTGTCCATTATTTGAATGCAGATCATCTTGTGTATTAGCCACCATTCCAGTAAATTATTTTTGTAATCTAAACTCAGGCGCCTTTTTCACTTCATCTTTTTCGTTGTGGAAATTTAAAGTTGTAATAGTGAAGGTGGCGGAGTGGCTAGTGGCAGTGGTTCTGAGTGAGCTCTCCGCCGCGCGCCGCCCTCCAGCCGAGCAGCCAGTGCGACCTTCCCCCGGAGCCCCAGCCGGAGCGGAGCGCGTCGCCGCATAATCACCGTTTATTTTCATTACTTACCGCGTATAAACACCTCTTTATGGCCAAGCCAAGTTTATACGGCATTCACATTTGCGCGTCGTTTTGCGCGTATTATGCAAATATTTCAGTTTATTTTTCTTACGATATATATAATATATATTATTACTTCATATACTTAGCTGTTAATTTATTGGTTTTAAATCCCTACATGTACACTTTACATTTCATGTAATTCTTTCTCGGAATATTTCCTCTTTACTCAGCAAACGGTGTCATGTGCTACCAAGATCCTGACCTCCATGATCTTTCCTCTATCAGTGAGTAGTCAGCCAGCAACCCGTTAGGCGCCGAGAGCCGCGAAGTGTGAGAGCGGCAGTCACAGCGGTCCGCGGCGGCGCGGCGCGGCGGCTTCGTGCCAATAAGTCGCTGCAGGCGCTCGTCATGCGAATGTTGTTTAATGTTGCAATGGTAGCGCTCTGTACTATGCTAGTATCGGGGTTCAGTAGCGTACGGGCCAACCTCAGATCCCCTGCACGACATACTAAGTAGACATGACACGATGGCATGATTACTTAAGGAAATACCTTCAGTGAGTAGCATAATTGAAGGGGTAAGTGTAA
This sequence comes from Thymelicus acteon, assembly GCA_951805285.1. Taxonomy (NCBI): domain Eukaryota; kingdom Metazoa; phylum Arthropoda; class Insecta; order Lepidoptera; family Hesperiidae; genus Thymelicus; species Thymelicus acteon. The sequence continues at coordinate 22,523,758 of OX638213.1, forward strand.
AAAGGGTTTAAGTAACAATAACAATAATTCGAGATAAATGCGTTTGAAAGTCAAGACTTCATTTTCGTTATATTCTTAGTATCAACTTCAAATTTGTTTTTTTATGATGCCAAATTATATAAGATACTTTAGAATTGTCATAAATAAAGTATTCTTTTAATTATTACTCTGTAATAAGCAAATATTGTGAAATGCGCCACATCCGTGCGTTTTTCACGAAACAAGGATTTAAATAACATTATATTAAATTGAATTTTCCACTATAAAACCTATGCCATAACATTAAGAATCGAAAGACGAATTCAACGATATCAATAACTCTATTTCAGTAATTTCATCAATTGAACCCTTTTTACACTTACTCCTTCAATTATCTTAGTAATACTTAAATGCGTTTGAGTTTTCCTTAAACCTTTTCTTTGGGCGATTCATTAAAAATACACTATGCATGGCCCCGCTTTATTACTGGCTTTTATTATTACATTTATTTATTTTATTTACATTTCCATATCAACATTACAGATAAAATCTAATGCGTTTATACAGAAGCAATGGATTGAATGTATCTACTGGCCGTTCTGCGAGTTAGGAGAGTGTGCGCAGGAATTACACGAATTAATTCCGTCATCGACGTTCTTCCATCGAACCACCAAACACGTCCGGCGAATATCCATCTTTTGTCGAGTATCCCGCAGCCCCCTACCCCACCAGTACGGACGAAGCGTTTTGCCTCGTCATTCGTTACGCGTCGCGAACGAAAGGAATAGCTTGCCCGCTTCGGTGTTTCCGCCTGCATTTTATGTATGAGCCCTTAACCCGTTAGGATCCGCGTGATCGCGGCACCTTTGAGTTACGACGTTCTGGAACGTTCTTGGTAACCGACGGGTTAAGAGGATAATGAATAGGCTTTTACTAAATTAGCGCCTTTACTATGTTTTTCTTCATAGCCACTTAGCCACTTACAAGATGGGATTTATGTCAAGCACATTTGCCTAATGTGATAAAGAAGATATTCTTTAGCAGTTTAATAAACCGTTCTGTTGCATAAGGTTAGTATAAGTTTAGAGGCGAAGACAGATTGTCTGTTTAAATTATAAGGTAAACTTGATCATATTTAACTGTAGTCAGTTTAACGAAGTGAGGATAGGTTAAATATTAAATTAAGATGTCGAGGACTCCTAACAGCCCGAGGGAAACAATCTGCTCATCTGATACGATTAAAGAATAGAATCCTTAAAAATACACCACTCATTATTTTCCCGCCGGAAATTAATAGCAAATTAAAGAATGAGTTCGCAACCCGCTGCCGGCCTCGCGTCCTGCGCGGCGCGGCGTCCGGCTGGCGTCCGGCACGGCGTCCGGCGATCCGGTACCGGCCCGGACCCGGAACGCGGCCGGATGTTTGCTGCCTTTATTACGATAGATCCTTATTACTACCTATCAAAACTACACCTAAGTAACTAGAACACCACAGACCTATATACCTAGAGTAGATGGGGCAAGTTCATACATTTCACGTGGGACAACTAGGATTTGAAATCCTAATTAGGCACCGTGTCATTTAGTCGGCCTTTCATTGCTATTGGCAACAGATGTCAACTGAAATAACGAAAAATGCCTGATTTTAATGTTGTGAACTGTAGAAAATCTACAAATATAGTTAGGAAAGATAAAGAAAACATTTTCTTTCATCGCTAAGTAATTTCGTTATAAAATTGTGTTCCTATCTATTTAAAATAAATTAATTTAATGTTTCTTGTGCTTTTACCATGTTTTACAATGACGAGCAATTACTGAGTATGCACTACATACTACACAATACATTGCTCATTTTGGTCACAAAATTGTAGGGCTTCTTTGTTGGAACACGCAATGAAAGTACAACAATCGTTACTATCAATCGTTGCTAAGCAACGCTTTACTTCGTAGTAGTGTCAATATTGTCGTTTTTCGGACAAATATAGTATATAGTGTTTTTCATTTACCCAGTCTTGTCTCGATTCTAATCGATTTTGAGAACCGACGAATAATTTATATTCTCATAGATATATATTTATAACAAAAATTTTATTCCAAAGGTAAGTGTAATTTTTTTATAGTTTCGTCATGTCTGTTCGCCCGTCCGTCCGTCTATTCATAACATAGTGCTGAAAACCTAAAGTCTGGTTTACACGTATTAAGTAGTTAAGTAGATAAGTAAATTTTAACTAAATTTTAAGTGTATAATTTTTAATGTGCGTCCACACGTAATAATTTAGTAAAGCTCTTTAGTTCATACAATTCTACTTAACTACTTAAGCATTTTACTAAATTTTAACTAAAAAGTGCCTGTCCAAACGTGTTAAGTGATAAGCCCCGCCCACCTACTTAACAGAAAATAGAAAAATTTCTAAATTACTTGTCTACTTGATTACTTAACTACTAAATTACTAAACTACTAAATTGTCCGTTTACACGTATTAATTTACTTAAAATTTAGTTAACTACTTAACTACTTAATACGTGTAAACCGAACATAAGAGCTAGAAAGGTGTAATTTGGCATTTATTAAAACTACAAAGTCGTAGAATAAAAATTGATCTGTTTGTTTATATGTGTATAATTTTAATATTAATAATAATTTAATATTTAAATTCTAAATCATTTATTCATATAGGTATCATTGATACACTTATGCACGTCATTTTTTTAATCAACCAGCTTTTCGCAAAGGTGCTTTGTCATGGAGGAGAAGAAAAGCCGTAAAGAAACTCCTCAGCACATCTTTTAAAAATAAAAATACATTGGTATATTTATTACAAAAAATATCACTAGCTTGTACGGAACTGGTTGCAGAGCTGGTCATTTCCATGCGTCTTTGTCATTTAAGTACTCATCTACAGTATAGTAATCTTTGCCTAAAAGTGGAGATTCTACATGTTTCTTAAACAATTCCACTGGCAAATCACGTATTAACTTCGGAATTTTATTATAGAACTATACACCAAGCCCCATAAAAGATCGCTGCACTTTAGAAAGACAGTAAAATGGCGTAACTAATTGGTGCATTACCCCAATGATATATGAAAACATTAACAAAATAAAATTATTTATTTGGTTTTATTCAGCACTGTCCTATACAATAACAACCAACCAGACTGATTATAATCCGTTATCGATATCGAGAATCGGTAAGAAATCGGTTTCGTATCGATATTGCTAGGATGAGGTATATCAATCACTAAAATATTCTTGTGACAAAACATTGTATCAAAAAAAGAGACACGCTTGGTTTTCATACAATTCGAGCTACATGAGCAGTCTACTCTAGTATATATGTCTGTGTAGAACACAAATTTTCTCTTTCTGCCAATCAGTAAAAGCCCCTGTGAATCTAATTTCTTTAAAAGATTCCGTGTTTTTATTAGTATAATATCTTAAATAAATGCAAAATGGAAGCGCTGATAGCCCGGTGGCTTGTATCAATCCTAGGTGATCGACAAAGTTAAGCAACAGCGGACGGTAGTTGGATGGTTGACCGCTAATGGTAAATACACCTTGTGCGCTTATGTGCTTCGGAGGGCACGTAAAGCCATCGGTCCCTGTAACATGTAATGGTCGTTAAGCCATGTAGGCTCTCGGGCGGCATGAAAACTTCCAACAATTGGGTTGGCCACTATCTCCTCCACTAATCCGCACTGGAGCAGCGTGGTGGAGTATGCTCTAGGCCTCCTCAAGGGCACAGACTCGTGCCCAGTAGTGGACCATTAACGCAAGTAAATGCAAGTGGCATGGATGGAGCAGCGCGCGAATGGTTCCGAGTTTTATTGAATTTACGAAACAAAATCTATTCGTACACCGAAAGTTGAATCTTTTAGGCTTTTATACATATAACGATACTGGCGTCATCGGCCAAGTTCATGCGATACAGTATCAATGTGGTTGTACTATAATATCGATACAACAACACAGTGTCAAAATCACCTTATAAATTAATATACACATTTCGTTCGATTCGTTTCGTTTGTGCTGCAGTTGCTGTTGGACATATTTCAAGCGCGGGCTGTATCGCGTTAATAATCTTTCGTGTGTAATTGCTCTTACGCATGGTTGTTTAACTATACATCGGCGTTCCTTTGTGTTCGGCGATCGGGCAGCGTTCTCTGACTGAAAACTGGGTGCTGTTGGCGATGTAATTGAATTTTAAATCAAATGTTTCCCCGTTACTTTGAAAGGTAATTAAACGAGTGTGAAATAATGCAAGGATAGCGACAGCGGACGGGCGTCCCGCTGCACTCGCTCCGACCCTTTGTTAGGTATTACACTCTACAAAATAAGTTCCAAAATCCACTGTTTGTTTTAAAAACTCACCGCCGAACGCGGGCATGTTGACATAAATGTTCTTAACGAACTCCTGAAGCACAAAATGGCTTCCGAGTCAAAGTACACTCATTGTAATGTTTCTAATTTTTGTGAAAGTATTTCGTCAGAGTTTAAAACTCTTCCTTTGTGGACGCCCGCGGCGCGGCGTTGTTAAACTTTCCGTCGGCGACCGCTTGCCGCTTGCCGCCTGCCTCGTTCTTACTTGTAAATTGAATAAAAACAAGAAGATTGAGACAATGTTTTACTTATTTTCCAAACAGTAATATTTTCATTTCATTTCAAACAGTGGAATGTGTGAGGCCCGGTAAGGGCAGGTGAGCCCGGGTCGGTCGGCGGAAGGCAGGGTGTTGGGTGCCGCCGCGCCGCGCGTAGGGTGTTGGCGATTGTTTTTATCATGAAGCTATTAAAGAGAGGAGACGGCCTAAGCAACTGTGCACTGTGACTCAACTGGGTCCTGACGTCATCACAGTAGGCGTGGCCTTAAGTCAGTCTACTGTCGGCGCCCGTCCTGTGCACAGCTTCACATTTTCAAAGAAAAGGATGAAGTGCTGTGTTTTATCGTGTAAAAACTACTCGGATAGACGTTCTGATGCTATCTATGGATGGCATTTCATTTCATTTTTAAGTAATTTGATTCATAATTTATAAGAATAGGCAGAATAGTTCTAGAAAAATCACTAACGCCGATCTCGCCAAATAAAATTCTACTCGACATTAGATGGCGACACTTTGTGTCAAGAGAACTAAAAATGTGTAGGTGCGTAGAGCTAAGTATTAGTATTATATTGATAATCATACGTACTGAAATTTGTCCTACATTCATTCCTATAGAGTTTTTCACCGCCAAAATATTATTTTTCTAGTTTTTATAATCATTTTGTAAACAGGCCGCCATCTATCGTCAACTATTTACAACAAATAAACATAACAAAAAGACAGGGCCGTAATTAGAATCCAATTATTTTACCGAGTGTCCCATTGAATTAAAGTACTGCCTATACTCTGTTCATTATAGCTTGATTCTTTTTGTCTTGTGATGGGAAATGGGCATAGTATCTATATAAGGCAAGGTACAAAAGGTTTAATTTTATAAAAAAATATTATAATCACAAAATTGATACATTTGGTTACGATGACGTTAGGGATATCATTATTGATGGCTACAACCAATAAAGTATACTATTGACGTGCGTGCATTTCTATGTAAAAAAATATGAAACTTTATGCCCGTGATCTCGATGACCGCTGTCAAAAGAATAATGCCATAATGAACAGAGTAATTACGTGAACGGGAGTAGGTAAAATCAGTTTTTTTTTTAAGTTTAACATTGTATACAATCTTTATAAGTCTTAAACAAACTAACGCCCCAACTCAGAGTCACTAACGGTTACTTAAATCGCTCCTTAGTACATAATTTGTGTGGTGATTCTATACTAAGGAGTGATATAAGGTGATTCTATACTAATTCACCTTTCAAATTTAAAGTCGTTACGGAGAAAGAAGTAGAGAAGACCATTACTTCTATTTCCAGTAAGGCTACTGGGAGTGACAGCTTAGCTGTGATATGCTTCTTCCTATTTTGAGTAATATAATCTCAATTATAACCCACATTTTCAACTTCTCTCTTACAAATAATGTATTTCCTGAGGCTTGGAAACTCGCCTATGTTATCCCTCTTCCAAAAGTACCTAATCCTACACTCTGCAAAGATTTTCGTCCAATCTCTATACTTCCCACCTTATCTAAGGCTGTTGAAAAACTAGTTTACACACAACTTACTCATTACCTTGTCTCTCATGATCTCATCTGCCCGTATCAATCAGGCTTCCGTAAATCTCACAGCACAGTTAGTGCATTGCTAAACGTCACTGAAGATATACGCCTAGCTATGGACAATAAGCAATTCACAATCTTCACCCTTCTTGACTTTAGCAATGCCTTCAACTGTATTGATTTCGATATACTTTTAGGAATATTGCATGCTTCTAACTTTTCGCTTTCAGCCGTAACCTGGTTCGATTCATACTTACGTGGTCGTAAGCAGTGTGTTAAGACAGATTCCTCTTGTTCTTCTTGGTCACCTCTTTCCGCCGGTGTACCACAAGGTGGTGTTCTATCTCCTCTGCTATTCTCTCTATTCATTAACGAGTTATAGAAAGTGATCTCATGCTCATTTCACCTCTATGCCGATGACCTACAAATTTACCGTCATTTTTCGCCATCTGAGGCCCATCTTGCCGTTCAGTGCATTAATTCTGATCTCAAAATTATTAGTGAATGGGCTAAATCTTTTGGGCTACTTGTTAATCCCACTAAGTCACAAGTCATCGTTATCGGCAGTCAACGGCTTCGGAGAAACCTTCCCTCTCTTCCACTTGTTTTCTATGATGGCACTTGCATTTCTTATAGTGATAAAGTAAAAAACCTTGGACTAATCCTGGATTCTAACCTCAGTTGGTCCCCTCACATTAATTCTGTCAGTAAACGAATGCATCATTTGTTCCATTCTCTCAAGCGACTCCAATCGGTTCTTCCGTTTGACACTAAAGTCTTGCTTTCGCAAACGCTTTTACTTCCTATATTGGACTATGCTGACGTCTGTTACCTCGATGCCACTGAGGAGCTGCTTTCGAAATTGGAGCGCCTGCAAAACTTGGCAATCAGAATTTCGCTCTAATTTAAAATGGCTTCCAATTCGACTTAGAAGAAATATTCACATTCTATCTTTTCTGCACAAAATTCTCCACGATCCTTCCTCTCTGATCTACCTTCGCTCTCGTTTTCGTCCACTTCCTTCTGTTCCTAATAAACGTTCCTGTCACATCAAGTCTTTAGTTTTACCTCACTCCAATTCCAATTTCTTTTTCAAGTCGTTTACGATTAAAGCCACCCGTTTATGGAATAAATTACCTACTTCTATCCGAGACAGCCCTTCTGCTTTTGTCTTCAAGAAAAGGCTCACGGAATACTACTTATCTATTGCACACTGAGTATGTACTTTATTTTATTCATGTATAATATAATATACATATATGTATGTATGTATTTATTTATGTATGTTTATTTGTATGTATGTATGTATGTTGTATTAATATATATTTATTATTATAATCCACTATAGGTACGCATTCCATATCCCTCCCACATTTTATTTTTCTCACAACAAATGGGTTGGCTGGAAGAGATCTCTTTTAGAGATAAGCTCGCCTTTGTACTAACTTTCTTAGTGTCATCTTTAATACCTGTGTACAATAAAGCATTAAATAAAATAAAATAAATAAAATAAGGAGCGATAAGTAAGTGACTCTGAGTTGGGACGTAAGCCATTTAAAAATAAGAAAACCGGGCAGGTGCGTGTCAGGCCCCGCCCAATGTAGGGTTCCAAAGTAGTAAGTTTATCGACTATTGCTCATTAACCACTTATGCTAACATACTTGTAGCCATGATAGTTTTCCTTGTAATTTCATCATATTATAACCTATTTTTGAGAATTTTTTCACTTGTCTAAATTATGTCCAATGAGGTGGTATGAATATTCTGAGTACGTCCCTGTTACATCCTACATTTATTGACATCTAGTGTGAGATAGTTAAACTACGTAATAAAATCGATATAGAACGAAGCGAGTAGTTTTGCTATTGATCGATAGATGGAAAATAAAGAAGTGGGCGGGATTTGGTGAGTTGGAGGGGGTGCCCTCGCCCCGCAAAGTGTCACGCGTTCTTGCATATGAAAATCTACATACAACGTCTCCTCTCTATAATAGCTTCATGGTTTTTATATATTTAACACGTATTTACGTAATCTATTTTTAATGTTTATGCATCATACTGATCTCACTGTTCACCCAATAATGTAACGGTATTCAAAGTAAATTAGAGTAGAGATGGATGCAAAAGTTATAAAGAAATAACGGTTCTTGTTTCCTTTATGGAGTATATTGGATGAAGGATGGAGTGTATTCCAATCTACTCCTTTCCACAGAAAAACATGATTTTAAATTTGCCAATACTTGTTTTTCCTTACACCGCGTCTGTTTAAACTAGCCGTATCACCTAAAACAATTACAAATGGGATGGTCTCTACCAGTTTATATTTACGTGTGATAAAATATATAAATCTGGGCGGGTGTTTCAACATCTTTAATAATGTGTCATCGAGTTCCTAAACTTATAATTGCCGCGCTCGTCACGCCTGATCCGCGGCTGCTCGGAGCGGGTTCCGTACATAATGCAGGCTCAATCACGCGCCGTGAATACGGGAGTGCTGCCCCCTGCCCGTCACCGACCTTAACTTGCTGTGTAATTAATTCATTACGTCAGTGGGTTATTTGTAACAAGCTATTAGGATGTCAGATCATGATGTAAATCTCATTTATCTCTAAACGCAGGTGACATTTCAATTTCTTTCGATGCCTTCTTTACCCGACTGCGCGACGCAAAGGAGGGTAATTTGTTTATCAGTCTTAGGGTTGCCAACCTCAAATTTAAAAAACCAGGAGTTGAAGTTGGAGAAACCAGGACAACTTAGTTTGAAAACAGGACGCAGTAATAGAGTTGCAATAGTTGCAAACCGTGAGGCCACCCGTAACGTAAAAATTTTTACCAGAGGCGCGCGAATTTTAAAATTTAAAAACCCAGGACGCTCCTTAAAAACTATCCAGGACGTCCCAGGACACTACAAAAACCAGGACGTGTCCTGGGAAAACAGGACGGATGGCAACCCTAGTCTATGTGTGTATGTGTGTTCTTATGTGGGGTTGTAGAGACCAAACTGGTTGACCGATTTTCATGATTCTTACGTCAATCGATTCGTCTTAACTTAACCTTGCGAATGTCACTAAAGATATGACAATAATTTAATTTCACCATACGGACAGCCAGACGCCGTATTATTGTCTGAATGAAAAAAAAAAAAATTCGACGAATTACGCCAAGTGGGATATCGTTGAATAGGTAAATTCAGTTACGGTAAGTTGTTCAGTATTACTTTTAACAACATTCTGAACTACTGGGCTTAATTTTTTCTTTTTAGTTTTTTTACGCAGTCGGGTTTATTGTTTTTTTTTTTTAATTAATATTATTTTTAATTGTTTTGAGAATTAGTTTTTCATAATTTAGTTGGTACGATCATTCATAGTTAACCTAGGCTGCGATCACGTTACGTACAGCGAGGCGAAACCATGTCAGTTGTTATTTATAGAACCAGAGAATATCAAACAGTTATCCTATACAATCTGTCTAAACGCGACAAAATGTGAGTCACCTCAATGATAAAACGAAATGTATTGAGAAAGCTAACATCATTGACTGAAACCGTCATGGGCGTGATGGCAGGCGGTGGCCACCTACAATAATTTGTAGCCGTCTGCTCATTTGTTACCTATTCATAATAAAAGAAAAATATAATTTCACTATTCACTGGTACAACAGGCTCAGGATAAAACATCGCGGGGTGCCGCAAAAAATAACCGACTTCGATAAGGGACCACTAAAATTATCGGTGAACATGTTATTATATCCAAATTGCCATATACAATATTTGAGAAGGTCCCTTGATTCCTCATAGATTCTATCGTCAGACCTGAGTTTTGATAAACATGGGAGATGAAGATAAGAGTGTACTTACTGTACTTCCCTGGTGTTATTGTGAAGGAATTCGTTGCCGTAGACCATAAGGTGTCGCAAATTTTCATGGATATCCTGCATTAAGTTGTTCACTTAATCCGGAAGATACAGTAAATATACAGAGATAAAGTATCTTCCGAAGCACAGCAGCCTGTATAAAACTGTAAGCAACCAAAGAGAAGGAAATGTTTAACTGATAATAATTTTGTAAACTGATACATTGAAGTATAATGTCATAAAACAAGCATCTGGAACAAAATGTGTGTCCCGCCGGGAGGTTCTATTTTGAAAATTGAGCCCCCGTTCTCCTTTCAAAATCGAAAGAATCCATTGAAAATTTAAGTTGATCGGCGCCAATTTATTGGGACATACATTGTGTTCGCGGTGTCTGTTTTATATACTAGTGTAGAAGATAAGCAAATTATGAAGAACCGGGGGTATATAAGGCGGAGCAGATCGCCTCCGAGTTCAGTTCATATTCAGCCGTTGTCTAGGACGTTACTCTGCCATTTTTGTTGTCGAATCGCTAGTTTTTTTGTTAATTCGTTTTCATTGTGATTTATTAAAGTCTTATTGTGTAAAATTGTTTCTCTTTTGTTAAAAATCAATAAAAGTCAATTTTAGGTTATAAAAATTTCTTTTTAAAAAAATAATTCCCTGACAAATATCTAAGATCAGAAGTGGGATAGGATCTACGTGGATTACGTGATTCTATCTTACAGAGCCTTGGTTTTGTTTATTTGTTTAAATTAGTGAACAAAATGGCAGATCGCGAGTGTCGGCGAAGTCGCCATAGTGATCGTGAACAACGTAGAAGTCGCTATCGTGGTCGTACGCCCGAGGACGCGATGGGCCGCGCAATGGAGACGATATTGGCGAGGATTTCGGCACTGGAAGAGCGGTCTGCGCGACCACATCGATCGCGTGAGCGACATGCAACAACATCGCGCTCGCGACGCAGTTCTCGTCGAAGGTCACCAAGATTTGCGCGCCAGACCGATTCCCCGTCCCGGAGCCGGGCAGACCCGATGCCTGTACCGACGCGAGCAACGTCACCGTCAGCTCTGCGTGGTGCGCAGTCACCGGCACCGGCCGCAGCGGCGCGCTGTGAGCTGCCCGCCGCTGTCACGTCGCCTCGGTCGCCGCGAAGCGAGTCGACCAAGCATGCGGGAGAGGCTGATTTAGAGGTTATGACCTCTGAAGGTGATGCGCCATCGACCGGCGTATCATCCACGGTAACCGACCGCATAGTGGATGCTATCCGCTCAATTAGTAATCCGGTGAGATCTAATCAATTTTATATTTCTAATTTCGACCCTAATTTGCATAACATTGATGATTGGTGCTTGGAAGTAGATCGCGCAAAGGTATTAAATAATTGGAGTGATCATGAATGCCTTTCGCGTATTGGTAACTGCTTGAAGGGAGACGCTCGCTCTTGGTTAAATGAGTGGGTGACCAGTGATCGTACGTGGAGCAATTTTAAAAATGAATTTAAACCTTTGTGTCCGAAAAGTATCTAATAGATGTAGCGAATATTTTATTCGATGTTATGAATTCGAACTCCGATAACTATTCCACGTACGCGGATTATGCCCGCCGTTCTTTGCTTCGTTTACGTATTGTGCGTGGACTAAGCGATGAATTAATTTCAGCGATTGTGATACGAGGCATCACTGACCCACAAATAAGAGCGTCCGCCACCAATGCCAAGCTTATGCCTAATGATCTGGTTGAATTTTTATCAATTTATATCAAGTCAAATAATCTTAAAACTAATCAATCAAATATTTTACCAAAAGTTTCCTTAAAAAATAAATCTGATTCCAGTACATCCATTGTCAGAAAGCGTAGATTTCAAGATGGTAAGTGTTTTTCATGTGGTCTCCCGGGTCACGTGCAGGCTTTTTGTAAAAAGTCTAAAATAGAAACGGGAGATGGTTCTTCGGTAAGCACTAATGTTAACACAAAGCCTGTATTTACACCATCAAAAACTGAACCTTGTTCATTTTGTAAGAAGCTCGGACACAAAGTTGAATCATGCTTTGCAAAACAAAAATCCGAGTCGCGTAACAAAAACAACGTCAACTTTTGTCGCGAAAACAAAACTACCCGCAGTGATGTTGTTGTGGCTGTTATTCAGGGAGTGCCGGTAGACGTACTAATAGACAGTGGGTCGACGATTTCGCTCATTTCATCATCATTATTAAAGCACTTTCATTGTTCACATAAACCATCGTTCCGTATTTTAAAAGGTTTGGGAAACCAAGAGTTTGAAAGTACTTCATTTATAACATTGCCAATTGAATTTGAAAGTATAACATTAGAGGTCGATTTACATGTTGTGGGGTCCGAATACATGAATACACCTGTAATTTTAGGCACAGACGTCCTTAATAGGGAGGGTGTCCGATATATTCGTACTCGCGATTTTCAATTAATAACAAGGGAGACGGCCGATCCTAATATCGTAATGGTCGTTCGTTCTGATGCGTCAATCCCAATTAACACGATCCTTGTGGACGATCAGTTACAAAAACTTTTAGAAATTATCCATGAGTTTTCTGATTACTTGATAACCGGTACTGCCACATCAACCGTCAATACCGGCAGCATGGTTATCAAACTTAATAGCAATACTCCTGTGAACTACCGACCATATCGACTTTCCTATGCCGAAACACTTCGGGTTCGCGAGATTATTAAGGATCTGTTGGACAAGGGGATAATACAGGAATCCGAATCGGATTACGCAAGCCCCATTCTTCTCGTTAAGAAGAAGGATGGATCGGACCGGATGTGTGTCGATTATCGGAAGCTGAACGAAATTACCGTGAAGGATCGATTCCCGCTTCCGAGGATCGACGACCACATAGACCGCTTGGGGCGAAATAAATATTTCACCAGCTTGGACATGGCAACAGGGTTTCACCAGATCCCGGTTGAGGCGGAATCGGTTCATCTTACAGCATTCGTAACTCCTGAAGGGCAATACGAGTATTTAAAGATGCCCTACGGACTAGCCAACGCCCCCGTAGTATACCAACGAATTATTTCTAAAACCCTACGTAAGTTCATTGAATCTGGTGAAATCCTGGTGTACATCGACGATGTCTTGATACTAAGCAAAACAATTGATCGCGGGTTTGAATTATTACGCGAGGTTCTCACGGTTTTGACTACGGCTGGATTTTCTATAAATTTGCGAAAATGCTCATTTTTGTGTACTGAAATAGAGTACCTTGGTAGACATATAAGTCAAGGTCAGGTTCGACCGAGCCAAGACAAAGTTAAAGCCCTGGTTGAATCCGCAGAACCTAAGAATGTAAGACAGGTCCGACAGTTCATGGGCCTTGCCAGCTATTTTCGTAGGTACATACCTGGTTTCGCTCAGAAGACCGCGTGCATAGCCGCAATGACCAGGAAGGGCTTAGAATTCCATTGGGGAGTGGAACAACAGGCTGCCCGAAAATTTATTCTCGAGTGCTTAACATCTGAGCCTGTTCTTGCGATATATGATCCTTCCTTGCCAAGTGAGGTTCATACAGACGCAAGTTCTATTGGGTTTGGGGCCATACTTATGCAGGTGCACGAGGGTAATCGAAAGCGAGTGGTTGCTTATTTCTCGAAACTCACACAGGGTGCGGAAAGTAAGTATCACTCTTACGAGCTCGAAACCCTCGCTGTGGTTAAAGCACTGCAGCATTTTAGGCATTACCTGGTGGGTATACGTTTCACCGTGGTTACCGACTGCAACGCATTAAAGCTCACACAACGTAAGAAAGATTTGTTGCCTAGGGTGGCCTGGTGGTGGGTATACCTTCAGGATTTCAATTTTAGCTTGGACTATCGAAAAGGGGCGCTTTTGGCGCACGCCGACTATCTGAGTCGGAATCCAGTATCCATTTGTACGGCAAGGAAGCCTTTAAATTGGGCGCAAACAGCGCAAGCTTCTGACGAAGAAACACGTTCTCTCATACAAAAATTGGCTGATGGGCAATTAGATTCGACACGCTACACCGTGAAAAACGATATCCTCTACGTCAAATACACGCCTACTGGTGAACCTCCCCGTTTCCTTTGTTTTATACCTAAAGGTCATCGTCTCAGCCTACATCGCATCTTTCACGATGAACATGAACACCCAGGGATTGAGAAAACTTTTGATTTAATTACGAAGCATTTTTGGTTTCCTGGATTACGAGGGTTTGTCCAAAAATATATTTTGCACTGCCTAGTGTGTCTTTCCCATAAAAAAGTAGCGCGTGCTCCACTTCAGCCCATTCATTCTTGGGAAAAACCCGATAAACCCTTTGAGACTGTCCACATGGATACATTAGGGCCTTTACCTACATCTGATGGCTTCCGCCACATCTTGATAGTTATTGATGCCTTCAGTAAATTTTGCCTTCTTTACCCAATGTATCGTCAGGATGCCTCTGAATTAAAACGTCACGTCACCAATACTTTCTCTTTGTTCGGAGCGCCAAAATTAATTGTGGGTGACAGAGGTCGCATGTTTCAATGTGCAGAATTCCTGGACTGGGTAAAGGACATGGGTTGTGATGTACATCTCATAACACCTGAGATGCACCAGTCTAACGGACAGGTGGAGCGCTACTGTCGAACGGTGCTCAATATGGTTAGGGTTGAAAGCAACTATCGACAGCAAGAATGGTCCAGAGTTATGTGGAAGATCCAACTGGTGCTGAATATAACCAAACACAAGGCGACTCAATATTCTGCTCTAAACCTGCTTGTTGGCATCGACGCAGCGACTCCACTCATTCGCAGCCTAATCCGTGATGTAGCCCTTGAAGGCTCAAGTCCAAACAGGGAGTCCTTACGTGAGATGAATAGACAACGCGCGTCGGAAAGGCTTAGACAGAATCAGCAAAGGCAGGATTCTTACGTTAATGAAAAAAGGAAGCCTCCTCGTACTTTTGAGCTAAACTCCTTGGTTTTTGTCAGAAAACAAGCTCAATCAACTGGCAAATTGGACTCCGGCATGCGTGGTCCCTATCGCGTGGTGAAGACATTACCGCATGGGCGGTACGAGTTGCGTCTCCTGGCTGGCTCTTATGGCAAGTCGACGCAAGCTGCGGCGGAATACATCATTCCGTGGCGAGGAGAGTGGACCCCTGAAGTCTGTGCCGCTTACTTCTCTGGTGAGTTGTTGTGCAATTGTTGAAATACTGCAGGTTTCTTCAATTGCACATGGTTGTGGGTATGCCTCACGTCGTGCCTCTGCCCTGGAGTTGTCGAGGACATGCTTCACGCCGTGAATCTGTCCTGACAGTGGTAAGACACGCCTCACGTCGTGCCTCTATCTTACCACATACCAAGCTATGCCTCACGTCGTGCCTCTAGCTTGGCTCGGTGTTGCTAAGTTACGCTTCGCTGTGTGCCTAGTAACATGTTGCATGATTTCGAAATAAGTATTGTGTAGCGCGCCCAATTTATTTTTATTCTTTTGGGAGCTCCCGTGTTTTAAATTTGTTTTGTGTGTGTTTCTTCTTGTATACTTACAGACGAAGAGGCCGAAGGTCATGGGGAGTCTACTCAAGCCTCGGTTGAGCTGCAAAATGAACAGCAGACGTGTGAAGAGCCAACGCCACAGCAACCCACAATCAGTGAGCCGCAAGCAAGTACGTCGAGGACTCCATCGAGGCCTGCTGAGCCTCGAGACCAGAATGCAGCCGGAAGTCAACCAGAGCAAGGCAGCTCGATGCCGATTTTGGAAACTGATCTCCAATGTTAGGGAGTCCGAGGACGGTCTCCCGTCAGGAAAGGCCGTGTAGAAGATAAGCAAATTATGAAGAACCGGGGGTATATAAGGCGGAGCAGATCGCCTCCGAGTTCAGTTCATATTCAGCCGTTGTCTAGGACGTTACTCTGCCATTTTTGTTGTCGAATCGCTAGTTTTTTTGTTAATTCGTTTTCATTGTGATTTATTAAAGTCTTATTGTGTAAAATTGTTTCTCTTTTGTTAAAAATCAATAAAAGTCAATTTTAGGTTATAAAAATTTCTTTTTAAAAAAATAATTCCCTGACAAATATCTAAGACTAGTAATAATACTTGAATGAACTGATATATCATATTATAAGAGTTGTCAATGTTCGCACATGACCCGATTGACCGGTGAGCTCCGGGCGTGTAACGACGACGGACAGTAACTAGTGGCGGGAACTTGCCGACCTAATTACTCTCGTCTTGGATTTATTGATTCCGAATCCCTCTTTTTGTTTGTGGTAGCAGCGGCTTTGTCAATACGATAAGGACGTTTCCTTTGCACCGCTCTTTAACGTGTTATTGCCCGAGATGGATGAACTGCGGCCCCCGACGACCTAATTACTCTTGTCTGACTTTGGACTTCGCTTCCACTGTACATCTGGTCCGGATTTATTGATTCCCCGATCCTCTTTTTAACAGAAGCTTTGTCAATACGATAAAGACTTCCTCCTTGGCTTTCTTAGCTACTAATGTGTCGCCGCTTCAGATGGATGAAGTTTTGTAATGAGTTCGAAGTATGCTAATACTTGTGAGATCGTTTCGCGGTTTGTAAAGTTTTAGTACCGATGCGAGATTTTAGACTTAATCATTATATAATTATGTGCTCGAAGTCTACTTACTGGTTGCTGACAGCTACCATGTATAGACAAAAGAGTGAAATACAACTAACAATCTATAGTTATTATGGGATATTTTTGTAACTTTTGTGTTATTTTAAAATTAACAATATTTGTCATAAAAATATAAAAATCATTTATCACTGTTCGGTAATATCTATGCAATTTGTTTTCATTCTGGCAATACATTCGCAATTGATTATAATTAGTTATGAATCGTCTTGTGTTCTACCCTCCTGTTTTTCGTTCGTCGTGCGCAAGCGCCGCCGACCGCTTTAGTTCGATTCCCGGTACGGTTCGTGACACAGAAAACAGTCAAAACCATCTCGGTGCCGAGGTATCGACCGACGCCACGGGACGGAACAAGGTTGGTGGATTCCCTTTTTGGTATGTGTGTGTTATTGATTGTTGTGTATTGCCCAGAAAGGGCACTTAAATACCTATCATCTTTCAAATACAAACCACTTTCGTTTCAATTCGTTACCACCACCATTTTAGGAAACCGATTTCAAAACCATTAATTCTCGACTCCCGAGTATTCCGAGCGCGGAACATAACAATCACCAACAATCACAATAGAAATTGGAACATTTTCGTAAAAGTATGTCCTGTATGAATTAGGCGCCTGGTAGCCTCCTTCATACTACCTATATTCTAAGTCAGTTTACAATAACAGTCAACATAAACCGCAACCAAATTGAATAGTATTCAAAAACAACAATCAAACGTTGTCTTACCGGATAAAGTTACAGTGTTCAAGGGAAATTCTATGTAACTTACGAATGAGTAACCAAAATGATAATAAATAATGAAAACATTGAAAAAAATTATTCAATAATTTTTGTCTGTGACACTAGCTAGCAATTCATTCATTTGAAATTATTTACTTGCATATCTTCCACCATACGTCAATTAGGTACACCACTAGATATAATTTATAGTATGCGATATTAATATTAGTGAGGCACGACTTAGGCTTTGGTATAACTCAGAACCTTACCTCAATAATACAAGTATGATCCAGTGCGTGTCTGCGTATAGACAGACTAGAAGTTGGTAATGAACCGCGGGCGGCCTTCGATTGGATTGTAATCCAGCGAAGCAGGTTGTTTGTAGAAACATCCCGAACGCTCCTCGAATAAACAATGAACAGAGGAGCAATAAAGAGCCGCAGTATCAAAGCCTCGGTTTTATTTTAAAGGGAAGTTTGATGCGGAATTTAATATGCAGATATTTTTCCTTCATTGAAAGCTGTTGGATATCTCCGACCTCCGTAGCGAGTAATTGTTTGCTTTTTGTTGACTGCCCGCATTAATATACTTGATGAATTTTTATGGGAAAAGAGTACAAGTAAACGCCGCAAAACTTTAATGAAGCGCTCGCAGTAAAATCGCATCGAGCGCGGCGGAACTACGGAACGCCGGCTGCTCGATGGGCCATTGTCGGAGCCGGTTAATGGCTTTCTGATTAATTATTTTGACTGCTTTGAAGAAAGAACTTTGGACCCTGGCTTCAACGACGTAACCATTCCAAGGTACCGAGCGTTCTAGGCCTCCTAGATTACATCCACTGTCGAAAGAAATTAATTTTCAACAAGTTGTTTGGTCGTAAAAATACCCAGAATAGAAATACCCGTTTTTACTGAAATGGAAGTAACTGAGCACTGATATGAATATACCCCCGGGTATATTTGAAAGTTATGACTTCTTGTGTTGTGATGTGTGATTGTGTGTTTTTATTTAGGTATATTTTTCCGTGCTAAATCCAAACTTAAAAAACCTCGGCCATGAGGCGGCCCAGCTGGGCGCGGCGCAGGTCCGCGTTCAGCTCACGGCGCCGTAAATCACAGTTATAAAATGGAAATCGTCGGAACAATATAATTTGGCGCGCCGCCGCCGCCGCTGCCGCCGCACGTGCCATATCGCCTTTTAGTGAAAAGTGCGAAACTTCGCTCCACGCTTTAGCGGTTTGTTCACGTGATTTGTTCGAGAATTCAATTACCTTGCTCAGCTCGATATCGGATTTGTTAAATTTTTAGGAATTTAAGAACGTTAGCTACAGGAGTGTTATATCAAGAAAATGCTGACCAGATTTCTGTTCTTGCGCGTTGGATCCGACTCACCAGGAAAGTAGATTAACATGCGATTTTAAGCTGAATACATTCTGAATACAGTCAAAAGAAACTGAATAGAGTGTGGGTCTGAAAATGGCATCAATGGGATTAGCCGTGATGATTTGAATTTTGGTGTCTTGAAGTTAGTTGTGTTGGGTAGCGGGATACCACGTTCACTCCGCACGCCATCCTACTGTAGTCGAACAATGGACAGCCCCTGTGTCAGTTTGGCTGTACAGTAGTTTTTGAGTTTATCCACCGCATCGGTCTGGTGATGCGCTTTGCCTTGTCATTATATGCATCGCAAAGTATTTGAATAGGTGCTCTGCGCTTAGGTATTGTCCGAACGATAGACAGACAAATACACAAACGGGTAGGTAATAGCGCTGTGTTGTCATACGTAAATTATTCAGTTTCACAAAGGTTTCCCGCTTAATACGGAGCCAATGATGTTGTATTGTACGGAGCAGTTAAATGTAATTTTTCCCACCGAAACTCAGTCAAAATGTTGTTTAATATTGACTGAAGAAAAACAGGACATACCTGGTCAAGTAAATTATGTATGTATGACTGCCTCTGAGCTATGTGCGGTACATACCGAAATAAACCATACCCACATTATTTAAATTAAAATAGCTCTTTGATAATAGGAAATAAATAAATTTATATGTATATTAGTACTAGCTGCCCAGACAGACTTCGTTCTGTCAAAAGTTTTTTTGACTATAAATTGAGATGTACTTGTAAGCTATCCTATCTTTCAAGTTGGATCAAACTGCACACGGTGTGCAAAGATTAAAATCGGTTAAGTAGTTTAGGAGCCCATCGCGGACAAACAACGTGACACGTAATTTATATATATTAAGATGGTGTAGGCAGCGTGTGCTGTGCACACTTCATTTATTTTCGTAGTTTGAGAGAGCCGAGCGCGCCGGTACCTGCGATAATGACACAGATTTTATCTTGCAATATTTGTGTGGCTCGCTGAATAAATTCCGAGTAACTCGCAGACGACATAAAAGTTATAATTTAAAAGGATTTTAGTAAGAAACTTTTAATTCAATTCAGAGCTTTTATGTAATTATTAGCGTACTCCGTCCCTAGCTCGTCGGTCGGGTTTCACATTGGAAATGGTTTCAATGCGAATTGAGTTTAATACAATAAAATATACGTAACATTTGCTGAAAAATATTCCTTGCTTGTAAATCTTGTAATGACACTGCGTGGTTTGTACCTCCGATACACTGTAATGGATGTGTTCAATAAATAATATTATTAAAAACAAGTAACCGCCCTCGCTTTGCTTCGGTTTTCTTATTTTTTTACACCTTGGGTTACATTATTGGAGTTTTATTAAGGACCCCTAATTTTTTTGAAAATATAATATAGCCTATGTTACTCGGGGATAGTGTAGCTTCCCAACAGTGAAAGAATTTTTCAAATCGGTTCAGTAGTTTCGGAGCCTATTCAATGCAAACAAAAAATCAAATCTTTCCTCTTTATATATTAGTATAGATTTATAGTCTAGTGTATAGTATTATGTCACTTATGTAGCATTAAATAGGATAGATAATTATAATTGCTGAGAGTCGACGAAGTATCGACGTAGAGATGTAAGCGACTGCCACTGTTCGTCCCGCCGCGCCCGCCGCGCCGCGCGCCGTCCTGTTGTAGCCAAATAACGTCTCTCATGTTCAGGCGCGGCTGATCACCTCCACTAGATAGACGTCCCTTTGTCTGTCTGTTTGTCATCTGTCATATAATACAAATGTACACAAGTAACAACATTGATCTTTATTGAATTCCCTCATCAAATAGTTGATTGTAGTTTAATTGAATATTTTCATACGCACAGTTGGACCAATTTAAGCGCAACGGGTGACTTGTGACGAGAGGGGGAGGGAGGGGCGAGGGGGGGGGGGTGACAGGGAAACCCGCTGTGCTCTCCGCGAGGCGTTGTCGCCGCACGATCCAATAATGTATTTCACATCAACATTCCATTATAAACCCAGCCACCAGCTAACATTACAAATAAATTAATTGATTTTTCCTTTTAGACCTTTTTATACACACAATATCATTCAAATGAAATCAAATCAATTGTACTGTACTGTGAATACTACGTTTACTAATAATATGTGTCGCAGGTAGGTGGTCCAGAAAATAATAAGCTGTGGGCGTTTTCATCATTTTACTTAGAAACCCATTGAAACACATGTTTTACACTTGCTACTAATTTAGTAGGCAATTACTACTGATACACATGGCTCTGAACAGATTACTATGTCGCTCGAATAACATAACCAATCGCTAATGGAACGCGGTGAAGTCGGATTTACATCGCGGTGCGGCATTCAGGGTAACCAACCATAATTCACACGTCGCATTGCACACTCACAGCCATCCCGGCTCCACAACTTGCCCGCGCCTCTCGCGCTTATTAAAACCCGTGTGATAAATCCGCCAATCGCTGGCACTAAGACCTATCTCATCAGAAGCGAACCATCACAGCCGCATGGGTGCTACTCTTCGCAAAGGGTGTGACTGCACATAGAAAACAGTCCACGTGCACTTCTCGCTGGCTCCGGCATAACGCGCTACTGACTGGTCAACACACGCAATACCTGCTCGATCGCAGTCCATCAGTACACACTGTACCCAGTTGTGCTCTCCATAAAGTAAACGTTGTGCAATGCTAATGCAAATTAAACTCGGCCATAATAACGACGTTCTACTTTATCGTCCGCTCAGCTCGGAGGCTGTCTAAAGAGTGCCCGCTGCCGGTTGGCAAGTCAATAGCTGTCCTCTGTGACCCCCGCCACCACGTGTACTCAAATGACAGTAGACAATTTGCACGGTGCTGCCATCTTCAACTTCGAATACATCCAAGCTAGTTCCAGCTTGACGTTCCATTTTATGATTTGAAATTACTGATTTCCGACATATGTATAAAGCCGAAAACTGATATTTTCTACCATAAAATGTTTGTCTTGACTGGCAATCTTATACGGAACTTTTCACGCATTCGTGTATTTTGTAGTGTTCCTACTTAGCATAATAAGAGAGCATCGCTTAAACTTTCAAGTGTTGAAGTGTGTGTTTCTTGCTCCACGGAGATGAGCGAGTACATCACTGCTTTGTCTTGTTCAGCAGGCAGCAGGCAGCAAGCAGCAGGCAGCAAGCAGCAGGCAGCAAGCAGCAGGCAGCAAGCAGGAGGAAGTGTAACAAGTCGTTGTGCAGCTACATACGGCGTAGAGGCGTAGCCAGCGGTGCTACGAAAAGTCTACGAAAATTTACCTACACTGTAAGTTTATAATTTTAGTATCAAAATACAAGTTTAATATCTTACAAAATTAAAAATTAAACAATTTTTAATAAAAATAACAGATTTTCCATCTCCAAATGAGCTAAGAGATAAACTTTGACTTAGTATGTAGTTGTAACATAAAAATAAAATTTGTAATAAAATTACACTTTTTGTGTTGTTACAACATGTGGAATGTTGTCGATACCGGGACCGGGACCGCGACCGGGACCAGAACTTTATTTATTAGGACAGTGGTCCCGGTCAACATTTTGGTGTCAAATGTAACGTTTGTCCGCTCCGTATGCAAAAGACGTCACTTTGGTCCGCCGTACGTCGCGGCGTCGCGCGTGCTCGGCGGCCAACGTCATGTGGTTTTATTAAAGAACGTTTAATGATCGCGCTGTATGCTGTTTACTGTGAATGTGTAGTGCACTGAACACCTTCCTTCGGGACTCTAAAATACAGACTTCTGATATTGATATTTCTAAAGTTGTCAAATACAAATAAATTTTAGTTTGATGAAATAAAATAACTTCGGTGTTGTTCGATGTCGAAGCGAAAAATGTGAACGTACAGGTACTGTTCTAAAGTAGCAGGAATAAAGTTGTTTCGATGTACACCGAGCGCCGGAGTTACAAAGTTGCTGAATTCCTCAAACTATCGCAGTAAATAATGCTGTTATATTTGTTTTCACAAATTTTTGTTCGATCCCAAACAATGTAAGGAGCATTAGAAAGTAGTGTCTGTGTTTGATAGTGAAGCATGTCGTATACACCGAGAGCCGTGAGCGGCTGCAGCGGGAACGGGACGTGCACGGGGCGCGACGTGTTTTATGTGAAAACTTGTCGAGATTCAGTGCGCTGTAGCCAGTGAACGAATGCGTATATTAGTTCATTGGCTGTAGCCGCTGCCGAATAGGTTCGCTAGAGGGCGCTAGTGTTTGATATGTTCGAACCACGGTCTGTCTCACGATACACCGCTACCAGGGTATACATCAAGCAAGAAGGTTCTTGTTAATAGTTATTATTTGTTGTTTTAGTATTTATACTATGACCACGCGTGAATACAAAAAAAAACCGTCACAAATTGCCTTCACTCACTAAATTATATTTCCATTGCAAATCCCATAAAACACTTGTAGAGAAACACACGCACACACACTCACACACCCTGCCGCGTTCCATAAATATTTATTTTTACTTACTGTAATTAGTACATTGTTGCATCAGAATTTATTTTTTGTTTTTGCAATTTATTATAAATTATACAACATTTGTGTTACGGAAGAGTGGATCATCCTGCCACAAGTGTAATGTCACAGTAACATTGAATTAAAAAATGACAAAGTTAAGCTAGTCTCGATAGTCACTGCTAAGAGAAAATGCAGGTTCGTTTCCGAGCTATGCTAAGTATTGCAGATAATTGCTTCCATTTGCGTTCCATTCAATTCTGACGCCTAAAGGATGCGCTTGTCGACTATCTGCAATGTGTAACCAAATTGTAACGTTAACTCCAAAAAGCCAACGTGTATTCTGCTCGTGAATTTATCGGATCGGTCCGTTCATTTGGTCTCGTGTCGTAATCAAGGTGACGTCCGTTTTCGGTGACCTTTTTCAATAAAACGTGCCAAGTCTTACCCTTCCCTCCCTCTCCTCCGCGCCGCCGTCGTCGCGACGCGATCCCACGACGGGGCGATTCCTCACATCCGCCTGAAAGATTTAACATTACTGCTATATTTGTCGGAGCGCTGCTCGGAGTCCTATAAATCAATCTTTTCGAATCGGTCGCGTTGTTTTTCATTGTACGACGTGTCGGGGTAAAACGACGGAGGTTTGAGAAGGGTTCGCGCATCGATATGATCCGTTCTCAATAGGGACGGCAACTCTATTAAAGGGATGCATGTATGTCCGACTTTGAATACATGTTCTACTTTAGTTTACTTCGCCACCTAACTACCTGACGGTACCGATAGCAGTTCATACGCTAATTGTCCAATTTGCACACTTTTGCTTTGTACACATTTGAATATTGTGTAGAGTATTTGGCTTGTGTCAATCGCAAGTGATAGGCTGAGTGAAGTTATATCTTTACTGCGGTCGCTAGTTATGGTTTGGGGCAAAATTTCCTGAGCACTTCAGTGCTTCAAAGAGCGCGTTCGTCCATCGCTTGTAGTTGTTATTATTAGTATATAACTTCAACTCAAGTTGGCCACTAATCTACGCTCCACCAACCCGCAACCCGCATCCGCAGCGAAGTAATTTGAATCCACGTGGCGGTGTGTCTTTATTACAGAGCTGTAACTTGAGCTACAAAATTCATTTCCAGAAAGCGTCATCGCCGGCGCTGTAGTAAATTACAATTTACGGACCGCCGCGGAACAACAACAAAACTATAAAATTGGCGTAAACCTCCGCCCCACCGCGCGGGCCACTCGCTGCCGTAATAACTGTGGTGAAGCTGGTGAAGTAGCGCCGACAGCTGCACGGTGGAACTACTCTGCAGTTTCGAGCGCTGCAGAGAGACGGTTATTAAAGTAAAATAAACGTTCACATATTCGTACACTCGCATCAAGGTCCGCTGTGCCGTTTGACCGAACGCTGCATTTTTTTACATATACGTTACATAGACGGTACCTGTGTATTACTTACATAGAATGGTGGCTGCAACCAATATTGTTCACGAAGGGCTGCTAAGAAGCTTCAATTCGTCATGGATCCCACCTCTTTTTTAACTTTTATAATTTTATTTTTTTAATTTTTATAAATATTATATAACGAATCTTTTAAGATTACCCTTGAAGGGTAAATAAAAAATAAATCCCAATCGATTGATAAATGACGGAGCTCTGAGGTAACAAATATAAAAAAATAAGACAAGTGCAAGTTACTCGCGTGGAGAGGGTTCCGTACGTTGATTATGTATTTACCGTTATTTTAACGTTTTATTTATTTTCGGCGTTTTTATTAAGAGACCAGACCATAGACTTCTTATTGATTTTCCTGTAATATGTAAAAATAACTATTTTCTGTATTTATTTCAAAATTCTAACCTCAGTTGGCTTCAACCCATTAATGGCCTACTACTGGGCACGGGTCTCTCCTCGTGAGGAGGCCTAGAGCATACTCCACCACGCTGCTCCAGTGCGGATTGGTGGAGGGGTTAGTGGCCAACCCAAGTGTCGGAAGTTTTCATGCCGCCCCAGGGCCTCCGACATGGCTTAACGACTGTTATCTTACGATAACAACCGGGACTGACGACTTTACGTGCCCTCCGAAGCACGGAAGCGCTTAAGAATTTTTTTTGCCACTAGCGGTAAACCATCCAACTACCGATCGCCCCCGCTGTTGCTTAACTTTGTCGATCGCTTAGAATCGACGCAAGCCGCCGGGCTATGAGCGCTACTAGCCTCAGTAGTAACGAAGATAAGGGCGGGGGGCTAGCCTCAGTAGTCACGGAGATAAGATAAGATAAGGGGGAGGGATGGTAAATTTTCGTCTTCAATTTTCGTTCTTTCTTGAATAATTTTAAAACTATACATTGTAGAATTACAACAAAAATATGTTTGATATTCTAACAACAAGCTCTTTCATTTGTGTGCATCTGGACTGCGGGCCCACTTTTTTTCTTGGCGTTGCAAATTGAAATTTATAGGGGATTCAGTTAAAATTAGTTAAAACTTAAAACAAACACTCATAAATTTTGCTACGCCAAGAAAAAAAAGTGGGCCCTCAATCCAGATGCACTTCTTTCATTTGACATACGACACGATACGGTTTGCAAAATGTTTTCATTTAATTTTGATTTCGTTAATTTTTTTTCAAAATTTAGTTGTTTACTTTACCTACCTTCGTCTTTGGATCCAGTAGTTTCGGAGTAAGTTGGCTGTAAAAGACTGACAGACTCACGAGTGATCCTATAAGGGTTTTGTTTTTCGTGTTTTTATTCGGAACCCTAAAAAACTTGCAACCAAATCAAGAACCTCCACTTTTTTAAGTTGGTTGAAATGCGTCTATCTCAAGTTATGTAAATACATAAACATTAATTTGTGTATTCATGTAAATTCATTCCATGACGCCCAGAAGTGTATTAATGTTTCTCGAAGTGATAATACGACATGTTGTTGTGTTGTGTCTTTCTCTAGACAAGAATATCCTGCCCCGAGATGAAGCCATCATTTTTGAGATTAATTCAATATCCTGAAATAGCCTGGTTGCGAAAATTTCATGCGTTTTTTCAAAGTTAATTGATTGTAGGTATCGCTTGCTTTGGCGATCACCAGGAAACCTGCATGCCAGAGCATACTCTATAATATATAATACTTTACACACAGCGATGGGAGGCCAGGCCCACCCTTGGAATAGTTATCGGTTGTCATCGAATACGTTGTACGGTACACACTTGACACTTCCGTCGCACCATTCGCCGAAATCTTCAAGGATGATGATTACAACTGGGATTGATTAACGCAAGGCTTTTAAGTTTAGTTTCGACCCTAGGTAATTAGTTGACGACAGTGATGTTTTCAGTCCTATTACGATACGTTTAACGTTGAATTTCTTTGTGTCGTTGACCATACGATACTCCTGCTATGGATGACATTAAGTCAGGGAGACCACATGTCATCAGTATTTGCACAACGTTCAGGTCCAAGCTGATAAAGAAATATTAATTAATATTTAGTGTTGGCGGGCGGCGGCCATAATTCAAACGAAATGAAATAACAGCCGCTTAAATTCACGAAATGAATCATTATTATTTGTCACGATAAAACAACATGTTATAAAATGGGATAGTCGGTTAAACAACAAAGTAGGTGCTATTTATAGAAATGTGTGTGTGAGAGAGAGTCAATGAAACGAGAGACAAATATTAAATATTTTATTTGAAAACAAAGTTATTCAATTGATGTATTGTATACATATAGTTCCATGTTTCAACTCTCGCGCGGAGCCTCTACCTCATAGTGTTTCTCGCCTACGTCAATAAACTTTATTGTAAAACCTTCTCTATAATAGATCTTTATATTTACACTTTATTCTATACAAAAATGTCCATTTATTTAATTAAATTAACTATTAATTTACAATGTTACGGGTTGTGTGTCGCCGCGAAAACATTTATTAAAAAGGTGTTTCAAGTCAAACCGCGATACGACTGAACTTGACTAACGTATCGTATTCAACAGATATTATCTATGGTACCCACGATTAACATTCATTCATATAGAATCAATCTCAAATACAACTACAACTCAACCTGAGTGAGTTACATGTAATCGGAACATGTGTTAAAAATATTGAAATGATGCTAGTGGCGGTGGCAAGAATATTGGTTCGAAGTACGCTAATCGCCGGTACCTTACACAAAATGGCTGCCTGAATAAAACCAAGTGTTTACGTAACATATTGGCTAAATTAAATATCATTAAACATTGTCCAACAAACATTGTCCTTAACAGCCTTATAGAAAACAATTGGGGCTAGGAAATCAAATTGGTCCTTTTAGCATTGTTTCAATAAAAGTAACTACATTCTTAATTAATACGACGATTGTCGTAAATAAATCGTTGAGTACGATTACAGGAAAGTTAAATGCAAGTAGAAATTAATAGGTGGATCGATTTAAATAATAGTACATAAATAATAGTGTCTAGTACACTAGTGCTTTGAACAGACAGACTTAATAGTTAAATATTTATTACATATCGGTGTATCGTTACAATATACATTCGACACAGTTACACATCTTAAACCTGCTCTCCTTCAACAAACACAGCCAACCGAAGGTCCAACATAAATACGGCTCCCATGTGCTACAGAAGGAGAAGATGCACAAGTTTTAATTAATAAATACCTTCGAGGATTACTTTGTATTCATAAAAACGAGCCGAATTTGAATAACAATAAATTACTTTCCTTTTAGAAAAGTTTTCGTTCGCAGAACACATTTCGAGTACGTCAGAAAATATTTATGTACACATTGAGAGTGAAATGTGATGAGTGTTGGAGCAGCCCGAGCGAGCCGGCGCTGTATCATCATGCATGTACATCGACAACTTCACACACGTTACGTTGCGATTCTCAATATACCTTCAAAAGATAAACTTCGGACAAAGTTCAGCGGGCTGACCTTCGCTGCCAACTATACGATTCCATAAATTAATTTAATGTTGGGGTTCTCGTTATACAATGTATGCAAAACAGCTAGTGAAATTGCCGTGAACAATGTTCGTTAATTAAAGGAGATGTTTCAAATGTATCGAGTTCCGGCCAGGTGTGGGTACCACCATTATAATAGTTCTAGTACACAAGCAGGGAAACATATAAAATAGGTTTCAACCAACGGGCCCATTTATTTTAAGGTGGGTGAAGTTGGTTTAGTTATTTACTATTTGCAACACAAATACAATAGACATGGTGGTCAACGGGCTACAGACTAAACTTGACAGCTGACAGTTCACTGTCAATGTTCACTGTTAAATAGTGTTGACAACCGATGAAAATATTTTATCACTAAATGATTTGCACAATGCGTTTTTTAGTTAGTTTTGAAACGTCTCCTTGAGTCAAATCATAACATTCGTCACACGAATATTATCTGATCAATACAACAAGTACTTATATACTAAACAAGGAGACAGATCTGAGTGGCAACTGGCACATCCTTTTGATTTGATACTGGCGTTTAATATTGACGTCAACAAATGGATCGCTACACAAAACGTGCTACCCGAGCATCTGCTGAAACACAATGAACACACTGTTTTGAATAATTAATTATTCATTAAATTATGCTAAAAGGCTCATGCTCCGTCTGATACGAGTCATTACCGTAGTAACTAATAACTAGTGTTATAGTATTAACATTAAGTAGGAAATATACACTGGATCTTTATCATTTACAATAAAATTATTAAGTTACATACTTCATTCCGACACGGTTCGGCCACCATCTTTTAAGTTTATATAATTTAACGTATCAACTATAATACATCACTAATTATTTATCACTCGAAGGAAAATATCGTGCGATTACCTGCACGAACACGAATTAATTATTACATTTAATTGAATTTAGTATTTAATGTACATCAATACATACACAGCTTCAACATACATTTCTATTCTGATGTCCTCGTACACCAGCAGAGTGTACATCGTACAAGGAGCGTCGGTGTTGTGTTGTGTAGCGACAACTGCGGCGCGTCTCACGTGAGGTGAATACAAATTAATGTAACTATTATATTATACACAGAACCTTGTATACACGATGGTGCCCGCGAGCACCGCGCTCGCGCCGTCTCCGAGCCGCCAGCCTAAACACTGCTCGTCGTTAACGAATATGTCTTAACGAATAGACTACTATAGTTCTTAATGCACTTAATCAGCTTTCATTGCAACGGTTGTTTTTGTTGTGTTTGAATGAAATCTTTAACTATCGTTATCAAAACATACCGAGACCGGGAGTAAATATCAGTCCACGGTAGCGTCACAAACGGGATGTTTTCTCGATCCGCACGGTACACTGTACAGTACCTATAGCCGTAAGCCGACACAATGCTGCGAACGAAATTGAGTTTGTGGGTACATTTTAAGGAGAATATTTTTATATTTATAAAGCCAGATAAGCCGAGCGTGTTTATATCGGCAGGTGCGCTGTCGAACCGTGTCAGCCAAATGTTAATACATTATATCCGGTAATCTCTCCGCCAAATATGCTTTCATAATACACCTTTATTTTTAGCCCAGTTCAAAGATAAAATATAAAAGTTAGATGAATGAGCGGTTCAACCAGAACTCGATTGCAATATGAGTTTAGTAGGACGTATCCCGTGTTTGCAGCGCTGCAGCGGTGCGGTAATACTTCAAATCACAGGTCATTACATACCAGGCCGATCGATGGAACAAAATTAAAATCCCGCCGAAAAGATCCCCGGGGAGTAATTAAACGGTTTAATGTCGAACTTCGGCAGCCAACAACTAGTCCAATAAAACAAGATCGACGCACAGCTCGTTTCAACTCTCCTCCTTTTACGCAAATATTCAAATTTATTTCTCTAATCTAAAAATCCCTAATAGCTGTTTGCACTTCTATTGACCTACTTCGTGAGTCACTCGATAGCCTGCACGTAGCACGTAGCACGTAGCACGTAGCACGCAGCACGTAGCACGCAGCACGCAGCACTCAGGCTCGGCTCGGGCGCGAACGTATTTATCTAGTTTCGGATCTGTGTTTGATTGAGCTCCCCAAAAATTAAACAAGCTTGATTTTTGGCAGCGCTCTACGACGCTGTTTGTTCTGAACTTCGCGAGCGTTTTTCGACTTTCAAGGATTTAGTGCGGGTCGGAGTGCCGGGGGGCGGCGCTTGGCTACCCTTGCTGATATTCCGTAGCTCGTATCTTTATGGATTTAATATGATTATTTCCGAAGGGCTGTTAATCCAAATAATGTTTCCCTTAATTACCTTAATCCGTTAACGAGTGGCACCCGCTCGCTTCACACTCGATCACCATGCGGGCCGCGGGGTGCGCGCGGGGTGCGGGAGGGTGCGGGGGCAGCTCACAGGCCCACATTATAAACGTACTCAGCAGTTGGCGACCCATCCTGCGATTTCCGCATCAAATACTCAGTTGTGTATTTATTTTTGTAAGTCCAGTACTTTCCGGCTGACAAAGAAACCGAGCGGCGAATTCTGCGAGCTCAAGAAACGGGAATGTATCAGCGGAAAATAGATTTATTGGTTGTGTTCCGTATTGAAAAATTCATGGGATACTATTTCAAAAATTCTGTTTCGTACGTGGCATACTTTTTTACTTACAAATTACGGGAAAATTTAGACAACGCGGTAATGTTAGATTTTGAACACATACTCGTACTTATATTACTTACAGTATTATTAAATGTATAACAATAAAATAAGTGAACGAATAAATAATCTTTTCGCTTTATTAAGAACCAGAAATGTATTGCGTAATAAATGCTTTAGAAATTGTGTAATATCATAGACTTTCAGTGAGCATTTTACCGCGATTCTTTTTGTTGTAGCGTCCGGTGTAGGAGCGAAGGCATCTTCAGAACTTTACTTTCATTATTACGTCTTCAATATTTTTAACGATTCTTTAGAAACTCATCGGTAAGATCTCCAAAATCAAAAGCAATTACTCGTTCGTCGAAGTGCTTAAGTGCTTCCCAAGTTCCCGCGCGGCAAAACGTTGTTATCGACGCTTTCACGAGTTAGTTTAATCCCGAGATAAGTAGCCGCCCTCGAGCGGCCTTCGCTTTCGGCCTTTTTAAAATTCAGATGTTAACGAACGTGTAACAAGTGGCGTGGGCGCGGAGACGACGCGGGGACGACGCAGGGACGACATACCCGCTGTCACCGATTGTACCGACTGATCTCCAAACAATATAATCGAATGACAGTGCCAACATCGGTTATGTTACACATATTGTTATATTACATATTGTGTACTTTACTTTATATCGAGTCTGACAATGTTTTTATATAATTGGGTATGCGATGACAAGGTGGTTTAAGAAAATACGATTTTTAAGTATGAAAAGGTAAAACTTCAAGATAGTCACATAGACAATAGTACAACTTTATGAACCGTATGTTATGACTTCCAACCTGCTGTAATGTTCTCACCCACATTACGGTGAAACATGAAAGTTACATTCATCAACAATTTTAGTATCAGAATACAATTAGATGTTCCATTAAATACCTTGTCGCTCCGTACGATCCGTCCAATCGTATTTACATTCATTGAAGAACATCGACATGGAGCTTACGTTATAGCAACGGAAACGGAAGCGCCGACGTGGGTGAAACGCATTTACTGATGCTCGATGCTACAGAGCTTTACTGATTAAAAATACCTGAACATTATACATTTTCCCTTGTTTTTGCACCTTTGTACTCCTCCAACTGCTGCCTTTCATCTGTATGAAATTCTGAGATTTACAATTACTCACAGGACCATGAAACATAGACATCATAATATTTATCTCCGTTATACCGCATGCAGACTGCGACACGACGTCTGACGGTAGCACGACGTCGATCCGACGCACGTCGCTCGCTCCACATAAAAACCTTACACTTTAAACTCTAATGTCATTAAGTTTAAGTTAGGTTGAGAACTAAGTGTGGGATCGCGGGGGCGTTCACTGTGCGGCACTGAGAGTCATTCGTGCAGGGGGCGCGGGGGTGGTGCTCGCTCATCAGCTGGCGAGCGCGGCGCGCAGCAGGCGGGCGTGCAGCGCGCCGGCCAGCAGCAGCGCCGCCACGCAGCGCGAGCTGTCCGACAGCCCCGCCGAGCCCGTCTGCATCGCCGCCGGCCGCTCGCCTGCACACACACACACACACACACACACGCATCACAACGTTAATCATATATCCGGTAGTAATCAACGAAATTCATTCGATAACATAAATATTGGCAAGTTTTTAGAATACTGTATCCTGGACCTAAGTGACATTACACGATGTTTACGCAGTGGTGTTAGTATTATAAAATAATATCATCAGCAACATAAAAATAGTAGTGTTAAGTGGATAAAATACCCTTGCCGGGAATGCCGGGATGCCGGGAACCTGTAAGGGTACACCTGAGAAATGCAATTGGTTGCATAACAATTGGCAAGTGTATGTATTACCTGGCTCCTAATTTCAAAACTGATGGCATGGGCACCAAAAGGTTCTTTATGTGCTGGCCGGGACGCGGCACATTATATGTCGGTGGGCGGCTGGGCGCTGACCTCAAACCAATATCATTATGGACTGCAGTTCAAATGAAAGGTGCTTCATCTTCGGAAAAAAATAGGTCGAGGCGTCAGCGGGCGAATTGCAGCGGGAAATTAGATTGTGAGCAGAGAGAGCAGAGGCATCTACTCAACTACTATTTACTTAATTTTCAATATTCATTATGGTTCAATTTTATTGATTAAATAACTGTAGGTGGTGTGTCGCTCATTTAATATTAACCAAGTCCAATGGCGAAGAAAATTACTACTTAGAAGGTGTTTAAAGTGCGGTAATAATTAGGTTCGTAGTTATTAGGTCTTTAGTACGCTTGTCGCCTAGTGGTACTATTAGTATGAGGACTTAAATAGTAGGTTGTTGGTAATTTGTAAGTAGGTAAGTAGAAACAAACGTAGAACTGAACAATAGGCCACATAATAATATAAGTTACTCGCGCCAAACTTTGGCCCATCTGAACTATGCAATATGCAATATGCTGCGTACAATACGTAATTTAGGGACCCGTGTGAAGACATGCGTCAGAATTATCTAGAGCATAGTTCAGAGTTGCCATAGAGTTTGTAGCGAGTAATAACAGTGAGTGCAGTTACCGTTGAGCACGTGCACGCGCACGGAGGCGAGCTCGGCGTTGGAGGGCGCGCACGAGTAGCGGCCGGAGTCCGCGGGCGCGGCGTCCTGCACCAGCAGGTACGACGTGGTGGCGGCGCCCTTCTCCGTCACCACCGACACGCCGCCGCGCGACGAGTCGTACGATATCACCTGCTGCCGCACACACGCACACCCCGCCCGCACTCTCATAACCGTAACACACCCACACTACTACAGCCGATGTCGACGGGCCCCACCCGGACGGGTCGCGTGGACTTAGGGACAAAGCTCCATTGCCGCGGTGTGGTGTGGATGGCGTTATACGTTATTAGAATGCGGGGGGTTTTATATGACTATAACTTAAACAACAAGACGTACTTTCACCAACGATACCTCTTAAAATTTTTGAACACCTGTCGATATAATTATTTCTCATTCACGTATGTCCTCAGCAAGGTACTTACTTGTGCTCACAATAAATTATGTCATTCTTAAAATAAAACAATATGTATATATGTAACTATGACATAAACATTATACGTCTATTCTTTTTTTTTACACTCATAAGTTAATGCTTGACCACAATCCCATCTGATGGTAAGTGGAGATGTGGTCCAAGGTGGTGAGCACATTAACTTAGTAAAAGCCTATTCACTCTTTTCTTGAAGACATCCATGTCACAGGCTGGCGGGAACGCCGACGCAGGCGTTCTA
This sequence comes from Thymelicus acteon, assembly GCA_951805285.1. NCBI lineage: Eukaryota > Metazoa > Arthropoda > Insecta > Lepidoptera > Hesperiidae > Thymelicus > Thymelicus acteon. The sequence goes on from OX638213.1 coordinate 22,557,867, forward strand.
TACAAACTCTATTCTATACAAACTCTACACAATCCCATTCCATGAAAATTGATGTATAAATTCCGTGGGTTTTTGTTATGTTTGGAAATTTAGCCTTAGCCTTTAGCCTCGAAAAGTTGGAAAAAGGTTGTTTTAAAGGATAACAAATGATTTACGACGTAAGTGACAAGGCAACTGACACGACATATTGAGGGAAGAAAAATCTAACCAAAATCTAAATAATATGAAAAATGCGCCTCGCCGCAGCAACCTGGACGAAGGGAATGACGGGATATGGATGGGATTGATACAATGTTTAGGATCTGAAACAGTTTCGTGAATTATATAATTAATACCTCAAAATCCATAAAAATTTTGAAACTCAGCCAGCTGGGCTTTTTATCGTAACCACTGAGCTTTACAATAAAATTGTTTTTTTTTGTGCACATCTATTAGTGTTTTCAAGAATATATACTATGAAAATAACTTTAAATTTTACTAATACCGTAACATTGAACCAACTAATAATTTTTTAAAGATTTAAATAGTCAGTTTATTAACAAAAAAAAAAATTAAAACCTTAAATTATTATAAAACAGTTAAACTGCTGTAAGTTACATTAATAAATCCAATTCTTTATTATTACAAAATGACATGGAATGTTTATTTTCTCATTTTTTTGTTTAAATGACAAAAATGAGAAGAAAACGTTTTGTTTGATATTATCGAGTTAGGAGTCTCCATCTCAATAACCGGTATTTATTTGAGCGATACGATGTCAGATAACGGAATGTATGAATTTCCTACATGTACTCGTGAAGGAGAAATGCGAGATAAATTTCAGTGGAACAAATTAAATTACATTCCCGAGCGTTAGATTTATTGCGCAATTATTCGTAAATAAAGGAGTAGTAATAAGTATTATTACGTTTGTAAGTAATCATATTTTCTTTTCCTTTATGTTACGTCAACAATAACATTCTTGTTGGACATTGTCACTAATTGAATCTAAAACATAATTGATGTCTTTATTGAAAGAAAATGTAATTTCGTATGTATTTTCGTAGTTTATATACGCATCCTTCTTAAGAATCCTCAGCAAACGTAATAAAGTAAACATTTGATTTTAATATCGAGCAATGCCGCCGACCGCCCGATGGCAAATATTCTATTATACATTTTCGTAGTTCGTGATGTAGCGGGCTGTTAGCATGCAGCGCGGCGGCGGCTGCGGGGCTCCACCTCACATCGCGGGCGCACCGCACACGTACGCAACTTCGACCCATTGGAAGTTATAGGCAGTGCCACTTACGCCACTAGTTGCTCAGGTTGCGACAACACATCAAAGTACCGCCCCCCCCTCCCCCCCCTCCCCCGCTGCTTGTTATCGCTGACACGTTGCGAGGTTTAATGTGAGAGCCGTGTCTAAGTTTCTAATTACCATCTAATGGTAACGATTCGGTATTACATAACATTATTAATAAAGTTGTTGAGGAATATTTTCCTTTAATATCGAAGGAGTGGGCCCTGGGACCCATGAACATCTGACAGGTGTATTGTGGAGCGATGTAATCTAGATCATAACGAACATATAATTAATAATACAGTTAGTTGCAATAGGATTTGTTAACTTTAACATAATTTGCTTGTATCATAAACTGATGCCACTTGAGGGTAGACGTAGCTTAACTAACTAACTGACATGAGTTTTTTACATGGTATCTGTAACAATTACATAGACTGCCCTGAATTACTTCCAAAAATGGTACGCTTGTATGTCCAATAAACGTACCAGACATGCGACTACATCTTTATTTGCAGTTACCCAGTCAAAGAGCTAGTAAATATGCTCAAAACTCGCTGATTAACAGATTACAAAGTGGTTACAATAAGGTGCAGCGCAGACGGCACTGTCCGTGACGCACTTTTAAGTCTGTGAAAATAGAACCTTTGCAATTATGCGGCGGACAACTGTTTGCGAGCCATGTAGACATTTGTGCGTCCGCACACTCGATCGCACAAAAAGAGCGTCGTCTGTGCTGCACCTAAAAATTTCAACGCTATCGATATTTTTCATTCCAGCAAAAAATGTTTTAAAACTGAAATACACAAAATTATTATTGAAAAATACACAGTAACTTGAATATAACAGTAGCAAAAAACGTAGATAAATAAAATGGTAACATAAAAAGTCACAAAGCAATTGTATACATTATACACATACACACACACACACACACACACACACACACACACACACACACACACACACACACACACACACACACACACACACACACACACACACACGGTGACGTCCGTACGTATAAGTATACTGTCTCTACATGTTTTCTGGCTCTACAAATCAATCGAAAGTAGACTACCTTCAAAGTTGTGGTTTTTAAAAAAATTACCTACGATTTAATTATAATGTCCCAAAATCCATGATTATCTAATACCCCACGGAAATTCAATTAGCATTATCGGTTAGTGCGGGATGTAATCGCAGGAGCGCGGGGCGGCTCGGGGCGGCGCGGGGAGAGGAGGGAGGGAGGGGAACGGGCTCCCTATCAATCACAATAATCAATGGGTGCGGGTAATTCGGCTCATTTCCTCGTTCCCGCCAGCGTGGCCCAGCTGCGCCCACTGCAGCCTGACAACACCCAGATTGATTTCACCCAATTCCCGACTGGAGGGTCTCCTTTATATTTGTCGTTTAACCCCTCCTAGCCTCCTACTTATGTCTTAATCTATCTTCAGAAATGACAGCCGTGAAGCCGGTAATAATATAATCACGTATTATGTTAAGAGATGCCGATTTAATGAGACTAGTCGGGCCAATCCGACATAATTAAAACGTGCGTGAACCGTACTGCACACGTACCGGGTTTTATTTGTTAAAATACTAAAGTTAATAAATTCTATAAATTGGCATGTTTGATGATGTGATAATAAAATGTAACGGCGGCGTTGCGAAGTAGCTATTTATATACGAAGGAATTATATGGAAGCCAATTAGATGAGGGCGGCATCGCGGCACGCGGCGAAATATATGACGCACGGCTGGTGCGTGGTGTGCGTACAGCATCGCGCCTCGGCTGGGTTCCACTTAATATCATCATAATAACACTTACTGTCTGTTGATGATAAACGCTGTAAATTTTTAAAGTTACTGGTGTTACATAATTAGTTATATCGCTTGTTTAACCAGCCATTGATCAATGAGGTGAAAGTAATAATATACGAATGAGTAATATTAATATACGAATGAGGGTGGTAACCAAAGAAGCTTAACTACTAGCAGAATAGAGAAGAAAAATTTAATAGTATTAACCCTCTACTTCAACTGGACGAATCCAAATGTAATGCCACAATAGGTTTATGAAGAAAACGATAAAACCGGGCAAGTGCGTGTCAGGCCACGCGCAATGTGAGGTTCCGAAGTAGTAAGTTTATCGACTATTGCTCATTAATTGCTTATGCTAACATAGCTGTGATAGTTTTCCTTGTAAATTCATTATAACATATAACCTATTTTCGAGACATTTTCACTTGTCCAATTACAACAGCAGGGTAGGGGGGACATTTGACTCTAACCAAAATTAGCACTTTAAGGCCAAATATTTTGCAAATGGACCCCTAATTAAAAAAATGGTATTACAAGACCCATCATATTTTTGAAAGACTTTTGCAACGATATCCCACACACAGGTAAAGCGGTAGCGATGCCTATTAATCTTGTATAACGGCCCTTCGCTTCCCCGGAGACCAAACTAATATGTTTTATGTAAGTTGGCGCCGGACATTTATTGGGATTCATTGGATGTACAGCCATAATTAATAAAATCGCTCATATTAGCCTTTTATAATATATCCTGCATGTTGCCCCCACAGCCGAACTTACTAAAATATTATCAATTTATCATTTATAGTTTGGCGAGAGAGACGTTCATGAAATGTTGAGCTACGCGGCTGTGCGCCACGTGTGCGTTTAAATTATAATCCTCGTCTATTCTGTATCCTAATCTGTGAGCGAATAAGGGCCTGCGCCCACGATGGCACGGCACGGCACGGGATCCTTCGTCACCCCTACACGCAAGTGCACATTGACGGCAACTATGCCGCGGTATCCTTCGGTATGCCACGACGTCCCCAGGCACGCCACGGCGTCCTCGGGCAGGCTACGAAGTCCTTAGGCATGCCGAATCATACCCTCGCGACATCGACTTCTTCCGAACAGTCGTAACGTTGTCAGTTAATTGTATTTGTGTGTGAATTTAAAATGATAGATTGGGACCTAGTGCTCATAGCAGTTCTCAGTGCCGGTTTTAACTACCAGCACCCTGGACGAGATTTGAAACCCATACAAAAAATTTAAAATAAAATAAACGCTTACAAACTCATACCCCGCAGTAGGTTTTGACGACACATAACAATAATACCCATAACCCGAGTACAAATCTGTCCCATAAATATCTGCCCCGGTCGGGAATCGAACCCGGGACCTCTCGCTTCGCAGGCAGGGTCGCTATCAACTAGGCTACAGGGTTGTCAGTAAATATGTAAATCCATGCCAAGTTACAGCTTTCCAGTACTAATAATACAGTAAAATTAGACATAAAAAGGAAAAGAGCTGAATTTAGCTAGAGACCTTGGGTACACTAGTAGAAATAAGATGACAAAAGTCCCCATCAATCCCATGTGTGCTGAAAAAGTTATTCAAGGTCAAAAGTCAAAATTTTCGGGTTTTTGGATTTTTCTCGAAAACGGTACGCTTATCAAAAATATAACGCAGACAAAATTTTTAGATTATAAAATTATAAGGGTCCCATTATGACTACCTGCGGCGCCCCTTCAAACCTGGCCGCCTTCAAACCTGACCGCCTAGGTCACCCAACCGCGTCCTACCCTAACGCCGCCCCTTCTTGCCTCGGCGTCCCGAAGACTACTGAAGCATGCCGAGAGATGCCGCGACACAGCCAACGCTGCCAACACGGCGTTTTTGTACCGAAACGCCGTACCGAAGATGGCGATCATTGGAATTTAAATTTTACTGTCATACTATTTCTATTCGTCACATAAAAATCCCTTGCTGTGCCGTGCCAAGAGTGGGCGCAGGCCCTAAGTCACCACTCGCTCGTAGGAAGCGCACAGCGTCACCGTCCGCCCTGTAATCGGTCCGGCCGGGCGGCCACGCGAATGCTCTATAATACAATGTCCGTGTTTACCTCGCACGGCTCGCATTGCCACTACCATCCGATACGTGTTCCGTATACTAGCGAAGGTTCCGGTGCCATCAATAAGATCAGCGTATCCTTTTAGTTCAATGATTGAAGTACGATCCCTTTGTATTGTTAGGATGGATGAATTGGATCACAGAATACGAATTCACTCAATAGATTTAGAGTATGATGTGATTATATTTGATGTGATTTAATCTTATTTGAAACTTTAGTAGAGGGTTTCTTTGAAGATTCTAATTCATAGAATTGTATAAACATCCTACGTGAGCTAAAAATAATAACAATTGGTAAGCAAAAGCTTGCGCAGCCAGGGCGGGATACTAGCACCTGTTTACATTTCATTAATGGATGCTATTTATAGACCCAATAGTTCGGGTGTATTGCCTTCAGTGAACGAGAATCTGCTTGCAGAAATAGATACATCGACCGTAAGGGCTCTTAATATTTATGTTATATAGATACAGGTTATGGTTTCCTGGTACCTAGTATCGTGAAAATCTACAGATTTGTCCGCCTGTCACCACGATGACACCATCATGTCACCATGTCACCGACCACAAGTTTTAAATGATTCAATTATCAAAAAGTACTGCTGTTAAATATTACTGTTAAATACTGTATGCCTTGAATTCTTGGAACTTTCAATGTAACGGTATCAAATTATTGTTTTGATTTCATTTAAATTTAATGACAAATAAATAATTTATTCTTTCTTAATTATAAAATGAGTTTAATGACTCAAACTGTGTGTCGGTCATATTCGCGTAAATTGCCCGAAGCGTAAAGCTTAACCGCGGAGCCTATAATCACTGGAACTCAATTACGACGGTATCCGCGCCGCCGATCTTCGACTGGCTTAACGACTGTCATTCCGTTGATCCTTATTTTATGATTATGAACTAACTTATAACTAAATACACGATTCAAAATGGTCCCACGCCATATCGTGCAACATTCAAATCAAAATTATCACTTCATTACTGGATAAGAATTAGCAATGGCCCTAAAGGTATTGTATATTTACTGTCACTCTTATCCTATAACACTGGGTGTGGAAATTGGTTACTAATACTAGTTAATAATACTAGTACTAACTTATGTAAAAGAAACTAATAATTTTAGTGTACTTATTTAGTATTAAATTACACAGTTACGCTTCGAGAAATAAAATACGACCGGTACGATTAACTGGCTCCTGTTCAATCATAAATAACGCGACAGCAATATAAATGGCTTCTGTGCGACCAGTTTGAGGTGTATTTCACTTAAATGTAAATAGTAAAGTGAAGTGAATAATTACTTTCCGGCCGCTCACCTCGTCCTCGTGGTACCAGAAGATGTAGGCGGGCGGCTCGGGGCTGAACTGGATGAGGCAGGTCAGGTTGATGGTGGAGCCGATGTCCACGTGCAGGTCGGGCCCGCCCAGGATGCGCGCGGACGGCACTGCGGACAACGTACACATACACATTGGACATTCAGACGAAGATATCATCTCTTTACGCTCTTGATGTGGCATCCATATCGAATAAAAGAGGCCGCTTCCGATATTCGAACAGAAAACTTTACAGAAGTAGTTAGGTGCTTCAAGCTGAAGGTTTACATTTGCGATGCCGAGGGACTCGTCACGGCCGACGTCGCGCCGAATGCTTTTCGTCTCTCACCCGACGCTGCAAGGTTTAAATTAGATCGGCGTGGCGCCGCGGCGCCGCTCCGAGCTTTACCTTGTTGATGCCGATGTTATTTGAAAAGCAGCTCCGGCTTATGTAGAATACGCTCTGTGCTACGGACATAAGGTAGGTATTAGCCTGCGTCGGATCGAGGTTTCTTTTTGGTTATGCTGTAAGTTTATAAAGAGCGAAGGCAAGTAGAGCTTTACTAGAAAAAATATTAATACGGGCTACTTAAACGGTCCCCAGGGGGACTTCCTTTGAGGCGATGTTCTACGAGTATCATCCCTTTTATAAAAACTGAAGTACCCACATAAAATTAAAACCGAGCATATTTTGAGGCTGTGTAATATTACAGTAGGTACCTTGTGTTTTATGTTCACATCGTATAAAGTATATGGTCGAGGCCATTACTCAACGAAGAAATAAATGACATGCCTATAATATTTAAGTCGAGGAGGAAGCGAACCCAAGTGCAATGTGGTACTCAGCTTGCAGCCCGCAGCTCGCCGCTCGCCGCGCGCAGCGAGTGGTCCACACGGTCCCGGCGAACCAGTTTTCATCAACATTAAAACTTTTATTTTCATTATAAAAATTCCAATTCAATATATTTAGCGTCGAAGTAAAGTCTCAAGATTCAGGTGCGACATTAAGTTATTGGATTGTGGACTACAGCGATGTGGACCTAGTTCCCTGGAGGCAAGATGGATTTTCGCGCGGCGGCGCGAGGTGACAAATAGTTAGGATTTGTCCTTTGTTCTGACTGAAACTAATCTGCAGATAGATCGGTAATCCGACGACGCGAGATCCATTGTGTGGATAAAACAGAGGATGTGCTACTTTCTTTGTATCGCGGCTTTATAAAGAAAAGTTGTTTGCGGCGCGATCCCGGGAGTCCCAGGTTAAAAGTGATAAGCGCTTGGGTATCCTGCTTATTTATACCTGTGGTAATATCTGAAGCGTATTTGTTGAAACGTTGTTGAAACGGCGCTTCTGCAAGTATTCATTGTTATATGTAATGCGTTTTATACAACATCTTAAATAGCATTCTATTAAATAGATAGAGGTGCTGCAAATAATTACTGACGACTGGCTTGTTTCGCTAGGAATGGCTTTTCTCTCTCGATAGGAATATGTCGGGATGGTGGAACGCTATGTACCGATCATGAATTTGCAGATAAGCCAATTTTGTTTAGTATGCGGATCTGTCGTCAAACTTGATGGTGCGGTGAGGGTCCCGGAGGGGGCCGCCGGGGAGGGGCGATGGGGTACGCTCTAATTGAGAAACTTCCGCTTGAGAATTAAAATGGATTTATGGCCACTTGCAATAACAGATTTATGCGAGTCATTTAATATTTATTAATCTGTTTATCACTTTCAAAGTAACTTTAATATTACAATTACGGTTTGTTATTTCTTGATGGCAGTTCAGAGTTTAGCCGGAGACCTTTGAAGGTTATAACAATTTTCAGCGCCCAGACTAATTACGTCGCGGTCATATCGAAATTATCTTAAATTTAATATCCGAACTGAACATCAGTGGGCACCAGCCTTAAGGGGACGTGTACAATATAGATCCGAAGGTGTACTCTATAAAATTATGGATATTATGTACCTCAACATGTTTTTGTAACAAGTTAAGGTCGATGGATACGTAACGTGTTTTTACTGAGACGGGACAGGACGTAAAGTTTAGGAAACATCGTTTCATAGAAAATGTTCGAATGAAGTTCAGTTTCGGGACGACTTCGTTAGTAAGGCCAAACTAGCTGGAAGGAAATTGGGAGTGGTCAATAGAGCTAAGCAGTACTTCACACCTAAGCATAGGCTAATCCTACTAATATTATAAATGTGAAAGTTTGGATGTTTGGATGTTTGGATGTTTGGATGTTTGGATGTTTGTGACTCAATCACGCAAAAACGGCTGAACGGATATGGATAAAATTTGGCACACGGATAGCTTTCAACCTAACTTACCAGATAGGCTACTTTTTATCCCGGAAAATATACCTGTTCCTGAGGGATAAGAGGTACAATTTAGTCATAGAAAAACAGTTTGCCGTTTTTCGTCACACTGACATGACAGATGAACGAAATAAAAATGGCCGAACTTCAATCAGCTGATTAAGTGATTAAGTTGTAATATGGTTAATTGTTTTTAATAACTAACAATATACCAATTGTGCGGAGATGCACATTGTGATAATTTTTATCATACAATGCGAGGATTAGTAGCCATCGATCTTGTGTAAAATCAGATAAATCAACAAAACATTTTTTGTGGAAAACTAAGGCTGCTTACATACTAGCGTTTATAAAGCGCTTCATGCACCCAATGAGCAATCAATGAGTTACAAAAAATAATAATTTTACGATAAAGAAAATAACTGGTAGCTTATCATTGAAGTATAATGTAGTAAAGTACCAGAACAGACAGCGCGAACAAAATTTGTGTCGCGTCGGTAGATTCTGTTTTTAAATCGAACGAATCCATTAAAAATTGAAGCCCACTGCAGCCAATTTATTTGGCCAAACACAGTATTCACTGTATCGGTTTTATACGCCAGTAATAATACTTCAATGTAGCTTATCAAGTTTTTTCCTACCTTTCAATAGGAAGTGCTATCGAAGTATTATAAGATATCGTATCAGGTTTAATTGATTGCAAAAGATCATCAAATTTGGTTTTTAACATTCGTAAATGTCTTTCTATTTTTTATATTTACTTTATAGTAAAAAATATTAATTTTCCTGAACCGATTAAGCAAGTCATTATTAAAATGTCGGATGAACGTCTTTAAAATCCTAGTGCGGTTTTAGCCTAATGTCAAAATTGCTTTATTTTTCTATAGCTGTGCACGCGTTTAGGCCAGTAACTTTTGAATCACTGATTTTAGCCATGGATATATTACTCTAACTGGATACATAACTACGTAGTTGTACCTGAAGATCGATGATGGCATAAAATAATGACCATTTTTGTATTGTGTCCATGTTATCTATAGTCCCAGGATATATTAAAATTATCTTTCGATTGTGGTTTTTTATAATGGTTTAAAAACATCTAAGGTGAAATTATAATATTGATGTACCATAATAAAATTGTGTACCTTAATTTTCAATTTACTCGTAATGCAATTACTTAAATTAGGTAATTTTGAAGAAATTCTTATAAAATGTATATTATTTCAATATTATAATTTTTGCCACCAGAAGCATTAGGTACATATAGAAAATATTTTGAAGAACCGTATCAAAATAGGACATCATTTTTCTAAGTGTGTACACCCTACAATTATAAGGGACAACCTCAATCCGCCCTGTGATTGGTCGAATGGTCATTCCGATATGACGTCATTGATCTTCAGGTACCTCTACAAAGTCTATGATCCAGACAGAGTAATATATCCACGATTTTAGTTAATACGAGTTAATTCTTTGTTTAAGAAGCAATTTGGATTATGCTTTTTTGTATAACATTGGGTATTTTGTCAAGTAAATTTGAAATTCGGTGAGGAGCTGATGATGGTATCTAGAGATAAAGAGTACTAAATATCTGGAGATAAAGGAACTCCTCAATGGTAGAAAAAAATAGGTAGAACGGTGTTTAAAGATATTTTGTTTTCGTTATCGTTGACATTGTGAAATCAGTTCTTCATTGACCAACTATGGGTCTCATGACGTGTCTTGGAGAACAAATAGGTAACTCCTGAAGGGGTGCAAATTACTTAACAGGAATAAAAAATATTTGTTTTTAGTAACGTTGACATTGCAAAACCAGTACATTAATGACCAACTTAAGGCCTGCTGGTATACTTATCTTGGAGGCTAAATATGTAAATCTCGAAAGGATGGGAATATCTGAACAAGATTTAAAAATATTTTTGTTAGTAACGTTGAAATTGCAAAGCCTATATACATCATTGAGCAACTTGAGCCTGATGGTGTATCTTGGGTAAGTACACAAAATAATTATGCCATGCGACTAAAACGCAGACGTGTCTGTTCACCGCAAAACGGAGCCTGTTCACCTTGGCTCCCACTTTCCGGAATGTATCCCTGGAATGCACCGACCGCCTACAGTTATTGGAAGTCGAAGTTTCCTCGAACCGCATCTATGAAAGGTTCATCGAATCCAAAGCTAAAGTGGCTGCAAGAAAACTTGGGGTCCTTGCAAGGGTGCGCCAGTACTTCTCACCGAGGCAGATTTTAACAATGTATATAAAGCTCAGGTTCGCCCATGTGTGGAGTACTGCTGTCACATTTGGGCCGGTGCCGCAAAATGTCACCTTTCAGCCTTAGATTCGATGGAGAGGCGTGCAATGAGGCTCTTTAACGACCCAGACTTGGTGGTAACCAACGTGCAAAGCCTCGCACACAGGCGCAGAGTAGCCAGCCTCTCGGCATTCTACAGGATGCATTTTGGAGATTGTGCTCAGGAATTGCACGAACTAATTCCCCCATCCCCGTTCCTCCATCGAACAACCCGTCGTACGGCAAGCATCCATCCATATGTCGTCAATATCCCACCGCTGCGAACGGTGCGATACACGTCTTCTTTCATACTGCGTGCCGCGAAGGACTGGAATAGCTTGCCTGCGTGGGTGTTCCCGTCCAACTACAATGTAGGTGTCTTCAAGAAAAGAGTGAATAGGCATTTATTAAGTTAGTGCATTCACCATCTTGGACTCCGTCGCCACTTACCGTCAGGTGGGATTGTTGTCAAGCACTTATTTTATGTAAAAAAAAATGGAACTTTTATGTGAAATAAGCTAATGCTTGACTAAAAAGCCACCTGATGGTAAGCGGGAATGAAGTATGGGTGGTAAAGCGCACTAACTTACTAAAAGCCTATTCTCTCTTCACTTGAAGACACCCGTATTATAAGAGTAAGAGCCAAGATGAAAGGGCTTCTTTTGCCGGTGAATTGACACGCTTGAGTTTTTGTGACGTTGAATCTCACAAAGTTGGTATGCCAGACCCAATCGAAGGCCTTCGAGATGTCAAGAAAAACTGCTAGCTCTTCCCTATTTTTCTCGAGGGCCTCGTCCCAGATGTGAGTGGCATACGCTAGAAGATCTCCCGTCGACCGGTTTCGGCGGAACCCGTACTGCCTGTCGCTAAGAACATCATTATATTCTAGATATACCATGAGGCGCGTGCTAAATATACATAATAACAGCAGTTATCACATGGGTGACTGTTGTTGTTGGTAACATTCACATTGCAAAACCAGTTCATCATTGACTTAGGACCAGATAGTGATCTTAGAGATAAAATAATATGTAATTCCTGATTGGTTTGCAATAACGGAAACACTTTTTTAAAATATTACATAGTTGGTTGTACTTTGACATTGGAAAACTAGCATATTATTGACCAAACTTAGGGCCTGGTGGTGTATCTTGAAGGCCAAATAATTATGTAACACCCGAACGAACGGAAATAACGAAATTGATTTCAAAGATATTTGTTGTTGTTTTTAAACCATTTTTAAAATGAAATTATGTGAATGTTTCTTATTCACTAACGCTTAAACTGCTAAACGAATTTAGTTTCAGTTTGGCTCCCAGATATTTAATATCCCGCTTTAAAGGATAGGGTACTTTTTATATCGCGGATAGATTTTACTATAATACGAGTACTTATGATATTTATTTTGTATTCCGATATTTCGACCCAGTTGCATAGATCGTGTTCCATGGTGGTAAAGTTTAAAACTGGTGAGTTAAGTTTAAATTTTATATCGGGGATAGACCGTTCCCTCAAGATAAGTGGTATAATTAAAAATGGCTAGCATATATTTTTTTATCATTTCTTTATTGATCATACTCTTCATTCTTCTAAAGATCTAATTCTGAAGTCCACGCAGACGAAGTCGCGGGTAGAAGCTAGTGCTCTATAAGGCGCAAATTAGGCCGCACATGGAGTACTGCTCCCACCTTTGGGCCGGAGCCCCAGCTGGCCAAGTGGATCCGTTCAACCAAATTCAACGGCGAGCCATTCGTCTTGTCGACGATCCCAAACTTACGGACGGATTGGAGTCGCTTGAGTTGAGGAGAGATGTAAGCTCTCCCTGCGTATTCTACCGTCTGTATAATGGGGAATATTCTGAAGAACTGTTTTGTTTAATTCCTGCGGTTAATTTTCGTCACCGCACATCACCATGCACCAAGTTCCACCAACACCACGTGGATACCTGGCGTTCGTCCACAGTTCGATTCTCGCGTAGTTTTTTACCCCGCACATGTAAACTGTGGAACGAACTTTCTGCATCGGTGTTCCCTCCAAACTATGACATGGGGTCCTTCAAGAAGCGGGTCTATTGTTTTGTTCGAGGCCGGCAATGCATTGGTGACGCCCCCAGTGTTACTAATGTCCATGGGCGGCGGTGATCACTTACCATCAGGTGACCCGTCTGCTCGTTTGCCTGCTTAAGGCATAAAAAAATGTAAACGATAGCGCATACGCCACGGAGGCACGGACGCGGACGGGACGGGAACGGGGCACGCACGTATATTTATGCCCCGTCCCTGTCCCTGTCCCGTCCAGGTGACGTATGTAGCGACCTTTACTTGTGATGGCACACAGACCGCGGACTAGGGGTGTCCACTTAATAAATATATTGATATTTAGTATTCGATGTAAAACATCGGACTCCAACAGCGATGTTTATATAAATAAATATATCGAATACAATAAATATTTGTCAAAATATCGAATCAATCCGATATATCGTATGGAAAACATCGATTAATTTCGATATATCGATGTTGAATGAATATCCCTACCGCAGACGGAAAAATTGCATTCCTACTAGCGGCGAGGCGGCTGGCTGGCCATAATTATACCAAAGTTTGTGCTGAAATTTTTGTATTGTCTGTCAGGTCGACTACAGTAAGCACTTCCGCTTTCGCTTCGCTTTTCGATCAAATTCATGCTCGAAATAAAATGTTACTTTAAAGTAGAAACACAAAGTTCCTGCTTTTTCTCTTAGAGGAACCATAATGGTATTTTAACGCCCCTAATTTGTAGGCTGACATTACCCTTTTAAATGCCTTTAGTGTTCAGTACCCACATAGGGGCATTCTCTCCTACACTGATGAAGATTGAAGATAGACGTAAACGCTTGGGTTGGCAGGGGTCATATAGCAAGTGGAGTCATGCAGTGGCATGGCCGCCGCGCGCCGTGCGTGAGCCGTGAGGTCAGCGGGCCGGCTGCAGCGGCGCTATTTATATGCGCCATTAAGAGAGATTTCACCCGGACGCGGACGCCTGCACGACTCCTGACCACCTTAATTCATGAGCGTCATATGTTAAAGTGACGCGGGGGTGCTAGGGTGGAGTACTAGACTCACTCGCTCGCTTAAGGCGCGGCCTCATTATTTCGAGCGAGCGGCGAGGACAGCGGAAATCGGCGCCACTCAGTTTCAAGCGCTTATCCCGATTTCCCGATGACAACAATCGATATGTTATCGGTGAAGGACAGGTTTTCAAATTTTTTCACCCACCTCATTTGAATTACAAAAAATCTATACTTAATTCCCCTATAAGTACTTAAATCGTAAATAAAAAAACGCTTATAAAATTAAAACGTGCAGTTATTCATAGCTACAGAATTTGTATACTATTCTTATATGCAGTTATTGTTATAACTACAGAACTCAAGCAATTATTGAGTAGCTGTAGAAGTTTAAAATATCGGAAAAACATCATGTTCTTAAATAAATTGTTATTTTCTTCTTGTGATATCGACCCTAACGGTTTTCAGCGTCAAGAAGGTCCATATCGCCACTTTGAGTAACACTAGACGCTTATCACGCCACTGCGCTCCGCTCCAACCATCTTTATTAGATCTCTGTCGGAGATTTTATTTTTATTTATTACTTTATAATAATACTTTATCTAGAAGATTTAAGGGTCGTCCGATATATTTTAGGATTTGCTCGAAACCTGTCTGTCTCAGAGCGGTATCTAAACTTAAAATCCTTATTTCAATATATACTTCTCGTTCTTTTCGATTGAGTCTGAAGCGCTTTTTATATGAATAATAACCGAAAATCGAATACATGAGTTATATTATTGATACGACGTAGTAACCATTGTCAATGGACATCAGACAAGCTGAAAGCATCACGGATGTGTTGCCGGCTATTAAAAAGGATTCTTAGACAAAAAAAAAATGTAAAAACTTTTCACATTCATTTAAACGGGACAGTGGTAGATATTGTGTGATAAAACCTTCCTACCATGCAAAATTACCGTCGGCAAGTATGATTAAACTGAGGGGTATAACCAACCCGTACAGGAGTAACGTGCCCCCCAACGTCGTACATAGTCGGCAAGGTACATTGCGACTAGAAGTTGGTTTAGGCTCAAGGATCTATTAGGCATCTCTTATTAACATTCTGTTAGCTTATTCTAATAAGAATTCCTAACGCAAATGATAGCTAGCATACTGTAGTAACAGATGTGTCCGCCACTTGGCGAGAGGCGGTGGCGGGCTGCCAGCCGCGGCCGCCGCTAATGGGGGCTACAAATGAAGTCGTAAACTCTAAACGGTTCATTTTTAGAGCCACCTTCGACTGCAGCAATTTAAAGTGATCGCGTGAAGCTGAGAGGCTGATTAATTTAGCATATTTACTCGACGACGGCGCGCGGCGCGGGGCGTCTCGTTGAGCCTAACATCAAGTTCCCTAGTCGACGCTGAGTGAGTAATCTCGCTTAATCACTGCATAAAATCAGTCTCTCAAAAGTCTTAAGTCTTTTTAGAGACGCTCAGCATATAAATTAGTGAAGTCTTTGAAGATTAGTTTTGTCATCCTCTGCGCAATTCGCTCACTTTTCTGCTATTTGTTTCACCGATAATAGGTTATAGCTTAGCTGTTAAGGATCCTTAGATCTCTGCTCGATGATCGAATCTCAATGTACTGTAACGTGGGCACTTCCGATGCACTGGCTTTCCTTGAGGCGCAGGTATAGAGATAGTTATTTTGACCACAGGAAACTTTTTGGAGTCACCACTTAAATGTTTGCTTAATAATGCTTAAATTATTGCTGACAAGCGTGACGCATGTCGTACTGAGGTGCTGGACGAAATGTTAGCCATAACCTCGCCAGTTGTTAAATAGGGTGCGATGAGAGGATGAGGTATTTTGTATAGAACGATGAATCCTTTACTTTCTTTTTTATTAAGTTCGAGAAACAACGTCGAAATACTCAATTATTTAAAATAATAATAATTTTAACTTTCATCACAAATTCAAACTTGCGATCTGCAGCACAAGAACAAAAGTAAATTCAACTTGTAACTAAGCGATTAATCTGGATCGTATTAGCGTACGGAATCCCCCATTACCCGGCGTACGGCGCGGCGGCGGCGGCGCAAGAACTCGCCGCGCTCGCTATTACAAAGAGCACTCGATTAAACCAATTTGCGCCGCAGCTGAATGCGCCGTGCCCGACCGCGGACAAAACCGGCAAACTAAGTGCGCCGCTCCATAGCGCATTGTCCGAGTGCAGGTCATTCGTCACCACACTTCAGTTGCCGCCGCTGAAGCTGAGGTTAAATCGGGCGTAAAGCGTGAACCACTGGCCCGGGACCGGGACCGAGGCGGTAATCGTATTCTCAGTCGATACTCGCCGCTCGCCGCTCGCCGCCAGACGTTAGCGGCTCTCGAACAAAACCCAATTACATTTGGCAGCGCTCCGCGTGTTTTCGCATTTCTCGCGAACCGACTCGGAACGTCGGGCGCTGCAAAGGTAAACACAAATCTATGTCAAAGTCGGTTCCGAACTTAAAGAATAAATAGTAGCCGATTTTACGGCAGACGGCAAGGAAGCGTGAAGTAAAAAGTACAAACTTGTTTTACCCCACTGCTGCACAGTCGTCGTGAGCGGCGCGGCGCGGCGTGTAAAATGAACGACGCGAGTCGAGCGGTTCAAACTCCAAAATAAAGAAAAAGGCGCGGGGGTCGCTTTCGCGTTCATAAAACACTGCTGAGAGACTAAAGTGGAGTTGTTTTAGTAGGTACTGCATTTTTAAATTAAAATAACAGCTTTGTGAAAAAGCAATTCGCCTTCAGTATCGTCAAGATGATAAGTTAAGAAGGATGCTTACAATTAATATCAAATTATCTCCTTCACGAACAATCTGGATGAAAGAAAATTAAGTAGATAGTTTAAGTTTGCTTACAACTTAAAAGCGGTAAACGGTGTCAAAACATAAATAATAAAACAGGTAAGTAAATACAGAAGAGGGTAGTAAAACTAGCATCAGCATCGGCGACAAGATGGCCGGCGTCGGAGTCGTTACGTTACATCGACACGGCTCACCGGAGACAGAAGACACCGGTCGACAATCCGCTCACAAAGTGCCAGAGATGGCGCAGCGCTCGCCTCGGAAATATGACGTCATAAAGTACGGAATTAACTGAACATGGCGCTCCACCGACCGACCGACCGACCGACCGACGCGAGCGGCTCTATTCAATTATTACAGCACTTTTATTTACGGCCGCCTGTCTCGGCTACGTTGTAATGGAGCAGGCGAGCAGGCGAGCAGCCCGAGCGGCCCGAACTCGACACTTCAATTTTTAGCAATGACGGGGATCAGTGCAGGTTTTATTCGTTTTGTCCAGATAGTTTACTGTTCACGTGTTCTCATGGTGGTGGAGGTACGGGGTGTGTTTATAATTCGTCGTTGGACTTGAGTCCAGCAATAACAACAGGACCTTATTCGAATTAAACTTAGTAGGTACTACAAATAAATGAATTTTATTTAGACTAAATAAAAAATATTTTTATCAATGTCAATTTTCTTTGTCGTTAGGGCACACCGAATAGTGTGAACTAATGGCAAAACGTTTACTTACAATAGCGACAAGATTGAAGTTAAATAATCGTCAAAGAAAACCGCCCAGTCTTTTTAATAAATATCTTTAAATTATATTGTATCAATCATAGCGATTTTCTATCTCGACATTAAATTCTTTTTTCGACTCATCTATTTCTTAAAACAGAAACAATGTAGGGGCGGTCTTGTAGCATTTAATGAAGCGAGCGAAATGGAGCGGCGTTAAATATGCGGGAATAACGTGCGTTAATTGTCGTCGTGCGGCGGGAGCGGGGGGCGCGGGGGGCGAGGGGGCGGGGGGGCGCGGGGGGCGGGGGACGGGGGGCTGCAATGTGATTTATGCACACCGACCATTAAGTGGCAATTAGAATAAAGGCGTGTAATGAGGTTAAGAGGTCGCATTAGTTACTTGTAGCGTCGCGTCGTATTAAAACGTTCTTTTAAACAAATGCATAACATGCGTCCGATATATGTATTTTGCATGCAGTATTAACGTCCACTGCAGCTATTACGAGTTGTTTGCTTAAAGTGTACAGGTGTTATCAACAGATAGAGCGACAACGCCGTTGGGGGGGGGGGGGGGGGCAAACTTACATAATCATTGCCAACATTAACATACTTTTTTCAATTGAGGTAAGCTTAACGAGTTAATTTAAAATGTAAAAATGCAATAAATGATTTGGTCAAAAGTACAGTGTTGAACACAACAAAGAGCTTGCTCCGGTGTTGAACAACGGCCGTGTTCAACCAAATTTCCTCAAGCTGCCAAATATACACAATATTATTTATAAAGTCAACAATTTATTATAAATTATTAGCTGACCGGGCAAACGTTGTTCTGTCAAAAAATTTTTAGGGGTAGGGGGATGAAAAATAGATGTTGTCCGATTCTCCACCCTAGTCATATCACGCAAAGATTCACGAAAATCGGTCGAGCTGTTTCGGAGGAGTTCAACTTCAAAAAAGCGTGCTGCGTGACACGAGAATTTTATATATTAGAATATTAGATATTACGAAACTATTAGAAACAAAAGCACTGAAACTAACTTCATCTAATTTTGTTACTTGAGAAATAAAGTCGGAGATTAAAACTATTCAGTAAACCACAAAATTTCTTAGTATAGTTCAATACAGAGTATTGTAATCTTACGTAATTTGTACTCGAGTATTTATAAGATTGAACTATTTCTATATTTAACGACATGTTTTTGAGCCTTATTGGGGCGGCTTAGAATACTAACCCCTTACTGGATGGGTGCGTAAGAGGCGAATAAATCCGGCCTTCTGGTGGTAGTGGTGGGGTATTTCCATAAAAGAATAATAATATTATTACGTTATTTTGAGGTCGACCAAAATAATTTTATCAACCAAAATTTTGCAATGACGGTGATGTTTGTTTCATAATAACGTGATAAAATTATATCCATGACATTAAACTGCTAGATGGGGTATGAAAGCAGATAATGTTTAGACAATAAAGATAATATAATAAATACAACTGATAGTCAGTGAAAAGTTGTGCCAACATTCAGTTTTAGGTATCACCGATTTTTTTATGTAATTTTATCAAATAACTAAACATTAATTCAAAGAAATTAGAAGTTCCTACTAGTCCATGGATAAAACAAATGTGACTGAATCCTTATTACTACATTAAAATAATTAATTATTATGTATGGCTGAACAAGACTTTCCGATATCTGTGAAATATTCTGCGGAAGGAACAGATCTTACGTTAATGAAGTGAGGCGTTAAATATGCGCTGAGAATAATGTACGGTAATTGTCGTCGGGCGGGAGTGAGCGTGATTTATGCACGGCGGCCATTAAATGGCAATTAGACGAAATAAACCGAGTCGGCGAGTTAATGGCACGCGTTAGTTATTCTGGCGAGAGACGGTCTTCGCAGTTTCTTAACGCCGCAGCCCGCGCCGCGCCGGCAGAGGTGCCATCGCGCCACCGCCGCGCTAGCCAGATTTCTATTGTAGAGGCGCGTTATGTAGCTGTTCTACTAACTTACTAACGTTTAACAAGGTTCACAGAAAATGGTTCTGCTCCGATGTAAAGTACAAAATTGATTTCATGATAAAGCTTATTCTATCACTGAATGATTCGAGCAATAACGACTATTTATCAATACGATGTTTCGCAAAATATGAGTCAGAAAGAACGCGTTATCAGTTGCAAGTTGCAACGGCGGCATGAAGCGCCAACTAATAATTAATCTATGTCTTGTTGCTTGTGCCAATCAATGATGAAGACAGGGAAATCTTCCGAGTCAGCCAGTAATGACGTCGGATGGTAATGAGGACGACTGACGGCGTCTCCCTTGTACATCACGGTGACGGGTACAAAACTCAGAGGGACCGGACGGCGCCGGTTGGATCCCCAATGCTACTGTAACCCGGGGTCTTGGACTGAATTGGCTGTGGAACAGTTTCTAGTAGTTATAGCCGCTGAAGTTATTCTGTGGCCACAGCCGATGCATGGCTCCACAGGTGGTCCGCAGTAAAATAGTCCATCAATCCTACCGGTGATAATTCTCGATGTGATCGAGATAACTTAGTGTATTCTAAAATTAGGCAGTACTTACACCATTAAACTACAGGAGTGAATATTATTATAAGCACGGGTCAGCTATTTATAAAACTGTTTTCAAAGCTTCACGAAGTATTACGTCACTAGTGAATGCCCTCGATTTGCTTCGTTAAACCCTTCGGTAAGCCCACACTCAATTAAAAACTTATAAGCGCTATAGTTTAAACTGACATAACTTTTTTATTTGTGAACCGATTGAAATAAAACAACACAACACTAAATGTTAACTCAAGCTCACAACAATACAGTGAAAACCGCATCTAAATCTGTTATGTTATCTGTTACACTATGCACAGATATCGATCTGTTAGCTTTATTATAGGTATATGTAATATGTAATATGTATACGATGGTGACGATTTTATAGGACAGGTTTCATACTTTCCGCTTTATAAAAAAAACATCAAGGTGTACTTATGTACGCGCGTGAGAAGTTATACTTCTTTGGCATCATTAGATAAATATTTGACATTAACAATTTAATAATAATATTTTAATTTATATCAATAAATAATACATGACTAATAGAGGTTCTATTTCTAATTTGTTGGTAGCTTTTTGCGGGCAACTTCATCCTGTTACTTTTGTGTTACAAATCTTAAAATTTCACTCTCATCAGTTTTTCATAAAGCGCCTAAAGAAGTAAGTATAACTTCAAAAATCAGTTTCGCTAAAATGAGTAGAATATTAAATATTATCGTACATAGCAGAGAACATAAGCTTTCAAAATTAATAATTATACAAATATAAAAATTTGTAAGTACGCATGTTACCTACTCTTCAACGCAAAAATAATGAATTTTTATGTAGCACACAGTTAGACCATGATTTAGGATTATGTTAAAGGGTTCTTATGTTCCTGGAAATTGCGGGAAAGCCGCAGGCAGAGCGCTAGGTTTTATTAAATCATAGGAAATAGTGCACACCGAAAATCGCGTATGAATATTAATAGGATCAAAGTACAAGAAAATACGTAGCTCAGAGTGAATTCGGGTCATATGTATTTTTTACTTACGACGTAGGCACGCAGTTATAAACAAATTTTAATTATTTCGTAATGGTCAAATCTTACAAATTTCCGACCTAATCTGACAACGCGCCGCGCCGTAAGGAACTTTGTTTCAAAATTGACAAAAAACTACTTGTGCCCTCGAAAATCGGCTAATATCAATAAATGCTCTGATATAAGTTAAAAGTCTGAAAAATTCAAATTCAATAAGGTGCTTCGAGTTGAGATTTCCATTGGATTGGTGACTTTTAAATATGATAGATCGCATGTGTTTTTAGTCGCGCCGCATTCGAGATCGTCGGTGATGTCGTTCGGGCCGCGCGGCTTAGCCCGTGGACGATTTATTGGCTTCCGGGAAATGTTTTCACAGGCACGACGGCCAACGTGCTTCAATAAATGGTAGGTATTATCTTTGTGCCCACTGTCTACTGTCCTTTGCCCACTGAGGAACTATCCTTAACGTTCCTACTCTTGATGAAGCCCGCGTAGTTTTTGTATCTAGGAAATTTATAAACCTTCGTAGGATTCTAAACGAGAGACAAATTGTATTATTTTACGCCCACATTTTCACAAATTGATAAACTTATCGAACTCACGTGTAAAATAAGAAGTAAGCAATAACCAAACGCCAGTGCGCTCTGATTGGTTGAATAAGTCAAGCAGCATGCAGCATGCAGCAAGCACTGTTTCTGTCACGGCTCCGGCGCTGCGGGACTCCAGCGGTCTCACGCGAGCTTATCGTCGCAGATGCTTTTAATGCCCACCACCGCAGCTTCGGCAGCCTCAGCTGCTGCAGCGAGCATTAAAACCACCTGCTCCTTAGCTCGCGGGCCGCCTCGCCCCTCCGCGCCTACGCGGGTTTACATTACACTCTAGGGGTAGGGCAAACAAGACTACGTGGAGTCGGTTTTGCAGCGATTCGTTTCTGTCACTAACATAAACGTTTTGACAAATTCGTGTTTTCGATAGAAGTTGTGTTTTTTCGATGTACTGTATTCGGCGAATTGTAATTCGATGAAATGCTTTCGATGATTTTTCCGCACACGCAACATTGACCAATTAGAGAGCAGTGTGTTATTTGCCGTATTTTAAAGAAGCGTAAAATTAAAAGCTTTTCTGCGATTGGTCGAACCGTTTATAAAATCTTACGAATGGATATCCGTTAGTTTACGTTTACCACGAGACGTCGCAAATTGATACATTTGCGAAAATGTGGGCGTAAAATAATACAATTTATCTCTCCTTTAGAATCCTACGAAGGTTTATAAATTTCCGAGGAAATTCTAGGAAATTTATAAATTTGCGGTTCTTGTTATTTTCCGGTGACTTATACATAATTATATCTAATGAGTTTCTTAAATAATTTTAATAGAATCAAATATTAACTGCATAACAACACTGCAAGTATCTCGTAGGTGTGTACATAAATAAACAAACAATATTCACGCTACCACGTAGTTTACATAAAGCAACAACCCATAATTGTCCCACTGCTGGGCTCGGGGTCTCCTCTCACAATGTGAGGGGTATTAGGCCATAGTCTACCACGCTGGCCAAGTGCGGATTGGTAGACTTCACACACCTTTGAGAACTTTATGGAGAACTCTCCGGTGTGCAGGTTTCCTCACGATGTTTTCCTTCACCGAAGCAAGTGATAATTAACTTCTAATACGCACATAATATTTGAAAATTAGAGGTGCGTGCCAGGATTTGAACTCGGGCCCCTTCGTTCGGGAGACCAACGTTCTAACCGCTAGGCTATCACTGCTACATAGTTTACATACCTAACTACATCGCATGTTTAAAGGCGTTGTTTCACACACTCTCCTCGCAAAATGCAAAATAGCTTTTAATTTTCACTAATTTAATGTTTTGTAATTAATTAATTATTAGCGAGCGCAAGCCGAGCGCGTGCTCTAATGAGCGACGCTAACACGACGCAGGGCGACGTGAGACGTCTCTAACTCCATGTAGTTTACATCATAATACTACCTACCGTAGCTGCGTAGTCCGTAATACCTACAGCCTGTAAGTAAAATAGGTATTGGTACGTGTAGTGCGTCGTCTGTCATATCTACTTGTAATATGTAAAACAAGCGATACGTTACGTAATAATGTCCTGCGTAGATCATTGAAGTATTATTACTAGCATATAGAACCGACAGCATGAACACAATGTATATCCCAATGAATTGGCGCTGATCGGGTTCAATTTTCAATGGATTCGTTCGATTTTGAAAGGAGAACGGGGGCTCAATTTTGAAAATAGAACCTCCCGGCGGGACACACATTTTGTTCGAGATGTCTGTTCTATGATCTATGACATTATACTTCAATGGCGTAGATCAGGTATTTTTAACTGAAAAAAGTGCCTTATGTTGTTCTCTTTAAAATTAAAATTATCAAAACAAGACTGGATCTAACAAAAAACTTCTGGTTATACGAGTATAATAACGTAAACATTACTATCTTCTTTCATATACATAAAAGAAAGCACGCGCGTCAACAAACAGGCAGTATTTATACAGAAGCCTTTCTTAATTATCATAAACATATTAATTGAGCAACGTGTGTAACCGAGAGGGTTTTAATAAAGCTACTTGAAGCGACTGCGTTTAATATAACGAGGTTTGTGGTGCGGCGCGCGGCTTGCGCCGTGCGTCGTGCGTCAGCGGCGTGCGACAATACTCGCACGCTCCCAAATTGCCGGGTATTTACTTAATCCAGATGTCGAATGTTCATAAATTTAATGAAACTCCCAGTATTTTGGTTCAATGTACGCAAGCAACCTCGATTATGCGAATTTAGACTTAATAAGCAAATAATATCGGGTATATTACATTTGGCAGATACCGATTGATAGTGTTTTTCTGGAGCATTAATAAAGGTATTAATAATGGTAGCCATTGCAGCCAGGCCAGAGTTTCACATAAATCAAACTTCGGTGTTGCAAAACAGATGTGATCGCCATAAGATATGGTATAGGATACTTTACTTGCTTGGTTTTCAAGGGGCTTCGGTGGTGATCATGTATTTGGTTGTAATCACATACTAGAATATTACATACAACAACCACACGTGCGCTTCGTCTACATAATGTACTATGTCGGCTCAGATGTCTGTGGGGATGATACGAGATCGTAATAGATACGGCAGGGGGCTAGTAGCGCGGCTAGAAGGTGGAAAGAGGTGCCTAGAGATCGCTAGAGATGGTTAGAAGCGGCTAGAGGCAGACACTGCGGCTAGAAATCCACCACGAGCGTGTCTACCTGCGACGCTACTGATGCTCGTCCAATTTGTTCCGGTTCCTTACATAATCGATGTCTCCCCCTCCCCCCCCAGCCCCCAGTCGCTCCTGCAGCGCGGGAGAGCACAGTTAAAATCACAAAGTGACGACTGAGTTAGTGCATTAACTATGTACATGTTTTGCGAGGAACATAAAGTGCCTGTACTGCGATACAACACCAGGGTTCTTTATCCTTCAGGAGAGATGAACGTCATAGTTTAGGGCGCTGGCCGAGCACACATTACGAGGTTACTTACACGCCATATTTGAAGTCTCTAATAGTCATAAATACGGTTGTAGTTTACCACTTAAAGATATAAATCCTGTTTTTCCCTATCCCGTGGAAATTTCGGAAACAATGTAAAGAAAACCTGTGGGCGTAATTTTAGCTTTCTATCTACACAGGTATGAGATGGACGCAGGACAGACAGTCGGTCTGTATCGTTCATAACTATATATTAAGATAAGAATATAAGAATATTATGAAGAAGTCGAACATCAACTGAATAGTTTTTACAGAAACACCTATCCTGTTAGGCGATATTAAATGATTCACCTTCCTCGTTGGGTATGCAAGCAAAACATGTTAGCGGAACAGGCGAAGACAACGACCCCGTATGTCATAACAGGGGGAAAGGTGTTGTTGAGCGATACATCACGCGTAACGGCGCCCCGACTATCGCGTAGATAAAAAACGCCCCGCCGGATGGAAATATAAATACGGCTTATTTTTATAGAAGAATACGTATAAAAACGCCACTGCAGGTTCGGGAAGTAAAATATAAGGCTTTTAAAAACAAGCGGTTTAGGCAATAGCTTTACGACGAGGCGTTGAAAGCTCTCCTGGAAGCGCTCGGGCGTCCTACTTTATTGAAGTAGCGAATGAGCGAAGGGGTCCGGTGCCGCAGTTTTTTTACTGCGACTATAATGCACAGACATTCCATCTGGTATAACAGTGACTGGTGACTTCACTACACCCAGAACATGATCAACTGGCCTCTCGTCTCAGGGATTTAATTTCATGGATTCCAGTTGACTTTTGAATTTACGCTAGCTGTTTGGTCTTTCTATTTGTCCAAGATAATCTCTGGAACGGCTGAACTGATTTTAATGGGATTTTCACTGGTAGATTGAGGAGGATATTACAGCATCATTATGTGTTACATTTTATCTTGAAATTCCCGCGGGATCAGGATTTATACGGGAAAAGCTCCTACGAATGAAGTTGTTGGCACAGCTAGTATGTTAAGATAAACTTAAAGATAACGTCAAGATGCTTGTGGCATCCTCCGGTTTCCAGTATTATTTTCGACATGTAGTTTAACAATATACGGCGAAGTTGCTGGCATGTACATTGTACATTGTACACGTTCAGTAAGGAGGCAATTCTATGGGAAATTCTTTACATTGTAACTCAATATAATATCTGATACTTTGTTATAGTTGTGAGCGCTGTCGCTCTCAATGCGCTTTCAGTTTACAAACAATAGAAAAGTGCAGATAAAACTTTTTATTTCATGTATAGCTGAGTTGTACGTTTCAAAGTGAAGAAAGTATTTTCTTTAATGTTTTTGAAAATAGAACTACCTATAAGATCTACTTGTGGCAAATTGGTTTACATACATAGGTACGTACGTTACTTTCCTAACAAATATAACTATGGGTACCTAAGTATGTTAGGAACTAAATCCTTCGGACATTGGAGTACCTTAGACGACACATCTCTCAGAGTCTCAGGTAATTCATTAGTGGCCGGCCCTTGTACCCACTGTTTTAAAGGTTTATGAATTGTTGACATTAAAAACCTCATGCCCTGTACTACCATACTAAACTTACTTGTACTACCGCGTGAAGAGTGCTACTTGTAGCTCTGGCTAACGTAGTTACAGTGAAGTCGGTGGGCAGGTGATGTGTTGATGCTTCCTGCAGTGGCTGGCGGCGCTCGTTCGGTAATTCAAGAACTACATAACACTCAGTTTGCAGATGATTGGCAATAGCCCCCCCCCCCCCGTCCACCCGCCAACACCCCGCGTGGAGTGCGCGGCGCCGCACTTTGACAAGCGACCCGTGAAATGGGTTCGTTAATAACGTTATATTATTTCCCTCCAAATAACTACGCGAACATTAACTTTCGGCCGCTCGAGAGGTAATTTTGATGAATCTGTTCCTTTATGATAAGTTTTTATGAACTAGCTCGTTCATTATTACTTTGCGCCCTTTCGAAGTTAGTGATGGATATAAATCTTATTTTCGGAAGACTCCTGAGATCGAGAGTGGCAGAAATACATCTTAGTTGAAACGACTTTGCCTCGGAGGGAACAAACAAAAAGTGGAAGTAACGAAGCGAATAAGACGGTGACGAGCTAGCCGTCATGTATGGAGCCTTGAAGTCGCAGATTAAATACCGTCCGCCCGCGTCGACACGCGCCGCCCGGTCGGCTGCTGGCTGCAGCATCTCAGTGGAGTGGATGCATTATAAACACGGGGAACCGTGTTACAATGTTACTTGCAGACGATGGCGACGGCGACGGGCGCGGGGGACAGGGGCGAGGGAGGGGTGTTATTGGATTTGCGCAATCTCCGCCGCTTTGCCCGTAGCGGGCGACGCCGCGACGTGATGGAAGCGGCTCTTAGATCTCCTCTAAAACGACTACGAAATATCGTCCGCGTACAGAACGTATAGTTAACTGTTGTGGTTTCCTTTCGTTTTTCCTATCGCAGCAAATCTCGTCCTTTTGGAGTTCAAAAGTCGATCGTATTACCTATTATCCATTGGGAATAGTCCTGCGTATAATGTTTTTATGTAGATAACTAGCTGTTGCCCGCAGCTTCGCACGCGGAAATAATTTTTATTTGTACTTCTTGCAGAACAAAATAAAAAACCGTGAATTATAGTGAAGTACTTATATTTAGGAATTTATATCTAATTATGCTGAAACTTACAAACGATACCGTCACATGAATTTGTTTCTTTCTTTCTTGCAAAATTAAAACAAAAACTGAAATATTATATTCCATTAATTTAAAGCAAGAAAAGGTAGTTGGTTTGAAGGAAATAGTGTATTAAAAATATCCTACACAAACAGAATGAAACTGTTTCCCAAGGATATCTTTTAACTTTCCGAGATGAAAAGTTTTCTAAAACATGCCCCAAAGTATAAGTAATAACTTAAATAATTTTCATCTAAATACGTTCAAGTGTTTTCATGTGATGAGCAGATCGACAAACAGACAAACACAGATATAATTATTGTAAATACCATGTTTTGACTTCTAACACGTTAACGGTTAAATAAGTGCTCTCTAATTGTTTTTTTTTAATATTCAATGTACGGAAAAATTGCCCTTTGAGTTTTTTTATTGTAGCTAAATACATATAAATACGATACCAGCCGAATCTCGTAGAAATTCCTTTATTTCGTTTTCGTCATTCTTTTCCTCAAAGCCAAGCAGTGGAATTTCGTTATTTGTGTTGCCGGAATATTAAAGATTTTCAAGGCAAGGGTAAATGGGAATTTTGTGCACAATATTATTATTATGTAGTTGTGGAGATCAAGGACACGGGATTGATAGATTATGGTTTTATCAAGTAAGTAAGTAAGAGATTATTCAGTCTATATTGAGCTCTTCCATCTCTCAAACATAAACTGGTTGTGCTATAGAAAGTTTAGCTATTGGCGAAGCCTTCAGCGTACGGGGTGGACATTGCTCCATTACCAGGACCTTTCAGGCTTAGTGGCCAACTCAAAGGTCGGAAAACTTAATGCCATCTTAGGATCTGGTAAATTGACGCTTCCCTATCCAAAGAATGATATAGAATTCGACCGATCAGCCTGCGTTCTAGAAATTTTGTAACTAACGGTCACTCAATTTAGTGAGATGAACCACTGGTTCGTCCAACTACCGAGACCACTCGGTACTGTTGATCAATTACATTGACACATCGTCGGTATCTAAATGACCAGTCAAGATACAACCTATGAAACAAGTTCGTTTATAAAAGAAATATTTCACAGTCAGTGTTCCAAAGTTGTGAGGTATTCGTGAGGTATAATTGTTCTGCATTCAGGATACTCCGGTTTGTGTGACGGTGGTGTGGTGGCGCGGTGGTGCGGTGGCGCGTGGTGTGGTGGCGCAAACCTACAGCGCTGCTGAGACAATTACGCATCGCAATGTCGCAATTAGTCAAACAGTACATCCCGCAGTCAGATGATGTGCCTTTTAATGGAGTTGGATACATTCCAACCGCGATTTCACTAAGAAACCCATTTACTTATGAATCCCGCAATTTGCTTAGCTTCTTAGGTAAACAAACGTACATAACGGGGTTTGCGTACAAACAATGGAAGAATAAAATTTATGTCGCGTGCCAAAAAATGTTTTAACGTACATAATAATGTCTATCAAAGTGTACTTTTTTTTATAGCCTGAAAGGCAGACGAAAAAGCATACGGGCCACCTGGTGGTAAGTGGTTACCGTCGCCTATGGACATGAGCAACACCAGAGGAACCGCCAATGCAACGCCGGCCCTGAAGGAGAACTCTTTTTACACCTTTATTGAAGAACCCCATGTCATTCCGCTCCGGGAATACCTCAGAAGGAAGTTCGTTCCACAGTACAGTATCTTGGTCGTACTTGTAATAACAAATTCATAGAATTGATCAACATTTCTTTGGGAATTTCATTTTACTAGTGGCGTTGTCCATGAGTCTTGCACGGCACCTTGCGTTTTCATGTCGAGGTGTCTTCTGACCTTGACATCATAGGAGTAAGCGATGATATCCCAACCGCAACGTAAGTGAAACATAAGATCACAATAATCTATGCCGCATCTTATACCAACCGAAATAGTAGTCACAACGACTTGAAATCTTCGGCCCGCCTTACCCACGTACGGGGTTGAATCCGACGCAAATTGCATCCATTTTCTTTCCTCTTTGTGCTTTTGCACTTCACGGAAACGTCGACTCGTATAAAAGGTAACTGCCTTAGGTCTGTATTGGATTCGAGTTCACCTTTCAGAGGCAGACCGATCCATTCAATTCTACTCTGGGTGTTCTTAAATTTCTCCTAAACTATGTAGCTTACCGAAGTTCTTTGACCAATTTGAATACACTCCTCTGGTTATTTTACTTAGGAAATCACTTATTTAAAATTTCTCTTTCGCGCTTTTATGCGATTAGCAGTAATTGACACGGTTTAGTTCTAGAAACCATATATTTAATTTGGAAACATGATGATGATGATGAAACATAGGTACACGAGGAACGAGTGTCGCTGACATAGAAACACGGAGTTTCGTGGCTGATGTCACAGCGAGAGGACCTCCACCAACACACAACCGCAGCATTCAATCTAAGGAGTTCGTACCGTAAAATATCTGTTCGATGTCCGCAAAACTAATTCAAAGTCAGCTGAGACTAGACCCCGTGGTATAATAACTATAGACACATTAGTGCCTTTGTACATCAGTGCATGTTCACTCGGATCATGCAGTCACTCATGATCAAGATTGAAGTATCTGTTTGCAACTTTATGCCCCAACTCACGAGTCACTACCGGTTACTTAAATCGCTTCTTAGTACATAATTTGTATGGTGATTCTTTATCTACTAAGGAGCGATTAAAGTAACCGTTAGTGACTTTGAGTTGGGGCGTTAGAGGATCAAATTTGGGAAGGCGCTATCTCATTGTAATTCAAGTGCAACCATTGTATTTTGTGATAAAGAGATCAACAAAAAGCTAAAAATTGGTGTGATCGGATGTCCATTGGTGTTGGAGTGATGATGATGATGTATGGACGAAAGATGGATGGAGACTTTGAAATCGTGTATTATCTTTTGAGCCATAGTATTTGATTATCAAGCGATTAGTGAAGTTAACGATCACATTCAAAGAAGTTAATTTCTTTAAAATATTGACAATATTGGCTCGAACACCACTGGCAGATTTGCCTCGGAAGACCTCGATGGAAACAGATATTAAGTGATGGCCATGAGGAATGAATTTATGTTTGGATTGCGTGCTCGCGTCCATTTTAAAGTGGGTGTTAAGTTAATAATCATCATTCACTTCGACTTCCTATTATTATCAAGTGGGTCTGTTCAAAAATTTATAGCATTATTATATCGAAGAACTATAGAAAATACGAAGAATAGAAATACTTCGTACCTACTTGGTTCCTTTTTGTAATACGAGAATTACGACGAGCTATTTTACTGGAGTCTTTGCCTCTTCATACTTAATTGTAACATAATTAAAAGTAACTTTAATAAGTACATTGCTTAGCTGAATTATTTTTCATTTGTGCTTCAATGTAATATTATTTAGTTACAAATCCCTTGGACAGTGATGCAATATTATGTTGCATTCTATGCTAAAATCATAACCCTGTTCGTTGCGGTCCCACAAAACAGGATAATCCAATAGCGCAATAGAGAGGCAGGATATGAAGCGAGGTTTGTCTAAGTGATTACTTCAGAACTAGAAGTGAGGGAACAGATGAGGCGGCCGATTGTTCTTGCACAAAGGATACCTTCACTGTGTTTCCTAAAAGCTTTATTCGTCACGCAGACAAAAGAAACGGTCTATCCTTTGCTACAGAGCGCCTTTCGGCGGGAGGTCGCTCGCGTTCCTCGCCAAGCACGGTATTACAAGGCTCATTGTTTTGAGGATCCAATTGTGTAGAGGGTTGGAAAATTGCGCCTCAACTGACGTAAATTAAGGGCAGAGCTTGTTCCAAGATTAATTACGATTATTATGTGTTTAGTTTCTAATTTATATCGCCTTTGAATCGTAAAGTCAATAAACTGATATTTTTAAATGATGCAGACGAGAAACATACGAGCCGCTGCTATTGTTGTCGACAGTAATATGATGAAATGACTGGTTACACCCAATAACCGACCGAAAAGGATCTAGGTCAGTTTGAGACCAATAGATAGATTTCATGGCTATATTACTATTACATTTTTGTACACGCGTCCCGTGTTCCCTGTAAATCAAATGCTAAACCCTGGGCACAGGAATTGCGCACGCCCGAGTCGACTAATCAAATTTGTGACCATCGGAAACACCTGAGGCGTGGCTCGCTTGGAAGTCGTCTGTTCTATCTCATAATTTATTGTAAATAATATAGAATTTTACATAATGCAATCGAAATCAATAGGAGCTTATTACATTAATAAAATAATTCTACGTTTAACTTCTTGAAAACCGACTCAATGAACATCAACTACTACAAGAAGTGCGGTAGAACCGAGATTAAATTTAAAAATCTCTGGAGAAATGAATGCATTAGCGCGAGTCAACAGAGAGTAACATTTTTACAAGACGTCAGGTCGGAGTGTTTTAAAATGCAAAGCGCAGCTCTCTGCGGGGCGCTCGCGTGACGGGCGCGGGGCGGCGCGGCGGCGGCGCGGCGGCGTCATCAGATATATAATACTACTGCTATGCAGTGTTCAGTCTTCATCTTCATTGATTTCCGATTACTTAAATTGTTAAACCTTTCACGACCTGAATGGAATTGGCAGTTGTTAACATTCATGGCTAGTTTTCACTGTGAAGCACATGTGTTTATAAACGAAATAAAGAAACGAATAGCTACGACTTCTATATAACAGATTTAAACTACATTCGACCTGAAAATTGTAATGTATGTAGGTAGCATAAGGAAATAATGTAGGTAGTCGTATATTTTCTGTGCTATGTCAGTTCATTAAATACCGTGGAAGCCGCTACCAGTGTTTTAACTTGAAACCTAATATCCTGTGCGATCGTGATCGTGGCGGCCCTAGGATATCTCAGTGGCGACGAGGAAGTAACTAAATTCACGCGTAATAAACAGGCAGCAGTTTAATAACATTGAAACGTTATTACGAATAGCGAAATGTCGGTTGGCAAGATGGGACCGTTTGACCTTGCGAAGGACGACTGGGACTCGTACATTGACCGTTTAGACCAATACTTTGTGGCAAACGATGTGAAACCAGTAATTAAAGTGGCGACATTGATTACGGTGGTTGGCAGCGAGGCATATCAATTAATGGTTAATTTGTGTACACCCGAAAAACCCGCGACTAAGACATATACTGAACTCGTGGCAATCATGAAAAGTCACTTACAACCGAAACCGAGTTTATTAGCGGAACGATTCAAATTTCGTCAACGTGTACAAAGAAAAGAAGAAAGCATCGCAGAGTATGTGGCGGAATTGAAAAGACTTTCGAAAGATTGTAAATTTTCGGCCGACAGCTTAAAAGAGAATTTACGAGATCAGTTTGTGTGCGGGTTGTTAAGTGACTGTATAAGACAAAGGCTGTTTACGGAAGAAGACATCAAATTCGACTCAGCATTTAAGATCGCTATAGCGATGGAGGCGGCGGAAAGGCAAGCAGCGTTAGTAGATCACGGCAGTCTGATTCGGATGAGTGAAAACAGAACGACAACGGAGGTAAACGCGCTGACTCATTTTAGAAGAAATGGCAGTGGTAACGGCACTGGATATCGGGAGGCGTCGATGGAAACCCGGGTGAGAACACCAAGGAAGGGTATATGGCCGCAAGGGGCTTCATCGGCGTCAGCACCGGGGGCGACGGCGGAGCGGAGCGCCAGCGCGTGGCGCGCGGCCGCGGCCGGCGCGGGCTCCAGCAGCGGCGCGGGCGAGGGCCGGCAGCGCGGGCCG
Organism: Thymelicus acteon; assembly: GCA_951805285.1. Lineage (NCBI taxonomy): Eukaryota > Metazoa > Arthropoda > Insecta > Lepidoptera > Hesperiidae > Thymelicus > Thymelicus acteon. The sequence continues at coordinate 22,591,187 of OX638213.1, forward strand.
AGCCGCCGAGAGGGCCAGCGCGCGGTAGCCGCGGGGCAGTGTAGTGTTTGTGGCGGTCGACATCATTCCAATACGTGTAAATTTAAGATGTACGTCTGTCGAGTGTGTAATCAGCAAGGACACTTGAAAAAGGTCTGCCCAAATTTAAGTAGATGTGTGTACAACTTGAGAGAGGAGACGGGGTCGTTATCGGACAGTGATAGCGAGCGCAGTGACGAGGTAAACAATTTTTCTATTGTCAGTAAAAATTTAAAAGTCTTTGCGCCGTACATAGTGAACATTGAAATAAACAAAGTGTGTTTATCCATGGAAATAGACACAGGCAGTGTGATATCGTGTATTAGCTACGATTGTTACAAAAAACATTTTGAAAATTGTAAAATAAAACCGAGCGATCTTCAATTGCGTTATTACATGGGAGAATGTGTCGTCCCCGTAGGAAAAATAACACCGTTAGTTACATACAATAGCATAAACAGGTTATTAGATTTATACATTGTTCAGAATGCAAAAGTCAATCTTTTAGGTAGGCAATGGCTCAAAGAATTATCAATATCTTTACCCCTGACCACTTGTAACCATTTGATTAAAAAAAGCAATGCCTTTAATCTAGAAAATTTCAGTTCCAGATTTTGTGAAGTGTTCGCTGACGGTCTAGGGAAGTTCACCGGCGGAACGGTGGGGTTCCGCTTGCGGGAGGGCGCGCGGCCGGTGTTCATGCGAGCTCGTCCTCTGGCCTATGCGCTCCGGGAGCCGGTCGAGCGCGAACTGGATCGCCTTGTGAGGGAAGGGGTAATCACGCCAGTCACCACGTCTGACTGGGCGACGCCTATTGTGCCGGTTATGAAAAAGGACGGCACCATTCGGGTATGTGGCGATTTTAAATTGACTTTGAACAGATGTCTAGAAGTGGATCGTTTTCCCTTACCGAGAGTGGAGGATTTATTAGCCAAGCTACACGGTGGGCAAAAATTTACAAAAATAGATTTATCACAGGCCTATGCCCAATTTCAATTAGATGATTCAAAGCAATACACGGTTATAAACACTCATAAGGGTTTATTCAGGTACAACAGGTTAATTTATGGATTAGCCTCGAGTCCGGGCATTTTTCAAAGAAAGTTAGAACAGCTTTTCGGGGATATGCCTCGAGTAGGTGTTTTCCTGGATGACGTGATTATTACGGGAATAAATGACGAGGAGCATATGACCACGCTAAATGAGGTTTTCTGTAGGTTACAGAAATATGGTTTAAAAATTAGAAGAGATAAATGTGTTTTTTTTTCTGAGTCAGTTACATATTTAGGGTTTATTATTAGTAGCAAAGGGGTGGAAACCTGCCCTAAAAAGGTTGAAGCTATCAAACAAGCACCGATCCCTTCAAACATTACGCAACTGCGGTCACTACTAGGACTAGTAATGTACTACGCGAAGTTCGTACCTAACATAAGTACTATATTAGCACCATTATATTTATTATTAAAAAAAGATAGTCCGTTTCAATGGAACGTGAACTGCGATCGAGCTCTCGACGAAGTTAAAAAAATTCTTACTTCTAATGTTATCTTAGCACACTACTCGCCAGAGCAACCACTTATTCTTACCGCGGACGCGAGTAGCGTGGGGGTAGGGGCTGTTATATCGCATATGACACCCGAGGGCGAGCGCCCCGTCTCGTATGCGTCGCGCTCGCTCAACACCGCCGAGAGAGCGTATTCACAGATAGAACGGGAGGCGTTAGCGATAATTTTTGGTATTAAAAAATTTCATCAATATTTATATGGCAGAGAATTTACTTTAAGAACGGACCACAAGCCGTTAGTTACTATCTTTGGGGATAAGACTGGAATTCCAGTGATGGCGGCAAGCCGGATGCAAAGATGGGCGATATTGCTAGCCGGTTACAATTTCAAAATAGAATATGTTCGCAGCGAACATAACGCAGCAGATGCTTTGTCGCGCCTGCCAGTCGGACGGGCAGTTAAAAACGAAAAACAGCATACGTATGTAAATTTCATTCAAAATTTTTTACCAATAGATAGGAAAATTATTAAAGAAAACATAGATAAAGATGTGACTTTGAAAAAGGTAATATTATTTTTACAATCAGGTTGGCCCAACTATGTAAACGAGGACGCTATTAAACCGTTTTATAGTCGTAAAAATGAATTATATCTGGATATGGGTTGTATCGTTTGGGGTTACAGATTAGTTATACCTAGTACATTGCGGGAAACCTTATTAAAGGAATTACATGTGGGCCACATGGGGATGGTGAAAATGAAAAGCATGGCACGGAGTATAATGTGGTGGCCAGGTATCGACGCGGACATCGAACGCACTTGCAGGAGTTGCGCGACTTGTGTCGCGGAGAGCGCCGCGCCGCCGCGCGCCCCGCCGCAGCCGTGGCCATACATTCCAGAGCCGTGGTCTAGGCTACATGTAGATTTCCTGGGTCCGATTCATGGTAATACATTTTTAATAATTATAGATTCGACAACTAAGTGGTTGGAAGTATTTCAAATGCAGAAAACCACTGCCGGGGCGGTTATTAAAGTAATGAGAGAAACTTTCGCGCGATTCGGTTTGCCCAAAGAGATAGTTTCTGATAACGGGCCTCCCTTTACGAGCAAAGAGTATGCGGACTTCATGGCATTAAATGGTATTAAGTTGACTTTCGCGGCGATTCACCATCCGTCTTCGAATGGCGCAGCCGAAGGCGCCGTGAAGCTTTGTAAGCGAGCGATAAAGAAGTCAATAAGAGACGGTTGTGACCTTGATGCATCATTACAGGCCTACTTGTTGGCATATAGGAATGTCGAGCACAGTAGCACAGGTGTATCACCAGCCATGTTATTGCAACGTAGAAATTTAAGATCGCGTTTAGATTTACTACGAGGTCATCGGGAAGTGGAAGACAAAATAAGGAATAACCAATGTAGTAAGAATTTAACGGATAAAACAACCAGTAGGATTAGAAAATTGAATGTCGGTGATAAAATTTGGTTTAGGAACTATACAGGGGGAAAGAGATGGTTAAAAGGTTGCGTAGAAGCGAAACTAGGTACCAGAAGTTATCTGATCAATAGGGAAAACGGTCCACCTATCAAAAGACACATAGATCAATTAAAACATAGAATCACAGCTTCTTATGACTTGGCCACGTCGCTTTCGATACCCACCCACCCAGAGGAGACGAATAGTCAGGCTAATACTCCTGACGCAGCGATTCAGCCCGAATTGTCAGAGGGGGAAGGGACGAGGTCGCATGGACCACCACCAGGGCGAACTGAAGACGAACCCGACGCGGCCGGTACGGGTTCGCCTGTGAGCTCTCCTAGACCTAGGCTGAGACGTCGACCAAAAAGATATGGTTTTGAAATAGATTAATTTACAATTGATATGATTCAAGGTTTATTTAAAAATGTGTATATTGTAGTGTTAAGGGTAAAAATAATATTAATTAAGAATAAGATATGTAAAAGGAAGTAATTGTTAAAGAAATAAAGGATATAAACTTTATGTATGTATATATTTATATAATATACATAAATGAGTTTTGTACTTTTATTAATATTAATTAATTATTTTATTGTAAATTAAGTAACAATTAAGGGTGGAGGTGTAATGTATGTAGGTAGCATAAGGAAATAATGTAGGTAGTCGTATATTTTCTGTGCTATGTCAGTTCATTAAATACCGTGGAAGCCGCTACCAGTGTTTTAACTTGAAACCTAATATCCTGTGCGATCGTGATCGTGGCGGCCCTAGGATATCTCAAAAATGTAATCACGTATTGAAACCGCGTAAGAAATATATCGTACGCCATAGTCCCGTGCGTCAATAGCATGCGAGTGACGTTCTCACAAAAATCTGGCAAATTTTGGTATGTATAAAAGCGGAATGGTTATGAGTAGAGACCGGATTATATGCAACATAAAAAGCTTGTTATATGCATGCAAATATGCATGAAAAATGCTTGAAATATGCACGAAAATATGTAAAATATGCAAAATTAAATGATAATTTTTAGGAATCCAAACAAAGAAAACTACTTCGGAACCTTACATTGCGCCTGACCAGACACGCACTTGCTCGGTTTTTTAATATTTTTATAAACACAAACGTATTATTCCAAATATTCAGTAGTGAGATTGTGTCTTCGATCATTCAAAAAATATTTTTACGTGGTCGCTCCACATCCACTGAGGTGACTGGGCAGAATTTGAACTTTGGTGCTTTATTAGTACTTATAGTTTCTGGCAAAAGTTCTAAAACTATCAATTTGACAAGATAATATGCATCATAACTAGATCTTAAGTAAAATATGCAATTACCGCTGATGCAAATGCATATAATCCGGTCTCTAGTTATGAGTTTGCAAGTTAATTATATTTTTATTTAATCTCACAATTTTAACCGCAATTACTGTACAAGTTTTATACCGATATCTAAAGCTAATTAACATGGATCAATAACATTCACGGTTCATTTTACCTCTGAGAAAATTAGAGGACTTGTAGCAAGCATTAATTATTTTTAAGAAAAATCAGTCTGAGAGATGGCACTTTACTTAATTAAACCGAACTTGATGAAACAAAATTTTATTCGAATTAGGTTTTGTATAAACATTTTTCGGACGTCAAATTACACTCGTTTCAACAAATTATTACGGTGAGGGGTCCCGGGAGAAGAAGCGGTAAGAAACTATTCAGGTTTTTACCTTCTTCGCCTTTAAAATAAATTATTCAGTTTGTAGTAAATAACCTTTCGTCATAAGAATGCTTTTGACACGAGTTTTAAATTTATAGAGCGGCATTTTCATCAATTCTAACGGAATTTTATTATACAGGGTGTCATTTTAATTCGAGGTAAGTTTTTCGGGGGACGTTCGACTCGCGATTCTCAGCCCGAATAAACAAAGAAATAAATAAAAACACCCATACATCACAGAGATAATAATATCAAAATATATATGAAAAATCTCAAAACGTATCCGGACGCCCTAGCAGCGCATGGACTTCGCGATCTAGGTGAATGACTTGTAAGTACTTATGATTCGTTATCCCTTAAATACTTAAACCCTTGCTTAGGACAGGCAAAAATATTTTAGGTATCTACTTTTGGTTTGGAGCGTGTAACCAATTATAATTACTAAAATTAAACTAATTAAATTCAGGATTTGGACTGAAATAAAAAGACGTATTGCCGATTTGGAGGCTGGTTTAATACTCTTTTTACATCCATGGTGGGCTCATCCGGTGGGCCGAGCACATTCGCTGAGCCTTCACATTACGTTATTAGAACTAACTATGCTAATGCTGAAACAGCAGTAGGGGAAAGAGGGCTATTCATAACTCAATAATGCAATAAAATAATAATAATAATAATGTTATAAGTCTGTAAAAGTGGAAATAATTAGATACAGTATGAAATAATATTTGTACGCCGTGCTAACGGCATAGTATAGTAGTAGCACCAATGGAACCTAAGACCTTATATACAATGTACCTATACTATTACAAATAAATGCATTCATTCATTCATTCATTCATTCATTCATTCATTCATTCATTCATTCATTCATTCCTCCGACCCTAAGAGGAAAATTATCGGAAGGTTCGGGTGAAGAATCATTCCGATAATTTTTCTTAAATAATAAACATTTAGGCTATTTTAGCCAAATTATATAACTCAAAAATACAATAAAACTGGAAATTATTAAAGTAAAAGTGACGTATCCTAAAATTTCACTGAAGCTAAAGTTCTTTTGGTTACTAAAAACACTTTCTATCACTTCACTATGTTTTAATGAAAAGGCCATGTATTTCACTTCATCTAAACTAATTCCTTTCATATTCACTGCACTTCCTCGGTATTGTGTGGTATTGTCCATACGAAAATGGGGTAAGGCGACAATAGGAATCCTTTCCAATACTTCAGATTCTACGAATATACGATGACGAAGATGAATTCCATTGATTTGCAAGTCACAAGGCTCATCCATGGTTACCAGGTAAGTGCCAAATACATGTTGGTTACTGATCGGCATTGACTTCCTGAGCCCTGATCTCCTCGATTTGAATTTCTCTTTGTTCACAGGAACTATTATCTTGGTCGAATTTCATCAGCTGCTCCACACAGGTAAGTTCGTAGTATAATGCTTGATTGTCTACAGTGCATAGATGCTGATCGCCAGTAGACAATGGACGACAGGGTTTTATAAGCGGTAAGTATTTAAGACCTTTCGCCAGAAGGTAAGGATATTTTGGAATTATAGCTAAGGTTTTATTTTCAGGTTCGTGAAAAATAGGTAAGGAATATATCTTAAACTAATTATAGGACTTCTTATCGGTAAGTGAAACTTCCATTATAAATGTTATTTGGTTATTTTTTATAAAAGATTTTACACAAATAGTTTCCTCAATTTTCAATAAATTTTCTTCAAATGGTGGATACACTAAATTTCCATGGTTAGAAATCAAATTAAGATGATACACTAGTTCTGTTGAATTAACAATTGTTTTAACGCGGACCACGTAACAATATCATCGCGTTCCGATAAAAGTGCAGCTGTATCCTCTCTTAGTTTACTCGTTAAAACGTTAAAAACGTAGAGATCTTGTTCAACACTTCCTTTATACCGATCAATCAAATATTGGCATTTTCGCAAATAAAGGTTTAACTGTCTTTTATCACCATTAAACAACGGAATTAAATCAATAATTTCGTTTGGAACCGGTTCGACTGTCGTAGTAGTCGTAGTAGTCATTATTAATAGAGTAGAAACTAATTAGAGGCAGCAACTCACTTTAATTAAAATCCTATTAAATTTCACACACACACATTATATTAAACAATAAAACACACAATTAAAATCACAAAACACAATAATGTTTTATGCACCATTAAAAGAAAAAATGTAAAAATTCAACATAAAACACAAAATTTTTAAACTCCGCTGTCAAGTTACAAAACAGAATAGCCGTCCAGGAAGGCTATTCTGTTTTGTAACACGACAGCGGAATCCGCGATGAGTTTCAAAATTGAAGTTCGAGTTCGAGATCTTGATATGTCATTCTCTAATCATCTAGTACGCACTTGCGAAGTGAAGTGAGTCTCGAACTCGAACGTCAAACGACTAAAGATGGCCTCGGTATTATGTCATTCTCTAATCATCTAGTACGCACTTGCGAAGTGAAGTGAGTCTCGAGCTTTAACTTCAATTTTGAAAGTCATCGCGGATTCCGCTGTCAAGTTACAAAACAGAATAGCCTTGTAGATAGTGATTATCGAGCGCAGTGTCTATGATTATTGTATTTTAAAGGATAATATGGGTAAAAATTAAGGTCAATTTTTTTACGTATTCGGGCTGAGAATCGCGAGGTGAACCCCCCTGAAGGGTTTACTTCGAGTTCGGTTACACGCTGTATAATATCTACTCATTTACCCATGCGAGCTACCAGTTTTACTGAGTCTTATTCTTTGTATATTGTGATTGTCACTTTTCTTGAGAAGACTATACTTCTTAACGGATTTTAATTTTTGCACACCGTGTGCAGTTTTTAATAAAAAAATTAAGGTTTTAATAAAAAAAAACTTTTGACAGAGCGAAGTCTGTCCGGGTAGCTAGTAATATTGTATATCTCAAAGCGAATAACTAGGCCTGAGGTTATAGATAATAAGCTGGCAAGATGAAGATCGGTCAAAAATTCGTGGCGGTCGCTTTTATCTCCAGCTTAATGTAAAGGAATTATTCTACCATGTTTCATAAGATTAGGAACCGTCTACCGTCTTCAATACAATTATCCTACTTAACATTATAAATATGAAAATTTGTGAAGATTTTTGTAATTTTTTTACGTATAAACTGCTTAGCGGATTTTCGTATTTAGCACATAGGTAGATCATTATCTGGAATAGCTGTGCGCTAGTTAAAATTAAAACTTAAATGAGGTGCAATATAATAATTATTGCGGTAAAACTCTGCTGAAGACCGTTCTGCTGACAGAAAATGAAATATCTTTCATAATTCCCCACGCCTCGCCGCTAGCTGCCGTGCCGCTAAGAAAGTTACAATTTGTAACATAATTTGACCCACGCCCGTAATCAGCGACACACAAGAGGTGGCGTAGATTGCGCAAATTGTATGAAACTGTCGGCGCACATTGCCAGTTCCGCACTTAGGGACGCTGCAGCGCCGCCGCGCCGGCAGCCGGGGCGAGTGTCTCAACTATTTCTTGCATGTCGTGAGGCGCTTTACTGCTCGCTGCCTGCTTCTATTTTTTAATTTACGACTATAAAGTCATGCATACTGTATACATATGATACATGTTCGAATGCGTAGATATTTATGTGTTGTAACTACCTAATTTTAACACATAAATAACTACTTAATTGTACATTTTGCACATTTTGTATGAAGATCATGTGGAATGAATTACGAGTATAAACGTTAACTGCTGCTGCTATTGAGACCTGAAATTTCAGACCAACATTCTCAAGATTCTTTTAATTGAGTACCAAAACGGCGCGCACTGGGACCTACTTTCAGCAGCGGGTAGCAACAAGAACGGTAACGAAGTGACATAACTTTCAGCTTCGAGGTATGAATAGTATGTATACATCTACACAAGGGACAAAAATTATAGAATCGAATTAATTTTAGTTTATTTTAAGGACTGACTTAAATGTCGGATCAGGATGTCGGGATGGATGAATGGAAATATATTAAAATCAGTGTGATAATATTATTCTTACTTTCAATAAGAATTAAACAAAATAAATTAAAAAGGAACTCAGTACTTAGTCGGTGACAAATAATGTTATGTTAAACATGTTTTGGAGGGAGACAATATCATTTATTAGCGAACCCATTTCACGGGTCACTTGTCAAAGTGCTCGCCTCTCCCGGGCACGGGGAAATGGGCCCGGGAACCCAACGCGCGGATCCGGGTCTGGGCTCAACGAGTAGTTCAACAAACAGTCAATTATTTATCTATTGTAGAAGGTTTAACACTGAATATAAATATTGGCCGCCATGTAAATGTTCTGTCCACAAATAAATACATATATTTGTGGACTAACCGCAAATTGGAAGATAGTGCCGGATGTGCGGCATGCGCCAACATCAAACTATATCGATATCTTCGAATGTCATGTAAATACTTGTTGAAAATAAGTAGATGTCAATTTAGTTTTTCCAATTATTAATTATTTTATCACTGAATTAAATTAGACCCATATATTTAAGATGGCATAACAAATATTTAATTTGTTCTTACAATAATAGTTACAATTCAAACACGATAATGATAATGTTATTGAAAGGTTTGCGCGTTATGTTTTTAAGACGGGCGCCCGGGCGCCGCGAAGCCTCAACGAAAAGAAAACAAAACCTCAAGAGCAGTCTCAAGACTCGGAGCTCCGCGCGGTACTATCCAACCACTACACCTTAATGTTGACGCTAGCTCGTGTGGCGTGTGCGGTGTGCGGTGTGCGCCTCGTCACGACACGTGGCGAACAATGACGTGTGAAAGACGTAACGCGCTCGAGGGCAGCAAATATGGACCTCTTCAAGATAAGAACGCGTACAATATCGTAACGTCTCCGCAGAAAAAACGTTTTTTCTCGCCCCGGGTGTTCCACACGTAGCATGCAGCGTGAAGTGTGAAGTTGCAGATATGGTTGGCCCACATCGTGCGTGCACTGCGCTATAGCGACCGCGGAGCACATATACAAAGATATTACGATCGCTGTAATGAGAACACCGCCAATGAATAACTCCTTTATTAGGGTCCTTCATTAGGATTTCATTTAATTTGATGGTTACATTTGTAGTAACTTAAGTTTTCTTTGGCTCGAAGTCGAAAATTACTTCGCAGAGGTTTGAATTCGTCATTCACAGCAACATGTTAACCTAAGTAGTAAGTAAACTGTAAGTATTAAGTGTCCTAAATTAAAATTTCCGCAATCCTTCTGCTTCCAGTCGATCACAAAACATAGTAATTGAGCTTAACTTCGAAACTCGAAACGTCAGTATTTCGATCCAGCCCGGTTATGTCGTACGTAACGGAACGGTGGCTAAGAAAAAACAAAATAAAACATTGGTTGGGCGCTCGTCGTAGAGCAATGTAAATTACATAATTCCGGGCAAAACTCCCAAAACATTCCATAGTGCAGCGGATTATGTGAGATCGTTCCGAGATGGGCCGCGGCGGTCGCTCGGCGGCTAAAAAATGAACGCGCAAACTTTGCTTGTAATTGAAATCGGCCAGCGAACTCCGAGGATCCCGGAATTTAAGGATTCCCATTTCCATTTACACAGATCTGCGGTGTAAATAACTTGGAGCGTGATGGAATAAATTTAGGATACGCATGACCTTGCGCCGCGAGCCCGATGAAACATTTTTACAGACTTTTGCAGTTCTGAATGAGGGCGTTTTATGGCGGGGAAGCGGAAAAAGTATACGTATATTCGGACTTTTATGTAAATGAAGTGGCAACGGAGCGAGCGTGGGTGTGTGGGTGCGGTGAATACATCGCGGTACCAGCTGGGCTCCACCAGCTGCAGCCAGCGCCCACTTCGTAAACCAGAGGCCTCATCTTTGATCTCCCACGCTATACTGCCCACTCTACCTACTGTTGAATATAACCTTTCCATATTGTGCACGACGACAATAATTCGGTCGACCACATGACATATCGCGGAATAACATTATATTTTTATGAAGTTCATTACGTAAGATTAACATTATTAACAGTTTAAGATTTGTAGTTAGTAGGTATATCTAGGTCTTAAACGTCGTAAGATAGTTGTAAAATTAATTATGTAAAGAGTTTTCTACAATGAGAATAGGAATTAGGTACATTTCAAAGTCGTAAGAATAAATTAGCATTTTTATGTAATTTACGTGTGAGTGAAAATTATAATGGATAATAGTGCATAAGAGATAGTATAGTATATGGATAATATAGTAATAGTGCATAGAAGAATCTACATTTAGGTATTGGTTGTGCGCACGCGACGGCAATCGATCTATCCAGAAAAAATCGAAGGACGGAACTCTCGAGACGCGGTCACCGCAGGCAAAATAAATGTTCGCTATTGTTCAAGAACGCGGGTTGTGCGCACGCGACGGTGCTCGATCTATCTAGAAAAAAATCGAAGGACGGAACTCTCGAGACGCGGTCACCGCAGGCAAAATAAATGTTCGCTATTGTTCAAGAACGCGGGTTGTGCGCACGCGACGGTGCTCGATCTATCTAGAAAAAAATCGAAGGACGGAACTCTCGAGACGCGGTCACCGCAGGCAAAATAAATGTTCGCTATTGTTCAAGAACGCGGGTTGTGCGCACGCGACGGTGCTCGATCTATCTAGAAAAAAATCGAAGGACGGAACTCTCGAGACGCGGGCACCGCAGGCAAATGTTCGCTATTGTTCAAGAACGAGCGGCGCCGGATGCACACATTTTGTCTTTATCGTATTATTGTCTTATTGTCTTTAGTATTGTAAAAACAATGTTGAAAAAACAATAAAGAGAAATGCGGGGGCGAGGTATCGAAACGTATCGAAGCATCGGGAAACTTAAGTGGAATCGTATAAATACCGCGACGGCGCGTTCCGCCGTCATTCGTTGTTTGTTCGTTGTTCGTTGTTCATTCGTTGTTTGTTCGTTGTTCGTTGTTCATTCGTTGTTTGTTCGTTGTTCGTTGTTCATTCGTTGTTCATTCGTTGTTCGAGCATCAGAACGAAAAGTCCAAAGTGACTCAGGAAAAGGGAAAACTACTAGATCTGCGACGCCTCACCCCCGCCTTGGATTCGCCTGAATTAAGACGGTGCGTTTTTATTTCCGCAAGAACCTTGAAGCGTACCCAGGATCCTAGGAGACCTATCCGCCACACATATGATGACCACTACAAAAATATCAATTACAAATACTAATTTGATACGTGATTTGCATGTGGAAATGTTCCAGTACGCGCGAGACCAAAGCTGATATCAAAATGATATATTATATTACATATCGATATATTAATAAAATTGTCGCATGGAAATAAAATAACTAGTTTCAAATCCAATTGGTTACATTTGAATACAGGCAAAGTAGACTGCATACAGCAATTACGCTTCGATATAGGTGCGTGTGATCCATTGAGACAACGCATCGATGAATCCAATGACACTCCATGGTTTTGTATGTGAAAATCAATCATAACCTGCTCTGAAGATGTCTAAATCTGGCTTAAATATAGATGTTTGAAATCAGCAATATGTAACCACTCAGCAGTGAGTATATATTTAAAGATGTCTACCATGACTTTGAAGAACGATGTGGAATTCATACACAGTAACATTTAATCGACAAACCTTTAAAATACTTACTGATAATATACTTGGGTTTCATTTATAGGCTAGCAGTCTGGGCCCATGGCTCTATAAAGTGCTTGGTCAGTAGATTGGCAATGCGGCCAATGATGGGCAAACCATCTGGCTCTGTTAGTGAATTACTTTTTAAGAACATAATTGAATGTTGTGCCCTGTAAGTGAAGATACTATGCAAATATTTTTGTTTATTCTACGCTTCAGTGCACACTAAGTTTCGGGCCCGGTGTCACGAGAACAGGTAAGCCAATTTACCTCGATTTTGTTTAAAAGCTTTTTCGGGAGCTTAGCTTCAATTTATTCCGGCCCTCGGCGGCTCTCGGCGGCCCTCGGTAGCTCTCAGCCGTAACAATGCCGCGCGCAGCTCGTTCGTTTCGCCTTTGTTAATGTCTGCTTACGTCATAATTCCGAATGCAGCCACAATACGGCCGCAATTATTTGAAGAGATAATTTAAGCTAATTCAAGAAGTTTCGGTGCGGGCGCGATGCGCGGTGTGCGACGACCACCGACGACGAACGGGTGGCAATAACTACTGTCAGTGAACGATGACAGTCGCGCAGCTAGTAGATATCGCGTAATTATCCCCCCCTCTCTGTCTAGATCCGGTCGCTAAAGTTAATTATTATTTGACAGATTAAGAAGGCAGTGAGTTGTATGCTGTTTTGAATTTAATTTCGTATCGTAGAAATCCACGCTGAAGCTACGCGGGCAGTGTGAAGAGAGTGAGCGAAAAGAAAAACAAGAATTCTATTTATTTCGTCTGATGCTGTACTTACGTGCGTGGATGGCGTCGTTCCAATGTTCACGGGTAGTCAGATATTACATATCTCCACCTGTTATTTTCCTGTCATGCTCCTGTAAGGCGCTCCACCACGCAAGCGACCGTGATAATTGGGTCCCCTACACTGGGAGCTACGATGAAATCAGGTTGGAAATAATTCTGAATACGTAAACAGAACTCTACTATATTAACTAAATTATGTTTTAAAATGATTAAAGTACGTAAGTACTTCAGGACTTACCGTAATGTCTCAGAAATAGCTATTAAGTGGATTTTAAAATATTTAGGTAGATGGTTTTGTTACATTTCGATGGGTCCTACGTATAAGGGCCAACTTAACATGATATTATAAACTTAGCATGATATTATCAACATCATAATCATCATCATCAAATTGTTAGTTGGCCCATATACCAAGGACCATTGATAGTTGAAGCCAACTTTTACTTATTTATCTAATGAACGTATTATCATATTAATAAGTTTTTGCAATCATCGCAACGCGATTGTTGTTCCGTTTGACGTCAAAAAGCAGATTGGCCCAAAACATAAACAAACATGCGGTCGAACTCCCCGCAAATAAGTCTCAAATGACTATTTGGACGTACGTTTAAATTCATGCTAGATAAACCCTTATACTGTAATAAAAAGTAGTGTTTCTATGCAGAAATTACTTGTTTTTAAAAGCTCACCTGATGAATAACATCGATAAGATGCGTTTACAATAAAAAAGTCAAAATAGCCAAATTGTTGGTTTGGCCCATACTCGTAGGACCCATCGATTTTATGAGTGGGTAAAGTTAAGCGACAATGGTATCCTAAACGTGTGACTCGACTAACGCTTGAACTATCTTATAGTTAAAATAATAAAGTATATGAGTAGTAATAATAAGGACAACTATAAACAATAAAAGAACCTACACATGATAGTAGGAGCAAAGTATTATTTGGTCGTGGAGACACTGGAGACGAAGTGGGACAAGTTGTTCAGTGTGTACTGCAAGCCGCACTGCCGCACTGCCGCACTGCCGCACTGCCGCACTGCCGCACTGCCGCACTACCGCACTACCGCACGCGGTGTACTGTGTAGCCGCAGCCACGCACTCAGTTTCAAAATATATTTCATCGCAATATTTGTAACATGTCCCACCATCGTCGATAAGCGATAAGTTTACGGAACATTCTGTTAGATATTAAAAATAAAAGTAAAAGTGCTAGTCTTGAAAATAATCTAAGGCGACTTCAAAGTATTACTTCATTACAAATATTAATTGTAGCGTTGTACTATTGTTGTAATAAAGGTTTCTAATGTTTAAGTCCAATTTAGTTTTTCTTTTATATATTACATCTGGTATTTCAAGGCAGTTGCCAATATGTTTTTACCAATGTGGTGCAATAGAATTTTAAGTCTTTCAGGCTTTCGAAAACTCGGTGTCGATATGAATATTGTCTCTAGTGTCCGTCATTAGAACATCAACATCAAAATTAGAACATGTGGTGTGCGACCAAGCACTGGATTTTGATTTGTGTAATTGAGAGTTAATTTAAAGTTTTCTCTCAACTCGCCAATTCGCTCCCTCGTCGCCGATGGAGCCGTCGGCTGATCTCCATTCCTCATGTGTATTCATTGCTGCGAGCGATTTTTCCCAATTCCCGCGCAATATAATTCTGACAGGTTTATTGCGTGGACAGTTATCATTTTATAGCAACAATTTCGCAATTTTTAGACGATGCATTGCCAATATTGCGACGATAACGAACGTGGTGGTGACCGCGCGGTTTACTGCTTTATGTTAACTATGGGGACATTGTTGCGTCGCATGGGGCGGCAGGTGGCTCCCCCAGCGCCCCCAGCGTTCAGCTACGGTGCACATTGACGCTGATTGTCAATGTGAACTAATAAATATTGCCGTTCTTTTCAAATTCAATATAACTTATCATAATGAAGGTAATTTATGTACACAAAAATACTAAGTGTACAAATTTGATCCTACCACCGTTTTTAAAGGTGCCTTATCTTGGAGACGAAGTTTATTTCCAACTTCCGTATAAAGCATTAATCTGAATTTAAATAAAAGTACTTCATCATTAAGAGTTGCAGTAAAGTTCTGCTACAGAAGTACCTCGCTCATAATGCGGAAGATGTGTCCCCCTCACACCCATCGGCATAGAGGGGGACGAAAACTTCAGTGGAATATTTCGCAAGTGCGCTGAAGTGTGCGATGAGGTGTTCTCAGGTATTATTATGCTAAACCGTTACAGGGTTTAACCGCGTTAACCCTTCAACCGCTACGCCTTTGATAACCGGTAAATCTTTAGAAGGGATTTCGGAGGGGGTGGGAAATCGAGATTTTGTTACTTGTAACATCTACTCCAGGTTAGTTGAGGCGTTTGAAACATTTACCGTGAGCCAGTATCAAATATTTACATGAGCGTTTGTTCACAGCTTGCAGCTACGAGTATAACGTGCGAAACGAATTATCACTTAGTAGTGCGTTTCTAAAGCTATTTTATCGTTGGAGTGAATATTTTAATCCGTGTATAGATTACACTTAATGAAATTAAACCTATTCTGAAGGATGAAATTTTATATTTAGGTCTTTTTATATTATTATACTAGATGGGTCCGCGACTTCGATCGCGTTGGAGTTTTTCCCGCGTATATCCCGATCGCGCGATCGCGTGACAATTTCGGGATAAAAAGTAGCTTATATGTTGCCCTATAACGTCTTCTATCTTCCAGTGAAAGTTCCCATTAAAATTGGTTCAGCCGTTCCAGAGATTAGCCCGGACTAACAGAAAGCAAACAGGTAAACAGTTTAGAAAGGTTCTTTTTTGTGTTTTAGTATCGATTAAATATCTATAAGCACTTGAGAAAACACTGTTGAAATCACAGACAGATGTTTAAATTTTATTGAAATGTACATAGATCAGCAATAGTTGTATGACTGATTATGTTTTTATTATCCTAATCGTGTGCCGGTTCGAATACCGCCATTTGTAAAATATTTACTAATTACGCACTTGGCGTTTAAGATAACTTAAATAGGTATGTCAGCGGCCCTTTTTTAAGGGATTATAATTACATAAGCTGTTTGGTATACATGTATAAAACCAACAGACATAATGCCAACTCCAAAACTCATAAATAATATTAGCAAGTCTACTGAACCTCCATTCAGAGCTGCGAGGGAGGGTATGTATGGTGTGTTAATATCATATTCTTTTGTTAAGTGATTGATCGTCTTTATTATACCGTCTACCGTGGTGGAGCGCTTGCAGCGACCCTCCGCGATTAAGGATGACGGAACCTGATGCTAAATATGAATATGGTCTGGTTCAAAATGTTTAGAACAATGGGCGGGATTGATATGATAATATATCACGTCCTCTGACGGGTAATCGGCGGAAAATATGGTAATGAGCGGCACTCGGAGTTGATTAGCTCGCCGCGCGGCGCGGGCGAGGCTCGTGCGGCTCGTGCGGCTCATGCGGCTCGTGCGGCGCGTGCGGCTCGCGGCCCTCCCGGTACACTGAGCGAGGTAAGAAACAGACGAGAGCGCGACTGCGACTCTCTGGGCTGCTTTTTCCTGATGGCTCTACATCAGCAGCACTAAAAAGATCACTGACACCTGCCGGTAAATGGGAAAGTTTGGTTTCACTTCTAATTGGCAATCTCCGACACTGCAGGAACTTTGAAGGAACGTATCTGGTCAGGCGGTTAAAAAGATCTACCACCATGCAAATTTTTGGGTAGTAGAAACGATGACCTCGCATGACCCCTCGCTGCTTAATAACGATATAACGTAAACAGTGGCGTGTAAAATATGCAAATGTAATCTGTAAGCTCCGCTAGCGCTGAAAGAACTTTAACGATGGTTCGCTTACTTTTTTATAAAAAGCAATGCAAACGCGATGATATTTATTTAAACAATGAGTCCTCATTGCAGCAGGTGCACGAGACGCCGATATCCATTTCGCTGGTCACGGTACTTGGCTTTAGGTAATAATAATAATTTAATTTCTTTGTTTTCAGTTATAATATTTAGTAATTTTAGGTAAGTAATGAGCGATTGTTACATTTCAATTTGGTTGCGATGAAGAACAATTTACGCAAGAATAGTGTCAGTTCATATTGAGTGACACGCCATATTGAGTTTTGAATTCATCACGACTCACGACATATTGAGTAAAAAGCTTTCCATGTTACGGATAGAAGCGCTTATTTCCTAAGTACCGCAAAATCAAACTTATTTCACGCAATGTAAAAAAATCTTACCTTCATTAATTAATTTTATAATATGACACCAGCAGTAACTATTTCATATGACGCAATACGTATAAATGAACACATTGTAATACTGTAGTATAGATGGTTACACGTAGACACTTTGATTAATTAGGCTTACATTGTCCGCCACATGTAACCATGTAGCGTGTAGCGTGTACCAACTAGTTGCGCAACTAATTTACTCGTTCGCCATTACCACGGACAAACAGTCGAGTCGCATTGTGATGACGCTCCGTGGTCACTCCGCCACACGCCGGCCACACGCGAGCCACACGTCCACCACCAAATAACAACGTAATTCCGTTAGATTCAAATCACTGTTTTATTTTATGGCTATCAGATTGCATAAGGGGCTAATTGGCCGTTTCGCGCCCATTCCGTTTTTATTCGCCGCTTTATCAGATAACTATCGAGCTCTGCCCCGGAACAAATACAACCGGCGTCGGTGCGGCGTAACGAAACGACTCGTGAAAAGGTCACGAATTTATGGTGTAATTCTTTTATTCCGGCGTTCGATGCCCTCGACTGATGTATCAGCTGTTATGTTGGTCGATTGAAACATATTCAATTTCGATTGTCATAAAACCGATGAATCGAATACAACCGATAAATAAAATTAATCCAAAATTGATGTTTATATATTACGGGTTTGTATTTGTGATCGGGAGATAGTCGTCACGCTAACATCCCGGTTCTACTACATGCCACAGCAGAGCACACAGAGATCAGCTACTTTATTCCTCAAGCATGGCCCAAGTAACATAATCATTTTACTTAAATCTAGCACAGAGCTTGAATAACAAACCTTCCTTAAGTGCGTTGGGAATGGGATCGGTCCTGAAGCTGGCTGTGACCGAGTCGCCGTTTTATGATGAACAAGAGGATTTGATTCAGAGAGAGAGAGCCCCGGTAGCATGTAACGGTCAAACCTTTCTGATTCCGTTTGTACATTGTTTGCAAACTGACGGCATTGTAAATTTTTATTTCATAATAATAAAAATAGAACTGAAATCCTAACGAATCGAAAACACGATTGTTCTAGAATTCAATTTGGTTTAACAATAGCTGCATTAGTATTGAACACGCCAACATGCTGGCTGCGCGGCTGTATTGATGGCCGGTGAGACGGCGCTAAACTGGAAATACAATGCCAGTTATTCGATAAACAAAACAAACATCCCGATTGTAATAACAGGCTTTTTGTGCAACCTAATGGGATGGCAGCTGTACTATGTCCAATATGTACAATGTACATTGTACACTGTACGTTGTACGAAATTGATTACTCCAATTACTGATAACACCTCCCTCTGACATTTATGATCGTGACGCATATATGAAAACAAAACATTATAAAAAATAATAAATTTTCAGCTACTCTTATTATAAATTGTTATAATAATAATCTTAAATTTCAATTTAAAAAACCCCTGACAGTTTTATTAACACTAAACATTGTTAAAAATAACCTCGATTAAGTCACCTTTACGAGCAGTGATAGCCTAGCGGTTAAAACGTTGGTCTCCCGAACGAAGGGGCCCGAGTTCAAATCCTGGCACGCACCTCTAATTTTCAAATATTATGTGCGTATTACAAGTTAATTATCACTTGCTTCGGTGAAGGAAAACATCGTGAGGAAACCTGCACACCGGAGAGTTCTCCATAAAGTTCTCAAAGGTGTGTGAAGTCTACCAATCCGCACTTGGCCAGCGTGGTAGACTATGGCCTAATACCTCTCACATTGTGAGAGGAGACCCCGAGCCCAGCAGTGGGACAATTATGTGTTGTTGCTTTGCTTTGCTTTAAGTCACCTTTCGGTTCTTCCGTTTGGGAGCTACGATGCCACAAACAGACATACAGACAGACAGACACACAGATACACAGACACGTCAAACTTAAATTATAACACCCCTCTTTTTTGTCGGGGGTTAATCTATTATTATATATTATTAATCTATTTTATTATTGTGTAATTCGTTTTTCTTTAATTTTAATATTTATTCCTGTAATTTGATTGATTTAACTTATATTTTTAACTACTAGAAGAACTGTTATTGTTGCAGTATTACCAAGTCGTTTACACCTGTAAGTGAAGTAACACTAATCTAATATTGTTATTGTATACTGTATTACACTATTCTTGTCACAGTGCTTACTTTATTGGTGTAACTTATACAAATAAATAAAATAAAATAAAAATAAATAAAGAATATGAGAGTATAAATGGTAGTTGAAAATTATTTTTCATAATGATTCCTCTGTATAAATGCAAGTTAGTTTTACCTATGGTTAGGTACAGGTACGGGAACATTGCATCGTACCAAAAATCTGAGGCTCCGTAGTCACCGTAATATTTTGTTCGTAGTTCTGGGAAGAGCCGAGTGCTCCCGTGATATTAAGGACCCTCCAGCTCAACGGCATCTCAGTTAGTCTAATTCCTGCTCTTGGCTCTTTTTGACGACGGTTGTGAAAAACCAGAAAATATTTTAACTTATACTCTTACAAGTTCTTTAAACTGTTGAAGTATACCTATTTTAGTTAAAAATTACAAAATATTGAAGTAATTAATCCGTGAGAAAAGTGTCAAAAGCGATTGATTGTTTCGGTTTAGACATAAATTAATGTAAGAATTATTTAAACAATGATTTGAGATATTAATACACTATTAAAACTATTCACATAATAATAAAAATAAAATATTTACTTATTATCTTTCTTACTAATCCAACATGTTCTAGGACTCCAGGTGTTTTTTTGGGGAGGAAGTCGGCAATTTCTCTTGATCAATGTCTTTGATTACACATTCAGATTGTGTTACAACGGAACAAATGACGTTACTTCTGTAATTGGTATGTAAATGAGCTCGTTGGTAACACTGGGATGTAAATATCCGGTAAACGGCCGCACCACGCCGCCGCGCCGCACGGGCCACGCTCTCGCGGGAATGAATGAGATTTACGGTGGAATTGGGAACTTTCACGATCGGAACTCGTTTGAATAGGAATAGGTTAAGTTCGATTGGCGTCTTATTATTGGTTTAATGGATACAGAACTTCCAGAGGGGGCGCTTCCGAGGTACACGTCATTGTGTTGCGAATCTTGCTGGTATGATACTGGCTTACTTTTATTTATCTATACTAATATTATAAAGAGGAAAGCTTTGTATTTTTGTATTTTTGTACTTTTTGAATTACTCAAATCGGACATTCCATTCAGAAGATATTACGTAGTAAATGAACTACGTGACAACGTGATTGTACGAGTAGCAACAATCATCACCGGCCCCGCGGCCGGACAGCTCGCGCATGTTCAGCGGATCCCGATTATGTAACACGGGGAGGGGAGGGGAGGGGAGGGGAGTAGGAGCGGGAGAGAAAGAGAGAGGGAGAGGGAGTTGGAGAGGGAGAGGAGGGGGATGGGGAAGGGGGAGGGAGAGGGGGAGGGGGAGAGGGAGCGGGACCGGGAGAGGGAGGACACGGAAACTATAACGGCTAAGAACGGCTGTACCGATTTTAATGATCTCTGATTTGTTACATTCTTAGGCGATACGAAGTTCGCCGGGTCAGCTAGTTTACTATAAAGGGCCATCCATAAATTCCCCGTCCTTGTCACAGCTGGTCATATTTGTGAGACCTTCCCCCCTAGTGTGACGTCACATATTATGAAATTTTACACCTAGAAATTATTAAATTAACAGCAGCTCCGAAATAAGTTTTATTTCCATTAAGTGTTTTTTTTTTAATATTTACCTATACATACCAATTATTCAGTTTTGAAATGAGACGTCACGAAATTTAGGACCCCCTCCTACCCCACAATGTCACACTACATCGACCCCCTAACCTTAACTACATTAATGAGTGTTAGAATAAGTACTTACAGCCTCATCTCCTATGGTCCACCGTCGGCGGTGTGGCGATGTGTATCGCAGTGCGCAGACACACCACACGCACACTGAGCTAACAATCCGTCCGCGTGTGATTGTTAGCTTATTGTTAGCTAATTGGGTTACAGCCTTAACATGACTGTTCATTGTATATCGTCAACAATACGGCTCCATGTATTTAGTGATGTTTAATAACATTTTCGTACCACGAGCTTCTGTAGTCTGAACGTCTGTTTTATAGGTCCTTGTAATTATATTAATTCGGAACTTAAAACTTCCTTGTCTGATAAAAACCTAAGTGAGGCGTGAATTTTCAGGAATACATAGAGATTATTGTGGTACGTAAGACGTAAGACCCTAATAAGGAACATTTATTAGTATCCATTACTGTCTAAAACAAAATAAAAACATGCAAGAAACATGTAAGAAATTTACTTAGCTGTTTTTATTGTGGTTACTATAATGACGGCTATGCTTAAACTCATTACATTATATTAGAACTTAAATGATAAATGAGACAACGAATTTCTTACGTTTCAAAACAATAAATTATATTCATGATTTAAAAATTTAAAGTTATCAAAATCAAAAGTAATATTCAATCGGAAATGAAACTCGAATCGTTTTCGATAAATCCCCAGATTTTTTTACTAATCAACTGATCTCTAGTCGAGATAAGTCGGATGATGGACCGATTTTTAACCGACTTCTAAAAAGGAGGATGTATTCAATTCGACTGTATTTTTTATGTTTGTTATCTCACTACTTTTGACTGCGTGAACCGATTTTGATGATACGTTTTTTAATCGAAAGCTGGTGCTCGTCATGTGGTCCCACTTAAATTTGAGCGAAATCTGACGAGTAGTTTTTGAGTTATCCCTAATTTTGAAGTCGGTTATTTTTTGTCAAGAATTATTACTCGTAAGCTCGTAGCTTTATAGTTTAGACCTTTGCTTCAACTTTGCTTCAACGCAAATATTATGGTGTCGCCGGGCCCCGCGGATAATTAATGAGCGTGCGACGAGAGCGCACGAAGGGTCCAGTAATAATGTTGGTATCCCAATTAACAATGTACGTCGGGCGGAAGTTGTTTACGGCGACAGTTAACGTGTAGTCCGAGGTCAACTTGTCCGAGCTCCGAGCGATGCGCGCAACTAACTTGTTGTTATTAACTGACTTATAATTGTCTCATAATAGTTTCTTTCAGGTGGCCTTTGATTCCGTGGTTGCTCGTTAAACTTTCCGAGACTTTGTTTGGTTATCATTCAATCCACTAAAATCAAATGTAATGTCAAATTGCAGCATTCTAGCACTTAGGGTCTCTGAGCTATGCTTTGGACGGACGTCGGACGGACATGACGAAATTATAAGGGTTCTGTTTTCACATGGAACCCTGTAATGAGGTGCAATACCTCGTTCAATATTCCTTGGCTAGCAGATGCATTGTTCTTAAAAAAATTTAAATCTTGACAGTTGGATTGGTTTTCAAAAAATGCATCTGTCAGCTGGGTTCCCTTATAGGATGGGATTATTTATAAATGTTATTTTATTTTTTGAATACTTTTACCAATTTTACTACAGTGCCTATTTAATATTATTTGATAATTTGATATTGTACGTAATGGATGTTTAAAATAATATAATACTTGAAGAATTGAAGAGTTATACCTTTACTTGATTTACCTACCCAGCCCTGAGAGAATAACTTATTATTGTGGAGGATCTTACACCCTCGCAATCCTATAAGCATTTATTTCGATATCACAGACAAAAACGAATACATTTTTTTTATTTTGTACAACCTATTGTACATATTAACTGGAATCCAAAAAACTTTCGTGACTGTTAGTTTCGTTGTTAATGAAATTATGTACGAGATAACGAGTGTATCACAAAAATAACATGTTAGTACCGCTTAAACTATCGATGTTCGTATCAGTATTCCAGATCAATTTATCTCCGCTGAGCAGTGAGTATTGCGACAAGAGAGAAATCTTGAGCGCGTCTCTCGTGTTTTATTGTTGAAATATTGGTGTTCCTTGGAAATCTATAAAGCATTCATTGGGGAGTTCGTTTTATCTGCGATCACTGTAGTCTGTATCTTTATTGGAGTTTCCTCGACAATAATGCGCTACCTGCGGGGTCGCGACTGATCCCTGATCGACGGTGCTGGGGGTCGGCTGGGGGGCTGGGGGATCGCCCTATTCAAAGCCGATTGTTTCTACTCCTCGCATTTACTCTTGTCTCCTAATTGGGCCTTTGTCGCAGCCTGCTGCGTCACGAGCCAGCAATTGATATCTTCATCT
Organism: Thymelicus acteon; assembly: GCA_951805285.1. Lineage (NCBI taxonomy): Eukaryota > Metazoa > Arthropoda > Insecta > Lepidoptera > Hesperiidae > Thymelicus > Thymelicus acteon. The sequence continues at coordinate 22,614,838 of OX638213.1, forward strand.
GTTATCGCATCGGCTAATGATAATAATATGCTTCGATGTCGTTATTTAGTTTCAGCTGGAAAACTAATAGGGATATATGGAACTGGGTCGACAGCAACTGCTGAAAGTAATTGTTACAGATTATCTGTTTCATAATTAGATATCCTCATTTTGTTCTTAGCAAATAAACAGAGAATTTTTGCTACTTTGGGAAGTTAGCATTATCTTATTATGGATTTGAAGTTAAGTAATACTTGTTGAGTAATATTTTAAGTAAATTTGGCGCTATTAACATCCATTACAATAGGTATCTTTTTAGACCTCTCAAAAGCTTTCGATACTGTACCTGTAGCCACCCTTGTTAAAAAGTTAGAGCACATTGGAGTACGTGGAGTTTTACTTGACATCTTTTGAAGCTATCTTTGTGGTCGAAAAAAACGTGTATAGATTGGCACTCATACTACTTCAGATTTAACTTTACTTTTTGGTGTTCCTCAAGGTAGTGTACTTGGGCCTGTTCTATTCCTCATTTACCTTAATGACCTTTGAAAGGAGTTAAATAATTGCAAAATCTTAACATATGCAGATGACACTGTTCTTATTGTTCATGGTACCCCATGGGCGGAAACTTGTGTACATGCAGAAGTAGCAATGCGAACAGTAATGAGATGGTTGGACATTAACTTACTAACACTGAATTTAAATAAAACCGTTTTTCCTCCATGCGAACAAAGTACAGGATTATTACCACCTGAATCTTTCTCTATAATAGCTCATCAATGTTTTAACGACACATCCTGCTCATGTATAAGGCTGACACAAATGCGAAGTGCTAAGTATCTTGGAGTACAATTAGATAGATTGATGACTTGGAAAGAACAGAAAGAGATGACTGTATCTAGAGTGCGAAAATTGATTTATATATTTAAAACTTTGCGCGGCATTACAGATCAACAAACACTTAATACAGTATATTTGTCTGTGACGCAATCAATATTATCTTACTGTGTAACCGCTAGAGCACAGCGAGCTATTCTTAAAGTGATGAATTCAATTTGTATTGATTGTATAAATCAATTCGTTTTCCAACAATAGATATTTATTCCATAGCCAAAGTTTTAACAGTTAGCGGGTCTTTCGTCATCTTCCAGGCCGGCAACGCGTTGGTGATGCCCCCGGTGTTGTTAATGTCCATGGGCGGCGGTGATCACTTACCATCAGGTGACCCGTCTGCTCGTTTACCTGCTAAAAGCATAAAAAAAAGTTAGACAGTTATTTATTCGACAAATTATTCTGCGTAAACACTTAACCATGCCCTTTGTTCATATTTTACCCTATACTCGCCGAATCGCTCAAATTTGTCAAGTGCCCAGATGTAGTACTCCGCTTGCAAGGCGTCACTATAAATATCTAGCTTCAGTGTCGTCTACAATGAAGTAAATAAATTGATAAATATCTAAATTCTTGCAGAATCTATCATACGAAGACAGGCTTCAACACATACACACACACACACACACACAACTGGCAACACAGTTGATACTATAACCAGTGTTTGTGAACATATAATTTGTAAAATTGTTTTTGTTCTAAATAAATCTTTAATCTTTAACGATATTTTTTATCTAATAGCGTGATTGGGTTTCTAACTATATCGGCTTCCTATTACGTCCAAGAGATTAACGCGTGATCAAATATTGATGGTTCCTACTGTCCTACGCTTATCGATTGTGATTAATCTTGTTACTTTCATCGAAGACATAATTATAGTGAATAAAAGTCGATATGATGACAATCTCACGCCGTATTCGTTCTTTCAGAAGCGTTTCTTCGATTACTTAGATCTATTTTCGACGTATTAAATATTTTTTATTAAGAAAACATTAAATTCAAAGATAACAAACCATCAGCCGCAGGCAACAGCCGCAGCCTATATCGCGCGCAGTTAGCTTGTTTCTATCCACTTCCATAAAACTTGATGCTCTCCGCTCGCATTAATTTTAATTTTACTTCCCAACTGTGCTACTGGGATAGTTCTGAAGGAGGCGGCGGCGGCGGTGGTGTGAGGACTCTTCGCGGGGCTTATCGCTTGAACTACTTTACTGCTTTTAAATTTAAAGCCCCAAGTAAATCATCTCGAACCGATAGCCGTGATAGCGTCATTTGAACTCAGTTTTCCATTCGCTTTATGATATTTTTCAACAAAATGGAGTTACGGCTAAGTTACGTACAGAGGAAGGTACGCCGTCATATAGACAAAGTTGTCTGAAGAAGACTGTCTAAAAATTAACTTAAGACAGTCATGTTTTCTCTTTACCAATTTCCACTGATGTTGTGTGATCCAATGCCTATCTTGTGGTTAAGAGTTAAGAGACCCGGACGATGCAGCTTGGAGTGGAGACTATTTCAAATCGTATAGGGTGTGTAGTTTGTAAAACGTACCTGCTAGACGCTGTTTCTAGGTAATAAAATTCAGCATATCACTATGAAATCCGTGTTAACGACCTCTACTACTGTTACTATACTATCAGTTAAACGTAGTATACAATACTGTTAAAAAGAGAAATTTGTTTTCAGGCGGACATAATCACATTTAAATATTCAATTGAATATCAAGAAGCTAACTTTATGCAGAATCGGAGGGGAAATGACAGTTTCTCTCTCTCTTTGTCTCTAATTGGGAGACGCGCGAGACACGTTCGCATTGTTTCCGTTTTCACAAGTCCCCGGCTGCGACCTTCGATCGGCAAGTTCCCTCTCCCGAGACGCCGACTTACGGTCAGTTAGTGAGCTAAGAAAATTAAACCCGTAACAATAAGAGGATTATCTCCTTGCTATTATCAACTTCCACCGCGTAATTAAAAGCTGACTTCAAACCATTGTAAAACTACACGACTTTTACTGAATGAGAGTAGACCAAGGCTGCAATTCATCATGTTGGTTCGAATCTTTGTCAATTTGCAGTGGGGCAGTGTGGTGGAAATTTCTTCAAGGTTCCACGGTTACGAGGAAAATCAAATATAATCTAGTTCATCACCTAGTTCACCAACAATATCAAGATCTAAAAACTAATCGAAAGAGTAAATGGAATGTTGTGCTCGAGGTTTTCGGCTAGTTAAAAGTGACCCAGTCAATCACATCCGATCATTAGCATAGACTGCACGGCCCGTCCCGTAACTTGAACGTGTAAAGCAGAGCCAGAAGCTAGTTTGTTGCATCGAGAGTTGTCGAACTCGACGAACATCTCGCCAACTTGTCGGAAGCTCGAGACATGCGCATTGTTTCCGTTTCCGCAAGTTCACAACAACGGGATCAGGATCGTCTTCCTGCAACTGGGTCATGACTTTAAGTAGATTAAGTTTGAACCGCAGCAGAGGTGGGAGTACCGCAAGGTTCTATTTTGTGCCTTATTATCTATTTAAGTTTCAATTCTCCTCAAGATCATATCAAGGGTATTCGTATTCGGAGCATCCTTTCAAGTGAATTCATAGCAAGGATTAAAGCGTCGACGTGTGCCGCTGTTTGTACTTAGGATACTACTTTCATTATTTTGCATTAATGTAATAAAAAAAATTTTTCTTTAACCCCCGACGAAAAGAGAGCGGTGTTAAAGTTTGACGTATCTGTATATCTGTGGATCTGTATGTCTGTCTGTGGCATCGTAGCTCCCAAACTAATTTTGATCTAGTATTTTTGTCCAAAAATTGACTTAATCAAGTTCTTAGCTACTCGTATATTTAATGTTAATAAAACTGTCAGAGGTTTTTTTAATTTAAATTTCAGATTATTGACTATTAAAACTAAACTTATATATGCCTTTGTGATTAAAAATAATGAAGGGATCATGTGTAGACAAGTGACCAATGACGCGGACGTGACTTATGATCTCTTCGCCAACTTATAGGTCAACTGGGTCTTTCTCGCGTATTTTCACTTAAAATATATTGTATTTTTCTGGGAACATTATTATAAATAGTATGTAGTAATGCACGTTTCAATAATCAGCTGTTAAACTCTTGAAACAGCGCGCTGAGAGAGAATTGAGTTGTTCATTTTTAAAAAAATATATTTTTTTTAAATGTATTTTAAATCTTTAACACAAATTATATTAATTGGCATTGTTAAAAACGCTTAAAAACTATTTTAATATTAATAATAATGAATTCAAAACTGATAAAAGTTGAAAAAGAATCACGTGACTACAAACGCGCCAGATTTGGTCGCCATGTTAGTGACGTCATTTTGTTAAAGCAATTACACAGTGTTAGAAGCTTCTACGTGAATTGAGTAAAAATATTCGGAATTTAGTGCAAAAAGATATTCATAACACGTAATTTTATTGTAAATTTAAATGTTAAATGATTTATTCTTCATTAAATATTATAATAAAACTCTATTGATTGTACACACTAAATAAATTTAGATACCTAAGGTTACACTGTTTACTGGTAAATCGTGTCTGGGAGAAATCAGGGCAGGGTGTTAGGGGTATAAATCAAGGTTGTATGATAAAAATATATTTCATTTATCATACAACTAGCTTCTACCCGCGACTTCGTCTACCTAAATTTCACATATGGATCCTGAGAGAAGTGAAGAATGTGATTAATAAAAAAATGCACAATGCAATACTACAGAAATTCTATGCTAGTAGTAGGTACATTATGATGACCCTATAGCCTAGTCGATTGCGATTCGATCCAGCCTGCGAAGTGAGGGTCCCAGGTTCAATTCCCGGCCATATCTAATAAAATGTGACAAATAATTATTTGTACTCGGGTCTTGGGTGTTATAGTGACGTGTTATTTGTGTTGACCATGCCACCCGCGACACAGGGAAACCTACTGCGGTGGTATGGGTCTGTACGCGCTTTGTACATTAAACTGGTACAATATATAATTTTTTTTGTCTCCGAAATACGCCAAGTTGGTCAATGATCACGACTCGTGTGGCGAATCGTTACCACTCCAGATCGCTAAGTCAAGGGTACTGGGTTCGATTCGATGCGACGTGGATGCTGCGAGATGGTTTGAATGATTAGTTTGTATTTCTGTTCTTGGTCTGAGTGTGTGTCCTTGTGTTGTCTATGGCACCCACGACACGGGGTATCCTAGTATGGGGCTATGAGTGTGAAGCGTTTATTTATTTATTTATGTACCTACTGGTTTTACAATGTTAACGATAATAATAACTAATATCTTCAAACACGGTTCCGTTTTACTCTACCATTGTTCTACCACGTGTTCCACTTTGTAGCCCCAGGACCCATTATCAGATCCTCATTGAATTTGAGTAGGATCAACGTTGCAAAATTCCTAACCTAATAAAATAAAACCATGAGTTGTTTCATAAAAAACGGACATGTGCGTGTAAGGCCACGGGCAATGTAAGGTTCCGAAGTAAATAGTAAGTTTATCGACTATGACTCATACTTATGTTTTACATAGCCGTGATAGTTTTCCTTGTAAATTCATCATATACCCTATTTTTGAGAATTTTTTCACTTGTCTAACTCCAACCGTTTAGTCAACAGTTGGGGGGGACACTTGACTGTAACCAAAATTAGCACTTTAAAGCCAAACATTTTGCAAACGGACCCCTAATTCCAAAAATGGTCCATGCCAAATTACAGCTTTCTAGCACTAAGGGTCTGGGCGCTTTGCTTCGGACAGACGGACAGACGGACAGACGGACGGACAGACGGACGGACAGACGGACGGACGGACGGACATGACGAAACTATAAGGATTCCGATTTTACTTCGGAACCCTAAAAACGAATCTATGAACTAAAACTAAAATTTTACCTCTTACTCCTCGGGAAAACCGAAAAGGTCACAGGTACACAATTAACACTATCTCTGGTGTGTTTTTTTTGTAGTATTCCCACGTGATGGTACAAAAAAGCACGATAACTTTTAAGGTTTAGCATTTTTGATATATTTATCAATATATTGACGATAATATCAAGATTTTATCAGTTAAAAGTCAAATCACAGTATCAGCTGTATGCTGCAATGAATAGCAATTAACAAAGTGACGTCACACGCGCGCTCGGGTCTATTCGGGAATTGTCGGCGTGTTTTCGGTACTGGATTCAAAAACGTATTTTTGATTTGATGTAACTTTTAAATTATAGCGAATAAAAAAAAACTAAAATAACTTTGTTATAAAACTTATATATGAACTTTCCATTTAAAACAAAAAAAAATTTTAGGAAACAACTCAATTATCTTTCCCGGAACGGTTACCGAGCGGTCTATGGGGACCGGTGCGGTGCGTTGCGGTGCGCTGTGGCGGATAGAACGTGATGAGATGGGTTATATTTTACACACGCTGAAATTTATATTAAATACTGATGTAAGTGTAATATGAGTATTTCTCCTCTGAGACGAGCTAATTGTTTTAGTTTCGGGATAAAGAAAAATATGGTGTTTTTAAATCAGCTGCTTTTTTTGATCTTTCTATGCAAAATAAGCACTTTTTGTATGTAGAAAAGAGTTAAGTATTAAAAAAAAATTACCTGATATTTTTATTTTGTTTTTCCATACAAACTTACGGACGGAACTATAAAATATAGCATATAATTTACGTTAGAATTTTGATCACATCATTTTGATGACATGTGTCACTAGTATAAGTTAATGCTTGACCAAAATTCCACTTGATGGTGAATGGAGATGCAATGTAAGATGGTGAGCGCAGTAACTTAGTAAAAACCTATTCAGATTTTTTTTAAGACTCAAGGTGGGAATGCGGATGCAGGCAAGTTGTTCTAAACCTTTTCGGAACGCATAACCAATAACAAAGCTAACCGCGACGTTCGAGCCAGTTGAATGATCACAACAAAAATATTCAATGTAGAAATGGGGATAGGGTAATTGTTTCAAAGAATTTCGGCACACACTTTCCAAAAAATGCTGTATAGAAAACCGTGCTGGCTACTCTGCGCCTGTTCTGTAGGCTATACAGATGGGTCTCAACCAGATCTGGGTCACCGTGTATGTTCCGTGTATATTCAAGCCAAGCCCAGCAGTCACGCATTATCTTTATAAACAACATATTTGAAAGAGATGTATCATTATTGTGTTATAGATTTTAATGGGTACGGAGCGACGCTGGGCAAACACTACAATGTCCTTTGAGAATGTGTAATTTAAATCAGACATCAAATTAGACGCCCAGAACAAAAAGACAACATTTTGTATTTCGTCTGCACGAGAAACAGGAAAGCTTTGTGTAACAAGTAAAACGATGTCGTAAATGTTGTGATGGAAGGCGCCGTTCAAAGTTGAAACGTCGCCGTCTGTGAGCCGTGATGTAACGACACAAAGGCTTGCGCGTGGTTTGGCAATCAAAGGCGCAGGCGACTGTGCACTTTGTCGGCGGCGGCTGAGCGGCGGCTGAACGGCTCACGGGCTCAGCGGCTGAGCGGCTGAGCGCTGCACAAAGCTAACAGTTTAATTCGACGATTGAGGGGGACGACGCTTTGTCGCGCGGCGCGGGAATAATGCACACATCTCGATCAAATACTGAGCGGAACAACGGGATTGTGGGAGAAGCCATTTACGCTGCATTTTTTATAATGTTGAATTTATGGCTTATTGAAATCTCTTTTTAATTAGGTAATAATTTTTGTAGAAACATACACGTGGAACTAGTGGGCGATCTATTTTATAATTGTTCAACGCCTTATAGAAGAAATACCCTCTTCCATAACTTTTCAAATCAAAGAAAACTTTACAACCGATGAAATAAAGATTGATTAGAGTAGTAACAGATACGGATACAACAGAATACCGGCCACCACGAATATCCCGGAATTAAACGGGATGCTACAAAGCCTGCAACAGGAGGGATCTGGTGCCATTGCCAGTTTATTCAACAGGGTGCTCACAAACGACAAGGCTTAGCTTAAATTAAAAGATCGAGTAACGAGTACCCCCCAATAGCATACAATGGAAACTTCCTATTGTTAATTCCTTGTAATGATTGTTATTTTTAAATGAGACATGATGAGATTTAAATACACATGAGCGTACAGCTCTGTGCTGCGAAGTCAGTCAGATTTGTAATGTCTAGGGACGTCAAGGAACCCACATTATATCATCAGGTGGGGTAGGTACTATAATTTTAACCTTTCAACTTTCATGCATAGAAGTTAACTTGGGCAAGGTGCCAAGAAAGTTTATAAAATGTTATAAAATATAGTCTTACATGTTTTAATCATGCTTTTCAGAAAGCCCCCAGCATCACTCGTAGCTTTTATCGCGGCCATTCTGCCCATGTGTAGCAAGCCTCACCGAGCCTCACCGAGCCTCACCGAGCCACACCGAGCCTTGGTTGTTCGCATTCATCGTCTCAGTGATGAATTAGCTTAATTAAACAATCCCGAATAAACGGACTAAATGTACTACCCGACTTTTAATTTTAGCCTTATCTAGAGGCCTTTTTATGAAGTGCAAATGTCAACTAATTTAGACTGGCGTGCTGAGCTTTAATTTTGGTTAGATTAGTAAATGGAATTGTGAGTTAGGCACTGGATAAAGATTAGGTGAGGTTAGTAACTAGCGCCGACACACGTTGTGGAATGTAACTGAACAGTATTAGGTACCTACTGTTTCATTAATACATTCCTGATAGTCACATTCGTGGATCTCCATGTCAGTGACGTGAAGTATCATCAGTGATGCTTCATTGGTATCAGTGACGTCATTTTAAGATTATTTTTCCACGGACGCCATTTTAACATAGACGACAAGAACCATTGAGTCAATTCTTTCACATCCTGTAGCATAATTATTGACATTTCTCATCGAACATTTAGCGATAAGTGTAGTTTAAACGTCCAGTTATTCTGTATTATGACATCGAGGACTTACGCTCTATAACGTGGCGCGTGGTCGGAATATATTATGCAAATTTTAATAAAATAACCAAACTGGACAATTCACGCATGGCATGAACGTACAAACTCACCGATTCTATTGCATTACATTTAAATTGCACATGACAATGAAAAAAAAAATAGTTATCAAATCAATTTGAATGATAAAAAACACTTTAGCTAGATTACATATCCGGTAGGAGTATATTGCTCTGTGCATATTATTCAGGCACTTCGCTGCATCGCGTCTATAGCACTGTGACTTTGTTTACCACGCGCCACGGTGGCAATACATGCGATGGTTGTGTTGGTCATGGTGTGCCTCTTACTACGAGTTGGCAATGTTGGCTCACTGAGCGATCGAACAAAACGAGCATGGCCGAACAAAAATGGGCACAGATAAAAAGTAACGCACAACAAAGTAACCGTTACTTGTTTAAGCATTAATCGTAAATTGTAAAAGGTGGCGACTGAACCGGTTGAACTGATCCCAAAGCGTTTCAAACTACCACAGTATAGAGAAGTCACATTCTCTCTTGACCATTTACAGTTAAGGCAAGAAACGTACAAAAACTCTTTTTCAAGGACGAAGAAGCACTAGCGACTAATCTAGTGTGGCTTATGCCCACTGGTGGTCAGATCTCGAGGCCCGTCTACTTTTCGTCAACCCTTCAGGCTATAAAATAAGTTGACTTGTTTGCAAGTCTTAGTGAGGGATTATACATTAGTAAATAAATATACTTTTATTATGTACTCAATCAAACATGAAAACCAAATAATCAGTTTTGAACCACTGAAGCCGCCGCGCCACTGCAAAATGAACTGTATTGTACAGTCAAAACTATTATAAAATGAAATTGAAACGTTATTAAAATGTGGCAGAATAACTGATTTTATTGGGATGAATGTGATTTTCACATTCTCCGGCACCACAATTGTCTCTGTTCACATATTTGCTTTAAATTCTCGACGCAAAATGACCCAGTTTAATGTTTAGAAAAGGTTTTCTCTTTTGGTATTCTATATTTTCGCTCGTTAAATTTAATATTAATATAGTTTCAGTTCACGGCAGCGCGCCGTGAGTTACGACTTCAAACTCCGAGTTTGTTCGATATCCGATGACCCAAATTGTCTCTAGCTCGCCACCGAACTTATGTTTTATTTACGAATCCTAGAATCAGAAGACAAAAAATAAATATACTCAAAAAAGTCAAGAGTTTTCGTTCGTCGTTTTTTTATTTTCTTTAGGAGTTTTCTTGTTAAATGTTGAACGAACTCTTCCATCCACCTCATCAGGTTATCAGCGATGAAAGTTAGGCATCAAATAAAAGTTTGACCTCCGAGGAACAGTTTAAGAGAGTACGCTTAATAGGCAACAGCGCGCCCATTAAGATGGATCGAGATCGACTTTATAATGAAATCCTTGACTCGTCCCCGTTATAAGACTGATAACCCCTGAAAGGTCTCTCCGGGGAAACATTCCAGTAAACGGATCGCTGTGGCATCGGCGGAGCTCCCTATGGCATTCATCGGTGTCGCGATCTGTCTATAGTAATATCACCTGGTGCGTTATCAGTGAGGTAATCTAGTAGGTATGGGATGGTGTCGGAGGTGTGGTACGGGAGAGCGCGGAGGGGGGGGGGGGGAGGGGGGGGGGAAGCAAGCCGTTCCCGATCCGCCTTTCAGTTGTCTCGTTAGTGTGAACTTACGAAACAATGCCGAAGTATCTAGATTACTGCCCTTTGACATCCTTATCATCTGCACTCGTGAGCACATCCAGGCAACCGAGTGTGTTTTTCTAGCCGTGTTACTTTTGGTACTTAAGTTACCATTTTGAAGTAACTTGTTAACGATATTCGTTGCTGGACTGAGACAAAAGAACTGCTCAGCCGTTTGAAGGATACGTTATATCGTGCTCATTTAGCATAAACAAAAGTTACTTTTATATGAAGCAAATCAAATAATTGTAAAAGGTTTTAAATAATATTGCTAGCTTATCCATATAAAATTATCGTCTCACACTCTCATTCGCGTGGAGAATAAAATATATTTTATGTATATTACAACAGGCTCCATTGGATTTTTAATTATTCCATAATAAAGTTAGTTGAGGTTGATAGGGCGCGGCGGCGAGGTGGCGGCGAGGTGGCGGCAAGGTGGCGGCAAACCGCTTCAACTCCGTCATTAGACACACCGCGCGCTGTGCCGGTGTATGACATGTGGTGTGTGTGTTATGTGTGCACACACTCGAAATGCATCAAAGTTGTGCCTGCGACTTGCGAGCCTGCGACCCATTAGCGGCCGCTGCTCTCAGCTGTATGCGTGTAGTGTGGAGCTGTGTCTGTGCGTATTCATATTATGCATGGAATGTTTTTGTATGGAGTATATGTATATATATATATATATCAACTGAGGTCTATGTTACATTACTATACGATGTTTATATAGTTATTGAAGATACCTAATTAATGATGTAGTTTTGACACTTCGATAAGCATCCCAAAAGTGAATATTTTCATTTAATTTGTATCCAATTACTGTGTTGACAGTTATTCTAAAGATGAACACACGCAATATAATTTTTCTAAAGGCACAAACTTCAGCAGTGTTCTTTATCTATTGAAGCGGGTATTTTTTAAAAAGTATAAAAAATGTTTGTGAAATTCTTTTCAAAATTACATTTATGCACTTTTACCTTTGGAGATCAATTTATGTCAAAAGGAATGCAACTTGTGTTTGCAGTTGGATATAACATAGCACGTGGACCCATTTGCTATTTCTAAATAAATAATAAAATCCCTAAAAGGAATTGTGTACGGACTATACTCTGAACTGGAAATGTTGTATATACCTGAGGAATTTAATCTAATGTTTAACGTTGTTCACTTTGTACATTTGAAATGAAATTGCGTTTACATTTCCCCCACGACTTCTCGCGTCGTTCTGCGCTCGTGCTATTCCCTCAGCGTTCCCGGGCCGTTCCCGTCCCGCGCATGTTTCGCGAACCTACCGAAATTAGTTCACGGTGCAATTTTGTTCCGATACCGTTATGTAATGCGGTGCACAGCATACGCGGTGCTATAGAAGTTCACGCCAAATATGTGACATGTCAGTAGTTAGGCTAGACTATTATTACTTCCATACAACTGATAGAACTTAGCGCGACGATTACAATTATTGTCATCATCTCATCATTAGGTATCTGTACAATCTGTAATCGCTAAGTAATAAGGCCTCGGCTGATTACTCTACGGAATGAAAAGTCTGGATTGTTGAAACGGGAATGAGAGAATAATATTTGAACAATTTTGTTGCCACTAACAGTGTTAGAAGGGTATCGTTTTAAAATTCTGCACGCAACTGTTATTTTCAACGTTATAGGAACATTAGACATCAATAAAGGAAAATGCTGCGAAAAGATCTACGCACCTGAAAGTTATAAATATTCGCATTATGTCATATATCTCAATATAGTTGTAGATATCCACTTTGTGCATTATTAATTGATAATGAGATTCTAATGTGGGTACATTTGTTACATTGTACATTGTTGTTACTAACCAGCTACTTAGCCAAATAAACGTTGTTACGTGAAATATTTGTTTTCCTACGATATTCAAATATAATACATTATAAGAATATTCACAAATTATGTGAAGTCTGCAAATCAGCACTTTGCTAGCTCGGTGGCATTGCCTGTGGCACTAATGTTGTAACAGAATCTTTGAGCCCAGTAGAGCATTGATAAAACTACCTACTACTAACAATTTCTCTATCGACCTGGTCGTAGTATTTTTCATTAAATAATCCTGTCCGTCACGCTCACGAGTCACGCCGCGTTACACCGCACCGGTGACGGATGTCATCAGCTCGCCCCCTACGTACGTCGCCAGCAAAGCGTTCACCCTCCCTGGACTCTCCAGCGCTTTTGTTCCTATAATAATATCCCTGTCTATTGTAACTTCAACCTGCTAATTTTAAGATCTTTGTTTAAAGCAACAAAGCCTTGTTCCTCTGCGGAATTCTGTGCGGTATCAAAATACCGAGATAACTCTCCACGTATCACCACGAATGCTGAATTTTCGGTGTAAGTGATATGAGTTGCAGGGAGGAGGAAAGCAGGTGGAGAACTCGATCCAATAACCGCCGCTGGTTTCATTAGTGTTGTTCAACTATTATAACTTGTAAGTCAAAGTACCTTACATGATTCATCTAAAAGAACCACTCGTAACTGCTAGACTTGGAAATATAGTAAAAATGTCATTAAAAATTAAAACTGTCTGTATGAGCAGTTGTTGTAAGAATGGGTTTACTTTGATTACAACACGTTAAAAGCGGCGCTGACACACACGTCTCATTGAAAGGAATGGATGTGGGCTACGACATAATGCGGTGTTATTTCAGAGAGATCCTGGAACGGAGTGAAACTGAAGCCACGTGTTATTTACAAATCCCTTCACCGAATCAGCTGAATTTGTGCCTCGCGCGAACATTCGAGAGCTCCTGTGGATTTATAGCGCTTCATATAATACGTTGAACGTGCCGTAAATGTGTGATGTCACCCATCCGTCACCGTCACGTCACGGAGGGTTCCCACACTTCCCGCACACATTCGTCAATTGATAGTTTGGTTTGACTCACGGACTTGAAAAAAAGACGGACGTAACCTCGTCTAATCGAGAGTGAAGCATAGCAATGGCCGCCGCTTACCATGTGTGCGTAATTTTTGATTTGTGATTGAAGTAGTGAAGTGTCAATGTGTGGGTATGTGTACTTGTACGAATAGAGAGTTGGTATTACTATAGAGAGTAATACTATAGAGAGTTGGTATTAGGTCCGTGGTTTGACTATTCTATTTCATAACGGTGGATGAAAACGGACAGCGGACAGACACATCACAAGATGTAATTGACGTATGTTCGGGTGCATGGGATGCATGTTGAAACTTATGAGCTGAACATCATTTTGTGTCTTGAATGTATGCGCCACGACACGAGGCGCGTTACGTATCCGTCACGTATCCATCACGCGGCGCGAGGCTTGCGCTAACATCCTCACATATTTATTTCCCAGGGTTTATTTACATTTAATAACGCGTAACATAAAACCAGTACAAGATTTTAAACTTAACTCATCGTGGACTGAACACATTTTACTATAATACGAGTACTCACGATATTTATTTTGTATTCCGATATTTCGACCCAGTTGCATGGATAAGCACACCTTGCATAAGCACGGTTGAACGGCAGCATTTCTTCCCTACATTAAGGGCGTGACTGATAAAATTGGTAGGATATTAAATAGAAAATACAGAATAAAAACCTTTTTCACGCCATGTAAGAAAGTTGCAGCCTTTTTACGCTCACCCAAAGACAGGATACCCTATCAGTGCCCAGGGGTATACAAAGTCGACTGCAGCTGCGGTAGTTGTTACATCGGGCAAACAAAACGGTCAATATCGCAGCGCATAAAAGAACATATTACAGCGGTCAAGAAGGATGAAAGGAAGAAATCAGCCGTAGCAAAACATCTGCTTGAATCGGGGACTAATCACTGGATTGAGCTACATAGCCCGCAGGTAATCTCCACGGAACGCCATTACATCCCACGGCTAGTACGAGAGGCCATCGAGATTAAAAAACACCCCAAAAACTTTAATAGGGAGGATGGATTTAAATTAGCGCAAACATGGAATCCAGTGGTTAGTCTATGCAAATCCCAAAATCAGAAAGTGCAAAGTGTGCTGCGGCAAGATGTGGTGAGTGTAGTGTGTCGTAATATTGTCAACAAAACGCAAAAACGAACTAGACGGAAAGTTGATAGACTTATGTACTAGTGTCAAATGTCACCTGTCATCCTGTCAAAAGTTTCTCCGCGCCACCGCAGTTCATCCGTGACCACGATCTATGCAACTGGGTCGAAATATCGGAATACAAAATAAATATCGTGAGTACTCGTATTATAGTAAAATAAAACCAGTAGATAGAATTTTGAACATTTTTAAGGTTAGCTCATACTCCCACTATCGATGTTCGATGTTACAAAGTTCAAACATTAGCAGAACTGTCTTTAGATATCAATGCGACCGAAACACGTATAAAACATATGGTCGATTTCAGGAGGAGAGTGAGCTAGCCAGGGTGCAGGGGAAGGAAATACGCTACGATGATGCGTACCCTGCCACTACACCAATGTATACATTTATAACATGTAAATGCACCTATGTATAATCTCGCCGTACACAAAACAGTGTAACAACAAACGTGTTGTTGTGAAAGTTGTGAAACTTGCCTCTGCTCTAGTCTTGAGTCACCTATTGATACAAATATTGTGAACTCACTTTTTGTTGGTGTTGTCAAAGATCAGCTGTATCGCTATTGGCACGCACTGTGATGGCGATACGAGAACAAAGTAGGTCGAGCTCCGCGGCCGCCCCCGCGCCCCCCGCCCCCCGTCCCCCGCCCCGCCGCCGGCTCTAAGGCCTAGGTTTTAGGTTACGCGTGCAAAGGCAGGATCTTTGTGTTAGCGCGAGATTGTTTCTACGTGTCGCGGCTGAGGAGCGGCGCCACCTAGTGTAACCCTTTGTGCTGCCAGTGTTGTTCACGGGAGTACCTGGTTCATTGTTTAAGGCCTTGCTACGAATCCTTACCGAAATAGTAAATAGAGACCTAGAGACCCGCTGCGCTGTCAAAATTCGACCGTAATTCTACTATATGTCAAACAGTTACTTACATAATATATGTGTGGTAGTGTGTGTATGTAAACAATGTATTTTAGTATCTGCAGGGTGATGCTTGCTTAATAATTCTTGACAAAAAATAACCAACTTCAAAATAGGGATAACTCAAAAACTACTCATCAGATGTCGCCCAAATTTTTTAAGTGACACCACATGACAATTGCCAGCTTTCGATTAGAAAAAGAATCATCAAAATCAATTCACCCAGTCGAAAGTTCTGAGGTAACAAACGTAAAAAAACAGTCGAATTGATTACCTCCTCCTTTTTTGTAGTCGGTTAAAAAGGTGCAACAAATGCGAGGAAGTTCAAATACACAAGAATTTTAGACAATATAATATAATGTATTGTGCATATTCGAACTAATAATACCGATAAAACACTTGTGACCTAATGAAGACACCATAACGGGACGCGATCGTTGCTCACAGCGAAGCTTGTCAAGTGTCAGTCATTACATCATCAGAGCATTAAACATAATGATGGAGCACGCCCCACGCCCATTAATCATAGCACAGCTACACCGTCTATTGATACAGGCCAGAATCAGCATTACCGTAATGTCAGGGGAGGACATTTATATTAATTCGATCGATAACCATACAGCAATTAGTTGAATTGGAGAATTACAGGCCATCTGCCGCTCAACAGGCTAGATCTGGTTATAGCTCCGTTCAACGTAAACTGATCCTACTTTTATGTAAATGACCTATTAATGGCCCATGTTTTTGTGCACATACCCTGATTCTAAAGTATGGAAAATATATTGAAACTTTTCGGAAATGCAAAAAGATGGAGGCTACTTGCCGCTAGCAGACATTTTCGCAAGGAAGCTTGTCGTTGCTGCAAACTTTCCAGTAAGGAAGTCAAATAGTCTTCTAAAGAACACTGCAACGACAGGACCTCTGCACCTGATGACTGCATCTCAGTGAGAAGATTATGCTCGCATTAAAACAATCCTCCTCTGACAACGTGCCACTCTAGCAGGTGACGTGCACGCCGCTGCCGCCATAGGACTTAACGTAAAAGGTGTATGACGTATCGTAAGCAGCTTACGGGAGCTTCCCCACAAACATTTAAGTAATCTGGTGACTTACTCGTAGTTGCCGCAAACTTGTCAATACCAACGGGAATTTTCTCCCGGATTCGGTATATTATTGCACGAGTATATCATTTTATTTTGTTAGTGCTGTCGAATCTGTTTACCATTGCACTGAGCTCAATTTGTTGATTCTTAGCACAGGCATGCTCTCGTTTTTATTAATTCCAAATTGAAGCCGTTTTAAAATGGATTTATTCATTTGTTTGTTTTGTTATTCCGTTATTTGATATTACTCTGTTGTTGTTTTAGCTGCCGTTCTCATGATTATAGATAAATATCGAGTTATTTTGGAATGTGAGTTTTGTCGTGTCGACGTAGGTCTCAACCACAGGCACTTCTATCATCGCACTGTATCCATTTGGTTTTAATTCTATTTTTGTATATTTTAAGAATAATGATGAAAGGCCAAAAACTAAATGAAGAATTGAATACGACAGTGAAACGGAGTCGTTAAAACACTCATCAAGAGTTACTAACAATCTGCGGTGTAATTTCGATTCATTTACATCAAGCAAAGTGTAGCCCATCAGGAAACACGAGAACTGTTCTAGCCTGCTACTTCTTCAGGATCAGCTAGATCACACACGGCGCCACAGCCGGCCACAGGCGGTTACCAAATTAAAAGAACCGCGACTGAAAACTCTTTGACATCCACCTGACTCTCTGACACTCACCATACTCATTGATGATGTGAACAATATACCTATATGAGTATTTGTAGCATCAAATAAAATCTTAAAAAATCAGGGCTTGTTTAGAATGAAAACATGTAATACACGAGTAGAGTTTCAGGTTCTTCTTGAAACAATATTTAGTAAATGTTGTAACAGATAACACGACGGGTCAACATTTGTCTCGGTGTCAGTGCCAGTGGACGACACGCTACGTCGCGCGTCGGGGCTCGTGGAGCAGGCAGTGGCGGTGGCAGCGGCACTGGCAGGCCATCTGGCATTCGCGGCGCATGCCGATCGGTTATCGGATTAGATGCCACAACCGTCGACTTTTACTGGCTTTGAAATATTTACGGCATCTATAAGACATGGAATTTATTGCAGTCCAGCGCGAACGTGACTCAACTGTTTGTGCATTTATAAGCCAATTTTGTTATAAAATAATAATATGTTTACGCTAAACTAATATAAAGATTATAATTTTTGCTTCCCACCTGTGCTGCCTTTAAGATGGTAACAGATTCCGAATTCGTCATAGATTTCTCATTAGAATTGAATTTTGATAAATACAAACCTATCTGAAAGTAATTATTCTCTTTCAAATAAAAAAGTAATTTTCCAAATTGGAACTCTGAGATAACAAACATAAAAAGATAGTTTACACATAATTGATAACCTCTAGTTTAGTAACAAGATCAAATAGCAAATAAAAATATTATTAGCAAACGAATTTATCAGCGTTCACAATAGCTTAAATGGTATAGGTATTATTAATTACTGAAAATATTTCTTTGAATAAAACTCCAAATTTCAACAACAATAAGCCACAATAGATGTATGTAGGATAACAGATGCCACATTGACAATGGCTCGTTCTTGGCAGCGACAAATATATTATTGATGCGGCTTCGCGCCTCGGCTCCGTTCTTTACTTGATTATATTTTTAAGGTCACCGTCACCCTTGTGATATGTGTGTGTCATGTGTGTGTCACATCGCCAATTGTGGGAAATGAAGCTTTACGACGAAACCACAGACATGTCGAAACATTTGAAAAGAGGACAAATGGCGGGCATGTTTCCAATACGGGTTTTTGATTAATTTATATCGCCTTTTTATCCTATTTTGTAATTTTGTTAACAATTGTGCTTTTAATGTGGCTCGAGGCATATAAAGTCAAATTTTTAATACAACTGATTTAATTGTAATCCAAATGAAACTGATGGAAAATCAAGGCAATGGCGTAAACGTTGATTGATTGATGGATTCCTTCAACAATGCCACGCTGTGGTTCTACTGAAATACTAGCTTAACTTCTGTTTACTTTCAGTTACCTGATGCGTATATCATAATTTATGACAAGCGGTTTTGATAAGAATGTGCTCTATACAATCTCTTCACAACTTAACTGCTGGGGCTCTTCGCTAGGTTCTAACACTTCATATATGTGACGTCATAGAGATAGATTATCTGAATCAGTGAATGTGATTCTGTTAATGACTACTAACAGAGCTGTTATATTAGCTTTCAATCAATGACGTAGTTTTGTTTCCTATTGTATTGTCTCCCTGTTACATTAATGGACGACTAATGACAGTTGCATGACGATCAATGAGCTATTTCGTAATGCACACGGCAGTGTGCCGCGGCGCCACTCACACACACACACACACAGCGGCACCAGCGGCAGCTACGAGCCACCTCAAGTTTTAATGAATTCGGGCCAATCCGCGCGCTACGTGCACTATCTCGATCTGCGCTCGGAGCCGAGTTCAGAAAAACTATAAAAGGTTTAAACTCATTGTCCCGCTTTTTAAGAGATCGCGCAACCTGGATTAGTGAAAATTATGTTTGGCTCCGATGAAACCGGTATTGTATATTTGTTTTGTAGAAAGGTCGGATCTGCAAAATTATTTTCGAAAACATTTTTCTTTCGAGCGGAATGGAATAAAATACCTCTTACGTCCCACTGATCTAAGACGTATGGAAAGTTCAGTCATGATGTGAATTGAGTTTTATATAACCGATTTAAGGCTCAGAATCATGTGGGGACCGGAGAACGAACGTCTTTATTTGTGGGCACTCGTAGGTATGAAGTGATAACATTCGAAGACAAGGAGAGTGTGATGGAGAAAGCTATGTTTGATTATACTTAGCTACCGAATCCAACATAAGGAAATGTTTAACCTAACTGGGGTCACCGACATACCTCGCAATATATTACCTAATTATTGTGTAGAGCCTCCCACCGTCAGGAACAACAGGAAAGGTTTTCAAATGCCAATCTCATAGCAATGGGTGTATCGGGGAGCCTGATTAATTATTTTATTTACAGACCTTTTGACATTTTCACCATAGATCTTGCGGTACACCTACAAAGACATTCGGTACGTTGGATGATGTATCAATTCCAAGTAATGATCTATAATGCTTGTACGGGTTGTTTTCCTTAGTAGGTGAGGCCATCGTCCTGAACTTACGTTAAGTTCAGAAACCACTTACCACACTTGAAACAAAATAATAATGGTTGAGGTACCAATGGATACAGAATGTCTGTACATATTTGTCGTGTAGCTTTTGTTTTACTCGTGACGTCATCGGCCTAGTGAAAGTATGTACGTGTGATTGATGTGAATTAGTGTCGTGTAAAATTATAAATTAGAGTAACGTCCTGCGTTTGGCTAAGTAGGTTCAGCTGTCAATAAAAGAGCTTAAAGAGCACTCTAGTACCTAAAGTGAAAGTATTTTTATTACCCAGAATTGCCATTATTTATTTGTAAAAAAATAACGACATCGTCTCATATGAGTCGTATTTACACGGAATTATTTTATTGAGTCCAGACTGAACAAATATGAGAGCGACAGAAACATCGCTAAGGAAATGAAAACATGACTACATATGTACATAGACTAAACTACAAATTGCTACATGCAATGAACTTGTTATTTGTCTATTTTGTAACCATGCTACTGACACTACTGTGTATAGCAATTGTGTTAGAGATTTACTAAATTAATACAAAACACTTGTAATTTCATATGATTTTAACACACCTTTTAAGGTATAGACGTTTTCATGAAAATTTACGTCGTGAAACTTGACAATTGACAATCAGTTTATCAACCTGGATGCTAAAATAAAAGACGTATGCTTATAGTCTGTCTCGCTCCGAGCGATGTGAATGAAACTCATGATCAGGAAACAAATTAATTGAATTATGGTCACTGCCCGCGTGCCCTCTGTCCGCCGGACCGGGAGCCAGCTCTGCAACGTTCGATTAATCTATTGTTGACAGTATACCATGTTTAATGTTGTTGAGTAGCGCAAAACAACATCATTAAACGATATTCTTTGTTACTCGATCGGTACCTACTAATCAACGTATCAGCGTTCATTCCTCCATTCATGAAGTTTACAGATTTTATGGTCGGTACACTGCTGTACAGCATGTGTTATACGTGCCATTCTACTTGGTTGGAAGTGCAAATGTTAATTAAGACCAATGCATACGTAACTGGTTTTTTCCCGTACGTATGCATTGGCCTTAAGACCACGCGCCATTAGTTTCCTGTGATGCTGGTAGAATGCACACACATCCAAGATTTCTTAACTTTATCTGTGTTCCAGTCGGAAATAGAAAATAGAATCTGGGAACGATCGCGCACCAGGCGGGCGCACTACCAACTGAGCGACAGGATGTTATTATCGTTGGTAAAAAGTTATAAACAACAGTGTAATCGAAAATAAATCAGCACATTTGTGTCGGTCTTGGGTACGGGCAGGCGCGCGCGGGGGGGGGGGGGGGGCGAGTGCTGGAGCGGCCGTTAATGAAGACAAACAGCGCTGTTACGACACAGAATACACAGCGTAAGTGATGGCCGGTACATACATACATAATGTGCGCATCGACTTCAGCGCTAATGATATTACTCGCTCGTTTTATTTCCGGGACTAAATAGCAGTTTTTGTCACTGTAGCGTTTTTATGGAAATGCATTAAGTGTCGGGGCCAAGTTATGTCTCTTGTTTCTCTTGAAGCGAGATGATATTATTTTTACGTTCTTTTGACTTGCACCATTACTATTTTCATGTTTCGCTATTTGGGAATTCTTTGCTCCCAATTTGTACATTTCCAGGGCAATTCATTGTTGAAACAATGTATGGACGGGATTATTTTTAAATTGACTCAGGTAACTTTTTAGTTTATGCATCGATTAAAATAAAACAAACACTAAATATTAACCCAAGCGTAGGCTCTAGTAATAGAGTACATTAGTGACAACTGCATCGAAATTGGTTAGGCCGTTTCTGACTTTTCATATTAATGTGTTTCGAACCTGCGTGTTACAATATCTGAGAGCATAATGAAGAATTGTTTGTTTTCTTGACAGTTATGTAGATGTTGCCATCTAGCGTCCACTGCATCACTTACATTGATTCGTTACCCTAAGGTTGGAATACAAGAATTATAAGTTGTTTGACAAACTATCTTGATGACTGTTAGTTCACACCCACACACATAGCGCTATGTTATGTACATCTAGCCACACGCACACACACAGACCTCCGTCGGAGAACATCCGCTGGTAGATCTCGTCGCAATCTGGGGGAAGCAAAATGGTTGGTCAGATTATAGTACGAGTAATACATGTTTATGTGTAATAACGAACCACTCCATCTAATGTTAAGTTGTCACTGCAACTTGTGCAGTTCATGCATTGATTACTTCTAATTAATCATTTCTATGATGTCCATCAATCCAAGACTCCATGTGTGTACGAAAGGGCCGAAATAGCAAGTCCTGTTTACCTTATATTGAATTAGAAACCCTTCAGGTTTCAACAGTAACTCGACTAAAGTACTTGTTACTAGACTAAATTAGAACTTGACTCTAAGTTTTTTAAAGTTCCGTCTCGGAGACAGCTTATTGGGATGTATAAGATTACAAAAAATACGATAAAAACTAAGAAAAACCCTGGTCTCGGCTACACGTTGATATGAATTGTATACGTTGTATTATTAGTCACAAGTGCCTGCATCTTACGACCTTAATTAGCGCAGCCACCAAGCTACTACGTTTCTACCTCTAAGCCACATCTTTTCAGAAATTATTCACATCGAATTCAAGTACTGAAAGATTTTAATGACATTGTAATTAAAAAAAAATTGTACTCGGAAGATAACATCAGAATGTAAACAAACATCTACGACATTTATTTTGTCCTCAATGATGGGGTGGTATAGATACAATAACCATAATGATATTTACCTGTATCAATAAACAACAGAGCGAAAAATTTATGCCTGTAATACTATCAGTTTAATGTACAAGGAGAAGAAGTTATTAATCAGTATAATGGTCGGCTGAGAGCTACACCACACAGCGCTACGTCGCGACGCCGAGCGGCACTCTCCGCAGCGGCAGGTATTGTACTGTGAAAGTGTCAGTGGTAGCGCCACCTGAATTCCCAATTCTCTTAACTTGTGCAGTTCCGCAGATTGTTCCGTTTGGAGTGGCCTTCGATAAGAGAAACGCTTATTGACCCGCTTCCCGACAAGACATTAAGTCGCTGGCGCTGGCGCGGCGCCAGGCGGCGCTGACCCGCAGCCCAGCCAGCACCCAGCCACCCAGCCACCTTACCGCCCAAATTATGAGAAAATCATTCTTCTGTTACGTGGAACCTCTTAATGGGAAGGTGAAATAAATTTCGACTTTGGTTTCGAGGAAAACCAAATTTTTTCGGGATAAAGTCACATATCAGGTCTAAGTTCTAGAATTTCGGGTCTGGAGAGGTTCAAGATGCTAATGCTGGACTCAGGTCCCTCTCTACAAGTAGAAGTGTTAGGCGATATTTTACCCATGCAGCCCCGATTCAGATGGAGTCGTGACCAATTTGTGTGTCAAAACTTTTTACGATCGCTCGAAGGTATTCAGCAGGGCAGCTACTTTCTGACAGGCGTCGCTAACATCCTAGACTAACCAACAAATTTTCTTTTCGCGTATTAATTGTCGTCGAAATCATGAGCAGAAAACATTGCAGATGAATAATTTGCAAAATCAGCGCTCGGTAGCTAACATAAATGCGTCCATTTATGCGCAAGCAGCCGGTGACGGCTTCGGACAAATCGCTGCTTCCGCTTCGTGCGATAGTTACGGCGAACACGTTTAACTGCACCGCAGAACCAAATCCGAATCGATCCGAGATTGTGCCGCTCCTAATTACTGAAATCACGTCGAGCAATCGTAGAACTCGTCTCGGATCGGATAACTTAATTGAGTTGCAAGCAATGTTTATTAAATGCATGAATTTCACAGCCGTACATGAAACGATGGTTCCCTCAGATAACAATCGTTAAATAACCTTGTTGTAGGAGACCCGAGTCACCTTATAATATATGGATCTCAGTGATTAATTCCACTCTAGCCAGTTTCATTATCCCGCAAGCGTGTGGCGCCACTTTGCATAACGCGTAGGTTTTAAACCGGATCATCCCCCGGCTGCAACAGCTGCGGATTATTTTTATAATTTACTCCACACGACAGTTGAGTGGGCCCGATATTGCCGTGTCCGGCTTGCACGATTAATTCCCGGTGTACTGAACGTCCGATCCGATAAATACGTTAAACTGTTACGCTACAGTGTGGCCGCTGCTTGTGGAAAGTCGCGATACACGAATACTATATAAATAAAACAAGAATGTGCTTTGCGGTTTTGTTATTACGTATACAACGGAGCAGACATTGAAAGACAAGCTTACCGAGCGAAAGACGGCTTACAACTCTACTTTAGTCGTGATAGTTCTAAAGCCGCCAAATTGCTTTATATGTACACCATTAAGAGACTGCTAATTATCGATTAAAAACGATGAATGACTAGCTATCAACCATCCATATTTTCAACGCTTACTGTTAAAATTACTGTATAAAAGATCACCTATGGGTATTTCATTTATAAAGAAGTAATAAATTTCCGCGATATTCTCAAACATTTATAAATTAGCATCGCAACGCCCGGAGCTAAAATGTGAACGTAGATATAGTTTTAGATGGAAATGGTGGATATTTAGCGAATTAAGGCCGGTTACAAATTAGCCTAATTGTTCATATTCGCGGATAACATAATATTAATTTACACGCGCTTCGCTTTTCCACAGCCGAAGTATACTGAGAATTACTCGCGGCTTCGCCCGTGTCGATTTTTGTAATAATAAAAACCAACAGGGTTCTAGTATAGTGCGACCTTAATCCGCAATTGAGGCACGCTTTACCCTGTTCCCACACCTCTTGCCCAACGTTATAAGTTTGGTAAGGTGGCATATTAGATAAATCAAACCATTCAACTATATAGTTGAATGGAACATTTGGTGGTAATTAAAAATAATAAACACATCATCATACGCCCTAATGATGATACAGGGGCACCATTCTGTGTCAAATGAAGTTAACCACCCCTCGCTATTCAATATAGTTTGACGCAGACTCCACCCGGCGGTGCTGTATACAAACGGTACAGTAACAGCAGTGTACAGTACAAGGAGCACAAGGACTCACCGACGACGTGCAGCGTGACGAAGAAGGAGCGCACGGGCTGCGTGGACACCTGGCACTCGTAGACGCCGGCGTCGCGCTGCTGCGCCCACTTGATCTGCAGCGTCCAGTCGTCCGTCTGCGGCGAGTGCGTGGCCTGGAAGCGCTGGTCCGACGTGTACGTATAGCCCGCCACCGTCAGGATGTGCAGGTCGCGGTGCCGGATCCATGACACCTGCAAACACTGCTTCGTTAGTCTACACTCAACACGCTACACTCTACACTCTACTTGCATACCAAGTGGAACTTCTTTATGACACCAACAATATTTTGAATCTATTTTTTGATTTTTTGACTTTTAATAAAAATTTTGCCTTTTTGACATTTTTTAAACTTTTTCAATTTCAAAGCTGTTGTCCTCTTATTATACCTATGCTCTTATTGGCATTGTTGTGGCGTTCAGAACTTCTCTTTCTATTTTATTTTGGTGTAAAAATGAAGCGTACTTGTATTATATTGTATTGTATTTTATTTATGTAACTTTGGCAGTAAAATGTTCACTATGTTTAATTAAAATGATTCAATTTTATCTATAAAAGTATGCAATCATTTCATCAATGTTTTGTCATGACGTTGTCACGGTAAACTACCGTCCGTAAACCGTAACCTTTACAGACAACCATTTTTTTTATATCATTAAAACTATATGGACACGGCCACATTAGTTTTACTATGAGATATATAAGTGCCTATTTCCATATTGCTGCGAGCGAGTGGAGGGAAATAATTGATTGGACGCGCTCTCCATCTAATCGATTTATTTTCATATGCACGCTGCATATTGAAATAAACTGATTGCCCTCAAAAACACGGTGAGCGTTGTTACGGCTAATGGACGGTTATTATTTTCACATCGTTATAAGTTATTAGAGTTCGCCGATAACATTCCCGGTAGGCTAATTAACTTTTTAATGTTTTATTGTGGTATTTCAGGCGAGAGCTTAAGATACAGTACTTTCCTTCTTCTTTATTACAGCAATTGATCGGTGACGCCTCTGGTGTTTCCGGTATCCGTAGGCCACGACAACTACTTAACCAAAGGTGGCTCGGCTACCCTTTTGTCGGATATTGACATTAAAAAAGTAATTTTGTTGACTCAATTAAAAATTGTCCATTATTTAGTTTTTCAATTGTTTACCAGGTGAGTCGCATACTATCTGCACAAACTCTAATATACATGTCAATAAAAATACAAAATCGAAATGTAAACCGTCCGGCTGCAAAAACATTATTTTCGTTATTTCCGTCACAGTTATGGACACGAATAATTAAAATTAATTAAATGTTTGTGTAACTATGCCACGATGCCGCCCGTTAACATGTTATTTATTTTACCGACATTTAATTTGGAAAGTCATTGCATGTAATTGCCGTGGAAGGCTCCGTTCAGTTGAATTTTTTAATTGCTATCAATTAATGTCATAAATGGTGATGAACAGTAACAATATACATAGTTGTTCAAAATGTAGTATTCCGATTTGAAGTTCAGGTTCAGGGTTGTATTTGTAATATGCAGTATTCCGAGTAACACTAAACATAGCCCGGTCATTATTCGGTCAATTGCTGAGACAACAACAAAACCTTTGTAAGCATGACACAAAATCCTTTCACCAGGGACTCCAAGGACAGCGGCCGAGTAGTGCGTCATTAAGCCCCTTTTACTGCCTCACTCGTAAAATTATATTAAACGAGCAGCCATTTGTCCCGTATCTGTAGATACCCGAAAGGTCTATCGCGGACGGACACGATGCGATGACCAAACGACCGTGTCCTGCGGGACGCTGGCTGCTTCCATGTCTTAACACTTCCTTGTCTTCGCTACTTGACACCTACACATATTCATGACAGCCTTCTGTAACCAGTCTTAGAAAATACTGCAGTCCCATCGAAGACTGTAACGAGGTGTAATACTTTGATATCCCTGGCGGACAGATTTATTTCTCTTCAATAAGCACTCAGATCAAGAAGTTTAAAGGCTTTTCTGTTTTCGGGTAAAATGCTCGTCAGCTGGACCTGTCATCGAAGACGCGATCTGGTTGTTACTTTATCTAATACGCCGTATTAACCTCACTCTAATACTACTGATTTATGCTACTTTCAAGAGCATAATAATATTTCTATTCAGTGTTATTATTAATTTATCTTATAATACAAGCTATGATACATCGGATAATTCATAATTTGGCCGTTTAATTTTCAAGTTAACCTGCACTGATTGTACCTACTGTAGTACTTTGGTACAGATATAATGTTTAGTATGTCTTACTTGTATGGCTCGTTGTACCACTAGTACTCAGGGTGGACAGGAGACATACACATTTGGCGAGACCAACAGCTCTCACCACTGCCTCCATAGAGGAACTGAATACCACGTACTGACTCCCCGCTACCCGTGAACCCGAAACAACATCATTTCTACCACAGCCCTACCACTATACTAAAAACTACACCTACTAACATTACTACATGATAATTAGTGTATATCTATGACTACATGTATCCATTTAGCCCCCCATGACCCCACCTGGCACCTTTACAGGACATTAAGGAAGTATGGCCAGTAACTTGTTATTCAAATATGACATTGAGACGAAATGTACCTTTCACTTAGAGAATCTTAAAACACACATTTCATGCAAACACACATTTTATTTGATATTAAAGGTACTTAAAACATTTACAATAAAGTTCAATGAGTAATTCAAAACAATATTTTAAAAGAATATTAGGTACTTCAAGAATGTTAATATAAACACTTAGTTACAACACTTATTCATAATAACATTTATTATAAAGGTTCGTAGGTACGAGTCATTTTCAGAGATAAACAATTGTAAATAAAATAATTTGTCTTGTGATAGTTCACGCTTCGCAGGCAGCGCTACTAACTCGACTAAATAATTTCTTTCGTAATTATTTTTAACGAACTTAAACTACGCTATTCAAGACTAGGTGTTCGGTTAGAGTTTATTTAAGAGACGGCTGAACACTTAGTTTGCAAATGGTTTTAATGCTCGATTCACTAGTGAATTTGTTGGTTGTGTTAACTTGTGACTGGTGACCATCGCAACGACCGACAAAGTTCATTGTTGTACGCAGCTAGCCGAGAGCTATTTCAAATTATATAGATCCTCTGGAAGGCACACGATGCATTCCCTACAACGCAGGGAATCGTTTATATAAGCAGCTATAAAATATTTAATTTGACGACCCATGTGGTGCAATGGTTACCATGCCGGATTGCCGCACCAAGGGTCCTGGGTTCGATTCCTAGCGAGGCGGAAATTTGAATGATGAGTTTGAATTTCTGTTCTTGGTCTGGGTGTGAATGTCCTTGTCTAGTGTGTTGTCCATGGCACCCACGAGACAGGGAATCCTGGTATGGGGCTATGAGTGTGAAGCGTTATTTATTATTTAATTATTATTAAATGACGCTAGTACTAACCCGCACATTGCTCATGCAGAAACCTAATTGCCTTAGATCCTTTTAGAGTTAAGGAGGGTTAGCTCATAAAGCTAGATTTCGTGCTCAAATAGTAAGCTAAACAACTTTGCGAGAGAGATATTGCTCACAAGATTAATCAAAATCGGTCAAACCCTTCGGTTCAGTTAAGTAACTCCTTTGCGAAATCATTGGGTACTCTTGTCAACATTTTGTTATTCAGGAACGCGGCAGTTTGGTAATACCGCGGAGTCAGGAGATGGCGCGATATCCGCGGAAGGGTTGCGAGGGCTCGGCGCGGATAAGGACCGGCTCCGGAGGAATCAGATCACTTGCAACGCACTCTTTCGGGTCTGGCCACGAAGGCAGCGGTCGTACTACCCGGAAAACCCTCATTTGTTACTATATGGCGCGTTAGGTTTTTTGGAACTTAATTTAAAAAGTACAAATAATGTTGTTGGGACAATAATTATTATATCTCGTACCAATTTTTATATAATTAAATTAATCGAATGATTTATTTGAGAATTACGCTCAGAAAGGAATAAAAATTTGTAGGTACGTAGGTATGTGTCTGCAAATCTCTCTGTGTATATGAAGCTCACGCTCGTTTAGACTTTTATGGCCCTCAGCCCTCAATGTGAGAGGAACCCTCATCACTCATAGTGTAAAGCGTGTCAGGTGATTAAAGGGATCGCCGGGGCACCGGGGCACCGGGGCACCTCACGCTGATGTGCGTCGGTTAGTAATGAGGAGGACGTTTAGCGCCGCTGGTAATCTCTGGAGCGCGTACTATGGCCGTGATTGGTGTTGTCTACACAGACAACTTGTTTTGGTGTGAACATTTCAGTCGGAGGCATTGTACTCGTAACTACTAGGGCTATTGTTTTTCATCACGCTTGATTTAAAGACGCATTCACTTCATTTAGTTAATTGTAGAAATTACTATTTACATTACGTTTAAGTGCCTATTAGTCTGCTCGCGGTTTCGCCTGCTTAAGAGTGGTGTATAAAACAAAATCAGAAACATATAAACGTAAATCATCCCAGGGGAAGTTATTGGAATGTAAACGAAAATGAACGATAAATAAATACTTAATTGTTAACGAGTTCTCAGCAGGTACTGAGCCGAAATAAATTAAAAATATTTAAGGTTTAATTTAAAACAGGTCTGTGGTACATAAGCAGTTGTTTCAGTCAACTTCTAATACAAGGAACACAACGCCACCCCTGGAGCTTTGTTCATTCTTTCTCGGGGAAAGAGCCGTTTGGAGCTGAAACATTAGATAATTATTACAGATCCCATCCCGTAGTTTTCGTGGCCTCGTCCGTTCGGCCTCCGCAAGATTTGCCGCGCTGTTAGTTTATCTCGCGGAGGCTGCGCGGCCGGGGGCGGCGGCGGCGGCTGCGGCGTGCGGCGTGCGGCGTGCTGCCGATCCGGTCCCGCATCGTTACTGTTGTTTATCACCGTTAACCTTCGTTTCACTCTTATACTGATATTTCCAACCAAGTGTTGGAAGCGTACAAA
Source organism: Thymelicus acteon (assembly GCA_951805285.1). NCBI lineage: Eukaryota > Metazoa > Arthropoda > Insecta > Lepidoptera > Hesperiidae > Thymelicus > Thymelicus acteon. The sequence continues at coordinate 22,644,773 of OX638213.1, forward strand.
GTAGTTTGTAGTTGGAAAACAGGTTCAGTTCGTAACGCAGTGAATACAAAAAAATAAAAACTATTTAGTTTTTATCAAGATTCACAGAATTGGCAGGACTAGCGATTTAATTGGCATCCAACATATTTGTTATTTCATCCGCGTCAAAAATATCCACTATGTCTTATAAGAACAAATGTATGAAAACATTTTAAATTACATGTAGAATTTTTAGAATTAAATTCAATTGTGCACTGTAGGAACCGAAGGCCTTTAGATATTCATGTATATTCCGATTAACAGTAGATATAAAAAATAAGTATTGTATTATTGTTACAATAACATTACGATTACGTTTACAGAAACTCGCCCAAGTTAGTGAGTTTAGCAAGTTCACTTCAATAATTTTAGTGGCAATTTATAGTAAACAGATTACCCCCAAAAGGCTGTTAAGATTTGATCACTGAAAACTTGAAGATTGGTGGGATGGTTCAACTCGGTCCTGCCTGTCCCCACCCCTCCCCGCCACCCGCTGCCCGCCGCGCTCGGCGTGTTATAATAGGCGTGTTTGTCTAAGCCGTTGGATGTACTCCAACTTTGTAATAATAGTTGAGTAATTATGTTCGGGGAAACCTAATTTGAATTAATCGGCTATTGAACAATAAAACTTAGAACAACCATTGACTACAAGGAACAATCTAAACCTTTCGAACTAGGAGCTTTATTTGTTGCTGAAATCATACCGCGAGACAGCACCGAACAATGTTGAAAGTTGAAACAGAGTATCAAAGCTCGTTGAATATTACAATCACATAAACCTTTCTTACATACAACCGCTACAATAAGTGTGCGGTGTAAAAGTGAGATGGTACCGAGTGTGACTGTAACGATGTGTGAGACTTATTACAACACGTAAAGTGAGGTATTGTTTGCCACTTACATGGCCCAAAAGTTGAACGAGGATTAGCACGTGTGTCGCCCGTACCGCCCGCGCGCCGGCCGGGCGGCCTAATCGAACCACAGAGGGATGACCCTAGATTAAAACAAGTAATATGATTTAAATACATCGGTAATACTTGTTGTTTGTTCATCGAAAGTTGCTTTTGTTTTGATGGACAGACGGTCCACCTCAGATAAAATGGTCACTACAATCCTATTCAGGGCTGTACGTACCGCTAAGCATTGTACGTCAGGAGCTGGTCACGCACATTGACATCTTAATCGCTCGCCAGGGGGGGGGGGGGGGGGAGCGGTGGAAATCGAAACATAACGGGGTAATGGTGTATAATGGTGATTTATTGTCGACCGCCCGCCCCCGCGCCTGCTCGGCATAAGCTGCACAAGTATACCCCCAGAGAGAGAATAAGCTTAACTATTTAACTATTTGAGATGTTATTCCTGACGGTGCGTCCAACGTGTGTAATGACGCCAGCAGCAGACTACCAGCCTTTATCATCCCAGTGCTCAGTAGATCTTCTCAAAGAACGAAAGGGGTTGAGTTTAGGTTAAGTGTAGAAGAGAGTGGGGTTGGCAAACGCACTTACACCGTCATACTCTCTTCGGGTATCCGTGAAAACTCGTGCACAGATTTCGATGTAAATTGGTAAAATTATTGCTTATGTGTATACTCCGGGTCATAATTTAGAAAACTTTTTATCTCGGGAAATATAAAGGTTCCCTCAGGAAACACGATGGAAGTTTCTCATATTTTTTATAACATCAACCGATTTCCTTCCAACAACAAACTTTCCTTGCTTATATTTGTTTTGGTAGAAAAACAAAATAAAAGCAAATTAACGGGAATATTTATAATAATTTCAAAAACCGCTCTCGAATGAAATAAAAACTTTACAGATGATGAAATATTGGGTTTTGAATCCGACAATCCATTAATTTATTACAAATTCACAAAAAGTATGGCTGAGAAAAATCATAAAAAATGCAAATAATGTTTACCTACTGTTAAAACAAAGCGGTAATTAACCGAGTTCTTCAAATACTCAATTTGAATCGTGGAGCGGCCGATCGCTGGAAATTTATTTGCACGAGATATTAAAATACTTTCAATTTATCGAGTTGATCGTATAAAATTCATAATTTTCGATGCTTCGAAGGTGACCGGAGTGCCGTAGTGGTTAAATTGCACATAAATGAGGTAACGACCGCAATCAAATTTATTAACATCGTAATTTTATTAATGTCCAGCCATCCAGGTGAACTGAACGCGAATGACGCTTGCTTTAGAAGTGCTCCCGCCGGACAGCGAATTCAGCAATATTATATTTCATGAGCGATTTGCTTCTACCGTAATTATGAAATTTGTAGATGTAGTTAAAAGTTATGACAGCGAAGTTATGAGTCAGGAAGTGACCATTTACTCTTGCTCTCTGTAAATGGAGCACTGGTCGTTGTTCGACAAGTTGGACGGTGCGCCTGCCAGCTACCAGAGAACAGCAACAATCTGTTCTATTGAGAAGACCTAGGATTGATTCGAGTAGCGGTAATTAATGGTCTTCTAAATGTCCAGGGCCGGATGACAATTTGCTGTAATACGCAGATGTTTTTTGTTATTCTTATACTTAATATCACAAAAAACACTCCAGTAGCTGAGGACGTATGAAAACTGATGTCGGTGAACTTTACAAGTGGTCTTTGTATAAACATGTAAAACCTTATTACGAATGAACAACGAACAAAACGTTTCAAATTTAAACAGCGCTGAGTCAGCTAGCTGCTAGCGTGCCGTGTCGTGGAGCTGTCCGCCCGGCGTGGCGGCGTGGCGCGGGTGTGCCCCTGTCCGCGCTCACAGTGACGTCAGTGACACACGCCGAGTCTACCAAGTCATTTATTGTACTTATTTCTTGGTACTTATTGTGCTTATTTATTGTACTTATGGTTGGACGCAAAACGATTTTATCCTGTAACGTGGCTATCAAAAAGTAATAGTAAAATGTGACTTGGACTATTACAGTAACGCAATAATGTATGTGTGTGTGTGTGTGTGTGTGTGTGTGTGTGTGTGTGTGTGTGTGTGTGTGTGTGTGTGTGCGTGTGTGTGTGTGTGTGTGTGTGTGTGTGTGCGCGTGCGCGCGTGTATGTGTGTGTGTTCGCGTGTGTGATGTTACGACCCAGGTGGCACATAAATAAGGCCATATTATAAGCTCTTCCACTAGTTGTATTATTTGTGGCGTAGTCCATCTTCGGAGTCAGCCTGCATACACTTTGAACGTGGGAGACTATAGTTCCAAACTGGAGTACATATGAATCGTTCCGGGGGCGGCAGGGGCGGCCGGTCTCAGCGGGGCGCTCTGTCGAACAGAAGTTGTTCGCCGGCAGATCCCGCGCTCCTGTCGGTCGGTATATAATTTCCCTGGCTGATACACGGCTCCGAAGGGATTATCTTCCTAATCTTCTTTATTGATTGTAACATATTTTTGGATATATCATGTTGGAGTAGCCTTTTAGAATCTTAACTATGATTATTCGTATTATGTACCTTGTAAATAAATTAGAATTTTGAAACCCATACATACCATTTACCTATTACTGAAACTATTTTGATACGTTCGTACTTTTCCTTCCCTCCGGCCATTTATATTGCATGTTGGCTATTTATCTGATGTTGTTTTGAAGATTTTTTTGCCTTAGCGTATACAGTTGTACAATTATTCTAAATAATATTAAATAACTAAAACGAAAATTAAAAATAGCTGACTTGTAGACCAAACTGATACAAGCTCTAAAAGTTTATTTGAACCTTACACAAGGAGTTCAGTTAATTATTAAATTATTTTATGCAGACAATAGCACCTTCCATTATCCAAAATAAAAATAAAGAAGTACATCGCGTGCGGATAATGAGCTTAGTATTTAAATAATGTTGGTATCGGAGCGGCGCGCGGCGACGGACGAATGGAAATAAAAATGAACTGGAGCTTTTCTCGTGCACTTCATAAATATTTATGCGCGTGCTGCATTCTTTGTCCCTGTATGGTAGAGGTGAAAACGATCATACATTTATTTATAAAAATAAAACGACATAAAAATAATACGACAAAATCAAACGTGGGTAACGGAGACGCGCCACCGAGAAATGGATTTTGAATCTAAATCGAACCTCCTGCTGGACCTTAATCGAAAAAACCGATTTAATTTAATGAAAATACATACGATATCATAACATTGAACATATAAAGGTGCTTACAGGACTCGACGAAGAAGGAATATTTTCCTTGAAAGTGTATTTATTTATGACTAATATTTACTTAATACAGCATAACGTAAGCGAAGTGGAAACAGAAATGCGTTATTCTTCTCGTGTATCCATTTGGACGATTCTAAAAACGAATACCTGTTGCATGTTCGGATATGCTAACAACGTATGAGTTGGGATCGGCGTGATATAATGTTCCCGTACGTGATAATGGTACTTCAATTAATTATTTTTAGCAAAATTCACGATATAATATAGTACGTGGCACGTGATACGTGACACGGCGAGAGACGGCGTGACGTGAGACGCGTGACGAGTGTGACAGCGCACAACAACCACCGGTACGGTTCGCTATCAGCGGCTCCGATGAAAACGAATTGTTCTGTTTGCACACTGTTTACAGCACTCAGCGGAAATGGATTAAATTGGATTTTCAGAATGATCATTTATAAAGTTGTTTTATTTATTCAGTTGCGATATTGTGTTCCGCATTTATTATGTTGACAAAGGGTCCGCCGGAAACAACTACGTTGTACGTTGTGTTGTTTTGAGATGAGTAGTAGGTTACTTGCTGGCAGGTGTAACATAAAGCAACTTTAACGATGTGATATACCTAATACAGCATGTGGCTTCGTGTTCTGGAGGGCACGTTACATGGTCGGTATCGGTTACTATCATTAGATCGCAGGTTGCTCTAGGATTTAGATCAGATCAGAAGAGATGTAGAATCACAATATTATGGAAAAATTTCTTTGGGCTCCATTTTATTTTTTAACCGAACTGAATAAGAAAGAACATGGAGAATAACATATGTCACTGCAGCACTGGCCTCTTCACGTAACAGGCACTGGAATTGCTATTTTCTAATTTTGGATATGGTCTGGTGGTGAGTCAGCTAAGTTTCATAATAATTCCTAATTCGTACAACGATTTGTGCGTGATGGAAATGCAAACATCTGAACATTTTCACAAAGCTTCACATTTACAATACTAGTAGTATTTAATTTCTTTATTTCCTGTGGTGCGAAATAAAGCGTTAATTAAATTCGAGTGAGCACTTCAAAAATCAATATTATTTTAAATAACAAAACAATCGACTACCAATACATTTGCGTGAACTGATTTATTAGGGCTGAAAGTTGCGGCGCCCACATTGTTGCCGGCAGCAGCATGTTGGGAATGCGATAACGGTATTGAATTTGGAAACAATAACGCAAATAGTTGTTTATTGAAGTTCCATTGTAACTTGTGTCGGCGGAGAACAATGGCGGCATTCCGCGCGAGGCAGTCCACGAGGAGAGGGAAGTAATCATAGGTGACTGGTGGCTACTATCTACTGGGTGATCACCGACATGATGTTCTGATAACTATAATAGTTACAAGTGTAGTTCTGGGTTTGAAGACCGCACTGGTAACGATCACGTTACCATGCCGGACCGCGCCGCGCCATGCCAACGTCCTGGGTTTAATTCCCAGCGAGGCTTAAATTTGAATGATGAGTTTGAATTTCTGTTTTTGGTCTGGGTGTGTGCTTTGTCTTTGTGTGTTATCCGACATCCTCATACATCATCACGACACAGGGAATCATGTTGTGGGGCTATGAGTATTTAAAAAAAGTAACAGAATAGTGGTATGTTACGATTGTGTTTCATTGTACTGATCTTGCTTCGCGTAACTTAAACCAACTTTGTGAGTAATTTAAATCAACAAAAGGATCGCATCAAATCTTGTGTGTTTATGTCTAAAACACAACATTAAAGCTCTTCAGAAATAGTGCAGAGGGGATGTTTGAATAAGCGTTGTGTGTACTGAACACAATTTTCCGTAATTTTATAATGAAGTTGTTTATATAAGCACGTTTGAAACCTAACTAAAAAAGTCTTTGATTCCAACATGACATTCTTTGTCGGATTTAAAGTTTCCATACGGCGTCGATAAAATATTGCCTGAAGCTGAGTCGTAATACTGAACGAATAAACATTCAACGTTTACAAGCACTTGCACGTGAGTTGTTGTGTCGGTAAAATTTTTGAAGCTGAATTACATTGCTTGTAAACATCGAGCGGTAGAACGTAGAGCATAGCGCAGGTGTTTAAGCTACAAATATCGCTGATCGTCCCGTCCTGTTGTTTGCTTAATAACGTCATGGAAAAGTCATCGTGGAGGGTCGTTGTAAAGCAAGAGATGTCAACAGAATATCATCGTCATCGCTATGTTTACGTGTTATAATTACTCGTAATTTTTAGAATGCAAACATCCGAAATTTGTCAAAATAATCATTTAACAACGCGACGAAACCAATCGATTACCGTTTGAAAATTAAACAAAGTTCATCAGGACCGCATCGAATACACTCGGCCGCATCATGCAATCATGCAAATACAATCATACAATAATATAACATGCTAGTATTATAGCATCGACATTCAGCTCGATCGACCTGTCCGTCTGTTGACCGATGTCAAACAAGATTAAACGAACATGACACATGAAAATAAATAGGGATTTAGCACCCAACGATAAATTTGCTTTGAATTATTAGTAGGTAATAGAATAGAAAGTAGGAAGTATCACTGTACTGTAACAAGGTATCATTACTATGAAAGTGGTGAAATCTTTGGTGAAAATGAGAATAAGTTAATTTCAGATAAGAACGCTTATCGCGCGTGTAAGATGCCTAAAAATCTGTTTTAGGCAGCCGAATTAAAATAAAGGAAAAAGTAAGGGAATAAAACGAGCCGGGAAATGTAAATGTTAAATACGTATATTATTAAGAGTTTTTGCACTTCCTACATTACATGCCTACAATAAATGCTATCAGCTATTATTTGGGGAATCATCCCAGAATTACATCGTTCATTATTTTACAAGCTCTTGTTAACTATGCATAGTATTTTAGTAGAGGCAAATGATACACTTTCTTTTACCTTAGCAGACTGTACAAAAATTTAATCTGTCAACCATATGAACAAAAGTAAACGTAAATGAACTTAAATGAGACTTGATGGTATGACGTTAGCGTGATACAGAGGGGGGCTCGCTGCAGCTGTTGCTGGCTGGCTATGAACTCTAAAACATACTCACACGCCCGCAACGTCTGCGGACACGTCACAATTCATCAGCCAAATACATTTTAAAACAAAATAAATTTCAGAAATACACACACACATACAAACACACACACACACACACACACACACATACACTCAGCAAATTAACTTCAGCCGGGTTTCGTGTATATAACGAGCAAGGCCTCGTTTGGTGATGGCTACGCTCGTAGCGCCTCTACGGTTCACCTGTAGAAGCGCTACGGTTATCTCGTAGCATCTCTACGTCTATTATTTTAGCTGCTACGATTATTTTGTAAATAAGGAGTTGAGAAATCCATTATAATAACACAATGTGATGTAGGGTAAAAACATGTAAAAAGGATATTGCAAGATGAGCGGGGCCCTGACATCTTACGTTGGCTTAAATGTGTAAGAAGTGTAGTGTGGATTTAGTGGGGGTTAGGGGTCGAGAGAAGGACACAACCCCTGGCGCTCCCGAGCTCTGATTTAGTCACCGGCTTCTGTTGCATGGGAACCGAATACGTTGTCATCGTCGTTCACTCCACCCCTACACGCTCGCATTTACATCCAGTTTATCCGCGTTTAGTTTCGAGATTTGCTTTTCTCGTTACGAAATATCTAAAATGTATTTTTGAAGTTATACTTCTTAAGCGACTTGCAAAAAGGTTGCGTTAAACGTTTGCGCTACCATGGAGGGGGTATGTATGCAACCACTGGATAGATAGCCATAGCTTCTTATTATCTTTACCTGTTTTAAAATTTAATGTTATTACAAATACAAATCTTACAGAGTCTCAACAGCGTGATTCAGATTCATGAACAACGACATCTAGTTTGTACTTGTGTAAACATAGGTAGTACAAAAGTAATATTTTATTATTTTTATTTAGTACAAAAATAGTTTTTGAAAGATAATTAAAACTGGTACACGTTATTAAATTAAATATTTATTTAATTATGTCAAAGAAGTATAACTTCTCACGCGCGTACAAAAGTACAGGCACCCTTTTTTTTACTGAAGTACGTCACATGTATTAGTCATTTGATATGACTTGCAAATATACCTCGATCTACTTTGTGTTAATTAAGACAATTGCCAAACTTTAAAGTACTTTTATTTCGAGAAAGGTTTATTACAAAATATTTTTGTAAAAAGTTGATACAGTAATCCACCATACTGATACCATATTTCCTTGTATCTCGCAGCTTAATTCATAATATTTTTAGGACGAGTCACGAATAATATTTTTATGTCGACAGCTCATTCGTTAAAATTCAGCCGCACGGCCCGGCGCCGCGCCACCGGAATATTACGGCTTATAAACAAAACACGTCCTTTTCGAGATTAAAGGACTCGGCGGTTCTTCTCAACGATGATAATATTTCGTCTGTCCCGGGTCCGCAGTAAGCTCCGCCGCTGGGAGCCGACCCGGCGAATTACCTGTAACGTGTCAGTCGCTATTGGGATTGATTAAAATGGTAGAGAAGCTACATAAATAAAATAGTTCGCAGCGGTGCGTTGTGGGAATACATAATTCAATATCACGTCTAGTTTCATGATAGTGTTTCTTATTTTACAGATTAGTTTTCTTCGGGTATTCATGACATATTGACGGCCATACACTTTTTGTGACTGTCATCACGTTATATGTCCAAGTCAAGATTCAAACATGTGACCCTGTGGCCGGTGGCGGTGTTACAAACAGTCGGGTGCTCCAGAACTGCTACGCTACATAACTATAAATATTTAAACAACTGGAACAAGTAAATATATTTTAAACGTTGAATAACACACGATACACCAGCAAAATAATAACTGCGCGTTGAAACAGTATCCGCATTACCATTTAGCTTTTAAAACGAAAATATATTTAATAACATTACTCAAAAGTAAACGGATTGGAGCATCGCGGGAGTTCCACAACAAGTCGCGCAACAAATAAATTTTTATTTTGCAATTCACTTCGATTTACGATTTAAAGCAGCCGTTGTCCCCAATATCTGAACGCGTTTGATGAAATATTTATTGCATCGCTATCGGCTGTTTCACGTGTGTTTTGTTAAAGTTTGAACAACGATGTAATGCTAACATCGCTTTGTTTTTGTTGCTGCAATCAGCTGAGTACCGTTTTATTTATACGATGCTTTCCCAAAGTTCTGTACATGTATTTTATCGTTTTGAGGTCCGAGGAAGATTTCTCAGTTATTTTTAAATCAAACAGCTTTCATAAGCATAATCGCCAATCTGCCCGGTCCTGAGCCTTCCGAAGCCATAGGACATCCGCGGTTATCATGAGGTCATCATCTCCGTTTGAGGACTTCTCCAATGGTGATCGGTCCTTCGCTACGTGGCCACCTCATCAATTTTTTAAATCCATTTTCCATCTCAAATTCGTTGATCGCCAAGTATTCAACCACCTTAGAATCCCCTAAAAGTGCTGAGACCTGAAGACACGCGTGAATTCTGCAACGAGGCAGGTGGGAGTTCGCATTGAATAAATGTGATTTTACGTGGTTTAAGTACACGAAATAAAGGTGTACGTTAAGTCGGTCGTCAAGTCAAATTACCAGACGCACTTTGAGGTCCGCTCTCGAAGGTATGAGAGTAACCAGAACCTGGGCAGTATACTGCTTACATTATATACATTTTAGTGTTGTTATTATTTCCATTGACATGATTAAACATTTAACTATAATGTTACACGCAAACTGTTTTTATGAACGACTATGACATTGTCCTGTACCATGATAATGTCATAGTCGTTCAATCGTTTATCCTGGTCCTGATTCCTGTCCAGTGCCAGCGTTAGGAGGGGGGGGGGATAAGTGCCAGAGGGGCGAGGGGCGAATAAAAAGTTAGGAGCTACAAAACTTTGTACGTCTACGTCGTTAACTCTGGATAACACTAAACTCTAAAGGAAAGATTAAATTCTTAATGGTTCAGCAAGGTTAAAAATTAACACTCGATTTTGATTTCCTTCAGAGCGCTGTAATATTTGTTGCCCAGGGTGTCAGTGGCTCCACGCCGGCACTGTTCCTGTGACGTAACAATAAGTAGCGAGCGCAGCGCAGGCGCGCCCGGGCGGCCGCGGACTGATGTGATACATAATCAACATCTGCTCCCTGATTTGATTTCCTTTGTGACAGGCATGTTCAAATGTTGTCGTATTTGTCTATCAAAGTTTTAGTTCTGCTTGCCGCTCGGCAGTTGAGATATGAGTTTCAGAAAGGTCATAAAGTATTTTAATTAACTTCCAGTAAACTAGTGCAACTACGTTTTGCTTGAAGTTTTATGTTTTTTCCACGGCTTTATTTCCATTACCCATAAAAAGATTAAAAAATGAATAATAGTAAAAAAAACACGCTTTTATAGAAAATCCAACTAAAAAAATATAAAATTAATTTGAATTAAGAATCGTGTAATTGGAAAAGCGTGGGGTGTATGGTCTCAATGAGTAGAAGGGATAATATCTTAATAAAAAGCACCCCAGGCTTTTTTTACAATTACGCGATTCTTAATTCAAATTTATTTTCTATTTTTTTAGTTGGATTTTCTATAAAAGCGTGTTTTTTAGTTTTTTTTTTTACAATTATTTATTTTTTCACTTTTTAGTTTGATTTTTTGAACTAAAATTTAGGTTTTTTCTTTCTTTCTTTCTTTTTTCTTTAAATATTGAATAGTCATCGGTCCTCGATAAATCTACGAAGCTTGAAAGAAATCTGACCGTTTGAAGTGTCAATGTGAAATCAAGTCCAAAGGTGTCGGTTACAAGTTACAAACAAACAAACAAACAAATAAACATACATACAGGTGAATCTAATATAAAGCGTATAAAAAAAGCGGCCAAGTGCGAGTCAGACTCGCCCATGAAGGGTTCCGTAGCAGCAAGTAACATAATATAAAAGTTCTTGTACTTCATTGTAACTTTGATCGATATTTTTTGCGGTTTACGATTTATGACGTATTAAAAAAAACTACTTATCAGATCTCGTTCAAATCAATTTTCGTTGGAAGTTTGCATAGTAATGTACATCATATATTTTTTTTAGTTTTATCATTCTCTTATTTTAGAAGTTACAGGGGGGGGGACACACATTTTACCACTTTGGAAGTGTCTCTTGCGCAAACTATTCAATTTAGAAAAAAATTATATTAGAAACCTCAATATTATTTTCGAATACCTATCCATAGATACCCGTCAAGTATGGGTTTGATGAAAAAAAAATTTTTGAGTTTCAGTTCTATGTATGGGGAACCCCCAAAATTTATTGCTTTTTTTCAATTTTTGTGTAAAAATCTTAACGCGGTTTACGGTATACATCTACTGACCAAGTTTCAACAGTATAATTCTTATAGTTTCGGAGAAAAGTCGCTGTGACATACGGACGGACAGACAGACAGACAGACATGTCGAATTTATAAGGGTTCCGTTTCTTGCCATTTGGCTACGGAACCCTAAAAATCGTTATTTGAATCACGTTTGAGTAAGTATGGGGGGTTTTAAAATGTATGTTTATCTTACTCTTTATCAAAATTCCCAATTCTAGATAATAAAATAGGCGGACTTTCCATGATTATTAATAGCAGTAGCTCATTACAGTTGAACCTTACTGAGGTTCTATTAAAGTCAATTGTTGAATTCATTATAATAAATGAATTAATTAACTTGTAAAGACGGCACACCGCGGCACCACAGTATTAAAATGAAGTAGCTCCTTACTCTACCAGCTCCGACAAGTGGCGCCATCTGTACAGTAACTTAGCAGTACATAATGTAAGCAATGTAGACGATAGCTGTTTGTAGTTCAAAGTTTCTAGTCTCAGTAACATTTCTCTTATCAGAACTTGCAAACTACTTCACCGTAATCGATACTAACGACAGGTATCTAGTGAAAGCAACAAGGATTTCTTGATAGGTCCTCGGGGGCACGGGCATTCTCATCAAATTAGCATTATCAGATCTTGGAATTGCTTAACTTTGATAACTGCTTACAAATAGTACTAGTCGGAGCTATAAGTTTTTTTTTACACCTAGCCATTACCTGTGCGGTTGTTAGGTACACTCGCACCCATTAGCCTCACTGTCACTGTCACCTTCTAAATGTTATTGACATCGCGTTTTTTTATGAAAATAGCTGGCAAAGCAGCTGATGGTAAGTGGCTATCGTCGCCCATGGACATCAGTAACACCAAAGGCATCACCGAAGCGTTGCCGGCCAAGAAAGAGAGAAGAAAAAGAAAAAAAGGGTGCGTCTACTTTTGTAAGCGCTTGAGAAGTTATACTTCTTTGACATAATTAAATAAATATTTAATTTAATAAAGTGTATCAGTTTTAATTATCTTTCAAATACTATTTTTGTACTAAATAAAAATAACCAAGTACAAACTAGATGGCGTTGTTCATGAACCTGAATCACGCTGTTGAGACTCTGTGAGATTTGTATAAGTAATAGCATTAAATTTTAATGTGTACTACCTATGTTTACACAAGTACAAACTAGATGGCGTTGTTCACGAACCTGAATCATGCTATTGAGACTCTGTGAGATTTGTATAAGTAATAACATTAAATTTTAAAAGAGGTAAAGATAATAAGAAGCTAGGGCCATCAATCCAGTGCTTTCATACCCCCTCCATGATAGCGCAAACGTTTAACGCAACCGTTTAACGCAACCGTTTTGCAAGTCGCATAAGAAGAATAACTTCAATAAATTATTTCAAATCATTATTATTTCAAATCACCGTGCATTATATCGCTAAGGCGAAAGCATAAGAATGTTAATAACTATGCGCATAACTCAGCGGCGACAGTCGTTATACTAATAGCGGTACTTTAGGGCACTTCTAATTAATTTCCAAAGCACAGCTGTTGTCGCAGACGTGGCAACTGGCAACTGGCAACTCGTCACTTAATTAATTTATTAGTTCGAAGTATCTCGCATAACAATAACCTTTCATAATGGAACTTTTGCTTCAAGCTACAGCGTTCACTCATCCTACTACGGACACAACAAAGTAAAACAACGAAAGTTAATTAACAACAGAAATGGAACTCCTTCACACCAAGTAGCTGATGGTATGAACAAGAAGGTCAGATCTGCAAACACTTCCAAAAGCTTATGATGGATGGTCGGTGGGTAAGCGATATCTTCTATTTAATCCCGACTGTTCAGTTAACGGGCAGAATCTCATCGTCCACTTATGTTTATAATCGCTTAATACCGCCTGCACACATCCCTGTGGGCGTGATTAGATCAGATGACCCGGACCCGTCTACGCATTTGTCAGCTAAAAACCCAAAACCATTCAATACAATTGTTATGGCAGTTATGGCAGATTTTTGCATAAAATATCATTACACAATACAAATATCGTCCCTTAGCTAACAACACCGCATAAGTATTTTAACCAACTATATCATGTGACCAATGGTTAGACGCGCAGCGAGCAGCTCCATCTAATGGCATTCAAATGTGAAAATCGCCAATTTTCGACTTGAGCGGTGTTGTAAGCTAAGAGACGATATGTAATACAAACTCAAACATTTTTTTTTAATTAGTAAATCTTTAACGATGAACCTTATAGACATCTAATAACTGACTCAAACCGTGTATATTTTCCGCATGTTTGTTTGGTGTTGCTTCTTCTAATGAAAGGCTTGATTGAGGGAAGCTGAAATAAAGAGAAGAGAGAGAGAGAAGAGAATTTAACATGTTGAAAGAAGAAACCGCTGAAGTGTGATATTTTACTCTCACGGAGTTTCAAAGTGGGTAACTGATTACAGTTAAGACACCTTTCTTTACAGACAAATAAAATCGTAACAAATCAAGAGATTAGCAGACGGGAGTCGCGTGACCCTTTATAATAGGCTGTTAAATTTTATAATAGCAAATAAATAATAATGCCTCCAGCTTTTACAACCGAGATTGTTATTACAGATTTCCAAGTTATTCCAAGTTATTATAGCGTCAACCTTCGAGTAAATCGCTTGAACGCTTACATTTGCGGTTCACTACACTCCGACAGTAAAAACGATAATAATATACTCTGGGAGATAATAAAATGATAAGATAATTACTTAAATACCTTCACATGTCTGTCTCGGGTAAACGAACTAGTATAAGTGAAAGTCGTGAAGTACGTTAGAATATTTTATTAATATCGCTCGCGTGAGACGAGCAGGGACGCCATGCGCCACTTTGCGCCACCTTGCGCCACCTTGCGCCACCTTGCGCTGTGTGACACGCGGTTCATACATTGTTTTAAACTATTAACATTCGCGTACAGGTGCATTGGCGTCATGTCAATTCAAATTATGTTTGATTTGTTCAAAATAAAATACCAAAGTAAAGTATAATTTCAGGTGTTTAAGAAACAATGGTTGATTAAGAAAACGAAAACAAAAGTAAGCATTGCAAAAAGCTGCTTGACAAATAATTTGTAAGTAGTCACATAGTCACGAACAATTACGGTATATAACAATTGAGTAGCAAAGGAAAAGTCAGAAAAGCATATGATTGCGTCTGTAATTTTCTAAATGAAGACGTAATCTCCAACATGAAATGAACATTAGGACGGATAAAATTTCAAATATTGAAACTGATTAGAAATCAAAAGTGTTGGCGGGCGTGTACAACATTAGTTGACGTGATCAGAGGACGCGGCCAGCTGCTAGCTGCGCCGACTGCAGTGCCGACTGGCGAGTGATTTATGCACCCTGCAGCGAGCGGCGATGGTGTCACAGTGTGGCGGCGCGACCGCTGCGGCCGTGAGCGATTAATGCGGGGCCAGTGTCCAGTCACCAGCCCCCAGCCCCCGGGTGCAATGTTTATACACTGCTCATACTACACTGCTACGTAATTTTGACAACCCGCTGTTGAACTCAGTACTATGAAAGATTGTCAGTTTTTTTATACCATATAACGCTATCCCCACCAGGATATCAGAAGTCCCTCTGCAGCAAAGGGAGGTTTACTGCCGGTATTGTTGATCATGCCTAGAAAGCGGCCGTGCTTCGATAATTCATGTTTTGAACTTGTTGTGCGAGTGTTGCAGAAAACTTCAATAGCGTGATTCAGGTTTGAAAACTGTAGGAAGGTCTGCCGAAAGTGATGTTCATACACAAAACCGTCACAATCAATTCAGGTATGGCTTCAACCCATTAACGGCCCTTTACACTGCACTTGTCTCTCGTCTCGAGGAGGCCTAGACTAGAGCATACTCCACCACGCTGCTCCAGTGCGGATTGGTGGAGGGGTTAGTGGCCAACCCAATTTTCGGAAGTTTTTATGCCGCCCCAGGGCCTCCGACATGGCTTAACGATTGTTATCTTACGATAACAACCGGGACCGACGGCTTTACGTATCCTCCGAAGTACGGAAGCGCTCAAGAAATTTTTGCCACTAGCGGTCACCCATCCAACTATCGACCGCGCCCGCTGTCGCTTAACCTTGCCGATCGCTTAGGATCGACGTAAGCCGCCGGGCTATGAGCGCTTCAATTCAGGTATGAGCTCTTGAAATTAAGGGAATAAATTTAACAGAAAACTCTGAGGTAAACGACCATCACTAGGCCATTGGAGCAGACAGATACAAGTATAATTAGTAAACAGCAGGTATCAGTATATTTGACTTACTAACAACATGTAATATCACGTGATAACGTGGTTAGTGTCGTGTGTACACACCGTGACGGTGCGGTAGAGTGACATGACGCGAGATAGACTCACCGACGTTAATTGGGCAATATGTGCTAATTCCCTTCCACTAGACTATTAATTATGGCAATTTACTATACAGCGCGATATGACAAGCTAGCTGAGCCGTGAGGTAAGCCGGATTTGGTGGGTGGTTTAGCTTTTGGTGTGAATATTATTACGAACGACGCGGCGACGTGTAATCATTTTACTTATGAGGTAAAATACATCTAGATTATAAACTTGTAAATAGTTTTAGCTGTATAGGGGCTTAGAATATACCCTAATCCCATGTCGGCTTTACTAGGGTGCGTCTAGACTACGTCTTAAGCCGAGACGGTCCCCACAGATAGCGCCCTTAGGATGATCACAATATCTACTTCTCAAAGAGGATGGAGCTAGTCCTCATTATTCACAAATATTGTCTTCTCGCCTGAGCCTTTCCAAGTCTGTCCTCTGTCTACGTGAAGTTGTACTGGTAGATAGACTCAATAACATCTATCATCTATCCATTAGAAAAAAGTAAAATGCTTCTTCTTAAATGTTAAGCATACTGAATTACTAAATATCAATTTATTAATTTGATAAAACAAAATAATTTGTCAAATTTAAAAGAAGTTAATAAAATCATTAATTTATCGTGAGGATACTATGGGCGACAGCATCGCGTCTGTGTTGTGACTGATTGGAGTTGGTGTCGCTGTTGTACCGCTGCAAACGTACGCGGCGGACGACTTCGAGGCGTGGGCGGTAACATGTAGGCAGTAGCGCTTTGGCGTATAGGATAAAAGATTAGACTGTTCAATGACGTTGAAAGTTGTCGTCGTTTTCAAGATTGATTCCACCTGTTTCAAATAAAGTACGATAACACAAAAATTTTTTGTACCTAGTCCGTACAAATTATGAAAATATCACATAAAGGTAGTAATGCTAACATGGTTTGAGACCACTAAAACAATGCATAAGGCATATTCGGTTCCCTAACAAAGTTTCCCTAAACAAAATATATTCATTTTTTTAGCTTAACCTATCAATGTTCCTAGAACGCTTTAGTTCTTTTATATATGAACACTTCTCGAATAAATCCCCACAAAACTAAATATTAACCTGGACATTGACCTGCCATAAAAAAAAATGCAAAATAAAACGTACATTTTGTAGAAGCAGCCACGGCTGTCACACGGCTAGAGGCCGGTCGGGCCGAGCTCGACAATATGACGTAGCGAGCCTGCCGCCTGCGGTTATCGGAGATTACTCTCCCGCACAATATGAACGTTTATGTGGTGGCCGACAGACTGCCACCGCAACGAATGGACGCCGATATGTGCCAGTATTGCCAGTATTGGTCGGCGCGAGTGGCGCGAGTGATGCGACCCACTCGGAGCCGGCCAATCTTTGTGACAGACGCGTGCGCTTTCGCACGTTCCTTTTTAACCGACTCCGCAATATAACAGTAAGTGATGCTGATGTTATCAATCGTTTCTAAAACATCATCATATAACTTCCAGCTGACTACTGAGACAGGTCTATTCTACCAATAAGAGTAGTTAATACCATTGACGATGCTGACCGGATATTGATAAAATGGAGCAATTTTGCAGATGTAGTATCCTCACCTGCACATACCCTTTGCAAATATAAACAAACGAGAAATTAATTTATCATTGGTGAACATGAAATCCTGAAAAGATTAGTACCCGTAATTAGCCTGCCAGAGGAGACCTCAGCCCAGCAGTGCGACTGTAATCCAATGCCTATATTTTTAAGTACAATAAGTATAACCGATGCAGGAAAAACCTCAATTAGACTACACGCGTTATAACTAAAGGAATCTTATTCTGTGACGTAACCAGACAACGTGTGACAACGGACTTGGTACTCGGCTTTATATAGCAGCACCGAATAGCAGTATAACATTTAAAAGGGTAACGCTTAGACCACCCTCCGACTTGGCTGTTTTTAATGACAAGTAATGAAACGAATTTAAAGGAGCTCATTCTTCCTGTTGACTTCAACTTATGATGTATCTTACTGTTTCATCAAAAACATAATTCCGATTCATTACTTATTCAGTACGCAACTTGATTACAGGTAAAATAATTAAGTAGCCGTAGTAAACTTTGATATTATTATGTAGCTTAAGATTTATGTCCGGGGAACTTGGAGCTTCGGTACAAAAGTTCAGTGCCCCTACCGTCCGTGGGTGTTATAAAGGTATCCGATACTCGCTAACAATTACCTATTTGTGTCACTTGCGTTTACGATGTAACTATATCAGGCCTTACTAATTTTAGATAAAGGATCAACTATGATATGAAGAAAATTGAAGGGAAATAGTTAATAAAAGTAGTGTCTTACTTGTTCAGTTAAATTGTTTAGTAGAGCGGAATGCTAGTGATATAGCGATACGAGTATAAGGAAGTTTTATATTGAAGACGCACATGGCTTATTTTTTATAATTTTCCTCTTTCGGGTAGGTCACGGACGTAAAAAAAAGACGGACGTAATCCCAAGAACAAATTCAGTGAAGCACCCACAGGAATACCAACTCTGTATTCGTACAAGTACACACACCCACACATTGACACCATACGGCTACGACATTGACACCATCGCGAATCAAAAATTACAAAATTACGCACACATGGTAAGCGAGCTGTCAGCTGTCAGCTTCACTCTCGATTAGACAAGGTTACGTCCGTTCTTTTTTTATGTCCGTGGGGTAGGTATACACATAATCAATCAATGACAGTCGAAATTTAGGGCGAATCACATTATGTAAAATAGTAACAGTTGCCGCTATGTCTTGTAATGTCAGTATCCGATGCAAGTATCAAGCTGACTATATTTTTGGTTACTATAGGACCGCGGTCGGTGGGAAGGCGTAGGTACCTGTGTCTCGATATTGTACGAGTAAATTGTTCTCAGCAGTTCCGCAATTTTGTTCACTGTTACGCGTGATGTATTACTCTGTAACCGAGCGTAGCAATTTTATTCGTTTTGTAACATATATAGGTAGGTATTATACGAGTACAGCAAAAATATTGCCTATCGTATTGCTACGTCGTGGAACTGAAGGTTATTTCGTGTCATTTTATTAGTTCTTGCTAATATACGGGTATGATGAATTTAAAAGGAAAACTGTCACGGCTATTAGCTTATGTAGTTAAAGAGTAATAGCCGAGTTTGATAAATTGAAAAACAAGTTTAAGAGATCTTTGTCTATATTATTCCACCATCTGAACATACAACTGCTGTCAGACTACTTCTTTGAGAAGAAAATTACGTCGCCGAAAAGAAAAGTTTCGTTGGAAACTTTCATTTATAATATAATTATCAACGCATTCTTTAAATTCTGAACATAGGCTTTTCCTCAGGATAATGTCAGCAAAAACGCTTAATCCCTCAGCTAACGGCAAGTACTACCAAGTAACTGTCCCCGCCCTATAAATAACATCAAACGGAGACTCCCATACACATACCTTTGTAATAAACCCACAAAAATGTCAATAGCGGCTGTCAGATAAAGACTGGGTTCGATCTTACATCGTCGCTTCCCTGGAGGGGCGCTGCGCTCTCCCCGGAGAAATTGCCTCGATATATCAAGCTAAGCGTGAAAAACGTCGTATACAGCGTTGTTACATAAATAGCTCGGAGTCAATATATGGCACAGACAGGCACACGGCACTGACGTAGCGAAGCTCATGGAGTCCGTGCGAATAGCATATTCGTCCAGAGCCAGAACCGAAATTTATTCGTTTATGTCATTTACAATACATAAGCCGAGGATGAATCGCTTAAATCCGTTTTCAGCAGGTGTCACTGTTAGTTGAGGCTTTTCGGGCACATAGTTGGCACGT
This sequence comes from Thymelicus acteon, assembly GCA_951805285.1. NCBI lineage: Eukaryota > Metazoa > Arthropoda > Insecta > Lepidoptera > Hesperiidae > Thymelicus > Thymelicus acteon. The sequence goes on from OX638213.1 coordinate 22,664,592, forward strand.
TGTCGGTGGTACCGCGGTACTTCACACACATCTGTGATTATCTAATACCATACGCTTGCACATGTGGCATGTGGCATGGACGACACATAACACCCAAGGTCCGAGTACAAATATTTATCTGTCACATATCTGCTCCGGCCGGGAATCGAATGCGAGACCCTTCGCTTCACAGGCAGGGTCGCTATCAACTAGGCTACAGGGTCGTCTATAGCATACTTACCTAAGTAGAACTAGTAACCCAGCCTTGCTTCAATTCGTACTATGTCTTACCACTCGTACCCCTGAAGCAACTCCTTATGGAACTATAATTATAATAGTGTATAGTCTTCCTCATGAATGGTCACATTTATCATACACAATAATTATTATTCTAAATCCGACTGGTAGTTCCAGAGCCTAGCGTATTCAAACAACCCAACAGCAAAGATAATGTTATACATGAGAAACATTTTAGAATTAAATTACGCTAACATATGTTCGATGAAAGTACCCAACACCTGAACGAAACGTCACTCCCGACTGTCCTGTAACCGTAATGGGGTCTCCGGCGGCGCCGCGGTGATCGTTCCCGACCACTAAATTAGTTTGGTGGCTCCGACATTTCTAGTTTCAGGTGCATTAGAGTAACGCCCGAAATTCACTATTACGAGTATTACGCATCCTAATTAAATTCAAAAATTTAAGTGAAATTAACATTTTTACTTTATGGTGTATTTATCCGACTTTGGTGAAGCAACAGGGAGTGAAGCAAAAGAACAAAAATAACTGCCTCTAGAAATAAAAATAACATGCCTAGAATACGGGGGAGTTAAGGCTTTTGTTCACAATGACATCAAGTGTGGGTGCAGATTATACAAACAATTTGGAGCAGAATTTTTCACCTCTTGGAAAAAGGTAATTGTTTAACTATGTACACGCAGCGCAGCCTACAAGCAAAGCACACAAAGCAGTGCTTAATTGTATTCCACGTTAATTTCTTTGTGTCAACGAAACAACTTTTAATGTTAAGAAGAACTATAAAAGCGGAATTTTTAAAGCTTTGCCAAACGCGACTTGGATATAAATATACAAGGACGGGCTGCACGAGCGACATGCATATATCATGGTCCGCTTGGTTAATGTGCACTAGCTTCGTTCCTTTTTAAGTGGTACCATTTTTGTGTGACGTACAGTACACTGCATTACGTTCATTTGAATGTTTGTCAATATTTAATGACAAGTATGTGCCGTTTTGTGACTCGTGTTGCGCTTGTGATAACACTCGTTTATAGAGCGGTTTGAGATATGAATGTGCTGTGGGAAACCTTAACCGAGCCACTTTGAGTTTTTGATTTTAATTCTTAATGCTTATGCGCTTTTATTGCTTCCGTTTTAAATTACCTATTCAATAATGGGTATTGTACGAAATGAAAATTTTGGAATATTAATTTATTTAAGTCAAGTGACTAAGAAAGTAAGTAACTAAAGTGACTAGGAGTATAATTAGTATAATTACACTACAATATAATATCCACATAAAATGCATTCACAGCTTCCACGGACTCGTCCCTATAGTCACAAAGTAATTGATCACGAATAAGAATGTTTTTGTCGTTCACAAGAAGTACTAGTACTCGTATACCTACCAGTTGAAGTATGTGTGCCTGAAACATACGGCATTAGTGAGTACAAAGGCAAATCACGTAGGAGGAGCTGACGTTCCACAAAAAGAGGCTCGCGGTAACAGTCTCGCGGCGACGATTCTACGCACGACTCTCAAACTTAAACGCGACGAATTAATTAAATCCTCATTGTGCTGCGACGAACTTGGCTGAAAGTTTGATGTCCCGCGGTTTTTGTGTGTAGACACATTTAGAAAGCGGGAATCACTTCGGTTACTAGATAATCATTGAATTCTATCACTTTATTTTGTAGAGGATCTTCAGTGAAGGTCTTCTAATGTTGTATCAGGAAGGTTGCTTGTAATGATACTTCTGCTGGTTATCGGAGGAATATATTTTGGGTAAAAATGAACGGGTTTATATACAAAAATTGTAGAGAAGAATGACCAATAAAAATAGCTACATTAATTTACAAGAAAAATAAACACCAATGAGAAAGAGGATTATAAACACGTGTAAAGGGTAATAAAATTAAAAATGATTATTTGCATGCCGTCTCGTTCACTCCTGTAACAATAACGCTATATCTGTCGCTAAGTATTGCCATCTCGTTCTAACATCGCCGCTCTCCTTCGCAAGCGCGAGGCGATGTTATAAATATTGCGCGAGGCTCAAATGGGTGTACACTTCACGGCGAGCTGCGAGCGCGGATACACGACACGGGCGTGAAGATATATACCTACGAAGATAACTGCCGGGTGCCGGGTGCTTCGAAGATGAGATCTTGTGGCTTGAAGACTGATGAAGAGGAACGAGGAAGATGCTGACGGACTGCGCTTATCTTGTTTCTTAAACAGACGTCATTCGTTTCTTAACAGAACGTCAAAGCAAATAAATATATTTCCCCTGAGGTGTTTGTTTTACTTAGCTTGAAATATAAGTTAGGCTGTTGTATTATTCTTTCCTATTGGTATTTGGTATCCAGGTAACGTTTCGGTAAGGTAAATATGTAGGTATTAAGAAGGTATTGGTAACTGCGTAAGTATTCATAGGAGGTATTCGGTAGGTATAATGATAGCTGCGTCAGGCAGCTACATGACTCTCCCCCTAGCGAAAGCGTACCGGAAGCTTGCTGGTGCGTCCAAGTCTAGTGGTCTTCAGAATTGATGACTTAACTGGGCTTGACGATGTACTGGAGCTTGAGTAGGTACTTGTAGTTCCATCGTTGGTTTTCGCTGGTGTCTGTGAGTATGTAGCTGAGGTATCCTGAGTGCTTGCTTCAGATGTTGAGTACTCTGGAGTACTGATTGTGTAGGCAGGCTTGAGACGGTCGATCGAAATAACTGCAGATCGCCTCTCAGGTAACAAAAGTTTAAATGTTTTGTTATTACGCTCAAGTACTTTGTACGGACCTTCGTACGTAGGCATTAAAGGCGTTTTTACGGCGTCAATTCTGATAAAAACATACTCGCAGTTTTGTAGATCCTTGTGAATGAAAATAGGTTTCTTGTTACTATGTGCGATTGTAGGTAAGGATGACTTCGTCGAGTTTATTGTATTACGTAGCTGTGTGACGTAATCATAGTCGAGATTTTGTTCCTTATCTATAGTAGTAGTGAAGAAATCGGATGGTAAACGTAAGTTGTAACCGTAGGTAAGTTCTGCTGCGCTAACACCTGAGTCGGAACGAGGTATTGCGCGTAAACCCATAAGTACAGTAGGTAATTCGTCTATCCACTTAGTACGTTCTGATAGACGAGTTTTCAGTGCGGTTTTCAAACTTCGGTGCCATCTTTCAACCATACCGTTTGACTGAGGGTGATACGGACTTGTACGTATTCGTTGAGTTCCCATGATGTTAAGTAATTTGTTGAAAAGGCGACTTTCAAAGTTTCTTCCTTGATCGGTTGTTATCAACTTCGGTGAACCAAAACGTATAATCCAGTGTTCATAAAATATTTTAGCGATTGAGTCGGCGGACGTGTCATCAGTTGGTAAGGCTTCTGGCCATCTAGTTGCTCGGTCGATCATTGTAACCAGGTATCGGTAGCCTTCGGGTGATGGTGGAAGCGGTCCAACTACGTCGATGTGGACGTGTTGAAAACGATCAGCTGATGAAAACGATGTAACGTTGCTCGTTGTATGGCGCTGTACTTTACATTGTTGACATGGAATACACTGTTTTGCCCACGTTGCGACGTTGGTGTTCATTGACGGCCAAAAAAATTTTTGCGTTATCAGTTTTCGAGTTGTTCGTATACCAGGATGGCTGACATTATGTAGCGCGTTGAAAACGAGTTGTCGATATTTCTCTGGTACGTATGGTCGAATGAATGATGTTGATGTCTCGCAATAAATAGATTTTTGTGAATGTGGCAGAGTAACTAGTTTGAGTGATAGATTACTCTGTTTTGAAAGTTGATCTATGGTACTTTTCTCTTCCTGTTGAGCTTCTGCGATCTTCTCGAAATCAATAGCGGTAGGGCATGTGATACTCTCGATAGGTATTCGGCTCAATGCGTCGGCAACAATGTTATCTTTTCCGCTAACGTGTCGAATATCCGTTGTGAATTCGGTAATGAAGATTAGTTGTCTCGCTCGGCGCGGTGTCTCTGAAGTTGAAGGAGGTTTTTGAAGTACGTAAGTTAATGGTTTGTGATCAGTGAAGATGATGAGGCTTCGTCCTTCAAAAGTTTTTCGAAAATGCTTTATAGACATGTAGATGGCGAGTAGTTCTCGATCGAATGTACTATAGTTTCGCTGTGTACTTGAAAACTTTTTCGAAAAATATCCCAGTGGTTGCCATTTGTTATCTATGTATTGTTGTAAAACGGCTCCAGCGGATAGATCAGATGCGTCGGTGAAGATAGCGAGCTTTGCGTGATGAGATGGATGTGCGAGTAAAGTAGCGTTTGAAATAGCAATTTTACACGCTTCAAATGACTTAGTTGAGTCTTCGGTCCATTGAATGATAGTTTTATCACGCTTCTTTGAATTGTGGAGGTAGGCATGGAGTGGAGCTTGAAGTTCAGCGGCTTTCGGAATGTGGTCACGGTAGAAATTGATAATTCCGAGAAAGCGCCTAAGCTCTTCTATAGAGCACGGTTTCGGAAACTGAGATATTGCCTTTACTTTTTCGACAGGCGGTTTGATTCCTTGGCTGTTGACTGAGTAACCCAAAAACTTGACTTCAGGTTGTCCGAATACGCATTTTGATGGATTAATGGTGATTCCATTATCTTCCAATCGACGTAACACCGTACGTAAGTGTTGTTCGTGCGTTTTTTCGTCGGAACTTGCGATTAAAAGATCGTCAATAAATGCATAAACGAAATCCAGTCCTTGTAAAACTTCGTGAATAAAACGTTGAAAAGTTTGAGCTGCATTCCGTAGTCCAGGTGGCATCTTGGGAAATTCAAATAGTCCCATCGGAGTGATGATAGCGGTCTTCTGTATATCTTCTTCGCGAACATTGATTTGTTGATACGCTCGGTTGAGATCAATAGTTGAAAAGATATTTTTTTGTGACAATTGATACGTAAAATCTTTGATACGCGGTATTGGGTATCTGTCAGGCGTTGTGATTGCGTTTAACCTTCTATAATCACCGCAAACTCTGATGTCTCCGTTCTTTTTGGGTACGATATGAAGTGGTGATGACCAAGGGCTCTTGCTTGGACGGCAAATACCTTGTTCAACCATATTTTCGAATTCTTTTCGTACTATTTCATATCGATGTGGGGCGATTGGGCGCGCGCGACAATGTAACGGGGCTCCCGTAGTTTCAATATAGTGTTCGACGTTATGAATGGATGTAAGTTTCATTGATGAAATTCTTGTAGTACCGGGGAATTCCGATAAAATGTTGTGGTATTTATCTTGAATATCGACGCTTCGAATAGTAGGTATGTTTGATGCTTCTACGTATGACTGCGATGATAGGTTGGTAATACCATCTATTAATTTTTGATTTTTCAAGTCGACGATGAGTTGGTGATGTCGTAGGAAATCGGCTCCAATGATAGGCTTGCTCACTTTCGCGACGATGAATTTCCATTTAAATAATCGACGTAGGTTAAAATCGAGTTCCAATGTTTTCTCTCCGTAGGTAGGTATAACAGTGTTATTCGCCGCGTATAGTTGAAAATTCAAAGGGCTTTGTAGTTGACCTTTGTACGGAGGTATTACCGATATGTTGGCTCCTGTGTCGATTAAAAACGTCATATTGTTTTTCTTGTCGGTAATAAATAGGCGGTAGTTAATATCTGATACGCTAGGTTCCGCCGTGGCTAACGTATGATTCAGTTTTCCGACTTGGTATTTGGTATCCAGGTAACGTTTCGGTAAGGTAAATATGTAGGTATTAAGAAGGTATTGGTAACTGCGTAAGTATTCATAGGAGGTATTCGGTAGGTATAATGATAGCTGCGTCAGGCAGCTACAATTTCATAAGAACTATGGAGACGGACGTTGCCTGATTGGAGGACTTAATACTGTTTTGAAATACGATGTAAATTTTGCATTCGAGGTTTACAGAGTTCTAGAACTTTTGAACCTTTCAGATCTGGAATGTTGCTCTTCTTACCGAAACACAATGCTGCTTTGATTTGTTGTACTACAAAAACACAACGGCATTGTACCATGTTGAGGCTGCACTGTAGGTAGTGAAATAGGTATTATACCGTCCAACTAGTTTATTTTTTTTTTAAATTTGAATATGTTTTTTTAATTTTCCGAAACAATAAAGAACACTAAGCTGGGTCCTTGATATGATAGAAATTTTCATTTAAACAAATTACATTACTTATAATATTATTTTTTTAAGATAAAATTGTAATTGTATCCTGTTTTACACTTTTATGCTTATTTTTTGCACAGTATATGCACGAACTCCGCTCTGAGCTAAATACATTCATCACAAAGAATTTGACGTAGAAAACGCATCAAAGAATAATTTATTTACCTCCCGCTCACGGCACGGTAGAAAAACCCTCAGGGGACGACATGCAGTAATGAGATGTCTTCTATATACAATATTTAGAGATGTTTGTTATTATCTAAGTAAGTTTGAGAGAATTATATAAGTTTAGAGCAGTGCAGTTTGCTCGCGCTCCCTGAGCTTTGTGCAAATCAAATATGTACAAGCACCAGCGAGGTTGATTTAATACATTCACTTTGATGCCCTCGGTCTGTCTACCGCTCGCTGAGGTCGGCAGACGTGCTATTTATTCTGCTAAATCCAACAAACTACATGGGTAAACGTCGGCTTATTTGATAAGTTAAACTTTGTTACATCTACAGTGCCAAGATGTTAGCAACAGTATTAAGTTAGCTTTGCAATGGACCCGACGATATTGATCGCTGAATGAGAATGTCATGCAAAGAAACCTGTTTGAATAGACATCGGACGCTGCCGTCCTGATAAAACTAGCTCCATACACCGATGTGGTCATGATATCACTTAACAGGGGACTCGTGTATTTATTCCAGATTTTATGTGTAATAATTAAACTGACGATGATGTACGGCCGATTGTCGTAAGATTTATTTACTCCAAATTACTGAAAATTAGCGATAGAAAACGAAAAACAAGAACAAAACCGTAAAACATCCTAAACTTTGGCAAATAATTTATCTTACACTTCTGTAACATTCAAAAACGCTAAAGCATTTTGTAAAAGTATTAACATTCATCATTCTTGACTGAAATACTGCGCCTGGCTGAAAAGTGCTTTCGTTTCCAATCAAAAAGTAAATATGAGTTGGTTAATTTACATCGCGAGATTAGCTTGTCACGAGGCGGTCGGCTGATGCCGCCTCGACAATAACTGGCGAACTGTGGTAACGAGGATGGACCGGCCGCGCCGCACAGCCGCGCCGCATCGCTGTCCTTTCCAGACGCATGATGGCGACGGATCGGACCAACGACGACGAAATTCACTCGATTAGCGTCGTAATTATTTACCGCGAGTTTCCCTATTTGTCTTCGTGCAAAAACAGAGTTTATGCTCTCTCGGACGAGTGTGTTGGGACGGCGTGTGTGACAAATGTCATGAGTATTTGTTTTAGTGGGTTAGACAAAAGATATATTAGTGAAGGATAATGCACAAATATTTGTCTTTTGTCCACTCTGTTATCTAAAATACATACTTATTACTAAAGTGTCATAGAGCACTTCTCATGTTAATTAGTTATACGTAAATTTAAACCTGAAAATAATTATATTTCGAGGATTATTTACCGATTATTATGTACGAAAATGAAATTAAGTTAAGTTATCAATACGGACCTGTCCTTATGTAAGAGCCGTTTGCTAACAACAGTATCTGTCTTCATTTGAGCGGCGCGGCGCGCGGCGGCGCGGCGGCGGATGTTCACACAAGTCTAACAAAACCTTAATCGGACTTCAGTTAAATTTATTTCAGATACTTAGCGAGACATTAAGTGACACTCTGCTGTAGCAATCTGCTAATATTAGATTTGTGTTAATGATATTTAAAAACAATCTGCGCACTGAACCACAAACTAAAATGGAAGCGACTTGTGGTGGATTCAAAATAATGAATAAATATACTGAAGGGTGGCAAAAGAAAATAAACCGAACAATTTTCCTCACGACAGTTGTTTTAATTCCAATTATTCTTTGTCGTCGTTATTTCATACCTTAAAGGAACACTAAATAAATAAACTTGGAAACTGACAAAGAGTTATTTACGATACATCGAAATTTACGACAATAGGAGTTATAAAAGAGTTAACTCAGCGTACAACAGTTTCACGATAGTTAAAGTTCAACTGTAAACCGAGCGAACAACACGAGCGCGGGATGCTTGCAGCGCCGCGCGCCGAGCGAGCTGCTCCCGAGTTCCCGACGCAGCTCATATAATAACGGCAACTTCTTACTGAATCTTCACGAGCATTCAAGTTTGCACAAAATTTTCGCTAAGTGCCTTAATTTCTTCCGGTTAAATGTACCATAAAACCTTACTGTATTCGGAGATTGTTACAGCATAAGCCGACTCGATGATCTTATGATGTCCACTACATTTTACATATCAGTATAAAAGTTGTATTAGGTATTACAAGTTACAACCTATCTTCGGATTATGAAGTGATAGGTCATATAGACTCCTAAGAGCTCTCCTCTTAGGAGATTTGAAGACACTGCTTCGTTTATTGTTCAGCAGGGTGCAGTATGAGTATGAAAATAGCTTAAACTTAAGAATGGTTGATACCCTTTAAACCCAATAACAGAACAATAATGGAAATTTGCAATGCAAATAGCTCTTCGAGAGATTTTATTACTAAAAGTCACCTCTCCAAACTCCAGCCAGTGTCCGTGAAGCCTCCGTTTATTGGCCACTGTATAACTGCGAGAACCATTCACAACAAACCACCGAATTAATTCCATAACGAAGATAGTTTCCGCTATGAAAGAGTGCTTGTAAACTTTCTATAAAGGATTCAATTTCTATCACAAGGATTCCAGTCTCCACAGCTCCTGGTGATTTTAACTTTTAAGTCCTCGAAATCGAGCAGCGAAGTTCTGAACCGATTGTATAGATCCTTCGAAAACTTTATGAGTTCCTTTTGATAAATATTTAAGCCATTTCGGTTCTGTGAATTTATCTATTCTTAGAGAATTCTGGTTATGAAAAAGTACGCGTTCAAACTTTTCAAATACCCTGGTGGTATAATAGGAAAGGTTTATGGGGTTAACAAATTTACCCTTAATCGTAATTAAATTTGAACGGAATTTTGTAGCTTATAGTAAAAGGCGTTTAAGTAACGCTAATCCATTGTTATTAATTCGTATTTGATCTTTTATGTGAAAGTCATTATTCTCAAAATTATAAACCATAGCTCCTACAGTAAAATTTGGTACGTTATTTCCAATGTACATTTTGTAGTAACAAATTGATTCTTATAGGTAGGTTTAGGGTAGCAGGTGGTTTATTAGGTATTGGATATTGTTTTTGGTATTTTATAATTATTAGGTCTTTACCTACGAAATTGGAGATTTTTTATCCAGCATTTTCAGATTTAATTTGACGAATTGAAGGCGATAGTGGAAGCGGATCCAACTCAATCTACGGCTGAGCTTGCTGCGGGCTTTGGAGTTAGTGTCAAAACAACATTGAAGCACTTGCGTCAAATCGGAAAGATAAAAAAGTGGCCAAGTGCGAGTTGGACTCGCCCATGAAGGGTTCCGTAGCAGCAAGTAACATAGTATAAAAGTTCTTGTAGTTCGTTGTAACTTTGATCAATGTTTTTTGCGGTTTACGATTTATAACGTATTAAAAAAAAACTACTTACTAGATCTCATTCAAACCAATTTTCGTTGGAAGTTTGCATGGTAATGTACATCATATATTTTTTTTAGTTTTATCATTCTCTTATTTTAGAAGTTACAGGGGGGGGGGACACACATTTTACCACTTTGGAAGTGTCTCTCGCGCAAACTATTCAGTTTAGAAAAAAATGATATTACAAACCTTAATATCATTTTTGAAGACCTATCCATAGATACCCCACACGTATGGGTTTGATGAAAAAAACATTTTTGAGTTTCAGTTCTAAGTATGGGAAACCCCCAAAATTTATTGTTTTTTTTTCTATTTTTGTGTGAAAATCTTAATGCGGTTCACAGAATACATCTACTTACCAAGTTTCAACAGTATAGCTCTTATAGTTTCGGAAAAAAGTGGCTGTGACATACGGACGGACAGACAGACAAACAGACAGACAGACAGACAGACAGACATGACGAATCCATAAGGGTTCCGTTTTTTGCCATTCGGCTACGGAACCCTAAAAAGCTAGATAAGTGCCACGCGAACTAAGCAACCAACAGCGAGACTTGCGCGTCGGAGCTTGCATAGCACTATTGAATCGGCATAGAAACGAGGGAATTCTAAATTAACAACTCAATTTAAAAAAATATTAGAATTTCCCTGCAACGAAAAGTGGATCTTGTACGACAACCGTAAGCGTTTGTCTCAGCGGGTGGACCCGGGTACAGCACCTAATCAGTGCGCTAAAAAAGATTACTCATAGGAAGATGATGGCGACTGTCTGGTGGACCAGTGCTGCACTTGTACATCACAGCTTCTTACCGAATGGCAGTAACATCAGATGTCTATTGCCAAGAATTGCAAACGATGATGGAGAAGCTTGCAATTCAACAACCAAGACTGATCAATCGCTCTTCCCCATTTCTTCTCTACGATAACACGCGAGCTCACACTTCATGGAAGACTATCGCAAAGCTACAAGAGTTACAGCTGGAAGCTCTCCGTCACCCACCCTACTCACCAGAACTTGCCCCGATATATTTCTTCTTTTTTCAAAATTTAGTAAATTTTTTAAGTGGGAAAAAGTACAACAATCGAGAGTCAGTACGAAACGCTTCCGCTGACTTTATCGACAAACTGTCATCAAAAAACAGAATTGTATAAGTACATAATTTGGGCCAGTACTTTGATTAGCTAAAATTAAAAAATACCAAAATTGTTATATTTTAAAATTTTTCATACAAATCTCCAATTTCATAGGTAAAGACCTAATATATAAAAAATGTATGATCAAAGCGTAGTTTTATATTAATTAATCATCTGTGGTTAAAGTATTATATTTACGGAGACGAAATCGCGGGCAAAAGCTAGTTCGCAATGAGTTGGAAAGTTGCGTATATTGTAAGGAATTGTAGAGTTGTATAAGCGGAATTCCTGACTTGGGTGATCGAAATCAAGTGCCCGTTGGAAAAAATGCTGGCGTATTGCTGTGTGCCTCTCATCCGAGTAGCAGTACTCGTACCTACGACTATATCATAAAATATGCTGGCGTATTGCTGTGTGCCTCACATCCGAGTAGCAGTACTCGTACCTACGACTATATCATAAAATATGCTGGCGTATTGCTGTGTGCCTCTCATCCGAGTAGCAGTACTCGTACCTACGACTATATCATAAAATATGCTGGCGTATTGCTGTGTGCCTCTCATCCGAGTAGCAGTACTCGTACCTACGACTATATCATAAAATATGCTGGCGTATTGCTGTGTGCCTCTCATCCGAGTAGCAGTACTCGTACCTACGACTATATCATAAAATATGCTGGCGTATTGCTGTGTGCCTCTCATCCGAGTAGCAGTACTCGTACCTACGACTATATCATAAAATATGCTGGCGTATTGCTGTGTGCCTCTCATACGAGTAGCAGTACTCGTACCTACGACTATATCATAAAATATGCTGGCGTATTGCTGTGTGCCTCTCATCCGAGTAGCAGTACTCGTACCTACGACTATATCATAAAATATGCTGGCGTATTGCTGTGTGCCTCTCATCCGAGTAGCAGTACTCGTACCTACGACTATATCATAAAATATGCTGGCGTATTGCTGTGTGCCTCTCATACGTGTAGCAGTACTCGTACCTACGACTATATCATAAAATATGCTGGCGTATTGCTGTGTGCCTCTCATACGAGTAGCAGTACTCGTACCTACGACTATATCATAAAATATGCTGGCGTATTGCTGTGTGCCTCTCATACGAGTAGCAGTACTCGTACCTACGACTATATCATAAAATATGCTGGCGTATTGCTGTGTGCCTCTCATCCGAGTAGCAGTACTCGTACCTACGACTATATCATAAAATATGCTGGCGTATTGCTGTGTGCCTCTCATCCGAGTAGCAGTACTCGTACCTACGACTATATCATAAAATATGCTGGCGTATTGCTGTGTGCCTCTCATCCGAGTAGCAGTACTCGTACCTACGACTATATCATAAAATATGCTGGCGTATTGCTGTGTGCCTCTCATCCGAGTAGCAGTACTCGTACCTACGACTATATCATAAAATATGCTGGCGTATTGCTGTGTGCCTCTCATACGAGTAGCAGTACTCGTACCTACGACTATATCATAAAATATGCTGGCGTATTGCTGTGTGCCTCTCATCCGAGTAGCAGTACTCGTACCTACGACTATATCATAAAATATGCTGGCGTATTGCTGTGTGCCTCTCATACGAGTAGCAGTACTCGTACCTACGACTATATCATAAAATATGCTGGCGTATTGCTGTGTGCCTCTCATCCGAGTAGCAGTACTCGTACCTACGACTATATCATAAAAGGCGACCAGTTTAATCTTGATAAGTTAACTTCTAATTACTTCAACCCCGCATAAAATCTTTTTACTTTTACATCGGCCGGCCGACACACAGGCGTAAAAAGAATAATTAATTCGTCCGTTTTTATAGCCGTAAAATGCGCAAGCAGAATTATTATGCTGTGTTTTTAAAAAAGCGTCCATTTCGGCTCATTCCACGTGCAAAGGTCGCAAGATAACCTTTTTTGTCAACGTTAAATAATGCTTAGGTAAGTAGATCCTGTAGAGTCATCCGTGAGCGCCCCGTGGGCCCCCGTGGGCCCCGTGAGCCCCGTGAGCCCCGTGGGTGGCTGTTATTGTTAGCCATACGCTTCAGGAAACTTTTAGCCTCATCCAATTGTTACTTATATTTACGCTGTTAAATTAATTATCCTGAATTATTAGCCAACAAGACATTATATTAAATCTCCATTACGTGTTAGCTACTCAATGATATCTTTATGTAAAGTCGACAAATAACCGAACGCTCCTTTTGTCGACATGAGTCACAGAAAGGATATATATCGTATTTTAAAAAACCTAAAAAAAAACCCTTTCACAAGTTCAATATAATTAACTCAAAAAAACAAATCATGTGAGCCCTAACTTCTGGGGATTACAAGTAACAGTTGAGTAGTTCCATAATTTAGGTCCTGACTACGGATTATGACGGATTATGGAATTGCCATTTAAATTACATATGTAACTAAATAAAAAAATTGATTTTGGTACGACAATTAGAAGTTAGATAAAATTCACTTCCAAGATTTGTTTATATTGTTATTGTTAGTAGGTACTTTTTACAAGTAATAAAAGCGTGTTAAAGAGCCTCACCCGACCGTTGATATATGTACGTATCCGACCAAACTGGAAGCGACAGACCCGCGTTATTATTGACACTCTTGTTTTTGCTGGCACCAATATATCTTTAAGTGGAATAATTTTGGTAAAAAAACGTAACTAAAGTAAATAAGTGCTATGGGACTAGATTATGAATGAAGAATTCCACTTTAATACTTGACATGCGCAAGTTACATAATAGTATTGCGTCCTTTTGATGTGATACTTTGTCAAGAAATCCAGCCGCCAAGAAATGGGTTGATGAAAATTCGCAAAAGGGTCAACTTTATTTTATTAATTCGCGGTATCGCAGAGATTGGAATCAGAGAGGCGGCTCGGCACGCCGCGGCGCCGCGCCCACAAAAGGAATCATTCCATTTCCATAATAACGACGGGATAGATAACATCTTTGTTTACGAAAGCAAATCTATTAAATGTTTCAAAGTCCATCAGATGAAAGCGTTTTATTAGCAGCTTGGAAAGCGAAAAGATATTATTCGAAGTTGTAACCTCTGAAATCTCTCCCATTTCCCATATTGTATTTAGCCTCTTAAATAATATTGATTAACATACATCCCTCTAAGGGATATTTCAACAGGTGAACGACACGCTTCTCACCTTCAATCACCTTATAATTAAAACGACGCGAATTAATTTATTCTCATTCGAATAGAACTTTATCCATGTCTCCTACATACATTCCACTAAACCTATACTTACTTAGACATGCATAATATAATAAATAACACGAAGATTCGGGGTTCTTTTCCAAATCCAAATCCAGGTAAGGGTAATAAAAATCGTGCGTTAAAAATGTTAACGACACCAAGTTTCCAAACTCCATTATAAGCGATCCTTGGTAAGAATTAAAAGCGTCTGGCATACTTTATTAGCTGCGACGGACGGACCGGAACCAGCCAGTATACGCGTTTGGGGTTTGAGGTTGTTTGTATGTATGTATGTAACCGTTTTTTATGAAAATTAATGGGCCGATTTCACTGCGGTTTTTTGCATCCAAATGGTATCTTTATAAGGCAGGTTCATAGTATGTTTTATGGCGATAGACCACCAGGAAGCGCTGCAGTAGCCTGATACGGCGTGCGTTTTTCCAAAATTTATAATTTTGTATTTATTTCAAATCTGAATTATTAGATAGCAGAAGGGTACGGAGTAATAGTAAATTCACATGTTGCAAATTTTGAATGATAGGATTACGTCTTCGTATATCATAATATATCATCGTAGCTACTTTATGAATCAGTATCACAACAAATTAAAAAACAATAATTCTGAGAATCTCACTGTATGAGGAGGCTGGTGAGTGCAGGAGCAGCGTGGCCGTGAGTGTGTCCGCGGGGGTTTCGGTAGTAAAACACGTGACCGAGCTGACTCTAGATGTTTACTGCACTAATTTGTATTGCTAATTGACAGGGTTTTATTGGTGTCAGACGCTTGCTAAGTCACGTCTTGTACGTGCTCACGGGCTCCGCGCGCCCAGCTAGGCCACTCGTGCTTGGCACAAGGACGCCGCGCCAGCAATATGTACGAGTACTCGTACATACTGGCATCTGACACCGAAAGAAAAGAAACCAAACAAAATTTATACACATAGTCGCTAACAAAATAAGTAGAAAATTGTAAACTTTTAAAAATGATTGATAACAAAAGTAAATAACTAATGCACTTGTAAACAAGAATGTAACTAATGCACTTGGGCGTAAATGTTAAGTTGCAATTATTGAATCCTAATCTAAACGTAAATGTGTAAAATATAAGTGTAAACATAACATTGCTAAAATATTGCAATCTAAATTCAAAGTTAAAACTGGAAGTCGCAGTATCCACTTTCGCGGCTGATTCCCGTTGCTCGTTGAGGTCCTACGGCGACGTGACTCTCTGCTGCATTCTTCTAGCGAGTCTGGTGGAACTGTTTGCTTCCTACGGCGACGGTTTGTTAACTGATAACAATGTAAAGATCTTCCTGCGATCTTCTTGATTGTTATGTTGCCACCAGTCTTCCTTTACCTTTGTATAAATACAGTCGACGTGATGATTTGAAAAGTTCGTGAGTGCATTTGTTTTATCAGTAATTGTCAACTTTGAATCCTTAGCAATCTTGACGTCATTCTTCAGTGTAGACTGTTGTAAGCAGCCTCACACTCGCAGTTCTTTATTGTAGTCTAATTAGGATTCACTTTGAAAAGATTGATCTTGGAAGTCACCGTGCCCTTGATCTTGTTTTATATTGCCACCTTGAAAATATTTGTTCAACTCGCAATAAGTAATTGTAATAGGTGCATTCTCAGCAATGCCCACGGTGTCATTTTGCTTGCACTGCGCTCCAGCTGATCGCGCCGTCATGCGATGACGCAGCTTTGTTAAAACAACTGAAGTAAGTAACACGATTTGCATGATACGTGTGTAAAATTGTACATACTCATCAATTTTTTAACGACAGGAATGTCAATTGTAGTGTATTTATATGTTTTGCGAGTTTTCAATCAGCTGTGATTAAGTTAAAACCCATTGTAGTGTAGTCTGCGATGATCTTTCTTGCTGATGTATCTCCGGGACGATGCTCTCATGATGTCAGATATCGCTACTAGCTATATATCAGTTTCTTCTTAGCGTAAACTGTACAATGTCAATTTCTTCGGTAAAATGCTTATAATATGTTGTATGATGTATTTCATACATATTAAGGCTTTCCATCCACTTGTATCGTAGATTGAAGAATTTCAAAATGTCAAATGATGCTGTACGATGCATTTCGTACAAATGTCATGGCTCTCCAT
The DNA here is from genome assembly GCA_951805285.1 of Thymelicus acteon. Taxonomy (NCBI): domain Eukaryota; kingdom Metazoa; phylum Arthropoda; class Insecta; order Lepidoptera; family Hesperiidae; genus Thymelicus; species Thymelicus acteon. The sequence goes on from OX638213.1 coordinate 22,680,989, forward strand.
CCACTTGTCTCGTAGACTGAAGAATGTCAAATGTCAATTATACTGCTGTACGATGTGTTTCGTACAAATGTCATGGCTCTCCATCCACATGTCTCGCAGATTGAAGAATGTCAAAATGTCAAATGCTGCTGCTGTACGATGCATTTCGTACAAATGTCATGGCTCTCCATCCACTTGTCTCGTAGATTGAAGAATGTCAAAATGTCAAATGCTTCTGCTGTACGATGCACTTCGTACAAATGTCAATGCTCTCCATCCACATGTCTCGTAGACTTAAGAATATCAAATGCTGCTGTACGATGCATTTCGTACAAATGTCATGGCTCTCCATCCACTTGTCTCGTAGATTGAAGAATGTCAAAATGTCAAAGGCTTCTGCTGTACGATGTATTTCGTACTAATGTCAATGCTCTCTCCATCCACTTGTGTCGTAGATTGAAGAATGTCAAAATTTCAAATGTTGCTGCTGTACGATGTATTTCGTACAAAAGTCATGGTTCTCCATCCACACGTCTCGTAGATTGAAGAATGTCAAAATGTCAAATGCTGCTACTGTACGATGTATTCCGTACAAATGTCAATGCTCTCCATCCACATATCTCATGGATGCTTATGTCAAGTAATCTCCAGTAGCCTGTAGAGCTCCAATTGCTTGCGTAGAATTTCATAATCTCCACTTCGACCTCAGAAGAGTTGCAGCAACGTGGTCGGCACGATGATGTCAGTATGTCAATGTCAATAATGTAAATACCACCACGCTGCCTGCTTTTGTTTAGTGTTTGTATATTGTGTTGCTATTTCTTCAATAAAATTGCTATGTAGGCAATGCCCCCTGTGTCAAATTGCTTGAAATCCATTCCAGCTGATCGTGTTGTTATTCGATGACGTAGCTTTGTTTTAAGGCAAATGATGTTACACGGTATTTGTAAGATACGTGTAAAACTGTTGTATTTTGTAAAACTTGAAGCGGCGTTACCCTGGGAGCTGATGTGTTTTTTGCTCATATAAAGGTTCATTTTTCTATGTTCTATTACTTCTTGCGACGCAGACTGGCCAAATTCTCCAAATCCCTTCTTCATTAGTAATTGTGATTCACACCTTCCGTTGGGTACGTGATTACTTGTGTACGCATACAGTTGTTTGTTAATTTTTTCTTGAGATGTCACGTTATTGTTGTGAAGTGCGATTTCCTCGAAGTTGGCTATGTAATTTACATAATACGATTATTATTTTATCATTTTTTAATACGATGTTGCATTGAGATTAGGACGTCTCCTTAATCTTGCAGTTAACGTTCACCCCTTCTTGTAGTGCAGCAACACGATCAACGTTGCGTATTCTTCTTGTTTCAGCAAACTGTAGATTGCTGCCAGTTAAATGTTGAATGAAAATGTTCTTCCTGAGATAAGGACGTATATCCTATCCCGCAGTTGATGTTAACCTCCTTGTTGTGTAGCAAAACGATTAACGTTGCGTATTCTTTGTTCTTCAGCAAATAGTAGCTTGCTGGCAGTTAAGATACGTTATTTACTGAGATAAGGATGTGTTCCTTAATCCCGCAGTTAACGTTCACCCCTTTGTTGTGCAGCAACACGATCAACGTTGCGTATTCTTCTTTCTTCAGCAAACTGTAGATCGCTCGCCGCTGGTCGCTTTCAGTGCTCTCGCAGCTTCAGTACGGGTTTCGCGCCCTTCTCAACTCAGCTGGGGAGGTCCGCTTGTGGAAGGCCAACTGAGCCGATACGCTAGCCGCAAAGGAGCCGCTAAAACACCGAAAGTAAGGTTCGAAGGACCAAAATGACTCAGGAGGGTGGTGAGTGCAGGAGCAGCCTGGCCGCCGTGAGTGTGTCCGCGGGGGTTCGGTATTAAAACACGTGACCGAGCTGACTCTAGATGTTTACTGCACTAATTTGTATTGCTAATTGACAGGGTTTTATTGGTGTCAGACGCTTGCTAAGTCACGTCTTGTACGTGCTCACGGGCTCCGCGCGCCCAGCTAGGCCACTCGTGCTTGGCACAAGGACGCCGCGCCAGCAATATGTACGAGTACTCGTACACTCACCACACAAACAACAAATTAATAGTAATTATCAAACATAAGTAAAACAATGCGTTCATTATGCTATGCCGGTGTATGCCGGCCATATGCCACGCTCGGCGGCTTCGTGGCGCGGCGTGGGGCAGCGCGTTATCGCCGACAGCTCATAGGGGCGGCGGCGGCGCGGGCCAGGATATAAATCAGTGTCTAATTAAATTGTATAGTTTCATTATGCAATTGGATTATATACGCAGTTGCTATTATGGGAATACTTTGTTGGGAATATATATTTTTTTTGTTTGGAATTAATAATTTTAGTTGTTAAAATAACTGAAAATAATATTTAAATCTATTTATGCATACATAATACCATTTTGGATTCCATTATACGAGATCAAAATTACTTGACATTATAGCAAGTTCAATACTAGGAGTATACTCAAAATAAATGTCAACTTGTTTTCCAAAGTGCTATTCTAACAAGACATAATAATTATTGTTATGTATTGAATAAAATGAAATGAAAACGGTCACCGAAGCCTGTGGTCATCAGGAACACCTAATTGATGCGTTGTTGTTGATTTTCTGACAAGGGGGGAGGCACCGCATTATTTCTACTTCTTTGTTACTACTACCAAGAAACGTAAAAATATTACACGTCTAATTGTGTTGGGAGTACCACTTCTAGCAACCTGTATAAATAAATGGGTATCGGACTAAACACATATTTCTTGAACCTAATCATTTATACTAAGCTCACGTTCTAAAAAACCTCGCTTTACGATACATTTTAAATCCATTTCAAAAAGGATTACGTTTCAATTTTAAGTTCGGTTATACCTACCATGTGCAATACATACTAAGAAGACACGATTAGTTTTAGAGCAGCGATCACAGGCACCCGACACCCTTCAGACAGTCCAGACCGGCCGAGGTGGCTTGTTAATTCACGAGGCATTGACTGAATAACCCCTTTGATATTTCTCTGAAAATCCTTGAATAGACGCTCTAACAATCCTTGATCGGGATCAGCCGAGACACTTTAGTTTTTTATTTAAATGTACAAAATCCAATTGCGTCTCATTCTCTACTATGTTACTATGTAGTAGCGGCCGCTGTAGTCGTTCTGTACATGTAAATGACACAATGGCAGCGTAATTAAGCGCGGACATCCTGACGGGATCGCTAATTAGACGTCTATTAGACGGGATATTACGAATTGCCGCTTCAGCACAATTCGACTGTGAGTGATAAGCCCCGTCGCCGCCGCCGCGCCCCGCGCCCCGCGCCCACACTGAGTGGGATTTATATTACCCTACTTCAAAGTATGTTGAAGTTATACTATTGTAAGCTAAGTTTTAGGTTCAAAATATTTAATTTCTTATAAAAAATAAATTTTACTAATTATTGACATACGGGACGAGACACATGCTCTCACATTTTACCTGCTGCTTTAAAGTTTGATAGTCTTTGAATTAATCAATAATCTTCAATCTTAATAAAATTCTATTTATTTTTAACACAGATTACATAGACACGTGACGTCATCCTCTACCATCCCCCCAGTGCGCGGCTCGGCAGCTAACAGCTAACAGCTACGGGACCTAATTTTGAAATTCACAGAGCTCTCTGTACAGCTCAAGTAGGCATGTGAAAGCGATGTCAGACATTACACAGTTATCGGCTTTCACTAGCGACTCGAATCATTTCCATAAAAAGAAAGCCAAGGGGATAAAAGGAGACATCAAAATAAGCTGAAGTTTCCCATAGGGATCCATTCACCCAAATTGAAAATGTCAAAGTATGTGTTTGCCAAACATCGCGAATATCCGGCGATAAAGCCGTATGCAAAGCTTCATGCGTCCGAGAGCCGAGAGCTATCTCCCGCTCCCCGCTCCCCTCATCCACGACGCGACCCTCCATCCTCCATCCCCCTTTCCCCCATTTGGCCAAAAGCCGCGGGCACAAAAGATAACGTATCTCGGCATCGCATTCCCCAAAATTGTGCCTTTTCATCGCGTCGAGACCGCTCCGTGCTCGTGTCATGTAGGATCCGCTCTCTCACGCTTTATTTTATTTTTTGAAATAAAAGATTCTTATTTACTGGGATACAGATACTGGGATAATATTGAAGAGACGAGCATTTCTATACGATATGTTATTTTGTAAGTTCTGTACGTTGTAATAGCGGGTGGTGATCGTGCGTGTCGTGTGAGATCGGTCGGCGGTCGGAGCACACGTTCATGTCTCATGGATGTTTGTTTCCGGCTCGGTGCTTGTGACGTGTATTCGTCATTTGTCACAGGTAGTTCTAGTGAGTGCTCACATTTATTTAGATGGCGTCACATATATTTCACTAATTTTGTTCTCTTCTCTGAGTTATAACGCCTCTGACGTATTAACTACTCCTCTACTATGGGTCTCTCAACATTGAAAAGACTTGAGCAAATTCACCGCGCTGCTACCTAGCGAGGATTGGTGGAGAGATTAGCGGCTGACCCAAGTGTCGTAGATTCTAATACAACCAAAATAAATATTCCTAACAATATCGTCAAATAAAATTTGGTTCACATCATCCTTCTTGCACCGCGATGATGTCGTCGAAAATGATGATTTGTTGTGAATGTATTAAGGTGGTCGTGTAGGGCTATTAACTAAAAATATGAAGCAAATATCTCCACATTTCACACTGGACGACATCGGGGCAGCTCGAACACGGTAACATTATATTCTGTATAATCTTGTATCTTCCGAGATGTGATGTAGCGTATACTATGCGATATCGAGTTCAGAACAAACAGAGCGGGCGGATCGGATCGCAAATACAGCTCTAAGTAACATACATGATTCATGAATACTACATATTCATAACTCTTTAGTCCGTAGTAGGAAAGGATCGTAGAACGTTACGTTCCAAGAAGGGTTTTATGTAAAAGAATAAAGAAAATGAGTTTTGTAGGCGGTAAAAAATGGTTGCTTAAGCATCTTTTTAATATTTCTTACAATCGAGGTGTTGACGTTAAGTGCGTGAATAGGCATCTTTGAAGATAATAAATATTGTTAAGGACAACCAGAAGATATAGATTAATGGGGCAGCTCGTCCACTGGAGAAATCGACAGCCTCGTGGTCAAACGGACCCAGTGTCCGTTAATAGTGCATATCAATATGGATGACTTTAGCTGCCAATATCTCAACTGTCATTATCATCACCAATTTAATCACCGGGTAGTGTAATACTTAAAACAATACTTAAGACACATTTGGAATCTTTAAAAAATCTAGCAGTTAAAGGAAACTTATAACATTAGAAAACAACTAGTAAGATGAGTGGAATGCCTGCTGCCTGCTGCCTGGTCCCGAGCACTATCACATATTATCACAACAATAGCTTGAAGATTGTGTGTCGACGTGAGATGTCCGCGTGTGCTCGGAACAAACAACGCGTCGTGACTCGCGACAATATCGAAATGCTTCTTATATTATACTTTTATCTATCATCTGTTTACAACTGCTTTATATCAGTAAGCTATTTAATGAAGTTAGTACAAAGGTGTGCGACCTTTGAGACGAGAAATTTATTACAACATGTACCAGGTTGATACCTACTGTAATGAAATTTATATTATTGATGATAACACCCACAGATAGTTATACCGCTCGTTTAATGACCGTATTATTATTATCTATGACTCCGGACTAATAACGCCGAGTAATTAGGATAGCGCTGTATGGATCTGCAAACTGTAATATGAAGCTCAGTGCGCAGGAATGTTAACAATTTAATGATTTATTGCCGACGTGGAGCATGTTATCGCACCGGGCTCATCAACGAGGGAATTTGAATAATAATCCTTCGAGCTTAAATTAAGTTGCCGACATTGAAAAATTCCCAGAGCGTGTGCGGAATTATGATAATTCTCGGGAATATAATCGGATCCAATAAAACCTAATAATGATCGTCTTACAAAATTTACCAGTAAATTTTATTGAGCGACAAAACATCTTAAGCTATTAGAATCTGTTCGGCGGTTGTGTAGTTGCTTTTGTTGTTTTTAAATCGTTTTATCATTAAAATCATACAATGTCAGCACGAAGAAATGTTCATCTCCGGCGCGACTATTGTTAACTCTACTAATTGTTGCGACGAGTGTTACAAACGAAGCTAAATTTCACTTTGAAGCTGAATAGCACCGATGTTTACAGTGTCTAGTGCCACAGCTAATAGCACGCTTTCACACTTATAATATAATTTTATTTGGAATAATGTGACGACCATTTTTACTGAATTAAGGCGATCAACCACTGTAAGTTTTTAGCATTGGACCGATATCAAATAGATACAATGCTAGTTGCATGTTAACTTCAAAAACCAACCAAAAAGAAACCAAAGTATTACCTCACAAATCATTAAGATCTCTTTGTATAATCTTTGTAGAATAATTTTGTATTTTTTAATGTCCCTACTGATTTTATTTTTTAGGAACTTTGATTATGTTGCTTTTTTAATTATACTAGAATGTTTAATTATATTATTATTATTAAGACAGTTATTCCAAGACTAGAAATTGATTTGTCTACGAGTATATTACTTATCCAAAGTGTTTGTAAATGGCAGACGTGGAGTTAACTGAGGTTAATTAAATATTAATTGATAGATCCAGATGGAACAAACCGATCGTGATCACTGCCTCCCCGCTCCCTCCCCCCTCACCCGTCCCCGTCCCCCTCCCCCGCAGCCCCCCGGGTCGTTGACAGGACTGATCATGTCACTTGAGGTGACTTACCTGAAACAAACAAAAAGGTCACATTAACTTTTGTTGAAAACATTAGATGATAACCGACGTTTTACCTATATGTACTCGTATGTTATAGTCAAGCGTGTGAACAGTTTTACTGTGACCAATTGAGTTACTCGGTCGCACCGTTTTTACAATTTACAGTCAAATGCAGAATTTCATCATGATTTGGTTACTTTCTTCACTGATTTAATGTTCGTATATTGAACCCTTCCCACAATTTTTCCTTTTTCATCTAATAACAAACCCCAGCCGATGGTGTTTTCTGTAGCTCATGGACACCAGCAACACCAAAGGAATTATCGGCATTATGCTCTTCCCCCGAACCCTGAGACCTTTAAATCCTCCAGTAGGAGTGACCTGGTGCCGTCACCTAGTGTTTACTAGGACTCAAGGAGCCCCTTGCCTTAAATCCTAAACACCCCTTCCTATAAGACAGTTATTGAGATAAGTTTCTACAAGGCTTATGTGTAACCATATCTTCATTTATTAGTAATTTAGTGAAGCCTCAATTATTATTGTGATTAAATCAAGCCTTAGGCCTAATCTAGTTTGTGTCTTAGATTTTAATTAACTGTAGTTTACATCTCCTGCTTCGTATACTGTTCATAACATAATTCATCGAGATCAAAATGTTAAAGTCCAGATTGCTTCGTCAATTAACATGAATAGTTAGCAAGAAAAATATATACAGATAAATAATCACGTAGGGAGTGACGCCTCCATAAAATATAATTTTAATTTAACTTCATAAACCCTGTCCCAAACAATTGGCGCTTTCCAAACTCAATTGAATGTTTCAAAATACGCATCGATTGAAACTTTATTGAAATCGAAGGCGCAGATCGTAATTATAAATTGCTAAGAGGATTAACACGGACGAAACAGTGGAATGGTCAAATAAAATTAAAAGTTTTGAGCTTTCCAAATAACTAAATCGGAAAAATAACTTCATAGTTTCTATTGACCGGAGAAATGACAATGTAAACTGAATTTAATCGAATCTGAATGAAACGGAATATAAACTAATGATGAAACTCTCTGGCATGATGAGAAATACCATCATCAAGACATCTTCGCCCGCAGGCTCACAGAAGCATGACAGTAGACGTGAATGGTGTGAGTCCGTCCTGTAACACCAATTATTAAGTATGAATAAATAATTTATTTAACTGGTATAATTAAACTATGTTTTTATGTTATTAATTGTTCAAATGCTCAGTCATCTGCAATACATTTTCCAATAACTTGAATAAAAATACGTTTGAGTGAGAGCTCGCGAGCTGTGGAATGTTATCCTAATGATGTTTGAATGATGTTTGAACTATCGGCCTATCTCAATTACCTCCATACTCTGCAAGATTATGGAGCGTATATTGAATAGGCGCCTCATGGCATACCTAGAACAGAATGATCTCCTTAGCGATCGGCAGTACGGGTTCCGCCGAAACCGATCAACAGGAGATCTTCTAGCGTACGCCACACATATATGGAGCGAGGCCCTCGAGAAAAATGGGGAGGCACTTGCTGTCTCCCTTGACGTCTCGAAGGCCTTTGATAAGGTCTGGCACGCTAGCCTTCTAAGCAAGCTTCCAGCTTACGGCATATCCCCTGGCCTTATCGACTGGGTAAAAGACTTCCTGAGCGACCGGTCTTTCCGCGTTGTAGTCGATGGCTGTTCATCGAAGACGATGGTTACAAATGCTGGAGTTCCTCAGGGGTCCGTTCTCTCTGCCACTCTATTTCTGCTACATATAAATGACCTGCTTATGCCCGGTATCTATGGGTACGCAGACGATAACACAGTGGTGGAGAGATACCTACTAAGTTCCAGGGCCAGTCGGGACGAAATTCAGTCTGAAAGAGAGGCCATGGTGGCTCGTGTGAATCTCACTCGGCTGTGTCCGAGTGGGGCGAAGCCAATCTTGTGAGATTCAACGCTACTAAAACGCAGATGTGTCTATTCACCGCCAAGAAGAGCCCTTTCACCTTGGCTCCTACTTTTCGGAATGTGTCCTTGGATTATACCGACTGCCTTCAGTTGTTAGGAGTAGAGATATCCTCGAAACTCAACTTTGGGCGGTTCATCGAGACCAAAGCTAAGGCTGCTGCAAGGAAACTTGGTGTCCTTGCAAGGGTGCGACGGTACTTCACACCCAGGCAACTCTTAAGCTTGTACAAAGCTCAGGTTCGGCCGTGTGTGGAGTACTGTTCGCACATCTGGGCAGGCGCAGCCAAATGTCACCTTTCTGCTTTGGACTCGATGGAGAGGCGTGCGAAGAGGCTCATTGGTGACCCAGATTTGGTTGAGACCAATCTTCAAAGCCTCGAGCACAGGCGCAGAGTAGCCAGCCTCTCGGTTTTCTACAGGGCACATTTCGGAGAGTGTGCGCAGGAATTGTTTGAGATAATTCCCCCATCTCCGTTTCTCCATCGAACGACACGACGCACGGCGGGTATCCTTTTGTCGTGAACATCCCGCCGGTACGGACGACGCGGTTTGCCTCGTCATTCGTTATACGCACCGCGAAGGACTGGAATAACTTGCCTGCGTCGGCGTTCCCGCCAGCCTACGACGTGGATGTCTTCAAGAAAAGAGTGAATAGGCTTTTTCTAAGTTAATGTGCTCACCATTTTGGACCACATCTACACTTACCATCAGGTGGGATTGTGGTCAAGCATTAACTTATTCGTGTAAAAAAAAAATGTCAGTAACCAGCTCGCGGCGGCCGTTGCACGGATTGAGATACAACTTAGTACTCACAGGCCATGGCCTTGTCCAGGATTAGGACAAAGGACAGATATTTATAAAAAAAAATAAGCGGCGGACCACAGTCCACCTGACACAGTACAAATGTAGACCACACACTAGTTTTAGACCATTTGAATAATTTTGTACAAATATATAAATTATAGTTTTCTGGATTCCTTTTGTATAGGTAGGCCTAATCTGTAACTGCCAAATCCCACATTCCTGTGCACACAATAATAATACTTTTTACATAATAGCCTTAATAGCCTTAAATGTCCTCAAAAATATAAATAATGATTTCTAAATTGAAAACAAAGGGGTCGTTGTTTATTCGCGGCGACACTCGCGGCGCAAGTCACGCGCGAACCGCGCGTAAATCAAATAAATCGCCAAATAACTCGCTTTAAACTGCTATTACGAGACATGAGATTTAGGTGAGTATTAAGTTGAGGCACCCAGCTCCCAGGTACTGCGACGTAGCGCTTTACTTCTACTATCTAATATTCGGAAGCGATAGCGCACTCAAATATTTAATTTATTTATTATCATCTTGATGAACAAAGCGCGTAGAAGAACTATGAGATCTCGTAGCAAAGTTATGGATACGGGCGCTGCATATAACGTACCCTCAGTGGAAAAAAAATACCTACCAAACGACTCGTCGTGTTCCGGCTGGGGGCTTGAGAGCCAGTTCGTTCTTTCTTTCTTTTTCTTCTCTCTTTCTTGGCCAGCAACGCATCAGTGATGCCTGTGGTGTTGCTGATGTCCATGGGCGACGGTAGCCACTTACCATCAGGTGGATCGTCAGCTCGTTTGCCGGCTATTTCAATAAAAAGAAAACCTAAGTTGTGTTACTTTGAATTTTAGATATTAATATGATTGGAAAGACGGACAAAATCTGCATATGCTCAATTTTTTCAAATTTTTATCATTAATCTTAACGGTTGCAAGAAATCGTAATTTACATCGTTTGACTGCTTACTGATATTTTAACAGTATTTTTGCTCTCCTGTAAAATTTTGTAAAATTTTCATCAATTTTCATCTTATGCCTTTTTTCCACTGAGGGTGTGTATGTTATTCAATTATTTTGACGGCTACTTTTTGTAGCTGTACAGTAGCGATACACTCGCAACGCGATCGTGATAAGTTGCTTTATCAATACCCATGCCCGTGCACTGCGAGCGCGGTCACAGTTCGCACCAGTAGTCAATATGTAAGTTACCTTTCCTTTATCTTATCTTTTAGGGTAACGTTTTCAAGTGGCTAGATGAGTAAACTCTAAAAGTTATACATTTTTTCAGCAAGAGTATAACAGAATTGTACACAATGCCGAAAAGAAGCATGTATCTAATTGTCATAACAGCAAAATAATGAGAATACTAAAACAATTCCATAATACGTCGAGATAACAATCTCATTTACTAAAAACGTATAGCGTGAATTTGCTGGGATAATGTATTGTGTGTGGGGGCACGAGTTGGGTCGTGATACTCGTGATTCATATTGTACGGCGCGGCGGTGGCGGCGGCGGCGAGCTCACACGTTGTTCAATCGGCACAGTCACCTAGTTACCCCGATGGCTGTCCGTAGGCAAACAGCCAATCTCCGAGTTGTTTTGACGCTCGGAAATCGTTAGAGCGAACACGGGCCTCACTCGGCGCAAGTCGCACGCTGCAGAGCCGCAAGCCGCGAGCCGCAGCCGCACGCCGCGCCGCCTTCGAGCTCGTATTATCGTTAGCGTGACAGTGCAGCGGCCGCGACGCGTCGGATAACTTTGTTTTGAACTCAAAACCTGTTTTCGTTTAAATTGCTAAAAGCGGGGAAAGGGTTGGTTATTATTAAAAGCAGTGGTTTGAAATTTGCCGTCACATTTTGTTTATTATTTATAAGTTCACGCAAGAGGAATTGTGTTACGTAGCCCATAGCTATGGTAGAGAATTGAGGGCTAGTGAGAGTCTGATTTTTAGTTATACTTTTAACTAAAAAAATGAAAATTCAATATTAGCATTGCAGTACATTAGCCTATAAAACTGTACACAGAGTACCACTTTTTATTCGTCTTTAAGATTCACTTGCACTTACGGTACAAAATGTCAATAAAATAATCAATTGCTAGCAAGCTCTTAAACACCGTCGGTACGCTCACTCTTATTGTGTTGCTACTGTAAAATACATTTCCTTACAATCGACAAGAAAAAGTTTAACGATAACATACCGATGGCATGTGCGATACGTGAATGTACATTTTGTAAGTTAACAGCGTAATTGTGTTAACATATTCATAGTGGCGGCGGCGCGGCGGCGGTACCGGGTTGTTTCGATCACCGGATACGATTAGCGGACCACGCGAGCTCCGTGTCAGCGGGACAGAACGGGAACACACACCGTCAGTCGATGAAACACTTACTATAGCACTGATGAATATTTAAATTATAAGGATACATGGAAATTACCAGCTAGGCAACCAGTTCTGAGTTCTGCTCGTAAGTTATAATTTTTAAAAGATGTGCTGAGGAGTTTCTTTACGGCATTTCTTCTCCTCCATGACAAAGTACCTTACCGAAAAGCTAGTAGATTAAAAAAAATAACGTGCATAAGTGTACAAGTGATACCTACATGAATAAAATATTATTTCATTTCACACTTCAGTCTGTATTGAAAGGCAAAATAAACTTTGTTACAAAAAATATCGTACCGAAAATACCGAAAATAATGTAATAGGTCAAAATATTGATCAAAATTATGTTAGAAATCTTCGGTTATTTGAGTTTAGTTTATTCACTGGCTAGAAAGGGCACTAATGTTAGCGGAGAAGTGATGTCACACAAGCAGAGGGGATAGAGGAAGATCGCCGTCAAGCGCCTATATACTCGTAAGTCGCTGCGCTCTCATTTCGAACCACCTTTTTCGTGCGGTTAACTTGATACGGGAAAACTGCCCGTTTGGATAGCTAACTCTGCTTATTCCTAAATTTGCCTTGTATTCGTTTAAAAATCCGTTTCATTTATTTATTTTTTGTGAATTAAGATTGTGTTCCGTAAAATTTAACAATTAAAATTAAGTGTTATTTTTGAAAGTTGTTTTCATTTAATTCATTTAACTCAGTTTTCCTAAGAATAATATATAAAACATAGTTGTGTTACTTAGAACCTTAGACCTTTGGTTCGTTAGATTCGTCTCGGCATGGAATAGCAGAATTACTAAAAAAATATGGAAGAAAACACAAACAACATAAAAAAATATACACAAAACTGAATATGAGAACTCTCACCGCTCATTTAGATGCGCCTGTCGCGGATCGTCTCGTGGCGCGTTCGTAAGCCACGCCCCCTACGCGCGTGTGAACACCGCGCGAGCGCTCGCGCGAGCCCCTTTGGCGCGCGCCTAGAAAACCGCTCCCGACGCGAGCCCTGCGAGCCACGAGACGCGCCGCGGTCTGGTCCGCGATCGCCCTGTTCACACGCGCGTAGGGGGCGTGGCTTACGGATTGTCTCGTGGCTCGCGCGGGCGTGTAAATGGGGTATCATGTATTTTGACAGATATCATTTGTTTTGATACCCCATTTACACGCGCGCGCGAACCACGAGACAATCCGCGAGACGCGCGCACACGCGCGCGTGTGAACATGGCGCTCGCGGACCAGACCGCAGCGCGTCTCGTGGCTCGCGGGCTCGCGTCGGGAGCGGTTTATTGGGCGCACGCCAAAGGGTCTCGCGCGAGCGCTCGCGCGGTGTTCACACGCGCGTAGGGGGCGTGGCTTAAGGACGCGCCACGAGACGATCCGCATGACGCGCGTGTAAATGAGCGGTGACGATTGTAATGACAACATTTGTTTTGACGGTTGTCGTTTGTTTTGATATTATGGAAGAGGTAATTTCAGGGTAATTAATGAGTAATTTATGCCATATAGGCCATCTTAGATATTATTATTTTCAAAGAGTTTAAATTTATCGTGATTGCTGCGAAGTTTTTCTTTTAATACTTATTTACTCTATAATTCCTCCCTTGTTTCAAAATAATTTAGGAGCTGCACCGTATTATAATTTCAAATGTGTAGTGTTAAGAGCAGCAATAACTGTGTGTATTACTGTGTATATCGTCACTCCAGCGCCACGGCCGGGCGCCCATCTCCGCCCGCGCCGCCACCACCGCACAAGACAAACAGGGGCGCCGCGTCACTCGCTAACACTTTATTGTTTGCGTGAGTGAAAAATATCCTTCCCTATTTCACCCGACGCGAACGAGGGCGGGTTAAAAATGGAGACCATCGATATGGCCCGTAACGTTCGGTAATGTGGCCCATTACTCGCGAGGGGACGCGACCTACTTGCAGCTCCACGAGCGAGCCGAGATTTACGTATTGGATAATGAGTGGATCGACGAGCGAAATAAATTACATATGCCTTAATTTGAAATGATGTGAACGATCGAGCGTGCAGAGATCGAAGCGATAAAACCTTTCATGGAGATACTCATTATGTAAGTAAGATGGGACCTGCAACCCGGCGTCGGAGCGACTAATACGCTTGTCTTTGTTTAACGCTTCTTTGATGAGAGAGTCTATTGATGGGTACTTCTAATAGAGTATTGTTACAGTAACGTCTATTGTTGTATTCGTATACATAATTACATGCACACACACACGTACATTTATCATTGGATACACATGAAATATTATTTATTTGAATAACATGTATATGTGCCAATAATACTTATCTCTCCCTGTTTTATTCATCTGGGAATGATAAATCGAATCACGGTGCGGCTGTTTATGAACTCGTAGATTGAAACACCCGAACAGCTCCACGCGGAACGCCAGATCATTAAAAGCACTTAGATTGCAATTAATTCAATATCCATCGCTTTACAATGACCGAGAATAGACCAGTGTCGATGAATGGAACATTGTTTGTAAGACAACTTGCAGTCGGATTTGAAATATCTTTTTGTGTATGATGGCCTTATTCACGACTTGTATATGTATTATTATTCCTAACAAAAACTAGTTTCTTCAGCGGCACGGGCACCGAACGAACTACTACTAGTCTTTAGTCTTCCTTTGCACTTTCATCATCCCATAAAAAGCTACGTATCCCTAGGTGGTCAATCACATAGACTATATAATGATTTATTCAACATGGATATATCAAGATTCGACTGTACTACTGACTGTGTGACTACGAGGACTTGAGTTGCGGCCGCAAGCGACTTGACAATGAGCATACATGCAAGCTTACATTCCTAGTCCTGGAATATATTCTTCTTTTCATCCTTATTCCACAACAATAACATCTTAAATTTAAATTTTACATTGTAACACGGATGTGAAAAGATTACCGTGTCAAATAGTCAAGAGAATGCTATAAATAAAATCAAATAAATAACTGGCGGTAAAACATGAACATTGTATGCACTCGTTCCGTTTATTATCCGCCGGCGTCGTTTCTCCGTTCAACAATGAACGACCGCGTCTCCACCAGCTAGTCAACATATTCATCTTCTCCGTGAACCAAATCTCTATGTTAAGGAACTTAAAACTGACGCACTCTGATCATTTACACTCGCGCCAGAGAATTTATAAGAATAAAAGTTTCCGAACTAAGTTCATTAAATTACCAATTACTATTAATTTTCATTCACACGTCCCCTGTGGATCTTTTATGTCAATAGTAGAAGATATGTAGTTGTTTTCCGATAATATCTAGGATAAGAAAGGATAGAAAGTTAATTTATGTATAAAACTAGCTGTTACCCGCGAATTCTTCCGCGTAGTATTTAACAAAATTATTTTTTTTTCTAATATAAAAGTAAAGTTAAAATAAAAAGTAAAAGTATAAGTTACTCCTTGTTATATCAGCTATCTGCCAGTGAAACTCCCGTCAAAATAGGTCCAGCCTTTTCAGAGATTAGCCCAAATAAATAGACAGACAAAAATTGTAAAAAATGTTGTTTTGTACCATGACGTACCATGTATGTACCATGTGTGTGTTATGTACCATGTATACATCCAAATGCACTTAGTAAAAAGCGGTTATTTTAATAATACAAACAGGCACTCCAATTTTATTTATTTGTATAGATTTTTAAAACATTTGACATGTCCACCATACATCATAAGCCAACAAGAAAGTGCATGCAGGCACATGGGCAGCTCGGCCAGCACCCAGCATAGCACACACGCGCTTAGCATAATTCAACAGCACAAAGTGAATGTTAAATTCGGTAGCTCGCCTCCGTTACAGAATTTAAAGTATGCCTTTAAACCAGAGTTCCCCAAACTTTTTTGTGTCGTAGACCCCTTGCCATGTTTTTCCGTGTTGGGTAGACCCCCTACTTACCTGATATTGATTTCCTGTAAATTTCTAACTGTAGTGAAGTTTAGTGTTAAAAACTTAAAGTAAAAACACATGTTAATTTATACATTTATTAATTGAATTTAAATTAAAACTACTCAAAATAAAATTTTGTATCTGGTAAAATATACGTAGCATTAAATAAACATTTTTACAAGTTCAAAATGTATTGCGACCACAAAGCGAATACCAACATCCTACAACTTACACAATTTTTTTTACTTCATAGGTACTTTTATAAATAATGTATATGTTTTGATATTATAAGATAGTATGATGTAAGTAAATAGGTACTATCAGTGTATGTGTTGAGATCCACTATCGTGGACCCCCATTTTCATTTCATGGACCCCCAAATTTTTTTTCGCTGACGTAGACCCCTTGCAGGTTGTCATAGACCCCTAGGGGTCGATATAGACCACTTTGGGAATCACTGCTTTAAACGAACCCATCGGCTTCTGCGGGACGCAAACAATGTGAGATCGTGCTGTTGTTGTCAGATACCTGCGGAGCCGCTCACATCCTATTCGATCAGACTCAATGGCTTTTGGAGCTGAAATTGCGTCCTGCGATTGACTTTAGTCTACCGCGTTGTACATTTAATATTATGTTACGTATATGTTACCGGATATCTGTATAATGCTGGTATTCAACACAATTCCTAGGAAATGTGTATAATACCTGGATCGTTTTGGCAATGTATTAAATTATATGAATATTATCACCATTACATAGTTTGCCTAGGTAATGTATACGTTTCCCAACTACTGTACAGAATACCTGCAGGTCCACCGGCAATGAATAAAGTTAGATTTGGGTATGTAAAGTCAACTTGGATGGAGGTTGGAATTAAGAATTTACTTAAAAACACACTCAAAACAAATTATAATCTGCATGAATAGATATTTTTTATACATTTTAAATTAATGCTTGACCGAAATCACACTTGATGGTAAGGAGAGATGCAGTCTAATGGCTCCTACACTACACTGCTCGCCTACGCAGCTTCGGATTTTTCAAAATTGGTGACAGAACCGACTTAGTCAACCCCGACCCCACGTGGTACTAGTCTGCCCTACCCCTAGAGTGAATGTAAACCCCGGAGGCGCGGAGGGAGAGCAGCCCCCGCCCGCTGTAACAAACTGCAGGCACCATGTGAGCCGAAGCGGCTGAGGCTGGTCGCCGCAGGCGACCAAAAAGCCGAAGCTGCGTAGGCGAGCATGGAGTGCCTGCAGTTTGTTACGCAAGGGCGGAGGGGCTGCACTTCCCGCAGCGCCGGAGATGTTTGGAAGCCTTTTTATGTATCAAAAACCCCTAAATTCTCCCTAAAAGTGCATATGTCACCGGAAGATGACTATTTGCAAAGCATGATGTGGTTACCTGTAATTGTAGGAACAGTAAGATTTAATATGATAAGTAACAACTTGTATTGCAAATGATGAAACTGTATCTTATGTTGGTAATCCTATAATAAATAAATAAATAAATAAAGATAACAAGAACCGCAAATTTACAAACCTAGGTTTATAAACAATATACAACCAAATGAATATTACTCTAACTGAAACATTCGCTACTTGAAAGTTGGCCTTTTGAAAAATGTCATTATAAAAGGCAGACCAAATGTACAGTTGGCAACTGTTAGGAACTGTTAAAAAAAATGTGATAAGTTGGCAAATGATTATTCGGCGAAATAAAATTCTGCGAAATGTTAGTTGGCAAGTGATAATCGGCCAAACAATTTTCGGCGAAAAGGCAGCTTAGAGAACCGTCTTTTACACACATTACCAACTACGCATGGAGTATTGTATAGAATACCTGGGCTAAGTATGAAATAAATAATATTCAAAACGTTACCTGAACGTTTTAGATATTCTATACATTGCCTAGGTATTGTATAGAATGCTGAATTATACAGATATCCGGTAACATATACAAAATATAGAATATACAAAAATAGGTATGACAAATGTAAATGTTATAGTTAATCGGTTAATTAAATACATTAATTATTATAATCTACGACAACCATACAACTACTTAAGTTCCTCATGATTTCTTAATCCATCCAAAGAATAAAATTATTTTATTCGAACCCAGCTTCCCCGAGCAGACGAGCGATATCCAAGCCACAAAGGCTATCACTGCTTTTAGTTTATAAAAGTATTTGCATGTAAACCGCAACCTAATATCGTTTGCAAACGAAATTCCTCAGATCGTGGCTTTAAACGGCCGCTTTAAACTCTTTAGGGTGTTAGGCACAAGTATGTGGAGAAATCTGAGATTCACTGAGAGCGCGTGCTCCCGGCGCGCGGCCCGCGGTCGCCTGGATAACGCTAAACTCGTGATAACATTTTGAATTTAAAAATACTTAGATTGTAATACTCCGCAAAGTCTGCAGTTATTCCTCACTAATAAAATTTAAGGTTCCAAATTTTATTTGCTTTATTCATTTTAATTTGCAGATGTGAATCTGTGGCACTTTTCTTGGACACTTAATGCTGCTTCAATGGAAGAAAAAAATTAAATGAAAAAGTTGAAAGTAGCAAAAAATAATGGAGCGATCTCCGTATTCCAGACACTTATTCAGAAAATGTTATGTCCTGTGTTATAGTTATACTCGTATAATCTGTCATTACATCATAGTCCAAGGCGCAAAGCGACGGATAGTATATTTTTATAAGCTTGTGTAGTATTTATTCATATTCGCAACACGCTGCCGAACGCCAAATCGAAATCAAACAGAAATACGCGTTCGAGCAGCAGTTTATAGAAGAGCGCATTTTAGTTCCGTTATTTCTAATTTAATACAATACTTATCTCCTAGAAATATTTTCTACGGCAAAGGCACGGGCCTGAAAATTTTTAGGTCCGTGGGCAAAAGATGAGATCTTTCTAGTATAGAATTCAAATCAATACCATTTGAAAATAGGACTAAATTGGCATATTCATGCGTCATTGATGACTCGGTTTGACAATTCAATTGCTTTACGATTCGATGAAACGGATAGATGTGTGTAAACATTTTAGTGAAGTTCATCACTAGACATACTGACGAACATGTTTGGATGCAAGTAAAAATTAATAAACCGAATATCATTAAATCTGTGATGACAGTTTCACGTTCATCGGAAAATATATTTTGAAAAAAGAAAAATATGCCATTAAATATTAATTTATTCTTCACACCAAGGATATTATATTATGTATAAAAATAGGCCTCACAGAGAAGAATATTCGTCGTGACAGTTCCTAAATGGAATCTGTACTTTTGTGACATATTTTACGTTAACCGCTTTTTTGTATAAATTCATGCATGTGTGAGTAGTACCGTCGCAAAGATAGTAATGATTCCGAATTATCACGATCCGACGATTGATCCTGATGGGAACAAGCTGTAACATGTTTTACGGCACAGGTTCTTAAGATGAAGGTAAAATTAGAAGGAAACCTTTCTTAGTGATTAGCAGGAAAATTAAATAGCCTTAAGCTGCAAACAAACTGTCGGACGCGTCTTACGGACGCGGCTGAAGGATGTGACGTAATAGGTATCTAGATAATGAATATACACTGAGCTGTGCAAACTATCGGAGGTAAGTCGCGGACGTGACCTTGAGGCACCTTGAGGCGTTCGGACATCCGAGAGCTATCTGGCGCGCTGGATGTTTTTGTCATGTGCACATTATCAGTCGCGGCTGTCAGCCGCGTCCGATGGGACGCGGCTTATAGTATGTTTGCAGCTTTAGTTAGTTCGCCTTACCTAGCCTAGGCAGGACCTTTGGTCATCCGGAATAATGTTACTATGTAATTATCTCAGACGAAAACCAAGTTTGATTACTTAGGTGCAAAGAGAAGAAAACAAAGCACTTCCAGTTGCTAAACGAAAAAATATAATAAACATCAACTTAGAAATAAATCTAGTGTAAACGCAGAAATGAAAAATATTTGCGTCAAAAGGAAAAGTTTAAGCTTGAAGGAGTAGAATACCACGGAATGAATTATGAATTACATTCCGCGCCACGTCCTAGTGTCGGCATCCGGCATCGTGCAAGCGAGGCACGCACATACGATTACTGGAAGAGCTTTCAGCGGCCCTCTCAAATCGCCCTCACGCACTCACCCGCGCCGCACCGGGAGGACGCCACATACATTTCCTGCGGGCGGCGGTGCAATCCTCAATGAGGGTGGCGATGCCTTCCTATCTAGAGTCATGTGGCAATACTGTAATCTGAGTTTTTTAAACAAAATTTTGGTTTATTTTTGAGTTTCAATACCGATCTTACAATTTCTTACGTAGGTAAATTATAGGGCAGAAAATTTTAGGGGTGACGGAAAATAAAATCTCCAACACATGTACATCAGAATGTCTAAGTTCTTCCAGGATTTATCAGATTTCAAAATGAGCTATAGTTGTTACAGTTTTGTTGTACGGGTCTTCGGTGTTGGTAAGGTCGCCTCAAGGATTAGTATTTGGGGCAGCAACATCATTCAGACTTATCACAAAGCCGTTCGGAGGTGGAAGCACCTGCCGCCATGCCGCCAGCGATCCGACTCAATGGGGCTCCTATTTCAAACGATTTGGTTCGATGGGCGTCCCCACTCGCCGGTACCAAAATAAGCTAAGAGATTCAAAAGTAAAAGCCCGATCGCGTGGCCCGAATGACCGGGAATATCAAGTTTTAATCACTCCTCGCTGAATGAATGAATAAACTTCTCATTCAATCCCGGCGAACAGAACTTTCATTGCACCGACGTTTGCAAAGAACTCCACTCGTATAATTTAAGGGTGCTGGGGTCCATAGTTCTTCGCATTCGTTGCATTTAACTTTATTATTACCATTATTTAACTTATTTTATATCATGTTTATGTAATTTACCGAGAACTTAATGAACTAATTCAGTGGTCTTAGAACTAATATTACATAAGGTATGCAACTGTGTATCAGCTACATTTATGCGTACATCATTTTCAGATCTGCTGGAATCTGTTTCTTGATTAGGGGCCATCCATAAATTACGTCACACGATAGGAGGGAGGAGGGGGGTTTGATGTAGTGTGACATTTTGTGACAAGGGGTGGGAGCGGGTCCTAAATTTTGTGACGTCATATTTCAAAATCGAATAATTGGTATGTATAGGTAAATATTAAAAAATAATTAATGGAAATAAAACTTATTTCGGAACTGCTGTTTTAATTTAATAATTTCTAGGTATAAAATTTCATATTATGTGACGTCACACTAGGGGGAGGAGGCGAGATGTGACAAGGAGAGGGGAGGGGTCAAAAAGTCATGACATTAGTGTGACGTAATTTATGGATGGCCCCTTACAGTACTTAAATCAGTATGTTACTACTCATTATTCGTTCTACAGCAATGTTCATGCGGATAACGAGAAACGCTTGGATTTTTTGAAGTCGTGCAATTTAGTAGAAGGCTATGTCCAGCAGTGGACTTTTAAATGTGAAGGCTTATTAGGAAGTTCACAACAAACAACCCTTTCTGCACAATACAAAACGTTCTTCATCCAAAATTATACATTTCTTGTTACAAAATCTCTTACTGTTAGAATGTTAACCAGAATTTACTTTGTTCAGTTGTACTTTCTCACAGAAGCAATGAAGTCTTACAAGTGCCGTTAAAATTAAACGTAGAACGAAACAACGAAACCTCGCGCTCCAATTTCTGATATTTGAAAAGTTCAACCGTCGAAGTCTTAATAAGGCACAGTTCATAAATAACTGGCGAAGCCTGCTGGAGGGTGTTTTTTATTAATTTGGAAGAATCATGCAGGTCAACTCACGTAAAACGGACAACCTAACGTCCTCTAATCTAATATATAAAATTCTCGTGTCACGCTTTTTTGAAATTGAACTCCTCCGAAACGGCTCAACCGATTTTCATGAATCTTTGCGTGCATATCGGCTAGGGTGGAGAATCGGACAACGTCTATTTTTCATCCCCCTACCCCTAAAATTTTTTTGGCAGAACAACGTTTGCCCGGTCAGCTAGTATAATAATAATATGACATATACTACTGATGACTAATTCAGTAGTTTTACGTCTAGTCTAGGCAACAAATTCATATAAAGTTTTGATAGTCTACTTTCAGTAACAGTTTACAATTTAATTAATGTACCTAATCGTATGTTCTTGTCGTTTACAGTTGCAGAAGTTTAATATGTAATGTTTTTTTATTTAGAATCGCTCCACTCAATTTACAGTCTAAAAAGTTCCAAGCGAGATGAATAACATTTCCTGTAAACTAATTGCAGCGGAATCAGTTTTAACCTAATATTTCCAGCGAAAGCAAAAATACCTGGGGGATTAATTATTCTGTCAGATATTACATCTGCAGTATTACATTTTTACGGAAAGTAACTACATACCTATTTATCATTTTTTACAAACTAAAATGTATTTCAACTTCTGTGGGGCATTAGACAAACACAAGTCTGATTTTATAACACAGTCGGTAGTTGAAAACATGGTCACAAGAAGCAAATTTTCTTGCTCGCTTTCATATTTTTGTCATGTATGAAAGCTGTTTCAGGAAAAACTTATTAATTAAGTCCATCGTGGAGTTTTCGGTAACCTCATCAATTTATACTGGAGTAACGTAGCTTACTTTGCTTCAGACTTCCCCAATTAAAAGGAGAAACTCGCGGTACAGTAAGTCTTTCAAGAGTTAAATCTTTTGTTTTCACTGATTCATCAGCGTTAAATCAAATATAATAATGGTATTACTGCAAAATGTTACCAGTCACTACCCCTGATGATATCCTCAACTACATTAGATTAGGCATGATGACAGATTTTGAAATACTGTTCTATTACAAAGTATATCTCTAATTACAAAGTATATCATATTTCCGCAAAAAAAATGGTTGCCTGTAAAGTCGGTTTACGGACGGTAGTTTAACGTGACAACGTCATAACAAAGCTCCGCTCCGCTCCGCCCCGCTCCGCTCCGCTCCGCCCCGCCCCGCTCCGCCCGCTCCGCCCCGCTCCGCTCCGCCCCGCTCCGCTCCGCCCCGCTCCGCCCCGCCCCGCTCCGCCCCGCCCCGCTCCGCCCCGCCCCGCTCCGCTCCGCCCCGCTCCGCTCCGCCCCGCTCCGCCCCGCTCCGCTCCGCCCCGCTCCGCTCCGCCCCGCTCCGCTCCGCCCCGCTCCGCTCCGCCCCGTTCCGCTCCGCCCTGCCCCGCCCCGCTCCACACAACTACGATCGCCTACGGCTCGCCTACGGAATCGGCTACGATACGCCGATCGTAGCCGATCGTGCCTCTCTCTTGCTTTTGCCGCTCTCTCGCTCGCGGAACGTTACATTTTTTCGTGCGTGCGCCCGGCGTTCATCGTTTTAATAGACGTTATCACGTCAATAAGGTTAAGTAAATAAATAAATAAATAAATAAGTACATTTCAATTTACAAGTTTAAAATTCGCACCAAAACGCTTCAAACTGTCATGGCGTCGATGTGACGTCACTCTTCAGTAAATTATTGGCAAGACGTCATGATCAGTATGGTGATATTAATTTGTTTTAAGAAGGGTGACGTAATTATCGCTGATTGAGACTGATTGGCGTTCAAGCTAACATGGCTGCTTGCCGTATTTTTTAGTTTTATTTTATCAAAAATATTCATAATCTAGCTCATAATAATACGATAAAGGCATGTTTTGTAGTCCATTAATAGGGTTTCATTAAATAAATACATAGTTTTAGTGATTTTTACTTACTGTCATCATGCCTTTTCAGGCTTCAGAGCTTCATAGGCCTTCATTTATAAATAAAAAAGAAACATTCCAAAGAAACACAGATAGTAGAGTAGAAAGATTGCTAGAAATCCCATACTCCTAGTACATAAATAACTTCCGGCACAGGTGTATTACCGGCCCGTCCTTGAAGCCGGAAGGAGCGAGGAAATAATCCCGTGAGGGTGATTTATCCACGTTTTAATGTGCGCTGACCCTCGCCGCCTCGCGGATGAGTATCTCCTATGTCGTTTCGGAGCCGGCAAAATGAAAGTGTGGTGATTCTACATACTTTTTAACAATATCAGAGTGCGATAAGATTCAGAAAAAATAAGATTCACTTAAATTGTAGCAAACGAATTGGAACGTTAGTCCATCGCACAAGTCTCGAACTCAAGCAGAGTTCTAATCCTATACACATCTCTAATTTTCAAAGTTATGTGAGTATTGCATATTAATTAGTATCACTCGCTCGCTTGCTTTACAAATAAAGGAAAACAATAAAGAAACCTTTGAAATTTGACCTAAGTCTTTGAAATTTGTTTGTGAGTGCGGAGTGAGTTACACATGGCTATCATGCTACACTATCCTGCCTTGGTACCCCACACATTGTTGGAGAAGGCCACTCGGCCAGATCCTAGCAGCAGGGCCGTTATATTAGTTCCGATGATCATGATGAAGAGTCGATCCTCACCGAGGTAACTTTATAAGCAAAAAGTTGCTCATAATAATCACATCAAGTATTATAATAACCGGGCATGTGCGTGTCAGGCCACGCGCAATGTAGGGTTCCGAAGTAGTAAGTTTATCGACTATTACTCATTAACTACTTATGCTAAACATAGCCCTGATAGTTTTCCTTGTAAATTCATTATGTAAACTATTTTTGAGATTTTTTCACTTGTCCAACTCCAGCCGCTTAGCCGGCGAGGGGGGGGGGGCACTTGACTCTAACCAAAATTAGCAGTTTAAAGCCAAATATTTCGCAAACGGAACCCTAATTCCAAAAATGGTCTGAGAAGAATAATAATATTTTTGGAAGACCTTTTCAACGATACCCCACTCTATAGAGTACGCAACGAAAAAAATCATCCTCACGTTACCTATGGGGGAGGTACCCTGAAAAAAATGTTTTTCAATATGTAATTCCACGATTCTAGAGTTTTAATAAATATGTATATCCATGCCAAATTACAGCTTTCTAGTGCCAAGGGTATCGGCGCTTTGCTTCAAACAGACGGACAAACAGACGGACGAACGGACATTTCGAAACTATAAGGGTTTCGATTTTACTACGGAACCCTAAAAACCTAACAATCATGACTCTAAAATTGTGTGAACATAAACGCCGGCGGAGTCCGACCCGCCGCGGCTCGCTTATAATCTTATTTGTGTTTCGCTTCATATTATCGCGGCTTTCTGCTCACAGTTCTGTTTGCTTCTCTCTATAATAGCACGCGGCTGCAGTGCGCGGCTACGGCATGCAGCTACGGCGTGCGGCTGCGGCGTGTCACTACGGCGCCGGGTCAAGCGGAATGCGCTGTAATTTATACTTTGAAGAATAGGATGAGCTTTGCTTTTATTGCAGGCGGTTTGCAAAGTAGTATTTATCTGGCTTTTAATTTGTTTGAAGTTGGGAGAAGATAACCCTGCGGCATGTTATCATCATTCATCACGTCAAGTTGTTCAGCGTTAGTGCCTTAACGTGTAGTGAAGGTGCGCTGTACGAAATGAGGTAAACATGATAGGGAACGTCAACACAGGATAAACAAAAAATATGTTTTCTTTGCAATTATTTTTTATGTGACATACATTAGAAAAGGCCACCGGTCGTAGACTTAATTTGAACCGACTGTCTAATAAAGTAAGTTGGTAATAAGACTAATAAGCCATTCTTTCGTTGATCGATTTTGCCAGTATACCTACTCGATTTTTAAAAGTTATTTCAGAAACGATAGTCAGTAAGTACGTTCGTTACGGTGAAAAACGTCCACATCGCCGATAGCGTCAATTACTGGAGAGGAGCTCGGGGATCCTTTGTTCTCGCCACTCGCCAGACTGGAGATAAGGATTAAATCTCCTTTCTGCTCCATCGTCTCGGGAGCCCGGCCGGGAAATCTCAAACAATTATTATATTGGGAGCTTTCAAAGGAAACATCAACTGCGATACATTGATGGATTGGCTACTCTACTATTAAAGGCATAAAATAAATACGAAAGGGATAAAAAATTTTCAAGCCACGTTTATTTATGCGGACTTGCGTAGAGGCCTGTGTGCCTGTACTATTACAAGTTACAAATTGATAAATCGAAGTCAAAGCTACAGTAAAATTAAATTAAAAAAGGCTCAGTTAGTGCAAGTCATTTATAAAACTAACCATAAAATTTAATTCAACTGATTTATAAGTGAAAAAATTAAGACCATTCATTTTTTTATTCAAATGAATATTTTTGGAGTAACAAACAAATGAAATGAAACACGGAAATGAAATAGATATAACGTATTCAGCAGAATAGACTTGATGTTTGAAAAGATGGAACAATGATTAACTAACGTCCCAACTCAGAGTCACTAACAGTTACTTAAATCGCTTCTTAGTACGAATCACCATACAAATTCTGTACTAAAGAGCGATTTAAGTAACCGTTTGACTCTGAGTCGGGGCGTAAGACTAATGCCATCAAAAACAAAACTTGTAAAAAAAACCAAGTCTCGCAACTCAGTTCTTCTACCGTAAAAAGTTGTGAGATCCATGTAATACCAAGTCGGTTAATTTATTCAGTTCCTACTTAAGGGTCCTTCTGTCTTAAGTTATTACGTAATTAGCTAACCTAACAAGTAACAACATCTTATACTGACCATATTATCAATATTAAAAATCTTTTATGTTTTAAATAAATAGATCGACTTGACCATCGCATGAAAACATAATGTATCTCACAAGTAATACCTACATATTATTTGTAGGTGTGTAGGTGTGTTTTCATGCGATTGCCAAGTCAATCTATTAATTTAAAACATAAAAGATTTTTAATATTGATAATATGGTCAATATAAGATGTTGTTACTTGTTAGGTTAGCTAATTACGTAATAACTTAAAACAGAAGGACCCTTAAGTAGGAACTGAATAAATTAACCGACTTGGTATTACATGGATCTCACAACTTTTTACGGTAGAAGAACTGAGTTGCGAGACTTGGTTTTTTTTACAAGTTTTGTTTTTGATGGCATCTCATTTCTTTTTGTAGATAGTTCTACTTTTTTCCTTTTACAAGTTACCTTTGAATATAATTATATCTAGGTACCTATCTACACCTATAATTCCATTATATATTATATACAGGTACACTGATTCATTCACTGCAAATGTTACTTTGTTATACAGGTACAGCGATTCACTAACTGCAAATGTAACTTTGTAATCCTATATATTTATATGGGATTACAAAGTTATTTATGCAGTTGATGTATCTAGAAAACTAGACCGAAATTGCAAAATATTTTAGTTTTTCCTTGATCTATACACTAAACACTAATTGTGTTCCAAATTTGAAGTTTCTATGTCTGCTAGAAGTGCCTTAGAGTTTTGATGATCGGTCAGTCAGTCAGTGAGTGACGAAATTAAGAAACTTTGACTAGTTATAATTCTTAAACTACTGGTTTAAATTGAATGAAATTTGAAATATACCGTGTTTATACAATGCCTGCTTGGTTACTAAAAATTCAGGCTTCTAGCTTTATCCACAACGAAGTTATAGGGGGTCGAAAATGGCCTGAATTGCTTCGAGAAAAGGATGGTACGGCCGTGCCGCTTTTTTGCTCGACTTGGCGGGGGCACTGCCGTGCCCCCAGATAGTAGCATGCAGCGATGTGTTATTATTAAATATCGCTCGCGAATTTGTTCGTAGTTTGATAAATAGAAGGTCGTTGGTGATAAAACACGAACCGAAAGCCGCTCAGCCGCTGCTGTCGGTTTACGGCGACTTTAAGTTAAACGAATGCTAGCAAATGTTGCAAGTTTGTCCGGCGCCGACCGGCTCCGGCTCCCAACTTCACCGGGACTCCGAACGGAATTGGATAAATGTAAATGTATTCAGTATTTACTGATGAACATTACCGTGGCCGCCTCGGTTCCGCTTCTGCGACAAATAAATTCAGTAAATATGCGGAACTAGTTGTATAGTCATGAGTACCGGAGGCATTGCTACTACTGAACAGTAAAATGCATTAACCGTAGTTCTATGCAGTAGTTACATTCTCTAATGAACAGATACACGGTAGGCGAACGGAGTAGTCTAGGCAGCCAATATTGGTAACAAGTGGTGAGAAATGTTCTCAAACATTTTAAAAAGTTCTGGGGAGGGAACAACGTTATAAATTTCTACATATCACCAGAATTAAAAAAACTAACACCGAATAATGTCCAATGTCCTAGCGTGTTGCTAGCTCTACTCCTACCGTGAATGGTGACCGAGTTCGGGCAACGTTTTAATACAAATCAATTTATCATCTTCATCATTAGTTATCAGGCGATTGTTGTAACATCCTATTATGCAGCATTAGTCTTCTGTGTAATTTAATATTACAAGTGTATGCTAACAACTGATACAATCTACACCGCAATTAGACGGACATGGCGGAATAATTGCGCGACGTGGTCTCAGCATAGCAATGAATTTACTTATGAGACGCTGATTTATGCTGGAGAGCTTCTCGTGAGGATCATTGGACTGTATGACAAATTACTCAGTATCAATCTGAGAGCTGTCGGGAGAGATCTTTCTCTAGTGGTAACGGTAGCAGCTATGCTTGCGAAGAACGGTTCGTGGAAGACTATATAATATGTTATCCTTCAACAAATCCGTGCAGATAAAAAAGAGACCATCGCGTGGAATTGAGGGATTAGGGTCCTTGTAAAATTTGAGAGTTCATACGTAAGTACTTCTTTTGGAGTCAATATATGTAGAACGATGAAATTGCCAATGGCGCATTACTAACTGTCATTAAGTTCATGCAGTGAGCGTGCAGTAACAGAACTATTAAAGTTTGAAGTGCATGAAAGTAGCTCATCTTTCGCTACGTTAATAGTACATGTAGTTTCAGTAGTTTCGGCAAAACTTAACGTTATGACATTGTGATATTGCGCTAACTCAAACATGACGGCGGTGCGTCAGCCTGCGAGCTCGGCCTCCGCCCCGCTTCGCCCCTCCGCCCCACAGCCGCGCTCGTTAACATTTATATGAATGAACTTTGCGCTCCGCAGAAACTTGGCGAATCGTACAAGTATTTTAGCAAGCGCGGTTGAGTTCTTTTATTACGACTCTCTGACGCTCCATCCATGAAGGTTTCATAGAAAAAGTTGGAGATAACACGAACACACTTTGTAGAGTGCTGGCAAACTTTGCACCTCAAGAGCGAATGTCATTTGTCATAACTGAATTGTGCACGAGAAGTTTAAGGTTAAAATACTTTGCTTGTTTGTCGAGGGCTCGTATTTATAATATTTTTTTTTTTAAATAAATAAATAAACGCTAACACACTCATACCCCCGCAGTAGGTTATTACCTGTGTCGCGGGTGGCATGGACTACACATAACACATCACAATAACACCCATGACCCGAGTACAAATATTTATCTGCCACATAAATATCTGCCCCGGCCGGGAATCGAACCCGAGACCCCTCGTTTCGCAGGCAGGGTCACTACCAACTAGGCTACAGGGTCGTCAAATTTCTTTCAAATTTCTGTAGGATTTTACAATTGTGACGCGTGAGAGTCTCCAGCAATCCTTGAGACTATGATACCAGCTCCTTCCATTTGCCGGTCACTGGTATCTGTAAGGTGGTATAGATTTATTTCAACACTATACAACTACTTATATGGACATCTGAGTAGCTAATCCCGAGTTTTTAGAATCGCTTAAACGAAAATAATAATTACTATAAAGAACATACAATAAGACTTGAAGATAAATATTTCAAAATTCACATTAATAAATCATTAATAGGCCAGACAAACGTCAGGAGGATGATTTTAATATAAATCCAGCAACGTTCGTATAAATCTGATTTGACAAAGATATTGGGCTCGGCTATTACAGCTGCGTCCAATTAATTTCTGCTTCGTCCTTTCTGCTGGCTGGCTACGAAGCGCTACGTAGCGTCGGAAATATCGATGGCGAATTTATCCCTCCGTTTCGTCTCGCAAAGTATTCTGTCACTTATATCTTTAAGTTATTGTTATCTTAACAATAGGTACTATCAAATGAATGGTTTTCTTTGAAAATATTACAACGCTCTGATGAAGATCTAATCAGATCCTGGAAACATAGGTACCGTATCTATATTTCAAAATATATTATAATTAAACAATTTTGTCTCAATTTTAATTTCTCAAATCAATTTCGGAACAGTTGTTTCCCACCAAAACCATTTCAAGTAAAATAACTTGCTAAGACTCACGGACTCTAGCATGCTGTGATTACCTGATATACGAGTAGTAAGAATAGTTTGATAGTTGTTATAAGAAAAAAATGTTTCACAAATGCTAACGTTTATAACGTTAATCTCATGTTGGTAATCCAAAATAAATAAATAAATAAACACCTTAACGTTATTGCTGTTTAAAAAGTTACCAGATCTCATGAAGAAACACACAACAAACTAAAAGAAATGAAATAACACCAAAAACACTCAGGGCTAGAAACTTAAACTTTCACAAACGTATTCCTCTCTTATGATGTAGGCATCCACTAAGGAAGGATTTTTCAAAATTCAACCCCCAAGGGGGTATAAAGCCCAAGGGGGTGATAAGCATAATTTCCGCGTGCGAAGCTGCAGGCAACAACTAGTGTATAATAATTTGCCAACACACACAAGTTCCCCTCAGGTTTCAAACACTGTCTTGAAGTACCCGAGAGTATTTTAAGTATGAATAAAATATCAACTATGAGAGCTTAGCACATTCAATAAGTTTCATGAACACGTTATATTTTAAAAATCTGAGCTCTCTAGGTCTCAATAATGGGGGCTTAAATCCAATCTGTCATTCGCCTTTGGCAAGGGCACCGTCGTACTCCTACACCTTAGATATTAATGTTCAATTATTTATCTATTCACGTTTATTGCCTTTTGTACAAGAAATAAATGATTTCTCGTTACTAAATAACTGCCTTTCATTTGTGACGTAACTGTTCAGATCGACATGATATTATTTATATCAAGTAGGTAGATCCTAGAGAACTCACAACTATAAGCCTTCTTCTCCAAGAATCAGAGGTGAAAGGACAAGAAGCAAACAATATTATGAAAACAAAACAAATAGGTAGGCGGATATTTGAAGCCTGGCAGTTTTTATTTATTAGGATTGAGTTGCAAGACTTTCAAATATGCACAAATCTGCGTAGAAGATGTTCTAACCCGTTTCGAGCGGATTGATTTCAACTAAAGTTGATATGACGAACAAGATAAGCCAATACAGTAAATAAGTACGGGTAATTTTACTTTAAAACACAGTGTTAAAGATACGAGTTCATGCTTGAGACCCGTGTGGGCTATTTGCTAGTATACTTCGAGCTGGTAAGCGTCCTTTAAATGTAACATATTACCCCAGCGGTAAACAAAATCTCCTGGATGTATTGTAAAGTATTACAGCGTATCTAATAAAGAGTAGAGATAATTCTGTTATTCACGTAAATACATTTATCATCATTCATCCCCTCGCAAGACATCTAAATCCAGGAATAATGAATTGTTATACGTAATAAGAGTCAGGTACGAATTAAATATTAATCAGAGACTCGATTCGTAATTATCCGACAATGCGAATGAATTTTGTCGAAGCGTTGTAGCCTCCATCTCGCTTCATTCGACTACGGGGGTTTAATATGTTACTGATTGTTAATAAACAAAACGTATCTATTTTGTTATTGTCAAGTTGGTTTATTGGATTAAAAGAGATTATTAAAAGCTAATGCTTTTATTCTCTTATTTTGTAATGGGATTCTGTCTACCGGGAATCAAATACGAGACCTGCCGCTTCGCAGACATACTAACTTACTACTAAATATGCTTCAGAGTTGTCGATAAGTTCAAAGCATCACGGCAGTGCCGCGCCACATATTATGTATCTGTCCGATATGTATGAATTATTATCTAATATAAATAAGCCTGATTGTATATCATTAAAATGATTTCCATTAATTATGTTATGACGCAATCAAATTTTAATTAAACCGAACATGATTCCCATCAATATGAATGTTAATTTGAAAAGGGTCCGACTAATTTCATTCCCGATATGGCGACAAATCGCTCACAGATTGATGTAATGGACAAACTGATCACAATCACGTACACACCTCTAATGATTTAATGATTTTGAAATTCAGTTAGAAGTAGCATTCAGTATGCCTGTTAAATATTGTCATCTGTGCAGGGTCTGAGTGTTAATTCCGGCAGAATTCACAGAATTCAATATAATTTTATGTACGGACCTATATTGTTTTTAAAAGTTGTTGACTTCAAAATATCGTAAAATGTTTTACGAGTTCAATTATTATTTTTTACTTGGAACGAAATATAATCTACAATATCATAATAACAATACCGTAGCGAGCATTTTACTATAGTTAATAATCATTGTTATACAATTATACGTTTGTATTTAACACTAGATGATCCTATGTGTGAGTGCTACATGGCAATAATTAATTTAATTTCGGATCATATATCCCAGACATTATAACTTAACGACAAAATCAGCGCACTCGCCCCGAGAGCCATAACGAACGCCCATCGCGGAACGTCCAAAACAAAAGAGGTCAACAGCTTGTTAATTACTGTAACCTCATTTTTGATTACCATCGCGACTACAGACCGACGCATTAACAATTCATAATCCGCACACAACACGACCAGTCCACTCCACTTTGTGAAACTGTAATATTCATCGACCATCAGCGGCCCAGTATTGGAAGAACGGTGCCAAACGTTTGGCCAACCCGCCGAGCCGCCAACGTCAATAATGGTGGGCATTTGTCGTTTTAATTATGTACCGGAATTTATCCGGTTTTGTTATTTCCCCGCGGACGAGGATTGACGGGCGCGCGGGATGTTTTTGGCGTGAATAAAAATTATTTATACCTAAACTGATTCACTTGCAACCTCATTGCGTTGTAATTACGTGAAACATGTGGCACGAGCTGTGTTGAGGCGTAACAAATATTTGAGGTCTCGTGTGGTCCGATTTTGATTGAGGGACCTCGAGAATCGGAATTATTATTTCATGAGCGTTTAATCTGTACTTAACTTGCCTTGTTAAGTGGCCGCGACTTAAGAACTTCCGTTTATAGAGCGGGACTATGGGCTTGCACGTTGTTTGTGATCCCCGCTGAGAATAATATAATTACTCGCAAAGCCTGCCAGACATTGCTATAAATATACAAACGCAATCCTTTGTATATTTATTACTAGTTGGTTAGTAGAAATATCTGATTCAATTGCCTGATTTAGTTTTTGCGTATGAACAAAATAAATATCATTAACGTATGTATACTAACAATACGTAAAACAAACTGAAAGGTGCTACTGTGACCTTTCAGGTATCATCCAAATCTAACGTCCTTGCTAAACGTGTCCTCATGCTACACGAATTTATAATTTAACGCAACGCGAATTTATGTACAGAAATCACGCGCAGGCACTTACACTAGTTTGATGACGTCATGGGTACCTAAAACAAATGCTACACAACAAATACGCAGAGACATGCATCTATACTCGCATCATTGTCTCGCTGTGATTAGCAACTGAAACAATACACATAAATAGTGTTCTAATGAAGCTTTGAAAGTACCGGTATGCAAAGTTTTTTAATAATACGCAAACCATGTAATTATGAATATTAAAAAACTTCACAAGTGCGAGTTAAACACGCTTGGGGAGGGTTCCGTGCGTTGATTATGTATTTACCGTTATTTTTCTATTTTACTTATTTTTGCCGTTTTTTTAAGACCATAAATTTCTTATAGATATTCCTGTAATGTTCAACAATTATTCTCTGTATTTTATTTTTCAAAATTTCTAGCTTCACTAGTTTCGGAGATAAGGGGAATGGTAAATTTTTGGCTTTAATTTTCGTTCTTGCTTGAATAATTTTAAAACAAAAATATATTTGAGATCCTTACAACAAGTCCTTTCATTGGACATACCACACAATACTTATTTACTTTATACCTTCGTTTTTGAGTCACAAAAATGTACCTACATGAGTACCAAATTTCAATTCATTTGGTCCAGAAGTTTCGGAGTTAATTGGCTGTGAACGGCGGTCGCCCTGACGCACGAGTGATCCTATAAGGGTTCCGTTTTTCGTTATTTCGTACGGAACACTAAAAATAGCAAGTGAACGTATAGTGTGTGTGAATAGGGTTTTTCTAAGTTAATGCGTTTTGCCACCCATGACTACATCGACACTTACCATCAGGTGGGATTGTAATCAAGCATTAACTTATAAGATATAAAAAAAGTGAACACGCAAGTAATGTAGCTGCAATAACAGCTAAGGCAGCTGCTGGTAATGGTATTGATTTTAAGTAACATTCTTTCACCTATTTGTAAAACTCGTATTGGTCAACTGCAGCGCGCTGAGTGAACCCGGTCAGCGCTGACGCGGTACTGGCCGCTAAATCGAGTACACCCAAATAGATTCCCTCTGTCGATGCTCGTTTACAAATGAATGAGCCGCATGAATCATACCCATGCGGCCATGGAGTAGAAGCTTATAATACTATCGGCTTAACATATTAAGATGAATGATTTTGCATGATCAATGTGTTATTCATATAATAAATAGGTACATACAATTATCATTGAACCAACCATATTGATTCCCAAAGTCACTCCGAATCATGCTCCACCGTTTTCAATTAGTTTTCAGTAGTTATTAGTTATTTATTTATAACATGTAGCCTATTTAATAGTAACTCACCCCGCTGAACGAGAGATCCCAGATTCCCAGAGGAATGCTAGTGTTATCCAGAAAGTGTGTGAAAGTTTTTTTTGCACTTATAATTTTTTGAAACTGGAAGATAATAAGAACAATTTTTTAAAAGTTTTTTACCCATTTTTCTTAAACGTTCCTTTGTTCTGATAAAATTATGGTCGTCAACCTGTTCACGCAGACGCAGCGTTGTAAGTTACCTCCGCTCGTAACAAATCTGAACCTCCGCACATTACTCTGGTACATTAATGTAATCTGCATCGATCCTCATTGTTCACGGTTCACTATTATAACAATAAGCTACAGGAGCAGCTCTGCCTTTGTGATGTTAATGTACACTGTCTGAACTTTGCATCACTATTGGAAATATTCCAAGTACTAAAATTTTCATCTTCCATATTAGGTATTCAATACAATAAGACGGTGTAAAGAGCGAATAATTCAAAGGTTGTAATCCGAAGCTCTGCAACAACTAGTTCAAATATTTACAGCTGTATAATGTTTACTGTGAGGTAAAAATACATTTTGCTTTAACAAAACAATGGAATGGTTATCTAAATTTTACAATAATAATAATAAGTCAAGGATCCCATCATCAGAATTCAGAACTGAGTTTTGATGAGCATGGGACTGGTCCCATCTGGGAGCAGTTTGAAAAATTAAAATTATTAAAAAAACGAAACACCGGATTGCGTAAAAAAACTAAAAAGAAAAAAACAAGCCCAGAAGTTTAAACAACATAATGATGAAATAATTCATTAGTGAACTGCACGCTACGTTAGTCTTAGTGTGTCGATAAAATATATACGAGTATCTATGCAAATTACGAGTATTCGATAAATTCACATTATTCAGTTCCATTGAAACGTAAAAGACGGAACAAACAAAATGTAAGGTAAGGTCGGAGTGAAGTTGTTTGTATGGTCGTAAATCAAGCTACAAGACTGCTTGAGGAAGTTGCAAGTTGAGAAGTGGTGTCTCGGGGGCCACTGACTCCTTTCTTACAGCGATCGGGAACACTCGAACTTATTCCAACTTATTCCATTGGCTTCGTAAAAACTCAACTACATAATTTATTTATTTATTTTTTAAGTAAAACTTCAGAATAGGTTTTCCTTTGACAAATTTTATCTTTAGTTTTAAGCTTGGTTAAATAGTATAACTCTGCGGCTTGTAGTAAGAAGTTACTTTGCTGAATAATAATAAACTGAAGACAATGGCAATGCAGCAAAATAGTTCCCAATTCTCCCGGTGAATAATCTGTTTCCTATGCATGTAGGTACCTCGCTGCGCCGTGGTATATATCATATAAAATTCCTCCATCGCTCCCTCATTGTATCTGTCAGATAGCTTAGTTTGAGCTGCAAGAAAGTGTCTCAGAACATAAATAACAAAATAATCTAGATGACAAGAAATCAGTTCTACACTTATGCACTGTTCATTGTCTATAATATTTTCACGTGGTAAAACTGGGCATACATTTTATCGAGACATTTATTGAGAGTAGCTATTGGGCCGT
The DNA here is from genome assembly GCA_951805285.1 of Thymelicus acteon. Lineage (NCBI taxonomy): Eukaryota > Metazoa > Arthropoda > Insecta > Lepidoptera > Hesperiidae > Thymelicus > Thymelicus acteon. Next base: position 22,717,204 of record OX638213.1, read on the forward strand.
AAATCTTTGTCTTGTCGTCTTTATTGAAATTGCGCACCACCAAGTGGTAGAAATGAGATCAAAATATAAGATGTAAAGAATAAGAATTGTGAGTTAGAGGAATAATGATAACTGGGCGAATACATTGCAAATTGTTTAACATTAAGTTTCGAGTATTTCTTTCAGGATGATTTTATAAGCAGCGTCGTTAACAAAGCTAATCACGTGTATATTTGTAAAGAACTGCGCATACTGAGTTATGTTATCTGAATGTGGGGTTAACCCAATGTTCATTGAAATAGTTAAGTAAGTATCTGGTTTCAATACTAGAACCGTAAACAATAAATCAGCGGGCGCGGGCGGCCGGGAGCCGGGCGAGCCGGGTGCGGGTACTGCGGGTACTACCGGGAACTGTATCAATATGCAGTAAGGGCTCGAGACGATGGATGGAGTTGAATAGGCAAGATAAGCAGCCAGTTTTATTTCTCTAAATAGAGAAGCCGTTCAAAAGCTCTTTGTTCGCGAGACGTTATTGAAGTCCTGCCGAGGCGCGCTCCTTCAACGATTTGCTCAGGGAATTGTGATCGATGGAATGAAACGAATTAAAATACGCAGGTACGTCATTGAAATTATTATGATTAGTAAGTGTTAAACTTAACTTAATACAATACTTTTTAGCCGTATTGAGGCTCCTTAGAATACTAACCCCAATCCCACGCTGGATGGGTGTCGTAAAAGGCGACTAAATCCTTTTTTCATCTATTTTATACTAGTGTAGAATGGGAATCACTTTAGTATCTCACGCAATTTACAAACGCAGTTTACGAAACATCCGACGGGTTGAAATTTTAAACATTCAAAGTTAAATTAAATATACATCACGTAAGTTGTAGCATCGTTCGAGTTGAAAATAAAAGCGAAGGATAGAGAATTTGCTGGTATACACCTAAAATAAGATTCTCTCAACTTTACATTTGCTTATTTTGTTAAACGATATAAAAGACTTGACTTGGAGATATAATACGTACACATATCTGGGCGATTTAAAAAACAACAGACACTAACGCTAATGCTGTAATACTGAAATAAGGTACATGATACAAAGAAGGCCCATGCTCAATTACCTAAGGCCTATAGTGCCGAAAAATCGTTTAAAATATAGTTACATCAAAAATACTTCACACACGCATAGACAACAGCACCACAAATGTAGCTCATAACATCTTTGTAGTATGGTGTACCAAATAAAGCCTAGCTTTTATACTAGTCCTTATTTGTGAACCTAGGCATTAATAGGAGTCTGTTAAATTTGTACTTTGACGTGTTTATTAACAAATCGGTTATCTAAGTATGTCTCCACCAGGACCAAAAGAGACTATGTGGCCCGAAAAAAGCTTGGGAGCGGTAGATAACGATGTACGTTGTAGCCGAATGTTGACTTACAGACTTTATTTAGTTAACTTGTTTAATTAAGGCCTATCAAAGTAATTAAATTTTTAATGTTTTTGTAATATTTTTAAGATTATATGTTAATTTGCTTATTTTTGTGTATTTGGATACGTATTTTTTCTTGTAATTCTTTATTTTTCAACAATATGCGCCGTCAAGTCTGATTTCAGCAAAATAAGTAAGAAGGTTATGAAAGTTCTCATGGAAACACTTGATAAAAGCCATAACAATACATATTTTTAAATAATTAAAATTCTAATAAGATTAATTATTGGTGTAATTTATGTACAGGCTTTGTTAAGTCACTATGTTTTAAAAAGGCCTTAAGCTAATGTTCCAGAATTCATTTTTATGAAAAATAATAATATTATTTCTCAGATATTTGAAATTAACGAACCTAATTTAAATTATATTGATATTGATTAAGAATAATATTAATATATGAAAATTGATTAAGATATGAGTGTTTGAAATAGTATTGATGGAGATTTAGACGGCAACCGCGAAGTCAAAGTAGTATCATAACGTAAAGCAAAAATTACGTGCAAAAATAACGTATGACCAATTTTATTTCCTGTTAATTTAAGAATTTATTTAAATTATAAATCATACCACCAGAATCAGCCCCTAAATTTCTGCAATTCCCAATAAGCCGAATTAGTCGGCTTTGTGACTCGGAATCGTCAGCGTCACAGCGAATTCCACTAGTTGACGAATACGTAGATTGAGAATAAGCGGATCAATGTCGTTACGATGTTGTCGCGCCATCGGTCACGCTGGCTGTTAGAGTGGTGCAATTTGTAAACTCTGGTGTTGCTGTCCGGCGGATTTTTTAATGTTCGATCCGAAGCCCAATCCTATAGGAAATTAGAACGACTTGGCTCGATAGTGAATGTTTCGTTTGATGATTGAACTGCGACGTAAAGTTAACTCCAATCATCGTTCTAGCTTTATCTCTGTAGATTCTCTTTACCCTCGTCAGATGTTTGGACGTCGAATCGTCGACCGATGCTTGCACAAAGATTAACAACGGATTAAGGAATTGGTTTCGTGGAAAAACATTTAATAGTCGGTAAACGACCTTGATAAACAGAACTCCACTAATCAAATTCCTCACCCGTCGATCAGTCCGGAGCACCGCAAGTTGGCGAGATTTGATTCAGAGCTTAATACGTGGAGCTACATGCTCCGTATTAAATGACATTATAATAAAACAGTTTAACGCCCCAACTCAGAGTCACTACCGGTTATTTAAATCACTCCTTAGTACAGAATTTGCATGGTGATTCTTTACTAAGGAGCGATTTAAGTAACCGTTAGTGACTCTGAGTTGGGACGTAAGCTGTTAGTATTCGTATGGATATAGTTATAGTACCTTTAATCATTAGTAATATTTTATCAATAGTAATTTAATCAATAGTAATAGAATACCCCGTGTGGTGTCCGGGTTCACTTTGTAGAATAGCATCACTCCCGTTCTTCCTGGGATGTCGTAAAAGGCGACTAATAGGACAAATTCAGGAAGATGGGCAGCAGCATCTTCCTGTGTGTGACGAATATCAGTCAGGTCACCTGCGGTCACCAACACGCACTAGCCAAGCGTGGTGACTATCGGCTAAAACCCCCGCATGTTTGTCACAAATGAGCCTCGGCCCCCAGTCCCCGGCAGCCCCGCTATTCCTAGTTACGGTAGCGGCTATGGTAACGGCGGGGCAGGGGGTGCTAAGAATCGCCGGCAGAGATCGCGCTACCAATCCAAACGACGACTTCTGCACCTGGCAACATACAACACCAGGACACTGAGGACAGACGACAAGGTAAAAGAGCTGGAAGAAGAGATAGACAAGTTAAACTGGAGTATTGTGGGTTTATCTGAAGTCCGAAGACAGGGGGAGGACACGATAATACTCAAATCCGGAAACTTGTTCTATCACCGGGAGGGCGAACACCTGTCCCAAGGTGGTGTCGGGTTTCTCGTTCACAAGTCCCTCGTCAACAACATTGTGCAAGTCGGGAGCGTGTCGGCCAGGGTAGCGTACCTTACACTCAGAATATCCAAACGGTATTCGTTGAAGGTTGTACAGGTATATGCGCCGACTTCGACACATCCCGACGACGAGGTTGAGGTTATGTATGAGGACATAAGTAGAGCCATACATACCTCTAAAGCTCACTTCAATGTTGTGATGGGGGACTTCAACGCGAAGCTGGGCACGCAAAGTGGCGCCGAGAGGAAAGTGGGTCCCTACGGAATTGGACGACGGAACCACCGAGGACACTTGCTGGCCAACTTTTTGGAGAAGGAAGATCTCTTTATGATGAACTCCTTCTTCAGAAAGAAGCCACAACGCAAGTGGACTTGGATAAGTCCTGATGGTTCCACGAAAAGCGAGATAGACTTCATTCTGGCAGACAAACGGCACATATTTAATGATGTCTCTGTGATCAGCAGGTTCAAAACCGGAAGCGATCACCGTCTTGTGAGAGGCACATTAAATATCGACCTGAAGCTGGAACGGTCACGCCTGATGAAGTCTACGCTTCGCCCAACATCCGTCCAAATCCAGGGATCCGAGAACTTTCAACTTGAGCTGCAAAACCGTTTTGCGTGCCTAGAATCGTGCACGTCCGTGGACGAGTTTAACACCAGGATGGTAACAACTGTCCACGAGGTAGGGTCGAAGTACTTCAAGACCCACCCTAGTGGTAGATCTCAGGTTCTCTCAGAACAAACTCTCGGTCTTATGAGGGATCGACGAGAACTATGTGTGCAGTCTCCAACCTCTATGAGTGAGTACCGACGGCTCAATGAGCAGATCTCCAAGTGCAGGCGACGCGATTTGCGAAAACACAACGCAAATCGTGTAAAAAACACAATTGAGCGAAACCAGGGCTCCAAAGTGTTCGCCGGGGATCTGTCCATTGGGCAAAGTCAGCTTACGAGGTTGAAGACCGAGTCCGGCACCATGGTTTCGTCGAAACCGGAAGTTCTGAGAGAGACTGAGAGATACTACGGACGGTTGTATGCCTCCTCTCAAGCTCCACCTCCTAGCGAGGAGAGCGATAAGAGAGCTAAACTGACCCGACACTACACAGAGGATATCCCGGACGTCAGCCTGTATGAGATTAGAGAGGCTCTCAAACAGCTTAAAAACAACAAGGCACCGGGAGATGACGGAATCACAACCGAGCTTCTAAGAGCTGGAGGGAAACCCCTTCTAGTGGCGCTCCAAAAACTGTTCGATTCCGTCATTAACACTGGAACTACCCCGGAAGCGTGGGGCAGAAGTGTGGTGACGCTGTTCTTCAAGAAGGGCGATAAAGCCCTTTTGAAGAACTACAGGCCCATTGCACTTCTGAGCCACGTTTATAAGCTGTTTTCGAGGGTGCTCACAAATCGCATTGCACGCAGGCTTGACGACTTCCAGCCTCCCGAACAAGCAGGATTCCGAAAAGGCTACAGCACCATAGACCATATACACACACTGCGGCAGATTATACAAAAGACCGAGGAGTATAATCTGCCGTTGTGTGTTGCCTATGTGGACTATGAGAAAGCCTTTGATTCTATCGAGACCTGGGCGGTACTAAATTCTCTCCAGCGGTGCCGGATCGACTACCGGTATATCGAGGTGTTGAAGTGTTTGTACTCATCTGCCACCATGTCCGTCAGAGTACACGACACAGCAACGAACCCCATCCAACTGCAGAGAGGTGTCAGGCAAGGGGATGTCATATCCCCAAAACTGTTCACCGCTGCGTTGGAAGATGTGTTCAAGCTGATGGAGTGGAAACGACGTGGCATTAACATCAATGGCGAATACATCACACACTTGCGATATGCCGATGATATAGTCATCCTGGCGGGTTCCCTGGAAGAACTTGGTACAATGCTCGGGGACTTGAACAGCGCCTCACAACGGGTGGGTCTTAAGATGAACATGGACAAGACGAAAATCATGTCGAATGTCCATGTCACACCCGTACCGGTTGTTGTTGACGGCGCTGCTCTTGAAGTTGTAGACGAATACAATTACCTGGGACAAGTGATCCAGATGGGTAAGTCCAACTTCGAGAAAGAAGTCACTCGTAGAATCCAACTCGGATGGGCTGCGTTCGGGAAACTGCGTCATATCTTGTCGTCCAAAACACTTCCTCAGTGCCTGAAGTCGAAGGTGTTCGAGCAGTGTGTGTTGCCAGTGATGACATACGGATCCGAGACGTGGTGCTTTACTATTGGCCTGATCCACAAGCTCAGAGTTGCGCAGCGGGCTATGGAGAGGGCTATGCTCGGTATTTCTCTACGTGATCGCATCAGAAATGAGGAGATCCGTAGACGAACAAGGGTAACCGACATAGCTCAAAGAATTAGCCGGCTGAAGTGGCAATGGGCTGGCCACATAGTGCGAAGGACCGATAACCGTTGGGGAAGAAAGGTCCTCGAATGGCGCCCACGTCTCGGAAAAAGGAGCATAGGACGCCCCCCGACCAGGTGGACTGACGATCTGAAGAAGACAGCGGGCATCCGCTGGATTCAGAAGGCTCAGGACCGGTCAGAGTGGCGCAAGTTAGGGGAGGCCTATGTCCAGCAGTGGACCTCTAAGGGCTGATGGATGGATGGATGGGATGGAATAGAATTCCCCTTAGACGTACTATTATTTCTTCTGTGCTTAGACTTGATTTAAAAACTTTGAGCAATAAAGATGAGATATTTTCTAAAGAGTATTTTGCGATAAGTTTCGCCAACCATTTTACAGTCGCAATCCGCGCTGAAGTTAGTAATAGCTCTCGCACGAACGATTCTACTTATCGCCAATAATTATGCTTCCTGACTAACCTTTTACTTGTCACCCGGCGGTAATAAAATATCTGTAACGAGGGCTCGTTACATGAGTTTTGAATTAATGGCTCGCGAGGTTAGTCGAGCTGGCACGGAAAAACATAATACTTCATTCTCGTCAGCGACTCCACTAATCAAAGTCATAGACGCGGGATAGACATGCCTAATTTTTCCCCACCGATAGTCGGAACGGCAATTTCTGTGTAATTTATTACTTTCGCTTCCGGTTTCAGCTTGCATGCATACCACACAGCCACAGCTATACAGCAATGAAGGAAATATTACTCCGGAATTTTGTCATTAGCGACGTGAACGGATCGGACTCGCCGCGTGCTAGTGAATTCCTCGGCAAAAAGCTACACTCACCAACTCACCATCGTTACATCCCCACGTGTACGGATTTATGTAGCCTTTATGCTTTTTAAAAACGAATCGCATTTCAGCAATAAATTTTTGCTTCGAAGCAAATATCAATCATACTCCTGTCTTTGAGAAGGATCCTAAATGATCGCAAATTTTTAAATCTCGAGAATGTGCAGTGCAGTCCCCGCCGCGACTTCCTTTGCACGGATAAAGTTTACTTAGTTTTTTTCTTTAACATAAGCTGGCATTTGGGTCGCGAATTTATTTGCACGAATTTCGAAAGAACTTGTTTCAAAAAATTGTCTAAAAACTTCAACATTGTACAATAAAGACAACAGAAAAATAAAGTTTATAGTTTTATGATTACAGAGAGAAATCTAGATGTTTGAATGGATGTTTAGAGGTGGTACTTATACGGTATCGGTGCTGACCACGGTTACTCAGCAAGGTGCCCGTGGTCTTACCTGGTACTAAAAGTAAAACAATTACAGGTAGCATTTGAAAGGACACCTGCTTCTGAGAAGCATTCATATTTCTCGAACTTTTGTCGATCAACAATCGGTAAGATTTAAGCCTTAGCAATCGGTCATAGAATTTAAGCTAATCCCGTCATCTCAACCCGCATTGCATCTATGTAGCTGAGCGCGCTCCGAGCTTCTACAGTTTGGCATATGAGATCGGATTGGTATCTATAAATGCAAATTTTAAATATCAAAATAACCATTCATGTTAATGCGATTCTGTATACCCAGTCAGAATAAATCGGCTTTAATCTAAGATGTATGTCGTCTTCGAATGCCGGTGCATTCAATTCAATGCATCTATCCAATTTCCCTTTCAGCGGGCATTGACTGGAGATCAAAGGGCAGCGACATCCGTCTCCAGCATTCAGCGATGTAGGTTACAAGGCTCAGGCGGTGCATGCATGCAGGGACCGACCCGGTTCTCCACCACTATCGATTGAAGACCCGCGCAGCCGCCGTGCGCCGCGGCTCCTCATCCGCTACCTGTTCCATCGCTCCCTGACAAGCAATTTCCTCCACCTTTCCCTATTAAAGCAACCGTTGAACGTCAAACGCACGGTTCCTGTCGGGAATATGAATCGTCAAGAAAGGCATTCAATCTATTCTGTCTAATCAATATGTTTACAAAAGTCTTCGAATGAAATATTTGTAACGAGCATGTGGTAAGTAATGTTATGCTGGTTATTTTGAAAATTAAAATAAATATAATTTACATAATAGCTTATGTTAGTACATGCCTTGTGTCTCGTATTTAAACGGTATATTTTTAATTTAAGATTTATAAAACAAAAATATATCCAGTATTACTAATTGGAAGGTTAAGTTATTATAAACAACCTAACAGCACACAGCACTAATGGTTCGTTTGTTTGTCGAACACTGAAGTTAATTAGTTATGTGTATTTGTATAACTTTATTAGGCATTGGGTGCAATGTAGGTAAAGAGAATTAACTAAATTGATATCCGAGCTTCATTATTAAATAAAGGCTACATACTCGTGCTACAACAAATAGATCTCACCATTCGCCACCGCCCGCCATCCATCCAACACCTTCCATCCGAATCTACATACATTACAAAGATCCCTGAATGGTCTTTACTGCCACTCATAAAAATAATAAGCGACATAAGTCACATACTGAAAACTTATTTAAATCAATATTCTGAACATAATTATGTTGATTGTAAAAGTGTATAATAATAATTATGTTTCATCACAAAAAAGTAATTGAACGTGGAAATGTTTTCCACAATGGGCGACAAAGTGACAACATTAGCGCTTAGAACACCGACGAGCGACGGCGGCGCACGGGACGATGCTTTGATGCCGGAAGGTAATTAATTTTCATATAAACTCCATAAAGTAAGACGAAAAATAGACATTTTTGAAAATAATTCGCTTGAACGACTTAATTAGAATTCAGAAAGTAAAATTTATTCATAGGTACCATTTTAATTAGCCCGTCACGAGTAAAACGATTGTTGTTTAAACTCACTGAAATTATCATGCGGTCTAATTAGTTACACGGGGATGTTATTAAAATGGAGTTTATGTAGCTCTTGGTATACTGTGTTTTGTTTTTATTCGTAGCAAAGTATGCATAGGATAGTGGTTTTTATTCTTTTTCATGTGTGACGGATTCGATGTATAAAATAATATGTATTATATTATATTAGAAGCATTCCTTGTAACTGAGGCTGTTTTGGTCGCTTAAGTTTCTATTTAAAGCTTTAGCCAAGGAGAAAAAACCGGGCAAGGGCATGTCAGGCCACGCGCAATGTAGGGTTCCGAAGTAGTAAGTTTATCGACTATTACTCATTAACTACTTATGCTAACATAGCCGTGATAGTTTTCCTTGTAAATTCATCATACAACCTATTTTTGAGAATTTTTTTACTTGTCCAACTGTAACCAAAATTAGCACTTTATAGCCAAATATCTATATGACCTGAAGAAGACGGCGGGAAGCCGCTGGATTCAGAGGGCCCAGGACCGGTCGGAGTGGCGCCAATTAGGGGAGGCCTATGTCCAGCAGTGGACTTTAAAAGGCTGTTAGATAGATAGATAGATAGCCAAATATTTCGCACCCCTACTTCCAAAAATGACCAAATTTCAAATTCCAAAGACCTATACTATAATATTTTTGGAAGACCTTTTCAACGATATCCCGCATTATAGGGTATGCGAAGAATAAAAATTCATCCTCACGGTACCTGCAGGGGAGGTAGGTACACTGAAAAAAAATGTATTTCAATATTTTATTCCACGATTCTGGAGATCTAATAAATATGTAGATCCATGCCAAATTACAGCTTTCTAGAATTAAGGGTCTTGGCGCTTTGCTTCGGACAGACAGATGGACAGACGGACGGACGGACATGACGAAACTATAAAGGTTCCGATTTTACTTCGCAACCCTAATTGGCTTGGAATTAGAGGGGCCGTTTGCGAAATACTTGGCTTTAAAAAGCTACTTTTGGTTAGAGACAAGTGTCCACCCTTGCTGGCTAATCGGTTGGAGTTGGAAAAGTGAAAAAAATCTCAAAAATAGGTTGTATGATGAATTTACAAGGAAAACTATCACGGCTATATTAGCATAAGTAGTTAATGAGTAATTGTCGATAAACTTATATAGGTACTACTTCGGAACTCTACATTGCGCGTGGCCTGACACGCACTTGTTTCTAATGATTTAGCCCCTAATACTCAATGGACAGATCGAGTGAATAAATGACTTAATTTGTTCTTCCATCACGACAGTAGCAACACCACGTACCAACACGTCGGGTTTTCTTTGTAATCGTTATTGATTCATGGACACAACACTGGGAGAATATCATGAAGTAAAAAGTCTCGGATATAATGTTGTTGACTTTGTTTCGCAAAGAGAGATAGAATAAATATTTTATGTTTGTGATACTTTGTAAATAATGTGTAACTATCATGTGAATCTTATACCAAATAGTGTACGTTGCTCTGTCGAACGGGTTTAGGTGTAGTCGAACGTGAGGGTTCACGCGGATCAGTGGCTGATAATAATACACAAGTCGGAGTCAATGCAAATGCGTTCTCGGAGCACGGAGATAGCGATGATGCTAATACAGCAATGCAAATCCATGCACCTACTGCGGATACAAATCTACATTCACGCTGTGAATAGATCGGTCCTGTGTATATAATGCCTATCGATGCAAATGCGCGACGACGAGATAGCGAGTTAGATGACAACGCCGAGGGCAATGACGACAACAACACTGTCGCTCTGATTTCAGTGCTCACAAAATCTCACCACAACTTATTCACTGTTGTATGACCGCTTCTTATTCTAGGCACAAACAACCCTGAATTATAAAATTGAATAGTACGTTATGCCAAAGATTTACAGATGTTTTCACCGGTTCTTTGCAGAAGAATTAACATTCTGAACCAACGTCAGATTATTTAGGATTAAGTTTACGTAAATCTGTATTTCTCCTTTTGTTTTAATATCCAGTTAATTTTACAATGATAAACCCTAATAACTTTATTGTGATAATGTTTTGTAATGCTGGATAATAATCATGTCCTAAAAATAATGGTTGATATTAAGTCCGTCTAATCAGATTCACTAACGCCCCAACTCAAGAGTCACTAACGGTTACTTAAATAGCTCTGTAGTACAGAATCACCATACAAATTCTGTACTAAGCAGCGATTTAAGTAAGCGTTGGTGACTCTGAGTTGGGACGTTAATGTTGGAATTGTTTTAATTGTAATAATGGAGGTCTGCAGTGGAATGACGGACTTTAAGGTATGTTGGTGATCTTGTCCTAGAGATTTTCTGACGTACATAAATCGATCAAGTTACAAGAGGATCCACTTTGAAAAATGATAGTTAATTAATAAGGCTTGGCCGTGATAACGATTTATCTGACAATGAGTCTAAATATTATAAGAGTCAAATATACAAGTCACTGCTAATATATCGGCAATCCGTTAAGAGGATGTAGGAGAGGTCATTAATTTGTAGTATATCGTAAGTACTATTGTTAAATTATGCGCAATCTACAGTACATTAGCTTTACAATGATACATTAATTTACTATTTTAATATCATACAGTTTAAATTACTAAGCAAAGAGTATAACTGTTAAGTGTGCTCAAATATATTTCTTTAATTTTCATCTAAATATTCTGTGCACGTTTTGTATAAGTGATTTTACAGAAACGTAGGTCGCAGGTAAAAAGTTCACACATTAGCAAGTGCAGTCGCTCAAGCCTATCTTTCCGAACCATAAACCTCGCGAGTTGAATCATCTAAACCCTCGAGCCAACAAAATTGTGACCGCATACAGAAAGAGACATTTTTAACAGCAAATGATACGAATAATGCCGGCTCCAGTTGTTAGCTAATGCTACCACACTCCTAGAAGACATTGCATCAGTCCAGCACTGTGACTTCTGACTCTCGAACAGAGGGTGGGAGTGGTGTTGTTGATTTACTCGTAAAAAGTGTTCGCCAGTCTCCAGAAATTAAATTTTAATCAATTGATCAATCAGTCTTTGGAGATTCACTGCTGGACGCAGGCCTTCCCAACTTGCACCGCTTTGATCGGTCGTGAACCCTCTGAATCCAGCGGATTGGTGAGTTAGGTAAAAAACGTGTTCCAAATGCGTCGTTTAATAAATGTATTGGTATTTTTGCTCTTAAACGATATCCGTCTTACAAATACAAATTATCCTCATTGTACACATAAAATTACAAATGAAAATAGTTAGTCTTAGATTCCACTTAACATTACACCCCATATTTAGTGAACTTAAAATATCGGAGGCAGGCACGCAACGAAACTTTCTTGTAATCTCATCGCGTAAATTAGGTAAAGTAACAAAACGGAGCAATAATTTATGACGGCTGTACACATTTAGAATTCGGCAGAAGTCTGAACATTGGTTCAGCGACTAGCAATAATACTAACTCTTTGTAACTGCGAATATCGGTTCGACGCGGTGCGGCGCGGCGCGGTGCGGCGCGGCGCGGCCAGGCGCGGTACGGCGCGGCGGCGCGGCGCTGCGGCGGCTCGACTAGTGCTCGGTGCCGCGTTCACCGCGCTCTCAGTCGACTCAATTTAATTTTTCCACTTCAAATATTTCTTTTTCATCATAAAAACGATGTCAACTGAAAGTTTGATCTACCATTTTGCTTTGTACATATTATTTTCCGTCACAAAAAACTTGTTACGCTTTTATGTAGGTATACTTTCAGCCGTGCGATTTTACTAATTTCGTCGTATTAAAAACGAATGTGAAATTTTTATGAGCGATAAAAATAATATAATTTAAATTAATAGCAAGTAAATCAAATATTTTTCTCAGGCGTTTAATATTTTGGAAATAATTGTGAAGTAGTGGAGACAACAAACAGTGGGCAACTCGCGGCGAAGCGCGAAGCTCGCTGCGATCAAACACGGCACGAGTATTGCGAAGCGAATAAAAGTTGTTGTTGAAATATTACGGGCTCGCGTTGGAATTCCTTCAAGGGAGCACGAAATTAAATTTACAAATGGAGTTTCCGCTCCGAGTCGAGGAAATATTTTGTTTCCAGACATTTTAAACACAAAAACCTTGCGCTCACTTATAGGCCTTCTAATTGAGTTGGTGAAAAGCGAATTTGCGCCAAATTAAAGCTTTCTAATTTAAAACTCGTGCCGATTTTAAGACTTTACGCAATGGTTTCATGTGTATTTAAACTCGGGCGCTCGACGCTCGTTTGATGTAGTCAGCGATGCGAACTTGCCCAGAAATGTTTTGTTGGCAAAACTACTCATAACGCAAGGAACCAATAATATATGTCGCCAATCGCACTGATATTGTGCGATTGGCGTCAAAAAGTGCGCAATTTAGTTTAGGAGTGACATAATCGATGTTATGGTATTGGATAACGTGGAAGTGCCAATCTGGTTGGTTGTTGGCGTGTTGGTCGTAAGGTTGTATTGGCCAACCGCAGCAGGTACCGCGCCATCCGAGGCTTCATTGCTCATTTGCTAAATTGAGAGCTGTTTTATGACGGCCCGCGGAATGGCTGCGCACCTCTTACGCCTAATCTTTATGTACGAATAAAACGAAACACTAAATGTACGTCCTAAATAAATGTGAGCGCTCGAATGTAATGGCATAGGGCTGACGAAAATGGCGCAGTGAAGAGACCAGGTTCTCAAGGTTTTTGTTAAGATGTTTTAAAGAAAACTATTACAGTTCAGTCGTTTACCCTTGCCGAAGCTCCAAGTTTAATCCTAGATACATTTGAAAGATAGGTAATACAGCATATATGATAAAATTAACATAAAAGAATTATGAGTGTAATTCATGAAAGTGAACCTACTGCACACTAAAAAACTCATGCGATGTGGAAGCAATGCCGCATGACCTAACCACACAAGCCATCCGGCAGCACGTGAGCCTCAGCGTCCTCCAAGATAACAGTTATCAATAGGCATGTCCGTGGTGCGAGTAACATCTCATCCAACTTGTACCTCGGCCGAACCCTACGACCTTCTTCAGTAAGTGCCCAGAAAATCATGCTTTTGAAACTACTGTATGTTTTATTTCCGGAGCCCACGTCTGCAGGCAACGATACCAACGAACATAAAATTGTCTTTGTTACGGCGCAGGTGTGCTGCTGACGTTTGCGTTTAACATCCACAGTTTTGGACGACATAATTGACGAATAAACTTTATTATGGAAATCATTTTCCATTTTAGCACTAATTATGTTGATGTAGTGTTAGCCTAGCGGTTAAGTGTTGGTCTCCCGAACGCGGGGCCTGAGTTCAAATCCTGCACGCAGATCTTATCTCAATCTTATGTATGTATTTATTACAAGTTAATTATCACTTGCTGCGGTGAAAACAAAACAAAATTGCACATCCATCCATCCATCCATCCATCCATCAGCCCTTGGAGGTCCATTGCTGGGCATAGCCTAACTTGCACCACTCTGACCGGTCCTGAGCCTGAATTGCACACCTGAGAGTTATCTGTGGTGGGAATGAAGCCTCACCTTTGGTGGATTTTATTCATGTTTACTTTGCTAAACTATTTGCGTATCACATGAAATGCAAATAATAATAAAATTAATTAATTAGTTCACAAACAATGATGACTGGGACGTTTATGTTTATGATTTCGTTTTGTGAAACTAAGCTTCCGCGGGCGAAGCCGCGTGAGCGAACAAGTTTTAATTCGATTGAAATATAAGAGAAATGCGTAATCCCTCACACAACTTCATATGTCGGAAGGTTGACTGGCAGTTAGTTACTAGGCAGTGGCTAACCGTTTCAATGAAATAAACAAATATGAGAAATAATTATATTCACTATAGCCACATGTTTAAAATACAGGGCTTTATGCGCCATCTGCACGTCAGGCTTATTCATCAGACCTTCATATCATCAAAGATTAGATTACATCTAACTCTCAAGACAAAAAGCGATCCCAAACTCGATAGAGTAGCATCTTTTCATTTCAGAATTCATGTATTTTCTCAAAAATCAGTCTACATCTCAATGATATCCAATTCACATACCCTATACAAAACTTCAGCATAATAGAACACCGAAAACTGGGTCTGTAACTGCAATATTTGATTACAGACGCCGGGACAGGAGAAACTAAACATAAACTTTTAATAAAGTCATTAGACACCATCGCTCTGTATACATCGAGTATTGTTGTTTATGAACCCATTGTTCTCCGGCAAATAGACACACTGCACGCTGCACGCCTGTCGGGGCTGTAGCGCTCGCTAGCACACAAGGATTCAACAGAACTTTGAACAACTTTCTGAAGTGTTTCTGAATAATGTTAGATTTTTACGATTCATTCTAGAGATAAAAAACCCTTAATGGATGTTGTGACAGACTAACAAATAAAGAGTCGCAACAGTGATCGCATCAGGGTTCTATTTATTCATAATATGTAACCCAAGGAAACATTTTTTTTTATAAACGCTAACACACACACCCCCGCAGTAGGTTATTACCTGTGTCGCGGGTGGCATGGACGACACATATAACACATCACAATCACACCCATGACCCGAGTACAAATATTTATCTGCCACATAAATATCTGCCCCGGCCGGGAATCGAACCCGGGACCCCTCGCTTCGCAAGCAGGGTCGCTACTAACTAGGCTACAGGTCGACAAACATTAATTTTGTAGTAAGCCACATTAACCCACAAAGAGAGAATTTAACGCCATACTCCTGTGATCGAACGAAGGTGCCAGTTTCCTCTCCACGCTCATTCGAATGTGTTAAATTAAATCGTAGAGATGTTCAGACCGGGGACTGCAGCAACATTGCATTTACATCGTCACTGGCGACACCGGCGGATGGAGAAAGGATCGCCGCCTATTTATCGTTGTGTGTTCAATTTAGTTGCTATTTGAAATATCAAATACAAATAAAGTAGGCGGGCGTATCATCGCGACGGCATTCGTTAGTTAAACACTGGAACGTGACCGAAAATATTTGTATTTTCTATAAAATGTGAATAAACATGTAAAAACTAAAATCAATGCAGCATTTATTCGGTACTATCAAACAAGTAAACATTAAACGAGGGGTAAACCGAAAGGAATATGTGAAACGAATGATGAATGAATGCGATTCGCGGCGTCCTGGAACCGTTCTCTGAGAACTACGGTTCTACAAGCAGGGTACGATTAGTCCTGATGTGTCCAATGGTGTCGACTGTTGGTGATGTACGGGCAACGCTTACTCTCCATCAGCAAGTCCTGATGCTGCAGCTCATTTGTCTGCCCTTCTAGCCACAAAGTGCGTGTCCAACCATTTGTAACCCGCGGGCTCGCAGTCATTTATCTTGGCTTCTCTGACGTCCGCAGCTTTGTCCCCGCAGACAGAATTAAAAATTACGCCAAAAGTTTTTATCGCCGGATGCTCGAAATAAAATTTAATTTCAGTCCCCGCTACGGTAATAATAATATGGGGATTTTTTACAAGTTCCTGAAAATTATTTGAACTTATTATTACTTGTAATTTTTCTAAAACGGAACTTATAAATCAACAGTCTTTGGTCAGATTTTCTTCAGATCTGAATCATTCTTTTTCGCACCTATTCATATTATTAGGTACTATGAGATATAACCGTTTAAACGACATGTGAAAGCATAGCTTTTAGGTAAGGAGTCGATATTATAGCTCGTCGGTACATACTACACTCGTCTATAAGAGTATGTAAATTATGAAAACGCGCTAATAAAAAAAAAGTAATTTTAAAGCATTGAACTAGTATTACTAGCGTATAGAACAGACACCGCGAACATTGGGTTCGGGGGTGTGCATTGCAGCCGGCCGGCTGCATTTCATTCTGTAACTCGGCTGTCACTCGGCTGCGCTCATGGCGGCCACATGCCAAAATTGTTTATGAAAAAACTGAAAAAATGCCGTCGTACGTAATAAGGACGTATCACAATTGCACGACAAAAAACGAAAAAGATAATGGTATCACTTTATCATCGGTAAGAAAACAAAATATTAACTTAAATCAACTAAAACGAATTTAATTAAATTATTGTGCAATGTTCCCGCCATTTTGGAATGAAAAAATCAAAAGGAGCGTTTGAACTTGGCAAGCCACTAGCGTGTTAATGGAATATATAAGCTTGCTTAGGTTGCCGTCTTGGTTCGGCAAGTGTCATATACAAAGTTACTCTATGGCAAGTGTGCAAACGAGGCTTCTAGTTTGAAAAGAGAACGGAGGGCAAGCCGGCGGTGGAACACACATTTTGTTTGAGATGTCTCCTCTATGTATGTATCTCAATGTTTTAAAGCCTATATTTTTAAGTTTATGCGGTCGATAACTTATTACATAAATAACACAGTTATGATAATCGGAAATTAATTGTAACTTGTTAATGCAGTTTTTTATGTGAACTACGAGTATATCTATATTATCGCTCTGTAACTGTATCATCGTGTAGGACACACAACACACTTATGATAATCGGCAATTAATTGTAAGTTGTTAATGCAGTTTTTTATGTGAATTATATCTATATATCGCTCTGTAACTGTATCATCGTGTATCTACTCGACTGCTCGTGGCGTTACTTCACACGCACAGAAATACCATTGATTTTCCCGAGACATAAAAACAATGAGCAGCAGCACAATCAGCTTTCCATAATGGAGCCTCTGGCTGGATCCATCCTCGGGAGTCATCTTATTTCAATATCAACGGCCATTAATAAAGAGGAATTTTCAACATTAGTTACCGGGTATTTCATGTAGAGATCAATGTTCTGACTATTCTAATATATTCTTATACAAGCCGGCGTGATGTGAAAATTATATTTAAACCTGAATATAATAATGGTCATCCACCCGATAGCATTTATATGGCCTTATATTGCAGTGTACTTGTAATTTGGCTACGAAATAATCTTTTTAAATGTGCTTATGTACCAGTTTCATACGTGTTACGTGTACCATACATTAACATATAAGTATTGTAAATCCGCCTATTATCAAATATAGTAACCCCAAACCAAACATAACAATAAAACTGTAAATATTGACATATCATCGGTAAAACATTTAAGCGCTGTGGTATCATAGTAGCAAACTAATGTATACAGAGCAGACCCAAATAGCTGTGACTGGCAGAACAACGGAGAACGAAATCCAAATTACAATAATAAAAACGTTTGCGAAATGGAGTGAAAAGTCGAACAGTGCAGTGGACAAACGAGCGGAAACAGCCGGTACGATCAAAAACCATCCATATTGCATTGCGTTAAAGCCTAGGCGGTCGGAACGGCGATAGTTGTCGATCTAGGGCTGGTAATGGGAGGGCGCACGGGCTGGGGCAATTCGTTCCACATTAGAGGGGCAAGGCTTTTTATATTAATTGCACCCGACGTTACGAGGTCATTGGATCTTGAAGACCATAACATTTCACCATCTATCGGTACATTTAGATGTTTGGGAAAGGTAAATTGAGCCATAAGTCTCCCAGAGTGCCGGTCAAGATTCGATTAAGTCCTCGCTGTATGAGTACAGAGCGGAACCATTTTTGTTACGTAATGTTCTTAGGTTCAGGAGCTTTAATTACCACGTGTAGGAAGCGCTCATAGCCCGGCGGCTTGCGTCGATCCTATGTGATCGACAAAGTTAAGCAACAGAGGGCGCGGTCGGTAGTTGGATGGGTGACCGCTAGTGGCAAACATTTCTTGGGCGTTTCCGTGCTTCGGAGGGCACGTAAAGCCGTTGGTCCCGGTTGTTATCATAAGATAAGAGTCGTTAAGGCATGTCAGAGGCCCTCGGGCGGTTTGAAAAACTTTCGACACTCGGGTTGGCCACTAATAAAATTGAAAGTTAGATATTTCATAGCTTACCTCTAATAGCTACCGGTGAAACACTTCACTGAAGCATTGCAAGTGACAGCCGTTTATATGACAAATACCAAACGTTTCCAATATATTAGAAAGTTATGGTCTCTTATCGAGTAATGTGGGCGATGTAGCGATGTAGTGCTGCCGGCTCGCATTAATGACACTGTCATTATTGCCGTTACTACTATCGCATCCTCTATTAATCCAGATTTTGAAGTGGCTGGACTTAGGTGTTGTGTTCAGTAACAATCATCTATCTCATCATCAGTGTCTAGAAACATTATGCCAGTTTAGCAAATATATCAAGCTATATTATGGTATTACAGCGTTGCTACTGATTTTTTAAAAGAATGAAAGACAGATGCACGTTTTTTTACAACTGACCCTTCAGGACCCTTAAAACTTAATTTCAGGTAAAAACATCCAGTATAAATAAGAAAAACAAAGGTATAGAATAATTAAGATACCGGCACATTTTTATTTTATTAATACGCGCGGTTCTCGTAACTCATACGTTTAAGCCCCGCGGCAGTTTGTCGGTGTAATGTTCCAGGTTTATTCGCCGCCACACGCGCCACTCCCGCTCACTCCCGCTCACTCCCGCCCGCGCACACCGGATATCTTGTTCATTTTACGCACTTGAAGACAGTTATTTCTCACACAGTATGTTTCACATGAACCATTTTGTATATTCGCGCTGTCATTTTTAGTTCCGTGGCCGAGTGGCATCGCACTCGGTGACCGCGCAAGCACAAGCGAGGGGCTTCAAGGCCAAGGCTTTCAGAAGCGCAAGTTTAATAACGAAGCTGGCCTTTTCAGATTCGCTTTATTCAGTTTATTTCCCACGGTTTCTGATTACATCATTTTGGACAATACGCCTGCGGTATTACCTTTTAGTCTCCTTTCCATTTCCCTCGGAAATGCTAAGTGCCTGAGATAAATATGTTTCTGGAATGAAGGGAAAATGCTCAGTTTTGGATGATATTGTGTTTAGGTCGTAGCGGGGAGATTTTGTGTCTAGTGTATTACTGCTGAATGTATTTTGTTAGAAACATTAGTTCCTTTCAAAGGAACGTAGACATCAGACGGAATAACTCAAGGGGACTAGTGGGTGTGGTGTCTAGGTTTACCTGATTAGGTATTAGAAATAAAACACAAAATGGTTTTCAGTGATACAACACAACCCGCGCACTTGACGGCTAGATGGTGACTGCCTTGTGTGCGGGTAGTACAGATACTCTTTTATTATTATGTATGTCACATCTCTCCCTTTCAACAAAATTTTAATTATGTAATTTGTCCACTGATAAATAACTAATAAGTTCAGCTTTGATTAAAATATAATTTGTTCGAACAAAGTACACAACTTATTTCTATCGTTCGTAACATTTTATATCTCCAAAGATTACCTTTTTTTGTCCAGTTAAATCATTATTTTTACAGAATACAAAAAAATAAGTTACTATTATAAGGATTTATAACATTATTTTCTTATAATGATTTATTCTTATTTAGTCTCTTTTATTCTTAATATACGGCCCTCTCCGCTTTCCCTAGTTTTTCCTTTTTTTTTAATTATTATTTTTTATTTTTCCTAACGTAACTGGTTCGCTATGTGTTATCGTTGTGGAGAAGAACCAGTTGAAGAAACTCCATAACAACACTTTATATTAGGTACAAAATATTTGATTATTTTGTATACTTTTTAGCACCTGACCCAGTACATCGTCGCAGCACGGCTGGACCAAAGGATATATTTCACACTGGAAGTGACCTGCAACAAAACACAACGAGAGCATTTCTCCAAATTTAGTGCTGACCTGGCCTTTAATGTAGTTTAGTTATCAAGTTCTGGTCAGGAAATTCAAACAGGTCTGTCAAACAGGGTATATCAAAGAAGTGAATAAATTCATCCGGACTAACGTTTCATTGACTGTGGCGTATTTCATTTAAAATTATTGCGTCAATGAATAACCAAAGTTAATTTATAACCTTATCATTGACTAATTGTAAGTAATTTAGTCTATCGACAAAGCAATATTCACATTCTATGGGCAGAGTATGACTTTGAACTCATTTTTATACTTTTACCTTGCTTGCAATACACGTAAAGAAACTTCCATGAGCTTGTGCGAGTATCATCAACCGCTTCGATCTCGTCTCTTGCTCGAGCGTCTACCACCAATCAATGCGTACGTGGAGTGTTGAAACACCAACGCTCCTGAGCGTCGTGTTATGTCAACTAGGAGCCCAGAGGCCTCAAATTTTTCGTTATTATCCAAATTCCCCTTTTTCCTTTTCTTACATTTTTGCGGTGTTACACATGGGGATGTTAATAGGATTATAATTTTCTAAAACTTGTATTTCACACTTGAAATTCATTATTGTGATTCTTGAAACTTAGAACGATTGAAGTCATTTTTTTTCCATAATTAAATTATTACTTCATTACTTTCAATACAATTACGTATCAAGTACTGGCGCTGTGCTTACACGGCTCATGTTGTGCAGCACGGCTTATGCTGGGTCTGGGCCTGTTCGGTGGTCACACAGCACGCTGCAGCACTGACACTCATAAGATATATCTCGTGTTGCTTATTAACATTTATTTTTGTTATCTCTTTTTCTTTCTTGTAACTATTTTTTTTTATGCTGTAATTAGTACCCTGGAATACATGTATTTTCATTTCATTTCATTTTCGTTTCATTTCAAGTAAGGATTTTATTAGTTACTCCAAAGTATATTTGTACTTGTAATTGATTAATAAATATTTTTTGTTCGTTGGAACAATTAAATAGTAGGTCCTGTACATGTCGGTGATAACTGTTTTATCACTTATTCAAACATGATTGTTTTTAATTATTATTGAATTTTCAATATTTAGTTAGCAGATCTGGTCCACAACAACAAATGTTGTGATTCCATTTAGCAAGAATTCAGGCTCATACTAGTTAATTCAGGCTTATTACGACGATATGTAATAAAATAAAGCGATAATGTGCAAATATATAGATATTTACTTAGACAGCCGTACAGTGATATCGGTTTGTCATTGATCATTCGGAGCGGTCGTTAGAGGTGCGCGTGTGAATACCTTTAATAACAACTTCGCACGGAAATATATTAAAACGATAAGATTCATTATTATTAATACATGAATATAGGTATTTTAACCATAGGAAACATTAAATGGTATTCTATTAATTTATGCGTTTTGTTTACATATCCTCCTATTAATAGCCATATCCTCATATTTGTTGACCAGCAGCGGTAATTGGTATAGAAGTTAATAGTTTCGATAGTTATCAAAACGTTCTTTCAATATTATAAATCTTCTGTTATTGGTCAGTACTTAACTGACGTTTTCGTGACCATGTCATATTTTGTTTTCGATATCATTATTGATATCTTTAGTATTGGTCAATAGTGTAAGTACTCAACTGACGTATTACGGTAAACATTACCTCCCACGGTTTAGTGCAACATTGATTTCGAAAGCGGTTCGATACCACAATAGATATCTTGTATTATTGGTCAGTATTTATCTGACTTTCGATACCATGACAGATATCTTTTATTATTTTTCAGTACTTAGCTGATTTTCGATACCATAACAGATATCTTTAATTATTTTTCAGTACTTAACTGATTTTCGATACCATAACAGATATCTTTTATTATTTTACAGTAGTTGACTGATTTTCAATACCATAACAGATATTTTTTATTATTTTTCAGTATTTGCCTGATTTTCGATACCATCACAGATATCTTTTATTATTTGTCAGTACTTGACTGATTTTCGATACCATAACAGATATCTTTTATTATTTGTCAGTACTTGACTGATTTGACTTGATCGATACCATAAATACCTTTTATTAATGGTCTATATTTGATTCAGTTTATTAGTATTTTATGCTTCAACCTTTGCATTTCTAGTACGACATTTAAGACATTTTGCAGCAAAATATTTGATTACTGATAATATGATTATTGGTTCCCATGTCTACTCCATTTAGTTGTCGTTTGATCTCGTTCCAATTTTATGTAGGTACGTGAAAGTTAGTTTTCGTTTTTTAATGCCTTTCATTACTTAACGGTTTAACTGTTTGTTCAGTTTCTCAATTCATCACGATATTATTCAGCAGATGCAAAACTAAGCTTATAGGTTGCATTCTAGTACAAACCAGGTAGAATCAGTATTATACCGGCCAATGAAGGAATGTCATAAATTATTTGGTTAAAATATTTTTGACTTTTTTCGTTTTTGACCTTAAGAGTATAATCCATTTAAAACATAAATTTATTTACAATCTTGATTTTAGTTAGGAACAATATTACCCGGAATGAACTACTTGGTAATCATGGTGAAACGGTTCCTATAACTGGTTTGTACTTTACCATGAATCAACTTATGCTAATGGTGTAACCAACGCATGTGGTGTATATATTTTTTTTTTCAAAAATACAAATAATTTGATTGCCTTGCACTTATCCTTGACTACAAAATTTCATCGAAATCTTTAGAGAATTTTTTCGAGATACTGTATACTGTTTTAGCGAGGAATACGCAAGATCGTTTCCGCCGCGATTTGGAAACAGTAATAATTCAGTCCCTTCGATATTTTAGATTATTACAATTGTCCATTTGACGTTAATAATAAATATTTTCAAAATGAGATAGGCGATATGCAAAATTGCTCGGTTATTAAAATCGGAAACACGTTTCGATACGATATAAATAAGCAAATACTAATTAATTATCATTATCATATTTTGTATCTCAGAAACTAAATATTATTTGTTTATCAAATCTATAATGTATATTATTATTTTTCCTCTACGTGATCATTTTAATGGCATTAAAGCTTAATTAAAATTGGAACGACTTCTTGATTTATGTAATCCAATGTTTTACACATGTCAAATATATTATGTTCTTGACGAGTTTTCACTCATCTGACAATTTTGCAGTGTATTTTACTTGATTACATATGTAGTCATTACATATTTGTATGTATGTTTTTTCTTTTAATTTCGAAAATGTAAACAGGTACAGTTTCATGTATGTATGGCTAGGATCTTCACTTACAACAGGATCTATCACCCTATATTCTACTAATAGGTACCGGCAAATTAATGTGCTTAATGCATTGTTTTGGTGGTCTCAAACCATCTTCGCATTATTTGCCTTTCAAATTAACCCTGTTTGGGACACATCGGTTGGATAGTTTCAGTCTAAAGGACATGGCAACAAACATTGTTTGTGGTTTATTATATAGATTTTGCTTAGAATCAATGATATTCAAAAATATATTTTATACATTACGAGTAACCGCCCTCGCTTTGCTTCGGTTTTCTTATTTTTTTACAACTTATTGGAGTTTTCTTAAGGATCCCTAATTTTTTTGAAAATATAATATAGCCTATGTTACTCGGGGATAGTGTAGCTTCCCAACAGTGAAAGAATTTTTGAAATCGGTTCAGTAGTTTCGGAGCCTATTCAATGCAAACAAAAAATCAAATCTTTCCTCTTTATATATTAGTATAGATAATATCATTGCTTAGAATAACATCAGTAAAATAACATCGTTGAATTTACTTGCTACGTAAGTACTATACTTTAAATTTGGCACCCACGACACAGGGAATCCTAGTGTGGGGCTATGAGTGTGAAGCGTTATTAGTAAGTTAGTAAGTATCTCTATTTTTGAGACAAACTATGAAGATACCGTATAGCAAAATCGCTATGATATTGTTTACGGTTATCTTATTACGATATTTGATATATTAATGTGAAGACTGCATTTGGATTTATATTGACATTTTAAATTATTATTATCATTTTGGCAGGTAGAAATATCAAACATTTTTCAACTTACTATAATTAATAATTATCACTGTGAACTAAATATTACTTAATTAGTTTTTTAACCTATCACACGAACAAGATCCTTTTAATCGCATTTTATGATCCCAAATAATCCCAATGCTTGTACATTACAAGTAAACTGGCCGTGTCGATACCGACCATACAACAATGAAACAATATCTTAGGTATATATTACCTATTATTGCGCCAACACGCATTGTTTTTATTTTGTACCATTAATATATGTATTTTGTAACCTATGTGTTATCAATACGAATATCGGGCTACAATATATGGAATGTAATTTAATGTACTAGATGCATTTGTTAAGAAAATACCTTCACTAATGCAACAATCAACTTTGTTAATCAAGAATCATCAAAGATTGAACACAAATGCATTTGTAGGTAGGTACTTAATATTTTATCAAATGTTCTCTTGTCTTTTCTTTTCCCGTAAAAATATACGATTCTTTTAAAACTTTCCAAAACTAAACATAGCACAAGTCTCCCTTATTTCAAATAGCACCGACATTTTCGTATGATAACTCAAGGTTAACATTTTGTGAACCTAAAAGAACCAAAATTACTCACACTTTTTCCTTTTGTTTTATTTTTTTTTTACCTCGGTCGCCAAATGTGGTGTCTAGGTTTACCTGATTAGGTATTAGAAATAAAACACAAAATGGTTTTCAGTGATACAACACAACCCGCGCACTTGACGGCTAGATGGTGACTGCCTTGTGTGCGGGTAGTACAGATACTCTTTTATTATTATGTATGTCACAGTGGGAGAGACCCGATACATTATTACAAAATTAGAAGCCCGCTGTTGCTCGGGGAAAATGAGTTCGTTTAAAAAGTACTTTCGTAAAAAAGAAGCTGTTATCATTTTAGAATAGAAAAGGTTTATTCTGCCGGTTTTTACAACAAAATTAAATTAAAATCTTAAACTTAAACAAAACAAAACAAAACAAAAGGAAATAAATTATGCTGCGATACAAGACAAACAAGCGGTCAAGTGCGAGTCGGACTCGCGCATGAAGGGTTCCGTAGCAGCAAGTAACATAGTGTTGTTGTTCTTGTAGTTCGTTGCATAAGGTATATGTTTATGAAATTAAATGTTTTTTTCTTTATATTTGAGTTGATTGAATGAAAGGTAAATTACGGTTTACGATTTATGACGTATTAAGAAAAAATCTAGTAAATAACTAGATTTCGTTCAAACCAATTTTCGGTGGAAGTTTGCATGGTAATGTAGGTACATCATATATTTTTTTAGTTTTATCATTCTCTTATTTTAGAAGTTACAGGGGGGGGGGGGACACACACAATTTACAACTTTGGAAGTGTCTCTCGCGCAAACTATTCAGTTTAGAAAAAAATTATATTAGAAACCTCAATATCATTTTTGAAGACCTATCCACAGGTATGGGTTTGATGAAAAAAAAAAATATTTTAAACAGATTTTATTAATTTCATATTAATATAAATATAAATAAACGCTTACACACTCACACCCCCTCAGTAGGTTATTGTTTCGCGGGTGGCATGGATTACACATATAACACATTACAGTAACACCCATGACCAGAGTGCAAATATTTATCTGTCACACAAATATCTGCCCCGGCCAGGAATCGAAACCGGGTCCCCTCGCTTAGCAGGCAGAGTCGCTACCAACTAGGCTAGCTACAGGGTCGTCAATTATTAACTATAATTGTAAACAACTATAGTTGTATAATTATGAACTCATTTAAACAATTATTCTGTAACTATTCAAGTGTTAAAATCGTCTCTATTATTTTGAAGATATATACCTATAAATACCTATATACCTATCAGTTTTTATTTGCCGTAAGTAATATTTAATACCACTGTCTGTTGATGATATTAATAATGGTATCATGTACGAGTGTATTTTGGCAAGAACACGGACTTAGCCCTAAATAATTTGTCCGTTCTTACAATTCATACCCTCCTTTCATATTCCATCTGCGACTCAATATCAGTAATATTGAACCAATATTTTGCTAATAAAATCAGCCATATCAGTCGGCGCAATTACCGTCGGTAACAAAAGAAGCCACGTTCGCGCCGCAAGCACCGAGCGCCGCATTTCTAACACGTATTCAATTTAACCGCAGCTGCTGAAACGAAAATCTATCATCGACGTGTTGGTGCGAACACTCTGATAAATATACACAAATTGTACGCCGCACCCACCTCCGCCGCGACGGCTCAAGTACACCTCGCAATTGCTGTTTCGCAGCTAATTACTTTACTAAGATGCTTCAGAGAAAATTGATATTTAAAGGTTTGGTTACCCACCGATCTGCCCCAGCATAGCGCGGTGAAGTATGCTCTAAGCCTCATCAACAGAAGAGATCCGAGACATTAATGCGTTGAAGCCAACAAGATTATTAATACTATTTCTGTTGTAAATCGTGAACCTCGTAATATGATTACTTGCGAACCTCGTACTCCATGTCAGTCGGACCATCTGACATAGTCGGCGAAACACGTTGACATTTGCAATAAAACACTTACGTAGCCCAAGAAGTTCTCAAGATTTACGTATGTCTGTCAATGAGAGGTGGTGGTCTTAAAGCACCCGAAATATTTTTCCCTGCTCGTTTATCCAACGACTTTCACGAGGTTAATCTTGGTTAAGCCCACGCTCATCATCACATAGACACTTCTCTGCTGTTCAATATGAGAATAAAAACTCTATAAGCGACCGGAGTCGAACAGAATTCAATTTAGATCGAAGAGTCTCTATGATCGTGTCTTGTCTTTTGACTTCCGCGCTTCGAATTTATTTAAGTGCGTGCTCCGGTATCCGATATTGACGTAAAAGAGCTAAACAAAGAGCCTAAATTATTGGAACGAAGATCCTCAACACGGCTTGGAGCACGAATAAAATGGGACAAATCATCTACTTTCTATGGCGGAAGTGTGAAGTAATGGAAGCTAGGAAATATTTTTTGAAGAACACCAAAAAAATACTTTATTGCCATTTCCATTTTGAAACTATGGGTAGCAAAAATTCTACTAAACAATATTCACACCCTTCTTGAACGCTATTATTAAATTAAGTATTAAGGTCGGTACAACTATTGTATGCGTTATAATCACATTGATTCAATAAAATATTGTAATGGCGTGTGGTATGCACCACTAACATTAAGTATACCCGTCACGTTACAGCTTCCTTCTCTGAGATAATTTACTAACAGACTGACAGACGGACATGAAAAAACTGTTCCTAGTTTGCTACGGAACCCTAAAAAACTTACTCTTCTCAATGTATTACTCAAACAAATTCAATGTTTCGGTAGCTAACGAAAAGCAGCACGATTAAAGTATATCTTATCCTGTCATAAAATAAATATCCTGAGTAATATTTTTGTAATACTAGCAATTTCAGTTTTTGGCACTGAAGTAAACGGAAGATCTCTTTTAACATGCGCAGATGTGTTTGTTGGTTCAACAAACTGCAGGAGAGTGTTACGTGAGAGGGCCGCGTCGATCTCTCTACCGTTCATTTTATATTTAAGCAATGTAATTGATCGCGAAGATTGAAAGCTGCCTACAGTACTGTCTACGTGGCGCGTGATGACTACGGCGCTCCCTGATTAACTGTTTGAAGTTTGGAGCAATGTTCCTATCACATTATATTACGATAAAATACGATTTTGATTGTATGACACAAAATAACACATACTATAAAATACATTAAATATTTCTGAATTCATCTACTCGTAAAATAAAATAAAATTAGTGGAAATCATGTTACGAAATATAACAAAATTCCTTATTTTAACTAGGTATTAGGTATTACTATAAGAATATAATAAATTAAGTTATTTATCCCTTCAATTATAAATTGCAGATTGAATAGAAGAAGGTATTATCTAACTTATCACAGCATCATAGCATTTAATTGTGTTTTAATAACACAAACTGTTTAAACTTAGCGAATATGATGTAAGAAATACAACACTTTACGTTTAGCGTCCTACTTGAGAAATAGAAGGGAGCATAGAGTTAGCATAAATTATGCTAAGTTGTCAGGGTCAACGGCTGCTTTAGGTATACTACAGGGTTCCTTTTTAGGGTTCCGAACTAAAATCGGAACCCATATAATTTCGTCATGTCCGTCCGTTCGTCCGTCCGTCTGTCAGAAGCAAAGCGCCGACACCCTTAGCGCTAGAAAGCTGTAATTTGGTATGGATATGCATATTTATTAAAACATCAGAATCGTAGAATAAAATATTGAAAAAAAAAAATTTTTTTTTTCAGGGTACCTCCTCTACAGGTAACGTGAGGATGAATTTTTTATTCATCGCGCACCCTATAGTGTGGGGTATCTTTGAAAAGGTCTTTCAAAAATATTATGGGTCTTCTTAGACCATTTTAAGTGCCTGACACGCACTTGCCCGGTTTTTGGGTAGATGTAACTTTTAAAATCAGGTTTAAAAGTTACATCTAAGTAAACAAAGGCTAATCGTACTGTTTGAATTATAAAATAATAAATACTGAAGTTGAAACTTCTACGTATTAGTTTAATTTACATGTTAAGCGATGGAAATAATAATCTATAATTCCAATTTTAAGCTCAAAATAACGAGAGATTTTGCATGAAAAAGTAGTTTGAAATATTCTCAATTTAAAATTTTTATAGTAATTTTTTTCCAACAGATTTATAATATAACATGTATAGAAAGATACAGTGCTACTGAGAATCGATATTTAGAGCGTTATATACATATAAGCGATATTGTGTGGGGTTTGTTGGGGCACAAATCTACGACAAAGTCCCAAACTTGGAACGTGACTTGCCTGTGGATAAGTTCAAAAAACGTGGAAAGCTTTCGGTGGCATTACCATACTATTTATGCTCATCTTCGACACCCTATTAATCACGTAACACTCTTACGTCAAGTAATGTATTTTCACATCGTAATGACTAAGTTCAAACACTCAGCAAAGAATCAATTTTTTTACAATTATTGTGGCGGAATTCTTTATTTTTTTCTGGTTCCAATCCAGAACTCCATCCAGTTGAAGTAGTCATGGGCAGAAGCTAGTCTATAAAAATAAATAAAACTGGAGTGTCTGTTTGTAATATTAAAATAACCGGTTTTTACTAAGTGCATTTGGATGTATACATGGAACATATACCAAAACAACATTCTTTACAATTCTGTTTGTTCCGACTAATCTCTGAAATGACTAGACCGATTTTGACGGGCCTTTCACTGGCAGATAGCTGATGTAACAAGGAGTAACTTAGGCTACTTTTATTTAAGAAAAAAAAAAGTTGTTTGTTAGGCGATACGAAGTTCGCCGGGTCAGCTAGTAACAAATATAAATACAATTATATAAATAAAGTATATATTAAATATACATATACGTCAAATATAAATAAAGTACCATACTGGCCGCGGCACTAACAACCGGTAATTCAAATATTTAGAAGCAATATTTTATTCAGTTATCTATACTAATATATAAAGAGGAAAGATTTGATTTTTTGTTTGCATTGAATAGGCTCCGAAACTACTGAACCGATTTCGAAAATTCTTTCACTGTTGGGAAGCTACACTATCCCCGAGTAACATAGGCTATATTATATTTTCAAAAAAATTAGGGATCCTTAATAAAACTCCAATAAGTTGTAAAAAAATAAGAAACCCGAAGCAAAGCGAGGGCGGTTACTAGTGTTTTATATAAGTAATTCGCATTTCACTAAATTTATTAAATAAATAAAATCTGTATCGTACTTCAAAAGTATTCTGGAATTCGTTTTATAAGGAAAATTGTATTTGAAGCTGATGGATAGAAACGTAATTGTAAACGCTTATCGCCACAGAGAGACCACGTTATTGAAATTCTTTTATTGAAAACGAAACTAGGCTACACATTTATTTAAGAGATTTACATTATATTCTTTAGGGGAAAAGTATTCATACAATTGGAAAATATTTTTTATTAGAAATGCGGTACGTAAATATTTACGTTTTCTATTTGTATAATCAGATAGTAATATGATGTAATTTTTTCACAAAGTTATGACAAAATATATTTTCAGTTTCAACAACTGTCTGATTTATACATATTAGCACATGTGTTTAGGTAATATAACGTCAAGATATTTAGCCGTCGTAGTATTGAAGTACATTAACGAAGATACTACCAAAAATACACTGTGCTTAAAATGAAAATAAATGTCCAGAGAACAGCAGTTTGTAGGTCCCCATTTATTATTAACTTTTATTAATTTTAGTATTATATGTTATAGTGGCTATTACAAAAGAGCCCTTTCTTAGATGAACGGACGGACGGACAGGTCAGTCTTATGAATAGGGTCCCGTTGGCGCCGTTTGGGCACAGAAACCTAAAAATACACTATTCTAATTAATTTTGACCTGTCCACGCTAAACTGGTCTTAACAGATATTTATAATGGTATCTTTGGAATCTTTGGTACAAGTTTTTTATTTACCTATATTCCTGTTAATTTCACCTCATCAAACGACAAATGTACTGCTATTGGCACTGTCCACCAATCAAAAGGCTAATCGTACATGTTAAAACAACAAAAATAATAACGTTTACCGTACAAGAAAAGGTTCCACAAAAACCTGTGCCTACAATAAAATTATTGTCCTAAATGCTTCTGTGACTTATCCAATTTTCCCCAAGTCCTGTAATAAGGTCAAGACGTATTACAGCAACTAAGCGAACAGCCGAGGCTATAAAATGAATGCACCGGACAAAGAGATGATAGTTGAAGGCCTCGCAAAGGAAATTCATTAACACGACGATCTCTCAGTGTCTCCGTAACTTTTATATGGCTGTTTGAGTTTCATCTTAAACTATAGTGGCGGCTCGAACTACTCGCAGCGAAGTAATGGCTTGGAAAGCGAGGACGTTTGGTTTCATTGATTTATAAAATGATTATTATAATTAGATGAAAGCTTTATTCCGTACAAAATTATGAGTGGTCATTTTAGTCGACTTTTAATACTTATGAATATAATTCACTATTATTATTGTCATAAATGTCATGGCCGTTTTATCGCGATATTTGTAGTGTAGGCCAACGGTATTCAATTGATTTAAACTGGCTGTATAGTATCAAATGGATTTAGAAGTTTTCACTTCAGCTTGTTTTAAAATTATTTGGACAGCACGACTAACTGTTAACCAATGTGAATACATAACATTTTTGTCGAATCCATTCTACTGTATGCGAATCACATGTCATGTAGGCACGGACCGGCGTGAGACGTGAGCGGAGTACACAATAGATGTCTTATCCCGACCATGTGTGTTTATGTAGATACACACGACAATGACATAATTATAACCCCGATATAGGTTGCTGGGAAACATGTCTCCGCCGTGACTTTTAGCATATATCAAATACGAGTAACACGCCCTCGCTTTGCTTCGGTTTTCTTATTTTTTTACACCTTGGGTTACATTATTGGAGTTTTATTAAGGATCCCTAATTTTTTTGAAAATATAATATAGCCTATGCTAATCGAGGATAGCGTAGCTTCCCAACAGTGAAAGAATTTTTGAAATCAGTTCAGTTGTTTCAGAGCCTATTTAATGCAAACAAAAAATCAAATCTTTCCTCTTTATATATTAGTATAGATTAAAATGTAAATTAGTTACGGTTTTGCCCTTCAAAACAACAATTCATTGCCCTGTGTGCCTAGAGATCGGTACCAAGTTCGATACCCCGCGTGGCAGATATTTGTTTGATAGATAAATCACCTAAACTGCAGCACCTGATGCTGTGAGTTTTTTTACGATTGATTTATTCGTTTGGGACATATGGGGCTCTATCCGTGAACCCAAGCTAATCGTCCTGGCTCGCGGTGCACCGGCTGAATAACTTCTGTTAAAGGTATAGCCAGCGAGGTGTATCATTCGAATTTATCCTAAGAAGGGAGCTTTTAACTGCTTGGAGTCAAACGTGTCATCTTACATATTTTTGTGTTTGGTCTTAGCTTTCCATTACACCACCGACGCATATTGATGCCCTTAGGCGGTGATCATTTACTACGAGGTGGCTCGTTTGTTAGTTTTTCGACTACTCTCGTAAAAATAAATGTTAGAATCAAAATTAGGTCCTGAAGTAAAAATCCTTACATGCACATCTATTTGCTTCTATCGTCGTTTTGAAAAGGTGCCTTGTTATGAGTTAGAAATGGAACCCGTTTCAATGGCGGGAGCATATCAACTATGAGCACCAATCAAAAGTTTTTCCGACATTTCTGTAGATGGAGTCCCTGAATAGACATCCAAATAATTTAGTTACAGTTGCAAAAGGAAATCTTCAAATTATTGTTACGAGCGAACTTGTATATAGAGGCAAAGCGGGGCTCCGTAAACGGTGACCTCTGGGGGCTTCATTGTCCGAGTATAACTATAAAAGGGTGCTAACTGTGGGAAAGAGGCTGCGGATTTATTTGCGCAGTTGGTGGAAAATAAGAAAATAAAATTACGCAGGAACGAGGAGTACCTATTAATACGTGTTTCTTTGGTTCGGTATGAAGGATCTTCGTCGTCGGTAGAATAGAATCTACGAGCACAGGTGTGTCATTCTACTTGAGGCTGGATCTAGATATCGCATGGGGATGGCACGAGCTCTCGAAATTCAGTGGAATTTTGTCTATTGATTACTTCTAAGATAACTCATACAAATACTTAGAATGCTTAGAATGCTTACTGTTACTGGCAGCACTTCCACAGTTACTGGCAGCAGAGAACGCTCGTGCATGCCAATATGTGGTTCTTATTTCTCCACAAGATGGAGTCTTGCGTTGTGCTGCAGCCAAAGGTACGAGTATCATGGGAATCTTTGTCAGAGTATTAGAATCACTTTTCATAAATGTTTCTT
Source organism: Thymelicus acteon (assembly GCA_951805285.1). Lineage (NCBI taxonomy): Eukaryota > Metazoa > Arthropoda > Insecta > Lepidoptera > Hesperiidae > Thymelicus > Thymelicus acteon. Next base: position 22,750,555 of record OX638213.1, read on the forward strand.
CAGAAGAAATTATACATGGCTTAGCTGTATTGGGGCGGCTTAGAATATTAACTTCAATCTCCTCGCCGGATGGGTGTCGTAAGAGGCGACTAAATCCAATTTTCACAATGAACAAGGTTGATCCAATCCACTAAAAGCGCTTTCGGTTACAAAATTTTCAGAGCCAGTGGAGGTGTTGCAAACGTCCCTGCGACGCAGCTACGTGCTGAATGAAAACCAAAATAATTTGCCGAGGTCCCTTCTGATCGTACTTGCATGATGCTTATTGCATCAATGAATTGAAGAACTTCTAATATAACTCGTATAGCAATAATTGTTCCCCAACTACTCACCTAAGTAAATTCAGTCTGGAATATAATTATGTTGGAAAGGAAGGCCACGAGCCCTCGCGAGGCCTCGCGCTGCGGGGCGGCGGGCGGCGGGCGGCGGGTGCTCAATACGACCGCGTACTAATTGAAACTTGAAGTGTGTATGCAAAGCGGATGCGGTGAGAATACGGTAAAAGTGCTGGATTACGGCTGGAGCTGAGAACACAGTGTGCCGTGTATACCGACCGACCCCCATTGTGTTGTAGTAATCATTTGCTGTATTACTATCACTAAAAACTTCTCATCTCTCTCGTCCAAAAAAATTGTAATGTGGATAGTCGATAAACTCATAGACGAGCTACTTCAGCTACTTAATGTCAAAAGGTCACTGTTGTCCATGGACATCAAAACCAAAGGTATCACATCACCAACACCAAGAGAGAAGAAAGGAACAGAGCTGGTCAGCATCTCAGAACACAACGCTTTGAGGCTGATCGTCTTATGGTGGCTGACTCTATGCTATTGACGATAAAAAGATAAGACGAGAAGATAAAACATAGGAATCTATGAAACAAACGTGAAGCATGTAAAATACTTGTGAATTACGCTGTAGTTGATAAAATCTTGGTATGAAGAGTCATTTGTACGTAATAGTGAATTCCTTGGTGAAGTGAGTAGCTTCACGGATGATTGTATATTAGTTGCATGAGTTCGGAGCAGCAATGCCACGAGGAACAAATTCAAGTAGCAATGTTATATTGTTAGGAGTTGCCTGCAATACCCACGGGCCGCAATTACGCATTGCAGTGCCGGTGATGCCAGGGGAATCTTAACTCTCCGTATAAATTATTATTAGTGTCGGGAACCGCGACGTTTCGGGAGTAACCTGAATTTTTGGATATAATATGAATTTTCATTATTTAACCGTTAACATTTAACCGTATTATTGGGATAATAATTTTAAAACTCGTGGTGTACTCATCTGAACCAATTACATATAATGACCTGCGGATTTTCATGAAATTTTGCACACAGGTAGCCAATGATCTGGAATAACATAATTATACTACTAATTATCCTGGAAAGGTACTACTAATTATCCTGGAAATGTACTATTAATTATCCCGGAAAGGTACTAATTATCCCAGAAGGGTACTATTAATTATCCTGGAAAGGTACTATTAATTATCCCGGAAAGGTACTAATTATCCCGGAAGGGTACTATTAATTATCCTGGAAAGGTACTATTAATTATCCCGGAAGGGTACTATCAATTATCCCGGAAAGGTACTAATAATTATCCAGGAAAGGTGTTGTTAATTGTCCTGGAAAACCTGAACAGAGCCACGGGCTGAGCGCTAGTAAAACAGGATCGAGTGAAAGCAAAATATACTCGTATTACTCGTACACGACGAGTTGTAGATGGCCTCCTTTTGATCCCAGTTCAAATTGTTACTTTTACATATTTATTTTAAAATAAAACAATCAAAAATACAATTATTTTTTAAGCGAATTAAGCTAATTTTATTACAAAAAACAAGCGCCATAAATAATAACTGAATCATCAATCCCGCAAAATGTGCCAGTCACGCGATTTGCGAATTCCTTAGACAAGCTTCACAGCGAAATGTGAAATCTATGCTTCTCACAATCTAGATTATAATGCAAAGCGGCATTATAAAATTTGCTGTCGAGTCAGACTCCGGGATTTGCATGACAAAGTATCCGAGACGCACAAAAGGTACTGTAAAAAGATCTAACAATTTAATGCATTACTGGTGGAACTGAGTAGAAAAGGAATACAATTATGTTGACAGGAGAACTCCGTCTGACAACCCTCAGGACTTCTTACGGTGGGCTTAGGAAACGCTGGCAAACACGTAACTACACAAAAAACACAATTATCGTTCTTTCTTCTTAGGGTTCCGAAGTACAATCGGAACCCTTGTAGTTTCGTCAGGTCCGTCTGTCCGAAGCAAACCGCCAAGACCATTAGTGCTAGAAAGCTATAATTTGACACGGATATACATATTTACTAAAACTCCAGATTCGTAGAATAAAATATTGGAAAACGTTTTTTTCAGGCTACATACAACAGGTAAAGTGAGTTTTTTTTATTCGTCGCGTACCCTAAAGTGTGGGGTACCGTTGAAAATGTCTTTTAAAAATATTATGGGTCTTCAAAGATTATTTTTGAAGTTAGGGATCCGTTTGTGAAATATTTAGATTTAAAGTGCTAATTTTAGTTTGAGTCAAGTGTGGGGGACGCTTGACCTGCCGGCTAAACGGTTGGAGTTGGACAAGTGAAAAATTCTCAAAAATAGTTTATATGATGAATTTAGAAGGAAAACTATCACGGCTATGTTAGCATAAGTAGTTAATGAGTAATAGTCAATAAACTTACTACTTCTGAACCCTACATTGCACGTGGCCTGACACGCACTTGCCCGGTTTCGATTTACCTATAGTACGTTAAATGAACGCAGCTCATAGGTTTAATTTGGTATAAAGTATAAAGTTATCCAACCTAATCATGATTGTGATGTTTTGGAGGAAGTCACAAGCTTATTTCGCTTTCACTTTAAAACGTTATCAGATCATAATTTAAAAACAAAGTCCCTAACTTGAGAAGGCCGGTTTTAACTCCCTAAAGTCTCTAACCCGTACTTCTTGGTCAAAATTAAATTTGGTCGTTTTCGGGAGCTACAGCACAACAGTATGTCCTATCAGTAAACACTGGTCAAATGATATTAATAGAACATTGAAGAATGTTAACTTACGTTTGTTTTATGTTCATTTTTAAAGTAGAAGCTCTCTTTTATGACCCATGGGCTTAAACAAGTTTGACAGCAGCGCGTGCCAATAACGTTTACTAGAAGAATTCCCCTGCGTCGTTCTGAGCAAAATGACGAAAGATATGGTCAAAACTTTAGAATTTTATATAAAACTATCGAATACATCAAGGGACATCATGGTATAATCTCCTTGGTATGGAATAAAAAATGCAGCCACTTTATTCAGTTCTATAAACAATATTTGGAATTCTTCATTTTTGACTATTTTCCTTGCATTTAACACTATTATGTTATTATGTCTTCTGTGACACTGTATAATATGCTAAGTAGTTATGTACAAGTCTAACGCGTCAGTTGTGACGACTGAGCGAGGCCCCGAGGGGCACACCGCACAGGTGTAACATAAAACTGCATGCGTTTTATGACAAACAATACTATACACGCTTGGCATGAGTTGAACCATACTTACATATACTAACGTTACATATTATGTTTCTATACAAATTATTTAATTCGAATTAACGATTTATTTCTAACTTAATAACTGAGAGTCGGAATTAAAGCTGTATTAATGTTGGTAATAAACTGATATGAAAATCTGAGCCATTTTGATTTCGTTACGATCGGAACTTATGGCAATAAATAACCGCCGACACGTCGCACGTCCCCGAGTCCAGCACAAACGCTATCCGTCAGTCAGCTGGTCGAGTTAACAAGGATCGCTTATCCAGCTAACTTTGATTTGATAAGCCGCACTGATAGCGGATGCACCTCAGTACTGTTCCAATATTATTATAATAAGTATTTGCTTGTTAAAGCTTACAATGTGATACTAATCTTTACATATCACATGCTTAATTATACCCTGCGCGTTTTGGAGCCGAAACAAATGTAAACAAACCATAAAAATAATTTTCTAGGGTTTTCACCAACTGACATGAATTTGTACACTAAATGCGTTTTATATAGACAAACTACTCACTATGTTATTTGTGAATTCTTAAATAAGTACACATTGATCGATAACAATCATAAACTCCGAGTAAACGTGGAAACAAACAAAATTAAATAACTCTGTCATTATTCAAACACATTGTTGTGACAACCTTATTTCCATGATGCGATTTGAAACCTTCTAACATATTGTACAATTTTACGATGCCTATAAATAGAAATGACTACCAAAATCTTTACAGAGTTATGGTGCTAACTTACTTTGCAATTTGGTCGTATTATTTTCCGAAGTTTAGATCGGATGGAATTTACTAATCTGTGGTATGGACGACACGGACGTTTCATTACACACGGTAACTTTAAAAGTATAATTTATTATAATAAATTAAACAATGATAGTAATGGTTTTCTTTATATAAATGAATTTCGCTACACGATACTTAGGTAACAGCAACTAATCTAACCGGATTTAAATTATTTTAAGCTTCTTTAAAATACCCAATTACAATTTTGGTGTACAATAATTTAAAGGAACGGAACGTATGAAACGAAATGATATGGCTGATTGGCCAGATTGGCTGACGTGACGTCGCGCGTCGTCTGCTATTTGCAGCAAGCAGTTACTCAAATAGAAATATTTGGAAAGGTCAAGAAGTTATCGTAAACATAGAAAAACGTATAATAGTTATGTGGAGGCGAAAATACTTGTGTCTCATTGCTAAAATGAAGGAAGAAGGCCGTAAAATATACTAATGAAACATGGCATAACGAAGGTACATATTCACTAATTTATATATTATTTAACGCTATATTATTATTCACAATCAATCCTTTTAAAATCAAAGCTCCTCAGAATTAATCCAGACTATTAATGCCCTGGCCAAGTGCGACTTCAATGTCTTTGAGAACTATTAAGCAGGTTTACTTACTATTATGTCTTGATAACTGCCAATCCACACTTGGCCAGCGTGGTGGACTTATGGCCTAAACTTCTCATTCTAAGAGAAGACCCATGCTCAATAGTGGGCCTTGATGGGTCGAGATTATGATGATATATAATATATGTTTTAAGCAGTACATTAATGGAGCTAAAGCTGTGGGTAAAGTATTGTAAAAAATATTATATAATTATGTGATAATCTAATTTAAAAAGCATACATTCTTTAATTTTCAGGTCATACAAAAAGTAAGGTCTGGCAAGATTTGAGCATCATTTCAAGCCGTGAAGCTTTCCGAGAAGGGTTGTCGATGGGTTTAAAAGGACCTTTAGGAAAAAGAAAGTGCTTAATAATAGTGCATATTGGTATGTTTTTTCAGTTTATTGAATAATTGTCATGTCCAAAACTGTACAACTGTACAAAAATAAATCTGTAAAAAATTAACACATAGTTTAACATCCATGACCGAAGTATGTACAAATATTTATCTGTGAAATAAATATCTGCCCCAGCTGAGACTCGAACATGTTATCCACAGCTCGGCAGTTAGGGTCACTGATCACCGTGCCACAGCTCCTTCAATATAATGTATCTGTTTTTATTTTTCAGGTAATGAAGATGGATTTTTAGAAGAGGGCCATTTAATTTTTGAAAGCCAAAAGGGAGATGGGGAGTACCACAAGGAGATGAATGTTATTAACAATCTATGGTTGTACCAACCATACAATTTTCAATTATTGTCCTCGAAGAACTGAACTTGAAGAGTTTAAAACATTATAGTCATTTTACCTTAATAGTCATATTTATTTTGTAAAATGATAATTTTGAAATAAAATTGTGAAGAATACAGTTTTTTTTGTTACTTCACCCTATCACTCTATAGCTGCAACCGTGTGCCACCAACAACTCAGTGGCTCATAACAGGGCACAGGTCTCCTCATAGCTGAGACCTATGTTAACACCTCAATGCTGCTTAAGTACGGGGCACCTCCACTGAGGAGGAAGGTTAGTAGTCAGTCTTCAAGCTTTAATAATGTCGACTATTTAATTAACGAGTATATACTCGTTAATTACTTAGCCCATAAGGTTGATCAAGAAGTTTTTTGCCACTACAGTCGTTTATTCATTACATATTCCAAATGCTGGCCTTACCATAGCAAGCATTGCTTAACTCTGACGATTGGAGCTCGCCACCTCAAGAGGCGAAGCTCTCGTGGTCCCGTTTTACAACATTATACTACTAAAGTACATATAAAATAAATATTATACTTTATCTTTGAAAGTAAAACAATGTATTTACGTACGTAAGCTATTTTAAGGTTAGGGTATAAAGGTTTAAATATGAAATCAATATTTATAATACTGTCATTTAATGTATTTTATGCATTAACTTATCAATTAGTTACTTGATTTATTAGTAGCAAAGATTAAGAAATAAAGGAAAAAAAATATTCTCATAAAACCACAAAAAGTTTTATATCCCTGGTTGTCAGTGGTTGCTAGGCAACGGTTTGTCATTAAACATTTCGGCTCCAAGACGCGCAGAGTATAGGTAGTATTATAATTACTAGAGATCATCTCTGCGGTCAAACTTTTACTGTAAGTGAAATGCATGGTAGAGTGTGTATTTATTAATTTTATGTATTTCTATTGCATGATATTAAAATATTAGCTTTTTGTATTATTCCTCTGTCCACGTAATAGCCCAAAAAAAGGGGTACGGTTTAGCTTCGCCTATAAATATAAAGATATTATTTGGAAGAATGTGCTTAACTTGGCTGAAAAAGCTGATAAAACCTAGTATAATACTGGTCCCAGTTAAAGTCACCAGTTAATTTCAGTGGGCACCGGTTAGATTCTGACGGACTTGGTACAAACAGACATAAAACTTTTGCCCGCAAAGAGACACGCACTTCAGTCAGTGTGCGATAATAACATTTATGGTGTAACTGACCTTTACCTTTTGTAGTAAGCGAACTGTAGTTAAAATAATATGTGATTGTTTGCACAACAAGTTCCGCGGTTAGTATTCAGGCGGCGCGCCGTCGAGCTGCGAGCTGGGACTCGTTTGCATAATCGCATCTCTAGCATTTCTACGCTTCTTTTGAATTATAATAATTTTACACACATTTCTAGCCGTGGGTATTGTACTCACTGGCTTTGTAATCATTTATGTTTAAGCACAGCTTCCATACTACGCAACAAGTATTCGCTTGTATTGCAACCATAATTTTTCACTGACAGGGCACACATAGTCAACTTTACAATGGTCACATACTGTTTCCCGATTCAGCTTCTGCCGAATATTACACCTACATTATAATTTTGTCCAGTGCAAGGCTGCAAAGGCATTTGAATAAGAATTGTGTTATCGCGAGCACACAATGTCCGACATTACGTCACTGTGGCATAATGTGAACAGAGTCGATATTACTATACTCCGTACCTTGTTCCAGAAGAACATAAAAACTGAGTTAAAAGTACATCCATCCGATGAAAATTGGATACTAATTATACAGTGCGCTAAAAGCGATAAGGAGTTAATGATCATGAAATAACCGTTTCACAGAAAAAACATTGATTGTGCCGGAAATTAAAGAAAAAGAAAATACGATCGCAAAATATAATGATCAAAAAGCGTTCAAGTGAAACAGGTGCTTCCTTCCGTTCCCTTTCGGAAGTCATGGCCTGAATCAATCATGGAGTTAATTTATTCATGATATTTTAATTAGAACCGATCAAACAACTTTGAATTTGATTCATAATCAATACTTAAAAGCTTTTAATAAACAACAACTTGACTTAAGCGGTAATCGATTCGATGTGCACTACCTCGGACACTCCAAGTTCGAATCCTGCCAGCATTTGTCGAGACTAGATAAATTCAAACAAGTTTAAACAAAATAATAATATTAACTAATGACACAAACCCGCAACTATTACACGAGTGTTCGTGAGAATCTTCATTTATCTCTCGCGGTGTAACAAAAATGTAACATATTTTCTACGAAACGAAATCTATCTATCTTCTTTACAACTAGGGTATATGAGTTTGTTAGCACTGGATCATTTAGCAGGTACTAAATGAGTTGTAAAAATGTCTCCTGTCTTCGCCAGCCGGCAGCCGCCCGCCGGCAGCCGGTCCCGCGGCTTTTTTCAGTCTCCATTTGCTTTGTTCAAGTTTTATTGCCACCATTACTTTCTCGCGCATTACTCTCCACGCTTCAACTGGAAATACTGAAATATCGCTCTCGGTCCTCGTGTACTGGCTCATACTGGAAGCTCGTGTAACCGACGGTTTGTTAAATTGCTGATTGTTTCAAATGAATAAAAATTGGTCTGGATACGATACAATAGCGGACACACCGAATGATAAATTTACTTATGAATGGGAGACAATTACGGAACAGAAGCAGAACAGTGTCTTTAATTAATTATTTTTCGGATATGCTAATTCTTATATTCATATTTAGCGATAATAACGACGATTTATTTCGTCACTATCTCGGTTACATTGAATTAAACAATTAAATTTCCAAATCTATGTTTGATTTATCAATTCACCATGTTCGATGTTTTGTTACGGTCAAAACCCCTCAAATAGCAAAACATTGACTACCAACAATTTTCCTTTTCTATACAGGTATATATAGGAATTATGGAAATTATCCATATAATTATAATTAATCTTATTTTCATTATAAGACATCAATATTTTATTATTTATTAACCTGGGGCAATTTTTTAGATATATGTTAATAGAATAATTTATTTTCTGTTTTAGTTAATATTATAAATAGATAACTCGTCCTGTAATTAATGTAAGTCTTTGTTTTTGTAATGACGATGATGTCTTATACCATGCTGTCGTTGCCTATAATTATTCCAACACTTACCTTTGTACTTTAATGTATTGTTAACTTAATATATTAAGGTGTATGGAATGTCGGTGACCTAAATAAATAAATAAATACATAAATAAATAAATAAATAAATAAATATACAAGTTGTATCTAAATTTCATATCATTTAACATGTTTTGAACATTAGAAAGAATACTAAATTTAAATTTGAAAGATATCCGAAACTTTCAAATTTCATAATGATAATGACGACTATAACGTAATTTTATTGTGTTGCCATTATAAAGCCGTTAGTGGGATGTAAATAGATATTGCTATACGAGACTCTCCTGTTGATATCAAATTTAATGATCTCTAACAACATGATCTGATTGCTTCACTCCGCATAATAATACGTGTTTGTTGTGTTCATTGAACACAATTTTCCATCAGTAATATTTACGTTGGATTCTGCCTATTAGAGCTCATAAATAAATTTACGAGGCAATTTGAAATAAATCTGATTGAAATAAAAATGGCTTACAAATGAATCTCGGCTTATTTGATCCGATTGATAAATGGCGGACGACTCGAGGCCGGAGACAATCGGTTGAGACAATAATTCGTCAAAGACGATTAATATTTCATGACGTTCGGGGGTCGCTTGTGATGCTAATTGGACGGATCCGATTCTTGAACGATATTTTAATACAAACGAGGTAAGTTCCAGGCGGTAGTTATAAGTCGCGGCGGAGGGAAGTTAACAGAGCACGCGACGGTCGCTTGCGAGCCGGGGTTTAGATACTCACTCACTGTAACTACCTACTAATTATTTTTATGAAAATAGCCGGCAAACGAGCTGACAATCCACTTGAACCATCAAGTGGCCACCGTCGCCCATGGACATCAGCAACACCAAAGGCATCATTGATGCGTTGCCGGCCAAGAAAGAGAGAAGAAACAAAGAACTCAAGCTCTCAAAGCTCTCAAGCCCCCAGCCGGAACACGACGAGTTTAGGAACTGCCTCGTGCTCAAGGGTGGTAGCTATCCAGGCGAACGTCATGGAGAAATAATAATAGTAATAATGGTATTGATTAACAATTAAAATCAACATTACCAATATAATTCCTCGAGTTAGTATTTTAAGCCGCCGCAATTTATAGTTTGCTTACCACAAACAATATTTTTTTTTGCTAAATAGATCTTCCAAAAATAACACAAGTTTTGAACGTACTGCCGCTTGCGTGATGCCGTTTAAGAAACAAAAACCGGCCAAGTGCGTGTCGGGCCATGCGCAATGTAGGATTCCGTAGTTCAACGACTTCCTTTTGTTCTATAATCTCAGAGCTACCTTAACTATAGTGATAGTGCTAGTAGCTAGCGTGATAGTTTTTCTTATAAATTCATCATTTGAAAATTTTCACATGTCCAACGCGGTAGGCGTTTAGCTAGTAGGTAAAAGGGGCACTTGACTGTACAAAATCCGCAATTTAAAGACGAATATTTGGAAAACGGAACCCTGACTCGAAAAATTGTGTTTTATTTTTGAAAGACAGTTTCAACAATACTTGTCATTATGGGGTAGACGAGAAAAAAATTCCCACTTTACCGTAGGTACCCTAAAATTTTTTTAAGGTTTTATTCTACGGACAATCATAACGAAACTATAAGACCTCAATAGATATTATGATTAGTGTCACTGACGTTTTATTTCAATATTGAAAGAATAATCAATCACACAAAAATATATAAGATATATTAAACAATTCAGATGGAAATGACAGATTGAATTTTGTTAAACTAATAATGTTGAATAAGGGAAACAATCAAGAAAGATTCTACGTAACAGCACTCTAGTAAAGTAGATGTCATTAAGTATTTATAGAAGAAACATGCAAAGGTCTATTGAAGGCGACACATCGCAGGAGAAAAGCAATAAAATTACATATGAGAGGATCATTTCTTAGCAGCGAGCCGCACCCGTAATTATCGTAGTGATACTCGTACTACAATACTGAGCATCCACCGCGCTATTCAAATCTGTATAGCTGTATTGAGGCTGCGCGCGTGCCCGTCGACGCCACACATCGTTTTCGTACTCCAGTACAGTTTATTACAAATAATTTCGCTGCTCGAGCCGCCAACGTCGAAAGCGAGGCTCGAAACAAGAGATTATCTGCTGTGCTAATATAGAGTTAGCCGCTTGCGCAAGCAGGAACTCTGCGTCTATTACATTCGCTTAATGAGATTTTTTCCAAGGGTTTCGATGTTGAATGAGGTCTTACAAAATGTCTCCTTTTATTACAGGGATCGCGGGGAGCTTCAGATGGCTAAAAATAATGAAAGATAACAAAGGAGCTATGTTGCTTAATGTCGTTCGGTGCGGGGCGGGCCGGGCGCGGGCCGGGCGCGGGCGGCAGGCGTCGGAATAATTTGGATATTATAGAGATTTAGTTAAGTTTGATGAAAGCCGCAACGCAGGGCGCAGGGCGCAGGGCGCGGGTAGACGAGTTGGGATTTGTATAATGAAACTGGATAATAAACTCACATCATTACACGTGTGGCCGACGCGATAACTTGTCTCTATTTTGCACAGTTGTCGCCGTCGGGGCGAGGTCATGAAGGTTCAACCTTTCTAAAATTATGTGATGTTAGAATTTTAAGGTTATCAGCAGGAAAAGTTTTCTATTCCGTAGAAAATAATAAGTAGAGAGTTCTATTTCCGTTATTTGTGAAGTTTTCTGGGGGCACGGCAGTGCCCCCGCCAAGTCGAGCAAAAAAGCGGCACGGCCGTACCATCCTTTTCTCGAAGCAACTCAGGCCATTTTCGACCCCCTATAACTTCGTTGTGGATAAAGCTAGAAGCCTGAATTTTTAGTAACCAAGCAGGCATTGTATAAACACGGTATATTTCAAATTTCATTCAATTTGAACCAGTAGTTTAAGAATTATAACTAGTCAAAGTTTCTTAATTTCGTCACTCACTGACTGACTGACCGATCATCAAAACTCTAAGGCACTTCTAGCAGACATAGAAGCTTCAAATTTGGAACACAATTAGTGTTTAGTGTGTAGATCAAGAAAAAACTAAAATATTTTGCAATTTCGGTCCAGTTTTCTAGATACATCAACTGCATAAATAACTTTGTAATCCCATATAAATATATAGGATTACAAAGTTACATTTGCAGTTAATGAATTACTGTACCTGTATAACAAAGTAACATTTGCAGTGAATGAATCAGTGTACCTGTATACAATATAATGGAATAATAGGTGTAAATAGTGTTAGGCTCAGCTCAATGAAACGACGATATCCAACAGCTATTTTATTATACTTTTCCACAAGATAATTTTAACACTAAAATTAGGTTCTAATATTACTAACTTCCAGAGAGACATGACTTTTGCAACCAACCGTTCAGGCCAAATGTCGAAAGACGAATGAATCGCGTTTGGTGCTCTTTGCTATAACGTAATCGATACTGACTGACGTTGGATCAATACATCAATACGCCTGACGGATACTGATGACAGTAGGCTGCATAAGTCAATTACCATACTGATATTCACGATAGAGAATGACAAAGAGAATGCATTACACTGTATTTATATAATAGCACGCTAACAATAGGTACCTAGATATAATTATGTTCAAAGGTAACTTGTAAAAGGAAAAAAAGTAGAACTATCTACAAAAAGAAATGAGATGCCATCAAAAACAAAACTTGTAAAAAAAACCAAGTCTCGCAACTCAGTTCTTCTACTGTAAAAAGTTGTGAGATCCATGTAATACCAAGTCGGTTAATTTATTCAGTTCCTACTTAAGGGTCCTTCTGTCTTAATTTATTACGTAATTAGCTAACCTAACAAGTAACAACATCTTACAGTGACCATATTATCAATATTAAAAATCTTTTGTTTTAAATAAATAGATTGACTTGGCAATCGCACTAAACAATCAAATTTAATATAATATGTAGGTATTACTTGTGAGGTACATTGTGTTTCCATGCGTTCGCCTGTCTTCGACCCCATCGATGCAAGCATTATTTATTCTAGTTGTATTTACGTGGTACGATCCCCCGCGGCCCCGCGCCCCGCTCTCCCAGCATCAATGTGCGCGTCCTCGAAAGCCTTCCTGCAGTCAAAGGCCTCGCCGAATGTATCGGCACGTGTTGAATTTTTGATGGTATCTGACTTTCGTCGACAATTCGTTGAAATTTTGATGTCAACGAATTGTGTCATTGTCCCTATTTTGCGTTATAAATAAATAAGTAACTTTGTAATAGAACATTGTGTATTGTTTTATTGAAATATTTTTACGTTGATTAGTTATAGCAAATATACTTAGTGCTATTTTTGAGAACTGAGGTGAACATCTTTTTTTGAGTGTAAAACCTATTAATGATAAAAAACCGGGAAGTAGTAAGTTTATCAACTATTACTCATCATATAACCTTTCTTTTGAAAATTTTCACTTGTGCAACTCCAACCGTTTAAGCCAGGGGGGGGGGGGGGGGACACTTAACTCTAACCAAAATTAACACTTTAAAGCCAAATATTTCGCAAACGGACTCCTAATTCCAAAAATGGTTTTAGACAACTATTTCAACGATACCCCACACTACAGGGCACGCGAGGAATAAAAAATTCATCCTCACGTTACCTGTAGAGGATACCCTGAGAATAAATGTTTTTCAATCTTTTATTGTACGATTCTGGAGTATTAATAAATATCCATGCAAAATTACAGCTTTCTAGCACTAAGGGTCTCTGCGCTTTGCTTCGGACAGACGGACGGACGGACGAACATGACGAAACTATATTTTACTTTGGCACCCTAAAAACACACAGACATTAGTTTTTAATATCAGGTGCCTCGCGACGTTGGCAGCCTTTGATTACTTGAGTTACTGATGTCTAGGTAGAGCAATGACCACTTTCAATCAGATCGCCCATTCCTTTGTCGGCTTTACTCGTAGAAAAACCCTACGTTTACAAAAAGATCTTTCATAAATATTACTTCTATTCAGTGAATGATATTTATAACCAAGTGCGTTTGAATAGAGCTTTGTTACTTACAGTAAGTTGTGATATCTAGTCAATATTTTCCTGTGAGAGGTTAACGTAACAAGAATCTCACGAGCCAGATATCGAGAGATTGAATAAGGTCCATAATCGGATGAAGATTCCGCTTTGAATGAGGAGCGGCGAGTGAGATTGCTCGGTGCTCTGGCTGCTCTGCATATCGAATTGACCTCTGTATCAGATAACTGGGCTAACTCGCCGCCCGGCGGGCAGCAGCGCGGCAGCGGCTCAAGTCACAGGTGACAGCGTTGGTTCTCATTTTAAACTGGTTCCGCCTTCCCCAACCATTAACTTCCGTACCATCCTAAATTAAGGTTTTTTATATATAATATTAGGTATGTTTCTCGTAATATAAAACTAATAGCTAAATAGCGCGCCAAATATAATTTAATTAGTTTCATATTTTTTAAGTTTCATCCTCGAAGTTACCAACTAAAATTTCCTAAAAATATTTTCCCAATGAAGTCTAGCGAAGAAAAACTGCATGCGACAGTCGAGCACAAAAGATACACGATTAAGAATCCTAAATGAGCAAAGGATCCCGGGCTCGATCCCGGCTCGGGGCAACGTACCAGCGGGGACACCTGTATGAAATAGTAGTGACATCGTGACGTACCTGCAACAAACAAAAAATAGTGTTATTGAGAAACGTGTACAAATTAAATAATTAAGACTGATTATCTATTTAAAATTAATTTAATATTTATGTAGTACCGTATTTCGATTGAATTATTGCAAAAACCGTTTTTTTACACTGCCCTCAATGACACTCACCTGAAAAATTTTTACTAATCTATCTGCTAATATGGCTCACGTAAATAAATGTCTTCCGCGGCAGTCTGTCGATCGCAACAAGTTTTTCCAACGTCCCGGCTTACGTCACGGTCCGTATTAACATAAAGGGCCAAGCCGGGGCGATACGGGATATTGTGGCCGCCACAAAGGTAACCATGTTATGCCCTGATACATTTGCCTTTAGCTCTTTGATATATTCGCGTGTAAACTGCTCTAAACCCACTTTTATGGGTCGAGTTTACGGCTTTTGACTCGTAACAGATTTTCAGTGATACATTCGTATCGTAAGCGGTTTGGGCACTATTCGTACCATTGCGACTTCCTCGATATAAACCATCTTTGGTTATTGCGATAAGAAGTATGCAGATATTATATATTTGAAGGACTCACTAAATCGATTTTGTAAGTAGTATATCGTTTGCTTCAATCGAAAAGGTTTTGGAGACGTTTAAGGAGCTTCATGCTTGTATACGAATCTGATTATTATTTGCGTAAACTTTTCTTACATCCTTATCAGGGTTTAACTTTATTATCTTTAAACTATGTTTTCCCATACATTTTTGGCAATCTGATAATTATATTATTAACATTGGTACCAATATGTCGCAGGCAAATTCATGTGTAATAAATAAAATGTGTACAGAATTTAATCTGTACCGAGATTTACCTCATTAATCTAGTTTAAATACATACAGTGTTATTTATTTAACAGGTATTAATTTATGATACTGTTAATGTATAGCTTTGTTAGAATAGTGATCACCGCACCAGTACACCTGCTGACTTGCACCAGAGCTGTCACAGCGGCCGGCAATCAATCCCCACGGTACTGTGCAATGTGGTAGGGTTTTATTCGCCTAAAATCGACCGTGAAATGTTTTTATGTGTTTCAGTTGTAGTGCCGAGACCATAAGTAATGCGGTTTCATTTTCTCATTAGTAAGTAACATTTAGGTAATGGCTTTGGTGGTACCGATGTCCACGACCACTTACCATCACGTTACTCGTATGCTGGTTTGATGGCTGTTACATAAAAATATAATTACATTGAATCAAAATACAGTCACATTCCGATGAATAGCTTCCGCGCAATGCCCGCGCAAATAGACAGAATTAAACTAAAATTGCTGTTTTACTTCAATGTAAATAGCAATTTATTATTTAAATTAACGTTCCAACTTTATTGATGCTGTATAGGAAGCTGCTCTATTAATTCTGAGAACACTGTAAGACTGGTTTCTTTATGATCTTTGCATAATTCATTTATATACAGGGGACTCCATTGAATTCTAATTTTTGATCACTAAGATTTGAATCGCATAAATATCGCGATTTCATTATGGACAAATTACCACTTCAAAGTAAAGTAGGTAATGATATATACATCATGATTAAGGCCATTATTTTTATCATAATGGAATCACGTTTACAACTTTGAAAATAGGCAATAGGGATGCGGAAACCTATAACGTCGTAAATCATAAGCGTCGTAAACGAAACATTAAAAAATGAGAATGCTCCACAATTTCTCGCTAAAGGCGAAAAGAAACAAGAGGAAAGAAAATTCGTAAAACTTGTTTATTTCAACTTTTATAGGAAACATTTAAAATGGTAACTGATTATATAATTACCGTTTACCAGAACAATATTATCTAGAATGAAAATAGACGGTCTGTTGGGAAGGGAAATAAATAACGTACAGAGGAATATTGTGGATTTGGATGATTTATTTAGAACACATCCCCAGATTACAGAGGAAATAACTTTATTAAGAGAGAGGGGTAATATCTCAGGAGTGGAGGCTTCTGAGAGCGACGTAACGAATGAGTCAGTTACAAGTTAGAAAAATGTGAACAGCAAACGACGGCCATTTAAGTTACAAGCAAGGAAAGCATTATTTAGTGTTGTATCTTATACTGTAAACTGCAATCGAAATTCATACAATTTAATTTGAATGGCAGTGTTTAAGTTGCCAGAGTGCGTCTGACTTTAATTAGCTTCTGTGCACACTGTGCTCTTACTTTTCATAATTACATATATTTTATGCTGTTTCTTCCCAAGTTCAGAATGAACCGAGTTTATTGTTCGAGTTCACGGCACCATTAAAAACTTCGCGCAAAACGCTTCCAGTTTTGTTTGAACGTTCGCTCTCTCCTCGCTCGTATTATTCCTGGTATACAAACGTTTTACTTTATTTTCTCGTCATAACCTGTTAATTATCCTATGTCTGGGCTTTGGTCTTTTTTCGGAGTAAGCCAAGGTAGTTGTCGTACACGCTAGTCGAGTGCTGGTTGGAAAAACACGCATGTAAAGAATTTTGATTAACGGAGAGTTCCTTTCCATTCACCAAAACAAATACGCTAAGTGTGAAAATTGTGCCTGAATCCAACTCAAGCTTTACAGGAGGGTGTTTAATTTTAAAACTAGATACCCCTATCACACTGACGTAGATTCAGCCGCTGAAGTGGAAGCTACCAAATACGTGAGTTCGGAGTTGTTGGAGCGAACTAGTGGTGGAGAGAAACTAGTGGCGCGGCGGGTGCTGCAGCCGTGCAAGTTGTCCGGCGGCCTGTTTGCTCAGCACCTCGGCCCGTGCTTTGTCGCGGTTCCGTTTGAGCGCGTCGCGGGAACATGTGCCACATCCTCTTTGTTGCTGCTTGATATTTGCTAAAACTTACATGTGATCACAAACGTGTGCATTCAATAAATGTTGAGCTACACGAAGCTGTCTTTTTGAAGTGAAAACTTCTTTAGCATCGTTGTCATTTCAAAGTCGATGAAACGAAAAAGGGACAGTAAAAAGAGACTGACACATAAATACATAAGATTTAACGTGGGAGAAAATGAGATAGCAAGCATTATACAGTGTTTTTTATGTTCGTGTTACTTTATAAATGTGCTAATTTATATTCACAGATGGCGCGAGAAACAAGATAGAAGATTCATTTTATTGCTGGATAGATGGCGCTAGTTGCTCATTTTACTCTTCATAATATGAAATTATTATGCTAAGAGATATCGTTAGTTACCACTGTTTTATTTTTATTTAGTACAAAATAGTTTTAGAAAAATAATTAAAACCGATACACGTTACAAAATGAATACCTTTAATTTTGAAGGTTTCACTTCTGCCACGTGTGAATTGAACACGTTTTAATTTTTTTTATTTTCTTTGTGGATTGTTTATTCTTAAGAGTTTAAATCATGTGTAGTAACTAGCTATCAACCTTAAAAGTATTCAATAGTAAAGCTATCATAAGAGTAAGTAAAAACTCAACATTACGAATCCCCCAGGAATCCCAAGGATGACAACAAAAGTAAGTCATTAAATTTACATTTCCGCAAGAACGAGTAAAGATCGTAAGCAGCTGTTCTTAACGCCTGTAATCCGCTCCGGGTCATTGTTCTCGCGCGTGCATCCATTTGCAAGAGAATAGCTTCCGCATCGCTGGAACAATGCGAGGAGCTGCCAACCATTTGTATCCCTTCTCGTCCTGCCACTCCTTCACATTGCATTGTCGAGAGGAATTCAACTTGCTAATATGGAGGCGGTAAGTTACGTTGTGAACGATGCGATCATCATACAATTTGTTAATCTTGGAGCCAGACAAAGGCAAATTTCTGAAGTTACTTGCTTTAAGCGAGGCTTTATTTATAATGCAATGCTTGCTGATAGCTTGTTAAGTTATGAACATAGTGAACAATTTTTACTTTGATCTTAGTATTTTATGAAGTTAATTGTAATAAGCATGAAATATTTTGACATCTACAATAATCCTTATGGAGATATGTGAGTATGGGTTGCAAGTCTTTGTGTATCATATTTCCATAGAATTTATCGCCAATATTGAAGCGTCAACAGATTTCATGTTTAAAAATATCCCCGTCATCGTCGTCAGTAACTCGCTACGTGGGCGACGAGTCCCCGATGGAAAAATAACTTTAGCTCGCGCTACCATAAAATATTTGTGAAAACATACTTCGGACTCTTTATTCGGGTGGAGTATTTTAATATTTCAAATAACGCCCGTGTGGAAACGGGTAAATTAGATGTACGATATGTACGCTCCATCTGGATACATTCGGGATGAAATTTTGATTGTGACGTCCTTGCAGAGTTATGTTACACGTCATTTGTGGATCAACGAATACAATGATACTACAAGGAAGAATACATGATATCGTAACTGACGGCATTGTCACATTGATTTTACTTTTGCTTGCGATAGCGTGTAGGACAGTTGGGCATATCCCATCACATATAGGCGTATATTGTGATTTGTAATCTTAATTATTATCAAGTCAGAGGTCAATAAATGTGTTTGCTTATAAATGTTCTGTTTAGTGAACTATTTTTTGTCAACTTCGTTTTTTGTTTATATACCATGTAGGTACAATTGTACATTTATTTATTCGGTAGCTTACAATTTAAAATAGTAGAGAAGGCAATTTTGCATGGATCTTAATGATTGTTTAAATTAATAGTGGTATGTAACGCCACATGTGCCGAAATTAATTAACTGAATTAGATTAAAAATTAAATATTAGTAAAAAAAATACATACACCACTCACTATTCGTGTCACTCACTAAAATAAGATTACTATAATTTATTCTAAATCGATAATGATTTCAGGATTTATTATAAATCATTTGACTGACGAAATTTTATTCGCTTAGAGTAGGTCAAAAGTACCATCTGTTCTTTAGTCCAGCCGTCCATCGAACAAAAACTCGATTTTGCGCAATTCGGACCGAACCCAAATACTTCTCCAAATTAAACTTTACAATTGTCACGGAGAGGTTTAAAATGTTTAAAACCTAAATGCATTCCACTCTTTTAATTCTCTGGATACAAGTTTGAGAGTTATTGTCGGCCCGTTGTTTTGTCCCGGTTTAACTTTAAAAACCAGAGGATAGATTTGTTGCAATTATTTTCCAGAGACTAACTGTAGTGGGTTAGTAAGCTTGAAACTAGGCTAGTGTTTATTTCGATATGGTTATGAAGCGTCTCGCCTCGTCGTGTGTTACCGAGGGGTGTAGTTACACTAGCATTTAGTCGTTAATTAAATAACGTTCAGCAATTAGAATTGAAACATTTTTCACACGTAACATTATTCCATTTTGTTCCAATCGCATTATTTTCAGATATTTCTGAATTGCAGAAGTTTGGCAGCCAGTCAAATATATTTAACTTACATTAAGCGAGAATGTTGTATGACTGCGCATCGGTTTCATTAGCGTTGATTGGTTAATTATGTTTGTATTGGTAAATCATGTGCGATCAGCTTCACCGAACATATCATATCATATTTATTATTAAAATGGAACAACGATAATATGAAATCAAAACTGGATTTATAGTTTCGAGCGATCCATTCCAAGCACTTTAGTCTGTGTGTATGTTGGTTATATCTTTACTACTACAATTAGTACGGTCAGTCTGAGGGATACATTAACATAATAGAAAATAACGTAGGTACATTAAACACAGACTAAAATGCTTCGATAGACACAAAGAGTTGGAATTATTTATATCCGTACCTTCTACTTTTTAAACTGATATCTTAATATTGTACAAATACAAATGAATCTGGTGTACGATACGATTTCTGTCATACATTATTTTAGTGAAATGTTTAAAGATTTCGTGTAGGATTAGTGAAAATTGATACGAGATGGTGAAATACAAATTACAAAGTGGCCGGCGCACGACACCAATTAGCGGTACAAGGGGGCGATAAGTTTTAGGGTTCCGCAACACCTTCATTGTAACTACTGCTAGAGAAAGTTTTCAACAAATTGTTTTGGGTGCAATAACATGGGTGCAATAAAATGGGTGCAATAAAATTCATAAGTGTCAAGATAAGAAGTAAATAGTTTCTATTACCGAGCTGTGGGAGGTTCATGAGAATACGAATTAAGTGAATAATTCAAAGGTGAATAAACTTGACAAGTGCGAGGTAAACTCGCTTGGAGAAGGTTCCGTACGTTGATTATATATTTACCGTTATCTTTCTATTTCATTTATTTTTGCCGTTTTTTTAAATACCATAGACTTCTTATAGATTTTCCTGTAATATAAATATTACAGTGAAGCTCTAAATTTTTTAAAAATTCTAGCGTCAGTAGTTTCGAAGATAACTGGTTTCGGAAAAAGATGATAAGGGGGGGAAGGTAAATTTTTGGCTTTAATTTACGTTCTTTCTTGAATAGTTTTAAAATTATCTATTGTAGAACTATAACAAAAATATATTTGAGATCCTTACAACAAGCCCTTTCATTTGACATAGCACACGATACGGTTTGCAAAACACTTTTTGTATAATTTTGATGTCTTTAATTTTTTTTTCAAAATTCAGTTGTTTAAACCTTCGTCTTTGGGTCACAAAAAAGGACATGAATACCAAACAACTCATTTGGTCCAGTAGTTTCGGAGTAAATTGGCAGGGAACGGCGGTCGCCCAGAAGCACGAGTAATCACATAAGGGTTCCGTTTTTTGTTTTTTCGTACGGAACCCTAAAAACAAAATAAATGAATATATAAATAATATTGTAATCGGCAACTTACATTCGCGTGGACTGTGGCGCTTGTTATTACGTTCTAAGCACTGCGTCCAATTAGTACGAGACCAAATAACTACGAGTAGTTGGTAACCGAGCTTGTGTTCGTGATAATGTTGGTAGGTGGCAGCCGCCAGCCGCCAGCACCAGCCATCAACAGCTGCGGTTATCGTACATGATTATCTGCCAACGACCTAGCTGAAACACTGTCTGTCTTTTAAAATATTCATTTCGTGCTTCAAGTGTTTTGCTTTGTTTTAATTCTTATTAAAAATATTCTTTACTGTTAGTTTTTAATTAGTTAGATGTTAAAAAGTTTTACTAAATATTTTTTAAGTTTTTTAATTAGGCTTGTGAGAAGAAAGCAAGCTGGAAGATAGGTTTTATTACTGTTTTTCATTTAAATGGATTTAGTTGTGGTGTGTGTGTGTGTTTGCTTGCGGTAAATCTTTGTAAACAACGTACGGTCGATATACAACGTAAGCTGAGCTTTTGCTTTGCTTTAAACAAAAGGCTAGCTTTTTGTCATCTTAATAATCAATCTTTTAAAATCAGCTTGAACCATAATACAATTGCAAATTGTTGAAAAATGAACTTCATGAATTTTCAAGCTTAAATATATACATATACAAATGTCTGGTTGCAATGTCAATCGCAAAATGCTGCGGCAAACACTTCTCCACTTCTTCGGCTGCCATCAACCGTCTGCCAGTCGTCAGTTATTTAACAACTGCAGACGGCAGTACACGATATAGAATAACTATCATTTCAAACTATTGTACATTGAATACGTTAGGTATGCGGTGACAAGTTGTACACAGTAATCCCGCGGCCGAGTACACAAGTGTTGGTATTATCGCGAGCAAACATGTCGCGCCCGACAGCTGCGACCGTATCGGCTCGTCGCTGACGGATGGAGCTAGGGCTGTTTCTACACAGGCCACTGGACTTGTTGTCGTGCGATATTAAGCTTATTTACCTGTAGACCAACAAAGTAGAGATTTTTTATGTACAGTCGACAAAATAATTAATTCTAAAACCTGCCCTGCATACCTAATTCTTTTGCCGGCTGTACTTAACTAGTCGACAAACGAGCTGTCGAGCTCTTTTTTATGGAAATGGCCGAAAAACTGATGATCCACCTGATGGTAAGCAGTCATCGTCGCCCATGGACATGGCGACACCAAAGGCATCACTGATGCGCTGCCAGTAAAGAAAGAGAGAAGAAAAAGAAAGAAGAAAATACCTGATGGAAGTAGTGACTAGGCAGGATAGGTTAGCTAGGAAAATATAAGAATAAATGGAGACCCTTATACCTAGACACTCGTACACTACAATATACTGTATAAACTAAGAACAGCTCTGAAATAAATAAATAACATTTGCTCTCTCAGCATACTTGTTAACTTGATTCAATTAAAGCAACTTCGTGTTAACGTTTTACAAGTTATTTTGTTCGTTCGTCACATAGTAAACATTAGTGAACGTCGACAATTACTTCGGAGTTTTACTTAGGTATTTAGTTACAACATTAACTGGTAACTTTTATTTCAACTTACTGTATATTCTGCTCTCGTACCAAGTCGTATCACAGTTGCCTGGATTAGTTATTCCCGTCGTCTAATGAAAGCAAAATTATATATGTCGGTTACATAACCATCGATTGCACCCAAGGATAATTCTAAGATATATTTTTTAATTAGACCATACTATCAAAATTAGATATCAAATCCTTAAAAGAAACTTTAAAAGAATCTTTAAGAGCAAAAAATCTAGTAGGGAAATTCTGTTAGCGTATAAATATTGTTTACTACCTGACCCGGCGAACTTCCTATCGCCTAACAAACAATTTTTTTTTCTAAAATAAAAGTAGCCTAAGTTACTCCTTGTTACATCAGCTATCTGCCAGTGAAAGTCCCGTCAAAATCGGACCAGTCCTTTCAGAGATTAGCCGAAACAAACAGACAGACAGACAGACAGACAAAAATTGTGAAATATGTTGTTTTGGTATATGTACCGTGTATACATACATCCAAATGGACCTAGTAAAAAGCGGTTATTTTAATATTACAAACCGACACTCCAATTTTATTTATTTGTATAGAGTAAAAGATGATACTGAACAATAATATCGTTGTTTAGTTTGTTTTATAATGACAATTATTATCAGTTACTAGCTGCCCGGACAGACTTCGTTCTGTCAAAAGTTAACAGTAGAAATTAAATAAATTTTTCCGAGTGATCACGTTATTTATATCTCAACAATAAACGACGATTACTTACAAAAATAAGTTAATCTATCTATGACCTTCTTTTATCTGCAGTTGATCGGCGACGATATAGCGGTTAGCCATTATTCCCGGTACCTAATTGTATCTACTACTAATTCCCGTTCCCGTATTGTTTTATTATTGTCCGCGCGTTTTTTTTTTAATATTATAAAAACCTTCCGTGGACTCCTAGGAACATACACAAAAAATTTTAGCCGAATCGGTCGAGCCGTTCTCGAGTTTAGCGCGTAGCAACATCCATTTTTATATATATAGATAGATAGATAGACTAGCTGATATGGTGAACTTCGTATCGCCTAAGAATGTAAAATCGGTACAGCCGTTCTTAGCCGTTACAGTTTCTGTGTGCTCCTCCCTCTCCCTCTCCCTCTCCCTCTCCCTCTCACGCTCCCGCTCCCGCTCCCGTTCCCGATAATAGCTATCTATCAACTACACATAACAAAATTTTACCTTATCCCGCAGGAACAGCTCTATTTTCCGGGATAAAAAGTATCCTATATCCATCCCCGAGCTTTATTTGATATCTGTATAAATAACTAATCTATCAACTACATATAACAAAAATGTACCTTATCCCACAGGAAAAGGTCTATTTTCCGGGATAAAAAGTATCCTATGTTCGTCTCCTGATTCTAAGCTAACTCTCCACCAATTTTCAGCCAAATCGGTTCAGCCGTTCTTGAGTTATAAATAGTGTAACAAACACGACTTTCTTTTATATATATATAGATTAGCCCGCCCCGCACTTCGTGCCCCTCCTTCGTCGCCTAACTACGCTACGGCTGCTATGCGTGGGTCTACACTGGTCATTGTACGGCGGCGGATTCGTAATAACTTCTGAATGGAATGTCCGATTTGAGTAATTCAAAAAGTTATCAATAGGTATTGAAACAGTTTTGAATATGAAATGATTTATTTGGATAAGGATTAATACGAAGGTACGGTTATTAACCGACGAAAAAAAAGGAGGAGGTTCTCAATTCGACGCGTATATTTTTTTTTTTTATGTATGATCACTCGGCAATCGGCACAGGGTGGTCCGATTTTGATCATTCTTTTTTTAATGGATAGGGTATATCTTGAAGTTGGTCCCATATTTTTTTGAAAATTTTATTCCCACCCTAAAGGTACGAAAATAGGGGATGATTGATTATTCACCCACGGAATTTTTACACGTTACCCCAATAACTTTGTACTGGATGATCCGATTTCGATGATTCTTTTTTTATTGAATATTGTATACCTTGAAGTTACTCTTGTTTAAATTTGGAAAGAAAATTTTACCCCTAAAGGTACGAAAATAGGGGATGATTTATATTTCACCTACTACATTTTTACCTGGTAACTGAATATATCACCAATAACTTAATAATTTTCATAGCAACTAAAAATTAAAAAATAATTATTTTTTGACAAAAAATAAAACCAACGAAAAAAAAACTGAAAAGCGAAAAATAAAATAAACCATTTAGTATTATAAATTAAGATCCTAAATTAACTGAAAATAAATAATTTTGAGGCGGTGCCAAACCAATGAAAAAACAAACGGTGAAAAGATGTGCGCCGCGTTGCTGCTGCCGTGTGCATCGCATGCCACTGCCCTTATAAAATGAACTTTATGTAATTAATTTTGTTTGTTTGGCACGGTCTCAAAATTATTTATTTTCAGTTAATTTAGGATCTTAATTTATAATACTAAATGGTTTATTTTATTTTTCGCTTTTCAGTTTTTTTTTCGTTGGTTTTATTTTTTGTCAAAAAATAATTATTATGGTCTGATTTCGATTAGCTTTATTATTAACTTTTAAAATGTAAAAAGTGGTTATAGTGACATAACAACAATAGTTGGACACATAGTATCGCGAAATTTTTTGTAGATGATGATATGTTCTCTAATATTGTAGAACATTTTTTTGTTCTATAATGAATAGTTTCCGCAGCGTATGCGATGAAAGAAATTTTTAAGCAAATTTTTTACCCCTTGGTTCACGTTACTGATGTTTTTCTGAATATCTTCTGAATGGAATGTCCGATTTGAGTATTTCAAAAAGTTATTAACAGATATTGAAACAGTTTTGAATATGAAATGATTTATTTGGATAAGGATTAATACGAAGGTATGGTTATCATGGTCTGATTTTGGTCAGCTTTTTTATTAACTTTTATAATGTAAAAAGTGGTTATAGTGACATAACTACAATCGTTGGACATATAGTATCGCGAGGTTTTTTGTAGATATTGATATATTCTCTTATATTGTAGAACATTTTTTTGTTCTATCATGAATAGTTTCCGCAGCGTATGCGATGAAAGAAATTTTTAAGCAAATTTTTTTACACCTTGGTTCACGTTACTGAAGTTTTAGCAAGGATCCCTAATTTTTTTTAGTAATTAATATAGCCTATGTTACTCGTTAATAATGTATCATTCTAATGGTGAAAGAATTTTTAAAATCGGTTCAGTAGTTTTTGAGTTTATTCGTTGCAAACATACAAAAATATAAAAATACAAAAATACAAAAATACAAAGCTTTCCTCTTTATAATATTAGTATAGATAGATGTGGTGAACACAAAATGTTTTCACGCATCTGTTAAAAATTGTGTACTTAGCAAAAAAATGGTTGGAGATAGAAGTGTCTGATTCTTGATGAGACTTATTTGCTAAATTATCTTGGCACTACTTTTTAGGGTTCCGAAGTAAAATCGGAATCCTTATAGTTTCGTCATGTCCGTCCGTCCTTCCATCTGTCCGAAGCATAGAGCCTTAGTGTTAGAAAGCTGTAATTGGGCATGGATATACATTTTTATTAAAACTCCAAAATCGTAGAATAAAATATTGAAAAACATTTCTTTTCAGGGTACCTCTCGTACAGGTAACGCGAGGATGAATTTTTTATTCATCGCGTACCCTATAGTGTGGGGTATAATTGAAAAGGTCTTTCAAAAATATCGTGGGTCTTCTAAGACCATTTTTGGATTTAGGTGTCCGTTTGCGAAATATTTTGCTATAAAGTGCTAATTTTGGTTGGAGTCAAGTAAGTAAACGGTCGGAGTCGGACAAATGAAAAAATTATCAAAACTAGGGTATATAATAATTTGACAAGGAAAACTATCACAGCTATTTTAGTATATGAGTTAATGAGTAATTTAGATTCTATCGTAGCGATTAGGCAGACTCTAAGAAAGAGTAAACATCGTTCTAACCGGCCCTGTATGCAACCCTAACAACAAGACATTAGGTTGAGATTACAACTAAACATGTGATTCAGTTGCTTCTTTGTTCGGGAACAAAGTATAGTACCAGACCTCTGTGGCGATATATACCTCAGTAGAAGCTTCCTGAGTAATAATACATTCCGTCTTCAAGTCGGATTGCATCGCTAGCTAACTAAACGAGTAGGAATGTTATTCAAATCGCTCAATCTGTCACAACACACGTTTCTAATCTGAGGCTATTTGTATGAAAATTTGTAAAGAAATCGAATTTTGTGGCTCCTTCACTCCGCCACACGAGGCGCAGTCATGCGACGTGCCGTGCCGGCGGGCCGTCCTGCAGCCGGTTCAATTATATCTAGTTTTTGTCATCGCCACCGGAACCTTACGGCCGCCGGGGCCCCGCGAGCTACTTGACCTGATTTACATTACATTTAACTACCTTCCGGGATTCGTTCTCACTTGTGAGATCATGTGACTTGCAGCTACAAAGGCTTTTTTAATTCGAAGGTTTTTATCTAGAGTAGTAAAATATATTTTAGCATTGAGCAGTACCAGCAATTCTGATCTGCTGAAGTGGGTACATGGGGAATATTTTTATTTTATTTTATCCGGTCTGAGGTGCAGGCCGCGGATTTTTCGAGCGATCACTAATATTGGAATCCTATTCGAAGTATTCAGAATGCTTGTTTCTAGGAACCCACAGTGAACGCTTCATCGTCGAGATAAATAAAAAGCTAACCAACATAAAAACGGCCTTCATATTATTTTATTAAATCCAGATTAGGGAACCGTGAAGGTGTGCGCGATCCGACAGTCTCTTAACAGATTTTCCTGCTACAAATAAAGTTGACGATTTTATGTGTAAATCGCATTTTTTTACCTCACACTCAAGCGGATCAAAAAAGCAGGGAATATCTCACATTCGCAGTAAATTTAATATGAAATTATATTAGTTACTCATGGGACGAGCTCGGCTTGAACGTACTGCGTGAATAATGAAAACGCCTCCGAACACTAATAAAGGCCCCGACACGTGGAACGCGCCAGAGTGTGATGCGGGGCCTGTGCCAAGCTAGATAAAATGACTTTAGTCTCATCTTACTGCTCTTAAAAATAAACCTTATGAAGAAACTACAGAGTTCATATTCTATCACATTTGATAAATGGTTAAGTCGCTAACGATTACCAATCTTATTTAAACATGAAATTTATTTGTAATGAAATAAGGACTTTATTTGTAACGCACAGGAGCTCATTTTAAGTTGATGGGAAATAGATACTAAGTGGAATTTGCTGAATGATGTACGCCCCGAACAAACATGGCATGTTCCTATCAAAAAACGGAAGTACATTATAGTACACCTTTAATTTAATTTAATACTATAATTTAGTTTAATACTAAGTACACCTTAGTATTAAACATTTTATCGAAATTTCAAAGAAGAAATCAGTTAAATAAATATTGAATTTTACGATTAACTGCATGAACTTTTACAAGTGAGGTACTCGTGACTTTGGTGTAACCCTAATTATCTAGGTATAACATATGCGATGATATAAAATATGTAAAACTTTCTACCGGATCGCGCGCAGTGAGCCTTACCCTCGCGCCGGGGGACCCGCCCCGCACCACCAGCAACACCGGAGCAGATACTCAGTAGGTAATTACGGGCGGTTATTTAATATCTCAATTACATTTTAATTACAACAGAATATGTATTGGTGTTATGATCCGCTCGGAGAGTGTGTAATTTGCTTAATATGTGAAGTGATTCTCTTTACTAGGATCGTGATATTATTGTAGCGTGGCTTAAACAATATTGAAAATATATTAAATACTAGTTGACTGAATTTCGTATCGCCTTTTTTTCTAAAATAAAAGTAGCCAAGTTACTCCTTGTTATATCAGCAGTTTGCCATTGAAAGTCCCGTCAAAATCGGTCCCGCCATTTAAGAGATTAGCTGGAACAAACAGACAGACAGACAGACAGACAAAAATTGTAAAAAATGTTTTTTTGGTATATGTACCGTGTATACATCCAAATGCACTTAGTAAAAAGCGGTTATTTTAATATTACAGACACTACAATTTTATTTATTTGTATAGAATAGATGTATAGACGTATAGATTGTTTAACCAGCTATTGCACATAATGTTAATATTATGGACAGCCCTTAATAATGAACTAAGTAAATTCAATGAAATCAAATCAAATGTTTTTATTCAAAATAGGTTTGGTTTACAAACACTTTTTGAAAGTCATGCAAGCTACGCCAATGAGGTTTCATGTTCTCTCCCCGGCCGGTAAACAGGTACATTAGTAACAAAATAATGTGATATCGGATTGTACCTACCAGGTTATACTCGTTGTTTTATGCCGCCGCCCGCCGCCCGCCGCCCGCCGCCCGCCGCGGCCGCCCGTGCCGTGTTCTAAGCGCTTTACGGGTCGTCTAATGGAACCCTTTCCAATTGCCACTTAAAACTTCACAATTCATTTTTCAACTCACGAAGGCATCGATAAGCTTAATATAGATTGCCGTATTTAACCTTTCACTTTAACAGTACGTATTTTAATTTATACATACAACAAAAGCAAGCAGGAAAGTTAAAAATAGTGCTCCGTCAACACTTTATGGTGTTTCTAAACGCGATTCGTACATTCTTCAAAAGTGCCACATAATTTCATTTTACTTAAGTTATCACGCTACTAAATTGTAAAGTTTTAAATTAAAAAACTCAGTTTTTATTTTAAAGAAATAGTACATTAAATTTTTTAAAGCTAAATACAGTGTTGGCTTTGTTGATTAGTACAATAATTTCTTTCTTTTAACGCAAAACAAATAATTTTAAGTCTATTTCATACTTAAAATGAAACGCGCAGTTGACATGACAGCAACAAAACTGAACTTTATTATTTGCTACCTACATGCTTATTATCAAAATATCAATACACAATATACCTTTCCCTCAATATACAAAGCTATAATTTATATATGTATTTTAAAGAACTTAATCAAATTAACAACACATTAGCAACATTAATCATCTGTAGGGATTCCAATGATATCTGGCCACTGTTCTGGGGGTGGTATGACAATAGGCGGATCAGGTGATGTTGATCTCGACCTAGGTTGATCCCTTCTTGGACTCTCTGGACTGTCATTAAGTTGTCTAGTTCCTCTGGACAATATCTGATCAGTATGGCGCCGTAGTAATACACCCCCCTCTGTCCTCACTAAATATGTACTTGGACCTTCTACCATTTCAATCATGGCCCTTTCCCACTTCTCTCCGGGGCCATAATTACGTACTAATACTGGTTGATCCACCACAAAGCTTCTTCTTGAAGATCTTTGGGCCGCTGCCTCTAACTGCTGTTCACCTGGACTCTGAACATTGTCTGGGTGTAGTATAGAAACTGCTGTTCGGTATTTGCGTCCATTTAACATTTCAGCTGGCGTCTTATTAGTGCAACTGTTAGGCACGGTACAAAGTGCATATAGGATCTTAGGCAACTTCTCAGCCCAGGGAGTATTCACTTGAGACATCTTTCTTACTTTATTTTTAAAAGTCTGAATGGCTCGTTCTATCTGGCCATTGGTAGCAGGATGGTATGGTGGTGAATATAAATGTTTAATTCCATTCTTCCTTAAAAATCCATTAAATTCATCTGATGTAAAACTCCTGCCATTGTCTGACACTAATGTATCCGGCAGACCTTGTGCTACAAACATCCTTCTTAGACTCTGTATAATATGAACAGTACTCATAGATGGCATAATCTCAGCTTCTATCCACTTACTATAACTGTCTATCAAAACCAAGAATGTCTTGCCTTGAAAGGGGCCCGCAAAATCCACATGAATCCGACTCCATGGCTTGTTAGGTATAATCCAAGCTTGTGGTTCTCTAGGTGGATTGTTCCTTACTACTTGGCAATGTTCACACGCAGCTACCAAGGATTCAATTTGCTTATCCATGCCAACCCACCATACATATCCTCTGGCATAAGCTTTTGTCTGCACGATTCCAGCATGTGGTATATGTAGCAACTTCAATACCTCTTGATGGAGGGACTTAGGTATGACCACTCTATTACACCATAATAAACAATCTTTATCAAGGGAAAGAGCGTCTCTGCGTATCCAGAATGGCTGTAGAGTGGCATCAGTATTTGAACGGGGCCACCCATGTAAAACGCAAAATATAATCTTCTGCAGCAATGGATCTTTCTTTGTTTCAGCTGCAATCCTCTTAGCATCTAAACTCCATCCCTCTGGTTGCTCTTCCAACAGCAGAACATCTCTTATTATGTCTCTACCTGTATCTGCAACACAAGGTTCATTCCACCTGCTAAGTGCATCTGCATTGCCAATAGCTTTACCTGGTCTGTAAGCTATACTATAATTATAACAACTAAGTTTTAGTGACCACCTTAACATTCGTGGTGAAATTTGACTTGGTATTGGTTTTCTGGGGTTGAATAACCCAATTAACGGCTTGTGATCGGTGATAATAGTGAAATGCCGACCGGCCAAAAATTCATGGAATTTAGACACACCATACATAATTGCAAGAGCCTCTTTATCAATTTGTCCATATCTTCTTTCATGAGCTTGTAATGTCCGGGAAGCCATCATAACTGGTTTCTCAGACTTGTCATCCATTACATGTGAAATTATAGCTCCCAGCCCATACTCAGATGCATCACAGATAAGCAACAATTGTGACTACTAAGTAGTAGTAAGTAAGCAGCAAAAGATTCTTAGCATTTTGGAATGCATCATTTTCCCGTTCTGTCCAAGACCAAGGTGTTTTATTATCAAGTAAGCGGTGTAATGGTTCCAAAATAGTAGCTTTATTTGGCAAAATTTTTTCATAAAAATTATATAATCCTAAGAAAGCCCTTAATGTCTCTTTATTTGTAGGGGCAGGCTTCTCTTGTATCTCTTTGACCTTTATGGGAGATGGATGGAGTCCGTTTTCGTCAATCATATGCCCTATGAATGTAATGCTATTGGTACCAAATATACATTTCTTTAAATTAAGTCTAAATCCCATATCCTGAACTTTTTGTAACACCATCCTTAACCTTTTATCATGTTCTTCCTTATTCCTACCCGTGACAGCTATATCATCAAGGAGGCAAGCTACCCCTTCCATACCAGCAAGCGCGGTGGACATTAGCCTCTGAAAAATTGCTGGAGCAGCACTGACACCAAATGCCAACCTGTTCATCTTCATCAGACCCAGAGGTGTATTCAGAGTTAATAGCTGCGCTGTATCATCATCAACTTTTAATTGAGTATACGCTTGCTTAAGGTCCAACTTGCTGAATATGCGACCACCACTTAGCTTCACAAAGGCTTCAACAGATGTAGGCAAAGGATATGTGTCCACATTTATGGCAGCATTAACTGTGGATCTGTAATCTCCACACAAGCGCAGTGACCCATCTTCTTTCTTAACAACTGTCAAAGGTGTAGCCCATTTTGAGTATTTAACAGGAGTTAAAATGCCAGACTTAATCATGTTATTCAGCTCCTTGTTAACTAGTTCCTTTAATGGGAAGGGAACTGGTCTCGACTTTAAAGACCGTGGGCAAGCATTCTCGTGAACGTGGAGGGAAACTTCTGGCCCTCTATAAGTTCCTAAGCCATCCATAAACAAATCTGGGAATTCTTTCTTGTAAGAAACTAATTCTTCTTCAGACCAGCACAGCCCTTCAATATGAATATCTAATGAGCCAAACCAATTTCTTCCCAGTAGACTTGGACCCTTGCCTGATACTACTAACAGCTCGCACTGTCCTTCTTTGCCACCCAATGTTACTCGGACATTGGTTACTCCTAATACTTTCAACGTTTCTCGTGTCCATGTCACTAATTTTATATTTGTTGAACGTAGGGGTGGAGGTACAGGCCATAATTTCTTGTAGACTTCCTCTGAAATAATTGATCGTGATGCACCAGAATTTAATTACTTTTTCTGAACATATATAGATACCCATCATACTTTCTTCTGTCTTGTAATTTACATTTGTGTCCTCCAAATCATTCACTTGATTTAGTTTACTCAGCCTTTTCTTACAAACTGGTGCAATATGCCCAAATTTTTTACAAAAGTAACATCTGGCCTTCACAAATGGGCACCGTTCCCCTGTAGGATGTGTTCTAGAACATCGTTGACATGCATTTGATGAAATCTTGCCAATGTCCATCGGCACTGAGCCACTAGGTGAGTTTTGCTTAGACTCGTGGGTGTCCGGGTACAATTCCAATACTGAAGATTGATAATTCAGACAAATTTGGACTGCTTGCTCATATCCAAGGCCTTTGGTCTTCAGCAGGTCCCTTCGCAACCGATCATCTTGGACACCGAGCACCAGACGGTCTCTCAACTGTCGTTTCAAATCCAGGAAATTACATCTCGACCCGAGTTGACCCAGGGCAGCCACAAATTCTTGAATGCTTTCATTTGGCATCTGTATGCGTTTGTGGAACTTCCCTGCTTCCAATATTTCATTGGCATCAGGTTCAAAGAATTTGTCCAAAACTCCAATTATGACTTCAAAATCAACATTTGTTGGTCTTTGTGGCACTAATAATGATGCTATCAATGCATACATTTCCTTTCCACATTGCGATAAAAATATCGAACGCACTTTGTTGAGGTTACTTTCACCTGCACCCACTATCTCAAGGGCACATCGCAATTGCTCCTTATAATCGCACCATCTGTCAGTCTTGGGGTTAAATTGTCCCGGAAATGCAATATTCACAGAATTTGAAGTCATTTTAGTGCTTAATAATTATAATTTTCCTCAGTCGCCAATAAAATGAAACGCGCAGTTGACATGACAGCAACAAAACTGAACTTTATTATTTTCTACCTACATGCTTATTATCAAAATATCAATACACAATAATACTTAACAATTTTTAGGCTGACACCGAAAACAGAGATATCAAATGGCAAAGCTGGCTGGAAGCCACGCGCACGATGTCACGATGTACGCTCGGTGAAGTCGGTCATAAACCACTACCTAATGTAATCCTAAACACAGTCAAGGACACAGACTCCTCTTTCCCACCACCAGTGGCACTCTGGGTACGTGCCCAGGGCCTCGTGATCGATAGGGGCCCCTAGTTCCTGCAAGATCACTAAACGATAACCGATATTACCGAAAAACTTTTTCGAACAAATCGAACCTAAATTACTGACTGCAATACCAATTTGCTTATTACATTTTGCATGAATTAGAGGCTTGCTTATCTACTTTCTTTGTTTATTCTAAAAAAATATTGTTCTGTCAATGTTATAGGGGCATTAGGGGCCCCATTATCCTTAAATGCCCAGGGCCTCCAATAGGTTAAAGACGGCCTTACAAGGAGAATAATATCTTGATTATAGTCAGTGACCAATGAACTAATATACTAAGGTACAAGTGACCTACATATATTTACTTGTTCCAGGAAAGTGTTCTAACGCTTCCCGCCCACGTCCGATAATCGGTGACCGCTTTTTTAGGGTTCCGTAGCCGAATGGCAAAAAACGGAACCCTTATAGATTCGTCATGTCTGTCTGTCTGTCTGTCTGTCTGTCTGTCTGTCTGTCTGTCTGTCTGTCCGTCCGTATGTCACAGACACTTTTTTCCGAAACTATAAGAGCTATACTGTTGAAACTTGGTGAGTAGATGTATTCTATGAACCGCATTAAGATTTTCACACAAAAATAGAAAAAAAAAACACTAAATTTTGGGGGTTCCCCATACTTAGAACTGAAACTCAAAAATGTTTTTTTCATCAAACCCATACGTGTGGGGTATCTATGGATAGGTCTTCAAAAATGATATTGAGGTTTCTAATATCATTTTTTTCTAAACTGAATAGTTTGCGCGAGAGACACTTCCAAAGTGGTAAAATGTGTGTCCCCCCCCCCCCCCTGTAACTTCTAAAATAAGAGAATGATAAAACTAAAAAAAATATATGATGTACATTACTATGAAAACTTCCAACGAAAATTGGTTTGAATGATATTTAGTAAGTAGTTTTTTTTTAATACGTCATAAATCGTAAACCGCAAAAAACATTGATCAAAGTTACAACGAACTACAAGAACTTTTATATTATGTTACTTGCGCTACGGAACCCTTCATGAGCGAGTCCGACTCGCACTTGGCCGCTTTTTGTAGGAGAAAAATAGAACGTACTGATAGCAATAGTCGGTCAAAAAGTCGGTCAGAAATAATATGGAAGAAAAAATTGGCCCGATTATCGGTCCTACAAAAAGACTGACGTGGGCGGGAAGCGTAAATCAACTGATAGTACGCTATGATGCCATAAAGAACATGACTTTGTCAAATACAAGAAAGCCGGATGCAATCAGCGAAGCCGCCTGTTTCATGGAAGGTCGGAAGCCAACGACAATAGAGGTTTAGATTATAATATTAAACATTTCGTTCACAAATAAGAACGGAGGAAATTCACCAATATTTTTTCAACCACCGACGCAAAAAGAGGTCTGTTATCGTAGCGCCTTAACGAATGGACTGATTTTGATGTTGTGTTTTTAGTTTGAAGGCCGATGATGATCGTGACATTTTGAGGTTTTTACAATTTTAAAATTTATAGCTATTCGCTCCTGTAAAGCGATCTGAAATTATCGTAGCTCCCAAAACTACTACAGTAATTCGATTTGTTTTGATATCCTCGACCGTTTAAAGTCCCGTCACTGGGTGTTATATTCGAGTGCAGGTAAAGTAAGTGCTATCAGACATTCTAACGGTTGCAGTGACATTAAGAGCAGCACGCAAGCTACAGTTTTTCAATTTCCCTGGCGCAGACAGTAACGATAATGTAACGGCTTTTACCGAGTTGGCGTTAAGCCACGCCGCGATTTACTGTTACTAGCCACGTTAGTCTTTCGAGGAGAAGTGCTCCCCCCCCCCACCTTCGACGGAATAATTGTAGTTGAACACTCGTTGCCAGGAACGGATCGAACCAGCCAGGTCATGTACCTA
The DNA here is from genome assembly GCA_951805285.1 of Thymelicus acteon. Classification (NCBI taxonomy): domain Eukaryota; kingdom Metazoa; phylum Arthropoda; class Insecta; order Lepidoptera; family Hesperiidae; genus Thymelicus; species Thymelicus acteon. The sequence goes on from OX638213.1 coordinate 22,786,372, forward strand.
ACAGTTCTATTATGTACTTCGTAGCTGCGTAGCACAACGACGTGATATGTCATCCAAATTTTATTTCTATTAATTAATATTAATTCTATTTTATTCTTTATTGGAAATAGATGCTTTGATCATTTAAAATTAATTATATCAGTATAATTTTATTGAAAAACTTGTAACAATGTAGCAAATGTGAGCTGTAAAATTTGAATTATACATATCCCAATAATTATTCTTATGTACTAGCACTTTATACAAATAAATATTTTCATTTACAAAAATATTTTACTGTCATCAAGATCGCTGCAATTGTGAATTACGTCAATTCATTAGCTAATAATAATGTAATTAGCTAATAATGTAAGGTACTCCTTAAACTTCAAAGCTGTTAATGAAAAAGCTCATCAAAGACGGACGCACACTCTCAGACAACAGAGGGATATATACTTATGTACAAATCACGAACACACTGAATCACTTAATTTACGCTAACCTCCACAAGGTTAACACTGGTACTGTCTGGTACGACTGCATCTCATCTCGACTGGACCTTAAAGATGTCAAAGATCTTGGTTGATATTAGTCTAAGCAATCAGACCGTATGCCGTCTTCGTGACGCAGACTCGCGTAACTGCAGCTCAGTGGCTGCACGATCTTTCCGTAATGTTTCCGTAATACAGAGAAGTCATTTGGGACGACTGATGTGATGTATTCACACCAGCAGCTAGACGCAGCGAGCGCTACGTTGAGCGCGCCACCTCACTGCCAATCGGAAACGCCATATATCGCGTTTATTGCGACGGTACATCAGCCCACTGACTTAACTGAGTTGTGGGACGCAGGCTTTGCCTGTTGACGCGAACGTGATTCAATTTATAGGGAACAACATCAGAATTTACGAGCATGCGTATAGTTTTTGGGAGTGTGTGTTTTAGCTAAAACAATTATTGAACTAGTTGGAGCTGGTGGCCGCTAAATCAATAACGAGTGTGCCACACATATAGCTTTACCGGCGTAATATTTTGAGAGCCTTTGGGTATAAAAAAGTGTACAAAAACAACGTAACTTACACATTAAATAAATCGAATTATCTATTTTTAGTCAGTTTATACAAATACATAGATCGTAATATGACTTTGTCAGTGCTTCATAAATAACTTGGAGATCTGCAGACACCATCAGGAATTATTTTCGCGTGGTATTAAACCCACGTTTCAGTTCAATGAAAGAAAAGTAGGTAATCAAAACAAGTCAAATTCAAAGTACTTATCCGAGTTGTATTTAAAACGGTAAAAGAAAGAGCCACAATACTTAAATACACCGCAGAAAACATTTATATATTCCAAAAGAAATGAGAAGAAAAACACTTAAAGCATTTGGCTCTATTGTTCTTTCTAAGCCCCCGGCATCCATTCACTTGTAACGACTCAACTCTGCGTGTAAATGAAGCCTCAATTTATCTAAATGTCAAATTCGACAAACAAAAGGGCGGGAGGTGGCGAGAGCGGTGACCGAGCGGTGACGAGCGGTGACGAGCGGTGACGAGCGGTGACGAGCGGTGACGAGCGGTGTACTGCTCATAAAATATTTTAATCAACACTGGAATTACGGGAAAATAAGGCTTCACTCGTTCCAAGTTCCAACATTGCGGCGACGGCACGATGACGGTGACGGCGGTGGTCACGAGACGGCACTTCAGCAAGTGTTCAGAAGAAACTATTACACACGACGTCGACTTTCACTGCGATAAATGGTAAAACCTGGAACTAAATAATGCCAAAACGCACTATTAATTTTACCTCTATTTTCGGTTATCTCATATCTCAGAGAAAACTGAGGTAAGATAAAAAAACGTTTACTACGAGTAATATGACCTTGTGTATTTTCTAAACTGCTATTTATATCTGAAATACTTTTGGTTGTTTATTCCACAAGAGTTTCGTTACCCACTTACCGTGAACTTTAATCAATTTTATACGATTTTGTTTCCATCTTTTATCTTTAAATCTCATTATTGTCTTCTCTCCTAGTTATAACTCTGATATTATATACTTATTCTGGGTAGAGTTTAATCTAAAATGTTACGATAACATGTCCAGTCATTCACCAGTCCGCGGCGACCGGCCGGCGCGGCCGCTCGCTCGCTAAGCTATCTTGTCACATTTGCATAAGCGCACCCGACGATGAAATCCTCAACATAATCAAAATGTATATGCTAATGTTAACTTTACCAATTTAAAATACGATTTACTAACTAGGCTGGTGTATAAGACTGAACTAAATTTTTGTGAAACCATTTTTATGTTTCTTGTGCTTGGCTAGATTTTTTATAATTAAGAGGGATGTTGCATTTCTGAAAGGCAAAATATCAAAAAGCCAAACGGTATATTAAGTAAAAAAGAAAAGCTTTATGTACAACTGTGCTTTCTAATACCTTTCAAAGTCAAACGCGGACATACAAGATGTTATAACAAAATATCATTTTTGTTTCTGGGTCACGCAAGCCACGGTTCGTTCGTCGAAAAGCTTCTTAGAGTAAATAAAACGTAGCTCGTTCCGCACCTCTCATGGGCACTTCCAGTCCAGAGGAGTCTCTGTAGCCGGTCCCCGGTTCCTCCGGCATGCGGCACTAACTTCGCGTGTGTCGGATAACAAAATTTAAATAAGTCCGCACTATCTGCATTTTACTGTAGTTGTAGTACTGCAAAACTTCAGTGCGAGTTTATTCTTTGGAGTTTATGTTGAATTTATTTGATGTTTGAGTCGAATAAACATTGTATCTTCTTTATGTGTTTAATTTTGTAGTTATTCAGAAACAATGTTTTCAACTCAGTTAATTGGATCAATTTTGATTTTGAATTAAAATTTGGAAATCACACTTTTAACTGAGACCTAATAATAAATGAGAACTAATAAATGGTTCTTGTGATGGTATTTTGGTACTCGGTACTCATCATGGTGGCATCCCACGGTAGACTCCATAGACGTTCCTAATGTGGACAGCGGCTCCTAGTGTAAACAACACTGACTTCCTGACGAGCTGACGGCTATCCGTAGGTAAACGGTCAGAATGATGCAAGCAAAAAGAGGCCCATGTCCAGTAGTGGAATCGTAAAGGCTGATGGATGGATGGATAAGCAAGTCCTCCTAACCAGAATAAGTACCTGTTGCTACTGTCTGGCTGCATCACCAATATATAATAATAACATTTCAGTAACTCCTTAATATCGGAACACTCCTTTTAGCATTAACTCCTATTCCTCCTATAAACAGTATTTTTCATTTCAATCCCAAGGCTACTTCAGCTTGGAAAGTGAGTGTAATCATCAATCTAACTCAACGTGTGTGTTTGTTTGTTTGTCAGCTGCGCGGCGTCGTGCGTGTCGAACATTTATCTTGTTCGAAGTGTCTCCGCTGTCCATCTGCTGAGTGCCAAGTGTTGCTGTAAGAAATCGTGCTGGAATTTTTAATGCATAGATTTAATCTAAGTGTTTTCCTACTTCAATGTCCAAACAAAATAAAAATCCAACGAACAACAACTCCTTCTGTCAGCGTTAGGAACATGCGGGAGTAGCATTTTGAGTGGAAGCTTTAATAGTTTGTTGCTCGTTGCCTTCGTTGACCAGTAAACATCAGCGTGTTTACTGATTCCAGAATAACAAAAACCATGGAATACATTAACCGGGCACGTCCCGGCCGGGGAGCGTGTTCACATCTAATAAAACGCGCGGCCGCCCCGCTGACAGCCGCATTGCACGATACTCGTACATGCAGCGCAAAAAGAGATTTATTCGCAGGTTGATTTCAACTGATGGCAAGATAAATTGTTTACGAGTTAAATAATAAAGTTAACTGCAAAAACATTACAAGCAGTAGAAATTGCAACAACGTTTTGTGAGAAACAGGTATGTGATGTTAACTGAAAAAATAATTTTTAAAGTGAATATTAAATCTAGGCATAGGTTTAACAATGATCTATTTAAAACTAATAATATATTTTCTTACACAAAAAAAATACTCAGCAATATACCTATTCATATCCCCGAGGTAACTGTGAATAAGCATGTAGTTATTGCAATTACTTAACAAATTAAATTAATTTCCAATTAGTTATTACTTAATTACCAACATCTCAAGCCGTGTTAATTGTGTAATTAATTAATTATAATGGACTCCGCAGGTTTAAGATCCCTTTAAATTAATTTGATGAGATTTGTTATTACGAAGAAATTAAAGAATCTCAGCTAACGAAGAGAGGCTCAATATCCAAGAGGTTTGGATAGCCAGAGAGGAGGTGGTGACCCACATTTTGAAGATGGTAGAGAAGGTTCAGCTTTAGATAAAACTTTTGTAATAGAGTAGTTCTGGTGGCAGTTAGCCGGGGTAAAACATCCTACTATCAATTATGAGCAGAATCATATTTCGACAAATTCCTGATAAAATGTATTAAGTGTTCAGTGCAAGTGATTCCGAGACTAACGATGGTCGTGCCCCGTGGGGCTATAAGTAATAAAAGGATTTTCACATGCCATAAAAGTGGAATAAAAAATGAAGATCCATAAATGCCAGGCGCAGAAGTAAGGCGAGGTGCCCGCTCAATATATGGCCGCTTTGAGGCGAAGTCCATTTCTCAGAATTGGTTACACGACCCTTCAACCGTAACTTGCTCTTAGGAGCTCCATTTCAACCTGGTGCTAGGAGCTTAAAACGAAATGAAAGAGTTTAAAAGAAATGTAAAGCGTTCCCTGGTAACGATTCAGACAAATAGCAAGCATCTTGAACCAAATCTATTAACGCTCCAACAATCTATGGCTCCAACGCGGCTCCAACGCCGGGGAAATGGTTTTGAACAGCCAGAGCTAAATAAATAATTTCAAGTTCCTCTTTTCATTCTACTTACCACTTTTTACGAGCAGTTACAAGAGAGTTCCGCGTCGTTCATGGTCATGTTTTGAAAATGCCTTGGAAGTAATTTTATAATTAACATTTTATTATTTGTTTTGAAATCGTATACAATGTAATAAAAATCAAAATAAATTCTCTTTCACCCAAAACAAGGTTATCGTCTAAATTTTCCCGTCCGTCTTAATAACTAACAAATCTTTACACAGCCCGATCCCTGAGGGCACGCCTCACAAATCCGGGTTTGCGGTCACTCCCCGGGGACGCGTGTTGGTTCAAATAAGCTTGACAAGGTAACATCATGTCGGTAAATTTCCTTATACATTGTCATATCATTACACATACTGCTTTGGAAGGTTTAATTGTCGTAGTTATTATCCTGCCTATTTCTGTAAAACAATGACACAATTATCGCTATGGTACAGGAGGGCTATTCTCTAATCGAACCTCACTCAAGTGAGACTCGAAAGCGAACTTGCATCATCTTGATATGTCATTCTCTACTATGTCTCTCTAGTACGCACTTGCGAAGTGAATTGAGTCTCGAACTCGAACTTCAATTTTGAAACTCATCGCGGATTCCGCTGTCGAGTTACAAAACAGAATAGTCCTGCTGGTTTTTAAAGTGAATTTATGATTTATGGCGTGAAGGTTTTAGATTTGAAAGGGCAATGTCCATTTTCGGCTATTCGTGGACAGGATGCTCAAAAATAAATAATTATACGAAAAAATATATTTTGTTTTTTAACTTATACACGTGAATTATTTTTGTATCAATTTACTTTTTTAAAATAATATATTTAATATAACATTCTACTGATAAACACTTCCTGTTGTCACATACACAGAGTACTCACGTCAGTAGAATTGCAACATTATTCCGATAACGATAATAAAACGATTTATCGATGTTATTTCGAAGTTTTAATTCTCACGACAAAAAGTTAAGTTTGGTAAGATACACGTATAAAAAGCAATAAACTATAGATAAGGTATTATTTTTACTAGAAGAACATATTATTTTATGTACTTTGCTTTTATAATAATTCACGATAGTGAACAATATATCGATGTTTTGCAAACACGCTCGAATCGATGCATTGTTTGCATCCCCAACTGTCAATCGTTGGACATAACGTAGTGATTAAATACTCTGTGGTAATCTCAACTGTCAATCGTTATTCGTTGGATAATAGTGCATAGTAATCTACGTTCAACTTTCAAGTCACATTCGCTATGTTTTTCGCATCATGTTTCGTCTGTGTTTTTCATCATTAATATTATTACGACCTTTGGCTTACGAAAATGGATTTAGACTCTGCTTCCCGTTGACCTTGGCACTATTGTATGTATAACTATGGTTGACCCTTGGTTTGTATGGTTGCTCATGTAATGACTGTTTTTTTGGTTTCTGAGCTGGGCAAGGTACAGAGATGATATAAATGCACCAGCCCCGTTCTTGGACAATATATTAATAACATACGAGTCAGATTTAAAAAAAAAATGTCAAGGAAATTGGGTGTTTTCTTTAAAATACCTACAAAATATTTATTCAAATAACCAGTATAATAAACATCTGGTTACAAAACAATTATTATTTTCGTTTTTAAACTGAGTAAAGGTATTAAGCCTATATAATATTTATGTTGAAATGTGGTGTTCACTGATAGCCAAATGTCCATACAAAGTGGACATTGTCCTTTGTTGGCACGTTGTTGGGTATAAACATAGGGCCACAAATCTCATTAAAGACACTATTTACAACCGTGATCGAATGAATAGTTGCTTAACGAGGTCGATTACTCGGGGTTGACACAAGCTGTCCGACTTATCACTGACAATAGATTGAATTACTAAGAAGCAAAAATCACATTACCATAATATAATCGAATACCTAACTCGCTGACATCATTCGGATCGATCGCCCTATTCCCTCCACGTTTGATCCTCGTGCCCTGCGCCCTGTGTGCCCTGTATCCATCCAGATTAGCGGCCGAGCGTCGGTGAGACGAATGACCCTCTTTGTGTTCGTCACTCGCTGATACAGCCATTATATTTCGCTGCCAAAATATTAACGAGTGTTGTAAATGCCACTCGGGACATTACCGTCGTGAGCATCTGAGTCTGTCGTTTGTTCGAAATGGAACTTTTTTGGGTGGTTACAATCCGAAACCTGGCATCTGTTTCCACATTGTTCGCTTTAGGCAAATTTAAGTTGTTTTATGTCGGGAGCTAGCGAACGGGTTTGCGGTGTCATCATCATCAAGCGAGCCATTACGGCACAGATGGGCGCCGGAATGAATAAGCATTATAAAGTAACATTGTGCCCACTTTCGGAGGTCCTACTATTAAAGGTGAATATTTTTAGTCGAGAGCCGAAAGGGTTATGGTTTCAGCACGTACGTAATTAAATTGAATAGGTACGTGTGTAGGTATGTGCGTTCATCTGTGCCCGAACAACGCAATTCGACAAATGAGGTAGATACAATTAAAAGCGTATTCATCTTGTCCTTGATTTATAAAATTCCAAATAAAGATGGAACATTCATTGCTAATATCAAACACACTCACAGCAAAATGATAATTTATTGCACAGGCGGCAGCTTGAGTCGTAGTCTGATATAGCATTAGTGGTACCTGATTATGCTTACAAATTATAGAAATTATTTCGTTGACTTCAGAAAAAAATATTTTTAGCTAGTACTAGTAACTCATCGCGTAGACTGAAAATGAATGCGACAGCTGACAAACACACCCTTCACATATTGAAAAATTACTTCCCTACGGGCGCATCGGGTGAAAACAATAACGCTGATCACAAGTGTGAACTACGGTGGGCTCCGCTTAATAATTTGTGAAAAACACGAGACTACTCATACAGCCTAAGTAGTGCATTACCATAACACGGCGGGGTGTCACACCGTAGACGCGAGGGTTCATTGAAGGGTAATAAAGGCTCCATTGTGACCCATTAGAGGGGAGCCAGTGAGCCAGTGAGCATCGCCGCGCCGACCGGAAACTAGTCTACCGCGAATGAAAACCTTCGCCTCTCTTGGATATTGTTTTGTTTAGGGCGCCGCCGCGCCGCCGCGCCGCCGCGCCGCGTCATTAAAACGCGTAGGCTTTTAAATTATGAGCCACGATTTTGAAACGGTTTTTGATAGAAAATGGTTTGTTGACGCGAGAATAGTCACTGTATGTACATATTCATACGCGAAATTTTGTACGCGGCACCCACTTCTGCAAATATTGCAGTAAAGAATATTACTCGAAGGAAACTTTTCTTGCAGGTTTATCGGTTGTATTATAATACCTATACTTAGACATGGTAGCAGTAACAATAGCAGGAATCAATTCAATCTACGGATGATGTAGGTAGTTAATTTCAATACACATTTAACTGTGGGTCAACTTTCAAGGTATCATCCCGACTTTCATAACCGTGGTAGAGAGGCGGTGGCGGCAGTACCAGGACAACACAACTCGTTAGAGGCGCGTCTTACTAAATCCAGTTTCGCGGTAGCCGGCGCGGCAGAAATTGTATTTATTCGCCAGGCCGGGTGATTCGCGACGCTTGTTAGCGAATTCTTTTCAAATTGCACCCGTCAGAGATGTCGCCTAACGAAGCCTCCTTTGTGTTATGATTTTCGAGGCACCGAGTTATCTTTTAAGTATTTTATTCTCTAAGGAAAGATAAATCCATTGGCCTATTTGCTTAGCGGTCACGTCTTGAATTCCTGTCCCATAAATGTATAGGTAGCTGGGAAGGAATCTGAACGGAATCCATGAGAATTGTTTGTATTGTTGCGTGAACATCGCAGGTCCACACACTTAATGTTGTTTGGCCGAGTATCAAAAATGTATCGTGCAAAAATTTTCGTGGGTGGCATTCGTTCGCTGCTTGAGCCTCTTGAAAATTACAGATACTGAATTATTTTAACAAATACATCATTAATCATGTATACATCAAGACTACGACACAACAAACTGAACAAACGAAGCACTTATCGGCAAATGGTACTATAGATCTGATGTAAGATGATGTAAAATAATAAAAAAATATGAGGCCGTGTGTCATCATTATTTTATTTGTAGTTTAACCTTAGCCCTCTACACCCAAAAAATATGCCCTAATATCGTAAGAATATTGAAGTAAATCATAAATATTTAACTTACGCGTATCATAATCGCATTTTGCGGCACCACTGGATTAAATTCATAAATATCGGAATTTAAATCTCATCTCATCGAAGAACGAAGCAAAAATTCGTAAATCTCCTAAAATGTTATATTGATTCTTCACATTACCGATTTCAATTTGGGTAGAAAACTGGGGAGTGTTGATAAAAATTCAGGCTATTATGTGCTCGCATAATGCGATCGGGGAGCGCTGACCCGCCTGAGCCCCGGATAATCTCATAACGAGGCGTAATTGTGGGATAGGTTCAAGGACGGTGCGTGTCCCGCGCGGCTCCGGCGCGGCTCCGGCGCGTGTGAGCCGCGGCGGACGTGACCAGGATTCTGTTATAGGAAGGACAGTATCAACAACGCTGGGAACACGTCGCCTGGCCCCCTCACCGCCTCGCCGTGATATCGCTCGTATTACCACAATACGCTCGTACGTACATACTATAATTTGTGACGATCATTTCATCCATTTTATTTCGAACGTTTCAGGATATATTTGCGGTTTACGTAGCATCAGCGGAGGTTGTGTCGCTGTGTCAACACTTTCGCAATGTGAGGAGTGAATCGGTGCTGACGCTTTATGGTACTTAATAAAGAGTTACAATAGGCGGGCTTTTAGCCAACAAAGCATTTTCTTCACAGCATTGATTATATGAATCGGAACAAAAATTAACATAAAATTCACGATTACTGCTTTCAGTTTACTTTTGTTTTTATGTTGATTGTTTATTACATAAAAGTCATTCAGTGCGTATAATAAAAACTTTGCTTGTTACAAAAGGAATTTCAAATTCAGGAGCATGACCCAATAAAACAGACATTACGTAAACGTAGGACGCCAGATTAGAAACTGATAATGTTCGAAAGTTTACCTTAAATCTGCTATTTATCACCGACCCGACCGACCTGACCGGAGCGCAAAGTAGCTGGACCCACTAAAAATTCTTGCCCTAATTATTTCGGTTCCAAACTCGTCAACGAAAGTTCTCCGGAGGCCAAATTCCCTTTGATTGCACGAGCTTCTCGTCAATACGAGCTTGCGACGATGGAATCATGAATTTTGGAAGTACATCGTTAAACCGACACGCCTCACTGCAGATGTGTTGTTGCACTGTACGTCAGCGCTTTTTAAGAAACCGCAACGCTTCCATGACTCTGAGTAACCGGTTCATTTTACCACGGAACTACATTATTATTTATGCATCATTCTGAAAATTTGAGCCACATAATTATACAGCAATAATGATCATGCAGCAGTATTAACGCATCATCGTCTAATATTGGCTGATTCATAATTCTTTATGTAAAAATCATCAAAATAAACAATCAGTAATGAGAAAATCAGTTATTAAGTAAAAGCACGCAATAAACCTTGAAGTTAAACATTAGACTTCGACCAGTAAAACTGTTTCTGGGAGGATAAACAAATTGCTGAATCAACTGCAGATTTCTGGAATAACGTTCCTTTTACTGCCACTGCACCGATATAACCGATCTCTAATCGTTTTAGCGCCAGAGGATGGACTCAGCAGTCATTATCCATGGTCACTTCGACCATTGATACGAGTGGGATTACGAAAACAACTTTAAAATTGGATTTCGTTGTTTAAACAAGAGTCTGAGCGTGGGTTAATTGTTTAATGGAAGAAATCGGTGGTCCCGCAAATCGGTTTAACATTGAACAGTGCTGCGAGGCGCGACGCGCCCGTCGGACACTGAATTGTTAATCGCCTGCTGAGTGTTGTTTTAATATTTTATCTGTGAACAATCACCATTTCATTTGCAGGCTTAGGTGCGCCAGCTTCGCCTCAAATAAATTTAAAGGTGACTGTCTGTTATGCTGACCCTCATGTCCCCATAGAAAGCGAAGGTTTGAAGGCTAGTGCGCATACAAGTATGCAATGTAGACAGGAGGTTGTTGCCAGCTCGACTGTCCATACTTTTATAACTTTCAAGCACAGAAAAAATATTAAAATTTTGGCGGAAACAGTCATCTCACATTCGAAACGCAACACAAAATAGTATGGGTATTTAGCTTTAGTCTTCAGTCAGTGTGACTTAAATAAGATTGAATATTATTATGTAAAGAAAATTATTCAAATAGACGTACTAAGTATGGAGAGTTTTTACTTTATAAATTCTCACTTTACTTACTGCGCTGAGGTTAAGAGACGAAGCCTTTGAGCTGTGACCTTAATAGGATTATAATACTTCGCAGCCTGAGAAGGGGAGTGGGAACAGGAAGGAGAATTACTTATGTAGGTAATCTGCAGTGATTTCTAAATAAACACTGCGTGGAGTTCGCCAGGACTCAAGTTTGTGCTTCGGCAAAATAATAAATTATAACAATAAGTTTACAGGAACGTACGACTAATAAGCCTAGGACTAAGTTTCAAATGGGCACAGGTAATATTTTTTTAAATCTATATCCTTCATTAAACATAGAAATCATCCCACACTAAGATTCCCTGTGTTGTGGATACCACGGATAACACACAAAGACAAGAACACACACACCTAGACCAAGAACAGAAATTCAAACCTATCATTCAAATTTCTGCCTCGCTGGAAATGGCACCCAGGACCCTTTAAACGGTGGTCCAGCATCAAAACCATAACATGCGGCTCGTCAGTAAAGATAAAATCGTAAGTGAGTAATCGTATAATTTCAATTAAGCGGTAACGCGAACGATAGCCGCTTTCCCGACTGCTCCATGGATGGATGGATGATTGATGGTGGATGGTCAAGATGTGGTAGTCGCCAGTTTTTATGACACCGTTACTTGTTTTATTAGAATAGTCCACAATCATTTGCTAGTTGATAGCTTTCGGACAGTATAATAAAACGACCGTGTGGCGGTTGAAAAAGAACTGTATTTCTTTTTTTTTTTTTATCATAGACACACCATAGATAATGCAGACAGATAAATAACAGATATTATTTTAGATACATTTTGACACCCCCACTATCTAAAATAATCATATAAACACTCTACACATTAACAATACCTAACATTTCCATAAACATATAATGTTTCTTCGCACATAGACTCTTTGTTAGCAAATCAGCGGGCATGTCTGTTGTCGGCAAATATTGCAAATTTACTATATTATTTGAAACACATTCTCTAGTAAAATGATATTTCACATCAATGTGTTTAGATTTCTTGTGAAATACTGGATTTGTCGACAGCTTCTGTGCGCTCTGATTGTCATTAAATAATGTTAAAGTGTACATTCTATTAGTTATTTCAAATTGCAAAGCCCTTAAGTATATTGCTTCTTTACAAGCTTCAGAAATTCCCATATACTCAGCTTCACAACTTGATAGAGCTACAGTCTTTTGTTTCCTACATTCCCAAGATATGGCACCATTAGACAATAAGAAGCAAAATCCGGTATAAGACCGCCTATCTATTGTATTATTTGCCCAATCAGCATCCACAAAACCTTCTATGTTGGAAATTCCATTATTACAATATTTAATACCATAAGATTTAGTCCTTTTTAAATATTTCAACACTCTCTTTGCATAACCCCAATGTTCATCTGTATGACAATTATTATATTGACTTAGGTAACTGACTGAATAAGTTATATCTGGTCTGGTAAGTACAGATAAGTACATTAAGCTACCTATAAGCTGCTGAAAAGGTACTTTATTATTTACTTTTTGACCTATGTTTACATTTAATTTATGCTCCATTGGAGTATCAAAGGTTTTGCAATCTGTCAAATTAAATTTATGCAACAAAGTATCAATGTAATGTTCTTGACTTAAGGTGACAGATCCTTCCAACTTATCAAATTTTACATTTATCCCTAGACATTGTTTCACTTGTCCTAAATCTTTTATTTTAAATCGACTCGACAACATTTCTTTGAGATCAGTACATTCCTTTTTATCGTTAGAAAATATAAAGAAATCATCTACATACACTGTTACAATAGTTTTACAATTTTCATTCATTTTTGTATACATACATGGTTCAAGCTTTGATTTTTTATAGCCATATTCAAGCAAACAACTATCTAATTTCTTATTCCAGGCTCTTGAGGCCTGCTTTAGGCCATAAATGGCTTTTTTAAGTTTTAATACTTTATTTTTGCTATCTGGGGAATCAAAACAATCTGGTTTCTGCATGTATATGGTTTCCTCTAGGTCACCATTAAGGAAAGCAGTTTTTACATCCAAATGTGTTACATCAAGACCTAATTGCACTGACAGTGAAAATAATAAACGTAGGGTTGTGTGTCTAACAACAGGGGAGAAGGTCTCTGTATAATCTACACCTCGTTTTTGTGAAAAGCCTTTAGCGACTAGCCTGGCACGAAACCTTACTTTATTTTCACTATCATACTTTTTTCGCAATACCCATCTACATTGAACTATAGTGCTGTTATCAGGTACTTCTGAAAGTTCCCACGCATTATTGTCCTCAAAACATTGTAACTCATCCCGCACAGCTTCTAACCACTGTTCTCTTTCAGGTCCATTTAACGCATCATGTAATGAGAGTTCACTGACATCTATTGTACTATCACTGTCGAAACAAACATTAGAAAAACCATACCTATCTGGCTGCTGTCTGCGTCTCACACACTCCCTTTTATCAAATACACTCACTACACTTTCACCACTAGAAGCGGAGGTCTCTTCTTCATCAGGAACATAGGTTTCATCACCATCATAGTACTCCTCATTTTCAGTGTCATCCGATAAGTCCCCCACTGAATCTAAATGCACCTTAGAGGATTCAGTCTGTGATTGTAGTTCTTTGATCTGAACTGGAATCTCTACCGGTGTAGGTTTTTCAATGATGATCACATCACGGCTGGTTGTGATTACTTTTGTTCTAGGAATATAAATACGATAACCTTTTATATCCTCTGGATAGCCCACTAGTATGCCCTTCTCAGCCTTTTTATCCCATTTCAGCCTCTTTTCTTTTGGAATATGCATCATTACTATGCTTCCGAAGACTCTCAAATGGCTTATATCTGGCTTTCTCGATGTCCACATCTCATATGGAGTTTTCCCATTTAAGGCTGATGCTACAGTCCTATTCTGAAGATATACAGCAGTATTTGCTGCTTCGGCCCAAAACTATTATCCAAATCAGCATCAAACAATAGGCATCTTGCCTTTTCCACCACTGAACGGTTACAACGTTCTGCCAGTCCGTTCTGTTCTGGCGTGTACGGATTACTCTTCTGATGAATAATTCCTGAATTGCTAAGATACTTCTCAAATTCTTTACTGCAATATTCCTTTCCGTTATCTGTACGCAACTTCTTAATCTTCTTATTTAGTTGATTCTCTACAACTGTCTTATAAATTTTAAAATAATCAAGAGCTTCACTTTTGTTTTTAAGAAAGTAGATGCATACCATGCGGCTATAGTCGTCCACAAACAAAATATAATATCTTGAGCCGCCAATAGAAACATTGTTAAATGGCCCACATATATCACTATGAACTAACTGCAGGAGATCATCACTTCTGCTGCCATCCTGTGGAAAAGGCAATCTACTCTGTTTGCCTTCGCAACACACTATGCACGACGACTTCGAAATATCAGCCTTTCTGTCGAGTGTGAGCCCTTCCACGGCATTCTGCATTTTATTCAAGTAGTTACTATTGAGATGACCTAACCTGCGATGCCACATGTCACTTGACGTCATCACTGCAGCCACGAACCTTTCGGGCATTTTTAACTTGTAGACACCATTTATCAAACAAGCTGTGGCAACCAACTTGTCAGCTTTATTGTATATTTGACAGCCATCACTAGTGAAATGCACTCTATTACCCCTTGCTATTAACTGACTTACTGATAAGAGATTCGTGGTCAAGCTCGGAACACACAAAACTTCTTCAACAACCACGTCATATTCACAGTCATCTGTCAATGTAGCAATCTGCACGTCGCCTGAGCACTTAACAGCCACCTTTTCTTTGTTAGCGACAACAATTTCTTTGATAGGATGCTCGGTCGAGGCATTTTTTATCCAATTTTCATTCGCGGTTAAGTGAGCACTCGCTCCCGAATCAACATACCAATCATTCTTTGAAAAATTGCCATTTAAGAACACGGCACTAAAGGCATTCGTTTGTTTGCGTTCAAATGTTTTAGTATTTGATGTATCTTTATCAAAATTCGTGCACTGATTACGGTAATGGCCGGTTTGTTTACATTTGTAACATCTTATTATTTTCGGTTTCGACTTTGACATATGTCCATTGTCTTTGGTTCCACCAGTGCTGCCAATCTTATTATTTTTGCGATAACTCGCAAATGCTCCGCTGACGTCGCCACTGTCTTCTTCTAAATCCATAAGCTTTGTTTTAATGGCGTCTGCTGTTATTTTGATTCCAGAATGTTCTATCGCCATAATCATTGGCGAATATCTTTCAGATAATCCGGCCAGAAGCAAGGATCCAACCCACTCATCATTAATGTTAAAGCCCGTTCCACTTAATTTTTGACTCGTTTCTATAATTTGCGTTACATACGATGTCATAGATGTACAATTTTCCAGACGGATCGAGATTAAGGTTCTCAACAAACTGATTCGCCTGGTAAATCCCGAGTCATCGAACAATTGTTTGAGCTTATCCCATAACTCCTTTGTACTCTTGACTTCCTTGATATGTACATAAAGCGAAGAATCTATGGTTAGGATCAATTTTGCTCTGGTTTTCGCATCTGCTGCGGCTTCTTCTGGCTTGGTTTGTAGGATGCAATCAGAAGTCCCTTCCAGCACAAGAAAATTCTCCGCCGCGAAAGCCCACTCTGCATAGTTCTCACGGCCCTTCAACTTAGGCACATTCACAACGTAGTTTGTACTCATTTTAACTAAATAGCACAGTTTATTCTCAATCTGCGTAAACTTATACAGCACTTTGCAAGTTTTATCTGCGAGAATTTTATTATTAGAAACGATAATCTGGGCCCATAACCTATAATAAAACGACCGTGTGGCGGTTGAAAAAGAACTGTATTTCTTTTTTTTTTTATCATAGACACACCATAGATAATGCAGACAGATAAATAACAGATATTATTTTAGATACATTTTGACAGACAGTTATTACCGACTGATATATTTCACGTTCACGTTCACTTCACGTTTGGTGAAGACAGAGTTGAATTTTAAAACACCGCCTAGAAATAACCACTTTTCCAGATCATCTAGGAGACCTGACATTTAGGAATGAGACATTCCATCTTAGTTCTCGAGAGTTCAAGTGGATTGCGGTTCTGTCTAAAATTGGTAACAATTAAATATGAGTTTCCCAACGAATACTTAATATTTTAGACGAATGCCTTGATGCATTCAAGTGAAAGCAAAATAAGTGTTGAATTTTAATGAAATTTGTAATTACTAATAAATATTTATTCGACCATGAGTCTTTCAACAACACCCAATTACCAATTAAGCTATTAATAGTAGTTCCACGTTGTTCCAAATGTTTCCCAGAGGTGGCGCCATCGCCGTCACCGTTGACAGTTCCGCGCTCAAAATATTCATGATATATTGCTCTCATGGAAACAGACTTCTAACGCTTTAATAAATCTTTCACATTGACAGAGAAATTGGTTCAGCTCTCTGCAAACAGCGCGAGAGATCATCGGTTTGTCTATTTAAATTATTATTATTTTTGTTATAAGGAAGGAGGACTTTGGAGCGGAATATGTTGCAATTAAATTGAATGATAATAAATGTAAGTTGATATTGTTGGACCGATGACCTCATGAAGACAATAGATATCTGACCAGTAGGCCCAGGGCCCGTCTGAGTGGTGTAAGTCAAGCTTTAAATAATGAAAGGAAGGATGGAACAATAATGGGTTGCAATATGGACTTTACGAATTAAAACTTGGACTGCTTTAAGATGGTGCGGTAAACAATGAATATAAAAATTTCTATTTGTTATTTTCTTATTCTCCCCCAACTGCTTATGACTCTCATCGCTGAAGTTACTCTTCAATGTCTGTTATCTTTACTTCTTATGGAACCCCAAAAATTGTCGCTATTTATATTGCTTTTTTGAACACCCATTCCATGCTATTCCATGAAAGTTTGTTTAGTTAGTTTTTATTTTATTTTATTTTGCATTTAAATTTAATGTACTTAGTACACTTACCATTTTGTTTTTATTATATTCAGAAAGTATCCTAGGGCTGACTGATTCTGACACTTAGTTAAGAAAATGCTGTGCATGCCTTTAATTTAAGTACATAAAAAAAATGTTTTGGTCTTTATCATAATAATGTATATTATGTACCTAGTTGGCGTGCCTTAAATAAATAAACACCCTGATATACCTGTCAACTGTATTGACGAGAAGCTCCATAACTTACAAATCTTAAAATTTTAGGGTTTGGTGAAGAGTGAACAACTGAAGACCTCCCACTCTGCCGCAATGCCGGCTGCACTACAGTACTGGTGAACGATCTCGCGCGCTGCTCCGGCATCAAAATAAAACCGCGGCGGCGTACATTTCGCTATTTATCGAGCGATAAATCGTGACGTAATCGTGCCGTTTCATACGAAATCGCTCATCAAAGTAACCCTGACGCTGCGGCAACGGTTGGCGCGAATTTAACCCCTTTTTATTTAACCAGCCGCCGGTTTATTACGTCGTATCGTTTTTTTATCTGCTTCGCCTCGCGTGCGCCGCCGCCCGCCGCCCGCCGCCCGCAGTATCTATCTTATAAGTTCCGATTAAACGATTAGCAAATATTTCACGAGTAACTTACCTTAAACATAACAACACGAGAAAGTTAAATACATACACAGTTATACATAAATACATACGACCTTATGTTAGCAATTGTAAATTATTATAACATTTTTGATGTTGGCAATAACGACTAAAATAGAAAAAAATTAATGTAGGTAGAAAAATAAAAACTCGCTTGACACCTGACTCGTTGAAAAATTAATGGCAGTCAAGCGCACTGTGTTCTATTAATGTGAAATTTAATAAAAAGAGTGATTGTGAAGCTACTAAGTGTTGTGTTTTCTTTCACTTAACATTAAACTAAACATCCGAGTCAGAATTGTCGACGCGTCACCGTCTGGACCCTTGGCGATACATTTGTGAAAACAATTAACAGTCGTTAACATTCTGATCACAAAAACATGGGATCCAATGAATCTAATGAAGCGATGTAAACATTGCTAAAATTGTCACAACTTTTTATTGTACGGTCCTAAATTGGGTTTTAATTGAAATTCCTCGCAGCAGCCGGCGCGCCGCCCCTGCACGCCGCCCCACGCGCGCTTCGGCTCGATTCGATCGTGATCACTTTGTCGATACATAACATTAAGTCGTGTTAGCCTAGTAATTAAAAATTCAGCAACAAATTTGTTTGGTCTGAAATCATGTTCTCGTCTTTCTATGTGATTGAATCGATTTTGATTTATCTTGTTAGCAGACGATTTGTTATTAAGGTGGAGTGTAAACTATTCCATCGCTTAGTAATAAATAAGGTCCAAATGACGATATCAGTACAAATTACTTTATCACCAACTTAATTGCACTATGGTGCAAGGAAACATGAATGGATTTGAAAACCTAACAGTTCATCTACAGATGGACGACGGTTTTAACTTTTTACTATGTTAAGACCCCGGATCCAGATTTGTGCTTATTTTTTTATCGGAACGAGGTCAATATCAGGTGAAAGTAGCCTTTTATATCAAGAAGCTTTGATCGACGCCCTGAATTTACTTTGTATTACACTAGGCTTAGGCTAGGTAAGAAACGCGCGGGGCGCGAAATACACACTGCGAGTTTGTCTAACTATACCGCCTCGAAAGTCACCGAAACATTTACGCACAAAGTTGAGCACAAAACCTCCACCGCGTAACATTGTAACAATTAACACACAAACCAGATTACCCCATAAAACTCTAAAAACCGTTACAAAAGTTTAATTCGGAGACGCGACCCCAACTAATCGTGGCGGCCAACAGAGTGATTACCACAAACCGGACAAAGTTGACCGCCCCTACCGCTAGTGCAATAAACAAGAATATTTTAAATTTATCAGTCATTAGTCGCGGGTGCCCGGGTGCAGCCCCGGCATCGCGGCACGACGCTCGTTAAAAACTTCACTAGTACTGCTTTGTAAGGCCGCGTCATACGGCTGCTTCTACGGCGCGACTAAACGACGCGACAGTTCAACTCAAGCTGTATATCAAAATAACTAGATTTTAATTTTATCGTTATACTAATAACGTTATAATAATCCTATTGTTCACATAAAAACATATCCAAACCTTTCTCGAGATCTCTAGCTACAGAATATCGGTGAATTGATTTGATTAAAAAATCTTAATCTTTATTTCACAATAAATTGAAGGGGTGAGTGTAAGAAGGGTTTAAGTAACAAAAACAATAATTCGAGATAAATGTGTTTGAAAGTCAAGACTTCATTTTCTTCATATTCTTTGTATTCAACTTCAAATCTGTTTTTTTATGATTCCAAATAATATAAGATACCTTCGAATTCTCATAAATAAAGTATTTTTTTAATTATTACTCCGTAATAAACAAATATTGTCAGTTTTGCAATTAAAACCCAATAAAAATGCGCCACAAGACCATAATGCATAACGTGTATTTAAATCCTTTTAATCCTTAATATCTTCGTATATATTGAATTTTCCACTATAAAACTTATGCCATAAGATTAAGCATCGAAAGACAAATTCAACGATACCATTAACTCTATTGCAGTAATTTCATCAGTTGAACCCTTTTTACACTTACCCCTTCTTATTTTATCCCATAGATTTGACAGTAATTAATAGAGCATCAGAAGAAACTATTAATGAAATTAGATAATCATCAAATAAATGTATAGCAATCCAGTTGACATGCCGCGGCCACAACGCGTGCATGCTTGTGCCGTCGCCTTATCCACCGTTATGAGATTTGGCTCTGTCCTCGCCGAACCAATTTCAACTGCTTTAATTTCGGCAGCTCAGCGGTTCCAAAAATTTCGGGTTAAAATGTTACTGTAACAAGTTCCGGTTTAATTGTTGAGTTTGCTGCTTCACTACATTTTGATACTACTTAGTAATGGTGTCACGCTTTAATGAACCCGAGTTTTTAGTTGACAATGAACGATTTAATGCCGGAATCAAGACTTGTTTTACAATGAAAAAGTAGGACTACCAGTGTTATCAATGTGGATATTTTCAAATGGATACACAAACAAGATCCGCTAACATACTAATTATACTATGAATTTTAAACGTGAATCTGATACACAAATATCTGCCGGCTGGGTGCTGAGAATGTTACTTGGAGCTCTTCGACCTTAAAAATACTTAAAAAATATTTTGCGTTTGATACTCGTACAAGATAGAGGTTGGAAGCTTGCTTGGCAAGATAAAAACTGTTTTATTTTACCAAAAACATTATGTTCTAAAGATATCTGGAGCTACCTCCAGGATTTCATTTATATATTTATAACTAAAATTTTTAACATCAATTGATCTGCAAACATATGTTTAAAATAAGATATTTCTATGTACCTCGAGTGAAAGACATTTTTTACAACCTGCCCAGGATTAAACAATCGCCTAAATTTTGCCTAAAAATGTTTTTTTTTCAGGGTACCTTCAGTACAGAGAACGTGGGGATGAATTTTTAACTTTTCAAATTGCTGCATCTCAATAATGGTGATTCTTAGAAAAAAAGTGAAAAACAATTTTTTAAATAATTGCATGAATTCCTTTTTAGAGTTCCGTAGCCAAATGGCAAAAAACGGAACCCTTATAAATTCGTCATGTCTGTCTGTCTGTCTGTCTGTCTGTCTGTCTGTCCGTCCGTATGTCACAGCCACTTTTCTCCGAAACTTTAAGAACTATACTGTTGAAACTTGGTATTGAAACTTGGTAAGTAGATATATTCTGTAAACCGCGTTAAGATTGTCACACAAAAACAGAAAAAAAAAAACAATAAATTTTGGGGGTTCCCCATACATAGAACTGAAACTCAAAAAATTTTTTTTCATCAAACCCATACGTGTGGGGTATCTATGGATAGGTCTTCAAAAATGATATTGAGGTTTTTAATATAATTTTTTTCTAAATTGAACAGTTTGCGCGAGAGACACTTCCAAAGTGGTAAAATGTGTGTCCCCCCCTGTAACTTCTAAAATAAGAGAATGATAAAACTAAAAAAAATATATGATGTACATTACTACGCAAACTTCCAACGAAAATTGATTTGAACGAAATCTAGTAAGTAGTTTTTTTTAATACGTCATAAATCGTAAAACGCAAAAAACATCGATCAAAGTTACAACGAACTACAAGAACTTTTATATTATGTTTCTTGCTGCTACGGAACCCTTCATGGGCGAGTCCGACTCGCACTTGGCCGCTTTTTTCATCCAAACCAATATTTGCGAACTTTGACCTTAAATATTCTTTTTACAAATGGCGGATCGATGAGGACTTTTCCCATTTCATTTATAATGGTGTTTCCAACATTCGTACAAATCAGCCGTCCCGGAATTTATGTAACCTTGCATGTCTAACTTGACCGGAATATCAGTCTACTATAATATATTTTTCAAGTAGGTTTTTTTTTTTTTTTCTTTTAGCAGGCAAACGAGCAGACGGGTCACCTGATGGTAAGTGATCACCGCCGCCCATGGACATTAGCAACACTGGGGGCGTCACCAACGCGTTGCCGGCCAAGAAAATGACGATAGACCCGCTTTTTGAAGGACCCCATGTCATAGCTTAGAGGGAACACCGATGCAGGAAGTTTGTTCCATAGTTTACACGTACGAGGTAGAAAATTACGTGAGAACCGAACTGTGGACGAATGCCAGGTATCCAGGTGATGTTGGTGGAACCTGAAACCCCGTGATGTGCGGTGTCGAAAACCAACTGCATTTATTAAGCCAAATAGTTCTTCAGAACATTCCCCATTGTACAGACGGTAGAATACGCAGAGAGAACCTACATCTCTCCTCAATTCGAGTGATTCTAGTCCGTCTGTAAGCATGGGATCGTCGGCAAGACGAATAGCTCGCCGTTGAATTCGATTGAACGGATCCACTTGGCTAGCTGGGGCTCCAGCCCAAAGGTGGGAGCAGTACTCCATGTGTGGTCGAATTTGCGCCTTATAGAGCATCAACCTGTGCTTAGGCGTGAAGTACTGCTTAGCTCTGTTGAGCACTCCCAATTTCTTTGCGGCTAGTTTGGCCTTACCAACCAAGTGGTCTCGAAACTGAACTTCATTCGAGATGTCGACACCAAGGATCCCAATGCTTTTAGAGATGTTAAGAGGAATGTTCTGGAACTGTGGTGCTATGACAAATGGGGTTTTTTTAGCGGTTAACGCGCAAACCTGTGTCTTCTCGGGGTTGAACTGGACTAAATTTAGTCTGCCCCATTCTGAGACCCGCTCCAGAGATGTCTCGACTTCAGACACAAGTTTCATCCGCTTCTCCTCAATCTGCACCCGAGAAAGGTTTGCTCGGCCTGTATAACGGGCGTCACCCGTGCTGTCATCAGCATAGAAATGAATATTCTCGATGTCCAGCATATCATTGATATGCATGATGAACAGTGTAGGTGAAAGCACAGAGCCTTGTGGGACGCCAGCATTTATGGGCTTCGTATCTGAGCATGTTCCGTCAACGACGACCTTGATAAAAAACTGGCAATCCATTTGCACATTTTCTCGGGTACTCCGTAGGAAGGAAGTTTAGACAATAATGCCTTATGCCACACCCTATCGAAGGCCTTTGCAACATCCAAACTTACAGCCAATGCTTCTCCCTTGCTCTCGATTGCTTTTGCCCAGCAATGAGTAAGGTATACTAAAAGATCGCCAGCTGACCTGCCGCGGCGGAAACCGTATTGACGGTCACTAATCAGCTGGCGATCTTCTAGATACCGGAGCAGTTGAGTGTTTATTATACGCTCCATTAGTTTGGAGAGCAGAGAGGTTATGGCGATTGGTCTGTAGTTGGATGGATTTGACCTGTCTCCCTTTTTGGGAATAGGGTGGACCAGAGCTACCTTCCATGGAGACGGGACAATGCCGGCAGAATAAGAGAGTTGGAATAGGCGCGTTAAAACCGGGGTCAACTCCGGAGCGCACGTTTTTAGCACAATAGCAGGTATACCATCTGGCCCATTCGACTTGTTGATGTCAAGGGAAAAAAGAGCTTGACGCACGGCATTCTGTGTGAAATGCACGTCAGGCATCAGCTCACCACACTGCGGGATGGTTGGCGGTGTGTTACCCCCATCATCAACAGTCGAATTCGACGCAAAGAGGGTGCCCAGTATTTCGGCTTTCTCTTTTGCGGTGTGGGCCAGGGTATTATCTGCTCTGCGCAAAGGAGGAAGGGACGATACACAGAAATTGCCTTGAATGGCTTTGGCCAGAGACCAGAACGCTCGGCTACCACACGGATAGCTCAGCAGTCTCTTGCCGGTTCTGTTAATGTGCTTGAATTTTGCCTTGGCTATTTGCTTTTTTGAGGACCACGAGGCAGCATTAAATTTCTTTTTCAGCCGACTCACAGATGCGTCTCCGAGCTCACGCGCCACAACCCAATCCTGAAAAGCAGATTGCTTCAGGCTTATTGCCTTAAAGCAGTTTCTGTCAAACCAGGCTTGGGTTTTACCACCAACGGGTACCACAGAGTTTGGAATGTAACATTCCATGCCCTGGAGTACCACATCGGCTATGGAAAGCGCACAAGCATCGGGATCAGCTGAAGAGAAACAAATGCGCCTCCACGGGTACGATGAATAAAATTCCCGCAAACCATCCCAGTCCGCCGATCCAAAATGCCAGACCCGACGAGACGCGCAAGGTCGTCTGTCAACGGGTTGTGCCAATCGTACCCAAGATCGTACGAGGCAGTGATCAGACGAACCAAGCGGCGCCTCGACGGATACAGCATAATCGTTAGGGTGGGAGGTTAGCAGGAGGTCCAAGGTGGAAGCAGCATGGCCGTCAATGTCAGGGATCCGAGTTGGGCTGGACACCAACTGACTGAGGCCATTAGCCAAGGCAAAGCTCTGAGCAGATTTCCCTGCGTAATCCGTTGTACGTGATCCTAGCCACTCAACATGATGGGCGTTGAAGTCACCCAGGACCACCACTTCGGCACGAGGGATCTGCTCTTGCACATAGTCGATCGCCCCTTGAACGTGCTCGTAGAGTCGATCAACTTCGGTATTGCCGCTATGAGACCTGTACAAACCGATGTAGACACGTGTCTGACCACCATGGTCCACGCGTACACAGATGGTGGACAGGTCTCTTCCTTCAAGAAAGTCGAGACGTTGACAACAAATATCATCTCGAGAAAACAAACAGACACCGGCGTGTGGTATAAATTTGTGTTCAAATTTATACCCCGGATAATGGAGGTCGGAAGTTTCTTCTCGAGCTGATATTTGTGTCTCCGTCAGAAAGAATAAGGCCGGCCTCGACGTTTCAAGATGGTGGTGAACGGCGTTGAGGTTTGAATGTAAGCCCCTAATATTACAAAAGTCCACAAGAAATGTGGAAGGGGGTGCCGCTGGTTTTAACTTTTTTCCTTTTTTCGACTTTCTCATTTTTGCTTGCGGGGAAGAGTTGAAAGAATAGGAGTAGTGCATCGTCAGCACTACCCGAGTCAAAGAGTAGTCACAAAAAACTATCTCGGAAAGGTGGGTAGTCTGAGTCACTGGCTCGGCGGACGGAAGGACCCCCGATCCGACCCGCGATTAAAGTCCTCGTCCACATCCGGCTCCCTAACCGGCAAGAAAATTAATCGACGGGCTTTTGACATTGGCGGCGGGACAGCCTCCCAGGGCGGGATCACCTGGGTTCGGGTCCCCTACAACCAACGGGCGCCAGCGGTAACGTTTCATCGGCTCTCCCTGGCCGCCGAGCCAGTCCATCATGCCCAACCGCACGAGATCAGTTGCCAATGACAATACCGGACTCGGAAGACACCAACAGAAGTACACCTCTCCAGGACGGGTGACAGACGAAGAATGGGAGGGAAAATGTATAAAAGATGGGGGAGAAAGAAGAGAAGAAGACTGGCTCTCCGACACTACAACCGAAACACGTTAGAGAACATTTCACGGCTGACTCTAGAAGGAGGGTGGTAGCTATCCAGGCGAACCCCATGGGGAAATAATAATAGCAATAATGGTATTAATTAACAATTAAAATCAATATTACCAATATAATCCCTCGAGGGGCCCTACCACCAGCGTGCCGGATTTAGTCGCCTTCTACGACACCCATCCGGCGTGGGATTGGGGTTAGTATTCTAAGCCGCCCCAATACGGCTAAAAACCTACTATTCAACGAGATCTCGGCAATTGTGATTGTTAAATTAAAATTCGTATGAGTTCAGCTAACAAATATTTTAGCAAACATTGTGGACGAGGGTTTTGAAACAAAATACGTAAACATAATACCACAGTCTCATCAAATGGAGAGTGACGGTGTGACCTAGATATCTACGTGGAACAATAAAAATGAATAGAAGTTGTTTTCTACTCGCGATAGAACAATAGAACCATTACGCGTATTGTTCCATTTTTTATTACTATTTTTTTATAATAATTTGATCTGGACCCGCAAAAGGCTCGCATGTCCGTAGACGGTCTGGATCTATCGAACAATATAGTAAAAGGATCTATTGACACGGAACTCTGGAGAGCTCTCAGCAACAACTACTGGCTTGTATAAGTTCACCTGTCGCCTAAGCTTCTACGAGTACATCCTACTTAATTAAGTCTCTGCTCTATCTCATATAATTTTTCCAAGAGAAATCTGTTTTATTTTTTATTACAACTATAAGAACTGAGCTGCGTGTGTATATTGAGAATATATAAAAACAAATATGTGATTTTATTTCTTTCAGTTTGGCTGTTCAGTTTACTAAAATGTAGTATTTGTAAGAATGAATATCTACATCGGGACCTAAATGTAGACGTCATTATAAATATAGTAACGCTGAAGCCTGTCAACAAAGACTTCATCAACATGTGAATGTCGGCTACCCGGCTCCCGGCTCCCGGCTCCTGGCCACCGGCTACCGGCTCCCGGCTCCCGGCTCCCGGCTCCCGGCTCCCGGTTCCTCGACACCTCGGAGTCAGTGAGGCGATTCAATAAACAGAACCATTATATTTTGTGTTTAAACCTTTAGATGTAAAGTTGTGTTCCGTAAGTAGTGGATCTACTGCATAGGGCAGGTAGCTCGAGTGTTGCCCTATGTACCATATTATGTCGAAAAATGACCTCAGTAAAAGTGTCTCCGTTTTCGAGATTTTGGCTTTACGCTTATGGTTGTATGAATATGTAAAAATAAGATAGAGTACAAAATGTAAGTAAAATAAATTAAGAAAAATTTACTATCAAATATCTAAATATCTGCTCATTTGTACATTAAACAGGAAAAATTAGGGTAAAATAGCCGAATTTTCTGAATTTTAGAAAAAGGTCGCAATCTCGAAAACGGTGACACTTTTACACGGGGCATTTTTCGACTTATGGTAGGTCAACCCTCGAGTTATTTGCCCTACACAGTCCATCCGCTACTTATGGGACACCCTGTATAAGCGCCGTGGTAGACGACGCTAGGTATCTCCGCTCTATCGTAGCATGTGAATAATAAACTGCTAAACCATCTTGTTATTATTCAGTATGGTATCTGGGCTTGTAATTTAGTGAACGGGTATTTCATTCGAGTAACATTTATGATCTGTACCAAGCCCTGTGTATCAGTTCGCTTATTAAATTTGTAACGTGTGCGTAATCTGTATGTTAATTCGCTCTTGACAAAAATTTTAGAAATGCCCACAGAGTATTCCTTGAACAACTTTCCACGACATGAAAAATATTCTTAAACGAGTGGTAAATCCCAAAACAGTAAATAAGTTATTTCACTGAATTTGAACTTAAAAATGAAAAGCTTCGATTAAAATATATTTTATACGGGAGATACTCACGAGAATTCTAAATATAAGGATTATTTCAGTCATTCAGACATTTCTCTCTGAAGCAGGAAAGAATGATACTCGAGGTTTGCAAGTACCTAGTTGAGGTCAACGAAATTATGCGGAAGGTAGTTCAATTTTGTGAAATATTTCACATTTAATTTGCTTCAAACTGAGCATTTGAGTACATCGATGTCGCGTAAGTATTTACCACATCTAATTAAGAAAACTTAAAATTTCTGCTTTTTCTAAACTTAAACTAATATTGTGTTTCTTGTTGCTGTTACTACCAATGTTTCAAGTAATTACAATTTCAGATATTGGCCAAAAATTCTTCAAAGACATTACACAAAATTTTAATCACGACATCAATTAACAATCAATTTGTTTGTCAAAAACATTTCTTATTATTGATACAATTTAAATGATAATATCACAGTAATTATTTAAGCACATGTTTAAATGATGTGTAATTATGCCCTAAGTAAAATAAGCGTTCCGAGTCCAAATTGGACTTAGTGATGAGTTAATTATTAACGGTCGCAAATGAAAAGGAAATGAATTAAAACTTAGAAGCTTAAAATTTTTAAAGAAGAATAGAACGTATTCACACATCCGATTTGTTCATGTTGAATTTTTTTTATGGAAATAGCCGGCAAACGAGCTGACGATCCACCTGATGGTAAGTGACTGTCGTCGCCCATGGACATCAGCAACACAAAGGCATCACTGATGCGTTGCCGGCAAATAAAGAAAGAAGAAAAAGAAAGAAAGAACTGGCTCTCAAGCCCCCAGCTAGAACACGACGAGTCGTTTGGCGACTGATTCAAGCCCAAGGATGGTAGCTACCCAGGTGAACCCCATGGAGATATAATAATAATAATAATGGTATTAATTAACAATTAAAATAAATATTATCAATATAATCCCTCGAGGGGCCCTACCACCAGTGGGCCGGATTTAGTCGCCTCTTAGGACACCCATCCGGCGTGGGATTGGGGTTAGTATTCTAAGCCGCCACAATACGGCGTAAAGGCGAAATTTCGCTGATTTTTTCTTGCAATCAAACAGTTTGAAAATATATGTCCAGTTAGGTAGGTGCATTCAACTCTTAAACTAATTTAAATATTATAGAAATGCATTTTATTAGTATCATACAGAACACAAAACCTTAAGTTTCCAAGTCGATAAACTGTGTAGTCTGTGTAGCACGTCCTCACCTCGGGGCTCGGATTAAGTACCTTTATTTAATTCCAGATAAAATAATTTTCTACCTTCTACGAAAAGAAAAGTACAATTAAGACTTATCTGAAAAGAATCCAATGTTCCGAGTAAATGACTAGAGGACCCTTTCTCTGCCGAATTGATTTATTGTCGTTTCCACGAGGAAAATGTCCAAAGAAATTTTTGTTTGCCTTTCAAGTACCGGTGAGAAACGGTAGATGTGTTTCGGAGGTGTTGCGTAATACATTTTGTCGAAATAAAATGGTATCTTATTTACATAATTATAACGTTTTAAACTGGAGTACATACGAACAGATACGAAGTACTAAAAATTACTGTTATTACTAAAAAAGAACTAAACGACAAATTACTAAACGTTAATCTTTACAAACGTCTCTACTTTGTAAGTCACTTCAAAACTCTCTTATTATTTTACACTCAAATACATAGATTTGCAACAGCGAGTATCTGTTAAGCGGATTACCTGACGACACGTCTTTATATTTACATAATACTGCATCTCTCTCAGCCCTCGCTGAGATATGCCGTCCTCGTGAGCTATACAAACAAGCCCCGCCCGATTCATATACGGAATATTACAGAGGCAGGATGCATCACATGCCGAGTCTGTGGGAGAATAACACTGAAATCCTTTCGACATTGTTGGTTTTGTCACTTGCGACACACATCTTAGTGAAACTAAATAACGGCGACCGAGTTTAGCTCGCGTGCACTGTGCAGGCGAGCTCGAGCCAGCTTTGTACTTGGAGCATAAATCATTAGGTGAAATATCATGTACAATTTTAAGGACAATCTGTACGATTCGTAGACTGTGTTTCCAAACATGTGCAAAATCCCATCGGGTTTCTCATTTCTGTGAAATCGCTATTTCAGATTTCGATTTTCTCACGGATTATTACGATAAACATAATACAGTTGACACGTCCTTGCACGGAAACAAACAGCCGAGTTCGGAGGCCAGATGTATTGCTAACTTTATGCGCTCGGCAAACAAGCAGGGGATTGATTCAAATCGGGACACAGCGTTATGTAACAGACTACGAGTAAGATGGGACAGAATAACAGGGAACTGTCGTACGATCTTGATTTTATCACAGAATGCACGTCTTTATATTGGCATGGTAAATATCGAACACTGGGTTTGTATTGGCACTGGGACTTTGCGGATGCGTCGGCAGTATTCAGAGCTAGACCGGTGATACTTCATCAGGGATATTGTGTCGCGATACGTTTTATTATTGAAATATAATTTTGTTGGTATCAGTATCGAGTGGTGTTTTCCTTTTATTTTACTCGCGTTTTTCGTGTGTTACTTTCTTATTTTATGTACCTATAGCAAATTTCTTGCAAGCTGAATAATTTGATTTCATTTGAAAAAAAAAAGTAAATTAAAACCATTTTTACTTATCTAACGGAGATAAAATTTTATATACTGATCCAGGTCCGATGACAATACATTTTTTTTCAGCGAGATATGAAATCTGGTGTGGCTCACACCAGCTGTCCCAGTAAACATTAATAGGGTTTAAATTCCTCTCGACGATGCTGTAACCCTTCCAGAGAGGAGAGGGCAGATCTCTAATATTCAACCCCATCATGATATGTTCAACATTCGCAAAATAAAGTGTTGTATGGTAACAGATAAACAAAACAAAATGAAAAACATTGTTGCCTATTATGGAAGATTATTTAAAAGAAACCAATTGTATGAATAATATTGTCCTGAAAAAGTAATAAAAAATAATTCCTTTAGAAACACCGCAGCAGTCGTTGGAAAGAAAATATTTCAAATAGTTTACTGGAACGCATAATAATATTACTTTGATATTGTAGAATTATTTCATAACTTTAAACAGTATCAGGACGGTTCGTAGAATATCGATAAAGGGGATGCTATAAGTAGTATCGCTTCATAAAATATAATATTATCATTTCTTGTTTTCCCGCCAACATCATCTTGTTTCGTTTCGATTTTCTCAGAACATTTTATTCCTTCCATATTTAGCCACAAAGGAACTGCGTCACATGAATACCGACGATGATCCAAACAAATAATATGCATGATTCGGAATGATCCCGTCGATACGTATTTATGGAATACATTGACCACTTGTTGTCTGATAGTGATATGATACGAGGCGGCATGCTCGCATTTTCGATATAAATAAAATGTAGATAGCGTTAAAATCAATGCTACCGCGGTGGTTGTGGGAAAATAAAAGGGTAAATGTGGATGAGGCGCT
This sequence comes from Thymelicus acteon, assembly GCA_951805285.1. Lineage (NCBI taxonomy): Eukaryota > Metazoa > Arthropoda > Insecta > Lepidoptera > Hesperiidae > Thymelicus > Thymelicus acteon. Next base: position 22,816,943 of record OX638213.1, read on the forward strand.
ACATTTGAGTCATAAAGCTCGAATCAGTATACGCCAGCTATAGACCGACTTCCGTGTAAAGGCACGTACCCACGCTCCGCAACCGTAAAACACTAACGCGAAACGTGCGATCATACCAGCGCAACTACGATATATTTTATTTCATTCAGCGGTTACAGCAGATAGAACTAACGAAGAATATTGTGTCTTAAAACCTCATGCTGTTAAGCGAGATATTCTCGTACACGCCGCGGCCGCTCCGCTTGCGATCGGTTCGTTTTGAAACCGACTCGTTACATGGGCGATTGAGAAAATTCAGATGTCAATTTGATAACGTCGATTTAGCTTTTACGCGATAAGAATCATTGAACAATGTGTTACTGTGGCCAGTGGAAATGTATAAAAGGGTTATTTTTGCTGCTTATTTTGCCCATCTGCATGGATTGTCTTACGTGGCCTGTTTGTGGTAAAGGAATCGACATAATAATATTTGTGTTGCAGAAAAAGACGCTTGGAGCTGCATAAAATTTAAACTTCTTGAATCTCTGCGGAAAAATCTGAACAAAGAACAGACGCCAATGTTCATGGATACAGTTGAAATGGTGTAAGTACCTAAACAGTAATATTCATAGCAGAAAGATAAAATAAGTAATAGTAGATAGGATATACCCAGTAATATGAGCAGTTTCAGTGCATCATCGTACCATAGTAATTGAAAGTGAACTCGTATATCAAGGTATGTTCATATCAAAATTTAGCATATTGGAAAATGTGGACAGCGCTTTCGACGCTACGCGTTAAGGGAAAAGTCATCACCTGGTCGGCCGCGGCCGGTCGCAGCCGCAACGACACCTTACGCATTCACTGTTGATTGGAAGTAGGGCTGCCATCTGTGCCTATTTCTCTGGGTCTGTCCCAGTTTAGGGCGTAGGGAGTGCGTCCGGATGGGATTCTTGAAAAAGGTCTGGGTAAAACCTGGACACTATTAAAAATAGGGCGCTCGGGCGGCGCGCAGGCGTGCCTTTTTAGAGGGCGCCATGTTTGAAATGTGGCGAAGCACGTTCACAAACTTTTTTATTTTCGTGTTTAAATTTTGTATTTTAAATAAGGATTTTTGAATATACATTTTGAGTTATTTTAACAACAAACGACGACGAAAGACAAAACATTTGATTAACTGGTTTCCGTTATCCATGAGCGTCCATAACATTATAGCCATACCGTAAAAGGAAAGTGGGGGACCCATCTTTAACAATACTCTTTTAGTCCGAAAAGCTGTATTCAACGTGCCGTGTAATAATTGTTTGCTGCAATACACCGCTATAATATTTTTCCTGTTGTAACAAACGAAAGCGGCAGCAGCCAATGATACTAATAGTTCCTCGCTCCAGTCATTCTGAGTGGGTAAAATAACTCGCAATAGTAACTTAAAACAATAATATAACGTGATAAGTTCGAGGCAGCTTGATGCAGCGACGAGTAGGACTAATTTTGTGCCTCAGTGCCGACCCGAGCGCGGCGGCGGCGCAGGCGTGAACTACAATTAAATTCTAGCTATACTAATTGAATTTAAGTGTCCGAACAAATGTAAATTGAGCAAATCTACCGAGCTAAATAACTAATCCCGGCGGTACTACGATAAATCGATAGTAGTTCTAGAATAAAACGAGGATTCCACACTTCCTTTGACCCACTGACCTCATTAAACCAAAGCAAATGTAACGCATATTAGGGCGTGATGTTAATTGGTCGCATTAATCCTTCTTGCATGTTAGTTATCCGAGCGCGGAGGAGCCACTCACTATGACTCACATTATTAAAATAATTCGTTTCATCTCAATTCTCTAAATGTACGAGTGTGGAGGTCAGGTAAAAATGGTCGTTTCTTTGTATACAAAAGATTCCCAGCGAAGCACCATAATAAGTTGACTTAAATATTTTTACCACGTTATTTTCGCAGGGCAGCTGCGGGCAAACGGTAATAAGAAATGCGAAATGGCAATGTGGATATAATGGCAACCGCGCCACTATTCTCGAGATTATTTTCGCTGGGAGGGTGTTTCGATGGGACGTGAAATACAATAATAAATTTTAATAACATGTTTGCAGAAACAGACACTAACAGTCGACCAAATAGCATTTATTCCGACATTTTACTACAACGTTCCCGTAGTTCAGTCATAGTGATTCTATGTGTAGATATTTATGAGACAGGTGATGTCTTGAAATTTGCATATTACACGAGTATTTGTGACGTATGAGAAGCTCCCTCGGAGTGAACTCGTTTTAATTCTGCGCTTCGTATTTTTTTCTCAACGGAAAATATTTTATTTCCCTATAAAGCTCTGAAACAAAGACAAAATAAATTATTTGGTCCATTTTTAAGCCCCGAAACGTTATTTACGACGCCTGAAACAAGATCCGAAAACCTAGTACCGTTGTAATTACTTAAAATTTTGCAAAAATACTTCCAGTACTGCTGAGCAACCATAGCATTTCCATTTACATTTATTTCCATAACATTTGATAGAGAAATTCCGCAAACAAACATCGAGCAAAAGTTAAATTAACGATCAACTTTATGACGGTCGGTATTTCGGTAACAGTTCGTAACGCGACGTTGTCACAACTCGTGGAACAGTGTTACAACTTGTCAAATGGACGAAACAATTGCCGACCGCAGGAAACTAGCCCGAACCCCGCGGCCCCGCTCCGTGGAAACGTGATTCCACTGGAATTAATAGCACGTCTGCGACAAACATTATACAAATTTGCTGGCAAATCGATGACAATACCTTTAGGTACAAATGGATGATGGCCCCATTGTTTAATACCTCTGTGATGTATAAGGGGGATCGGTGGATCCCACAATACAAACCCTAAAACGGGCACGTAAACGATTGGATGCGATTACTTGAGTGGAAGATCAGCGACTTACTCGTCTGTCTGTACAATCTAGAGATTTAGGGTTCCCAGGGGGTGGAAACTAATAAACTACTATCACAAAAGGGAAAATTCAGTTAAGGGGTAAAAGGATACGTGTGTTCCGTCGCGTGACCTCCGATCCCTTTGCACCCAGCGGGAGGCAGCACCGGTGTCGTCGCTGCAGCCAAGTGTACCGTTTGCACTCAGGTTAATGCTAGTGCATTATGCACTAGCATTAACCTGAGTGCAAACGGTACACTTGGCAATTGGAAAATAATAATTTTCCACCACAACGATTACTTGTAAAAACCCCGAAACTATATATAAAAAATTCGAATATTTCGGGACCGTGCTATCCGTATGTATATTTCTCCTCTTGACATATTTTGCTCGACTCTCTTTTTTTTTCTTTCAAATCAAAATAAGAACCCGATGCAAGTTCAGTTGCTAGTTTATTTTTATACCAATACACCTGCCTATTCCGAACAACCTCTGTTTCATTGCCAACCTTTTTATCGATCACCGTTGTAAAGATATAGATACGTCTTCTCTGGGTATTTGACAGATTACAAAATATGAGAAGGTACTCCATTTCATTTTATGTCATTTCATTTATACTCTGATGAGTTCTCGCGCTCAGCCGTTCGCTAGGAGCTGTGAGCTGTGAGCTGTGAGCTGTTAACCTGGGGCTGGGGCACCAGTGTGGACGACCCACTAATATGTTGACAAGCTGCCAAGAGCCGTGCGCCGCCCGATATCGAACGACCCATCGTTTGTACACTCTTTACTTGCAGCTAGTGTCAGAGTTAATAAAATTTAGTTATTTTACTCGGAACGTTTCAAATGATAAATTTAATATGACGTAATTGTTATAAACTTTTTGGAATATTGATTTTTCAAGAAATTAATGATCCAGCTTTAGTTTTCATCAAAATCGTCCCGAGACTCTATTTCGAGGAATTTAGCCATCCACGCCCACTTCCAAACACCCTGTATATTATGTTAGATACCAAAGAACCTAAAATCAACACAGTAGATATTCAAATTCTAGTCGGCTTACTAGTTTAAGCTAAGCGGCACCCCTACCGGTAGTCCCGATTAAACTTCCAAGTAATTATGCAAATTCAGAGGGCTCTCAAAACAAGTTACAAAGACGAGATAATACCTAGTGCCTATCGGTACACTGTACGGAACCTATGATTCATGTTCCTGTCATGTTATTGGAACTCTCGCATTAAGCACTATAATAAAGACACTGTACTCTATACCTACCTTGCAACACTGCTACATTATTACGCAAAAAAACCGGCCAAGTGCGTGTCAGGCCACGCACAATGCAGGATTCCGTGGCTGTAAGTTCATCGACTATTACAAAAAACTACTTAAAACTAACATGGCCGTGATAGTTTAAAATGAGAAAAAAAAACATTACTTACCTACTATAAGTTCACTTAAGCACAAGGAGAATTTTTCCTGTAGCGAAACGAGGGCGGATTTGCTAGTTAATTAATTACGAAATAATAAGCTGCATTTTCTCATCATCATCATCGATGTGTTAACCTTAATCGCGTCCATTCACAGAGACGCCGGTGGTGTCTGGGCCAGGAACCTGATCGACTATTGCCAGTTATTTTCATCCGAAGGAAAAGTATTTGATACTTTTTATAAGGGAAATTCCATCGTCGACGGCAATCGGCATGGCGCGTGGCGCGTGGCGTGCCGCCGCTGCATACAGTGCAGGTTGCATGCCTACACATTATTTAACGCGGTCACCACGCCACTTATTTTTTTAGCTTATTAAATAACCTTTAATTATACAATGTATGCTATAGATTACTTTTTCCATTGCGGTTTAATGGGGAAGTGAGCATTTGTTAGATAACATACATTAATTACCGTCCCGCTCACGTGGCTCGAGTTTGCGTTCTGCACCAACTTTTAAGAACTTATGTTAAAGAATACATTATGTACGTGGGAATCTGCATAGCTGAGAGTTCCCCGTAATGTTGTCAGGCGTGGCGTGTAAAGACTAAACTTGCACCTTTCAAGTCTGTAAATTTAATTTGGAAAACTCAAGGAAACTCAAGCCCGACAGCGCGGAATGACGATAATATTATATTTTAATGGCACAATGAGAGTACCTATTTAAATACTTACGCCGCGCCGGAAGAAGACGCGTAACTACTTCGAGGGACTTTTACTACAGTATAAAGGTCTTGTGTTTCAAGTAAAATTTCATCCTGCGACGGGAGAGATGGCAGGAATTTTCTAGGGTAAGAAAATCATTTCGGGGGGATTTCATCTTTAAGTCCGCACCGACTGAATAGCGCATGGTGCCCTCTGCTGGACAACAGACGAGGCAACTGCGAACGATTCCACTTCTTGCAGGTACCTAAGCTCTTCTCTGTGCAGTTTAATCCCGTCGGTATCAGAGTTTTTACTTCCGTGACCACTTTCTTGTCCCGTGTGGTGTCCGGGTTCACTTTGTAGAATAGCACCACTCCCGTTCTTCCTGGGATGTCGTAAAAGGCGACTAATAGGACAAATTCAGGAAGATGGGCAGCAGCATCTTCCTGTGTGTGACGAATATCAGTCAGGTCACCTGCGGTCACCAACACGCACTAGCCAAGCGTGGTGACTATCGGCTAAAACCCCCGCATGTTTGTTTGTCACAAATGAGCCTCGGCCCCCAGTCCCCGGCAGCCCCGCTATTCCTAGTTACGGTAGCGGCTATGGTAACGGCGGGGCAGGGGGTGCTAAGAATCGCCGGCAGAGATCGGGCTACCAATCCAAACGACGACTTCTGCACCTGGCAACATACAACACCAGGACACTGAGGACAGACGACAAGGTAAAAAAGCTGGAAGAAGAGATAGACAAGTTAAACTGGAGTATTGTGGGTTTATCTGAAGTCCGAAGACAGGGGGAGGACACGATAATACTCAAATCCGGAAACTTGTTCTATCACCGGGAGGGCGAACACCTGTCCCAAGGTGGTGTCGGGTTTCTCGTTCACAAGTCCCTCGTCAACAACATTGTGCAAGTTGGGAGCGTGTCGGCCAGGGTAGCGTACCTTACACTCAGAATATCCAAACGGTATTCGTTGAAGGTTGTACAGGTATATGCGCCGACTTCGACACATCCCCACGATGAGGTTGAGGTTATGTATGAGGACATAAGTAGAGCCATACATACCTCTAAAGCTCACTTCAGTGTTGTGATGGGGGACTTCAACGCGAAGCTGGGCACGCAAAGTGGCGCCGAGATGAAAGTGGGTCCCTACGGAATTGGACGACGGAACCACCGAGGACACTTGCTGGCCAACTTTTTGGAGAAGGAAGATCTCTTTATGATGAACTCCTTCTTCAGAAAGAAGCCACAACGCAAGTGGTCCTGATGGTTCCACGAAAAGCGAGATATACTTCATTCTGGCACACAAACGGCACATATTTAATGATGTCTCTGTGATCAGCAGGTTCAAAACCGGAAGCGATCACCGTCTTGTGAGAGGAACATTAAATATCGACCTGAAGCTGGAACGGTCACGCCTGATGAAGTCTACGCTTCGCCCAACATCCGTCCAAATCCAGGGATCCGAGAACTTTCAACTTGAGCTGCAAAACCGTTTTGCGTGCCTAGAATCGTGCACGTCAGTGGACGAGTTTAACACCAGGATGGTAACAACTGTCCACGAGGTAGTATCGAAGTACTTCAAGACCCACCCTAGTGGCAGATCTCAGGTTCTCTCAGAACAAACTCTCGGTCTTATGAGGGATCGACGAGAACTATGTGTGCAGTCTCCAACCTCTATGAGTGAGTACCGACGGCTCAATGAGCAGATCTCCAAGTGCAGGCGACGCGATTTGTGAAAACACAACGCAAATCGTGTAAAAAACACAATTGAGCGAAACCAGGGCTCCAAAGTGTTCGCCGGGGATCTGTCCATTGGGCAAAGTCAGCTTACGAGGTTGAAGACCGAGTCCGGCACCATGGTTTCGTCGAAACCGGAAGTTCTGAGAGAGACTGAGAGATACTACGGACGGTTGTATTCCTCCTCTCAAGCTCCACCTCCTAGCGAGGAGAGCGATAAGAGAGCTAATCTGACCCGACACTACACAGAGGATATCCCGGACGTCAGCCTGTATGAGATTAGAGAGGCTCTCAAACAGCTTAAAAACAACAAGGCACCGGGAGATGACGGAATCACAACCGAGCTTCTAAGAGCTGGAGGGAAACCCCTTCTATTGGCGCTCCAAAAACTGTTCGATTCCGTCATTAACACTGGAACTACCCCGGAAGCGTGGGGCAGAAGTGTAGTGACGCTGTTCTTCAAGAAGGGCGATAAAGCCCTTTTGAAGAACTACAGGCCCATTGCACTTCTGAGCCACGTTTATAAGCTGTTTTCGAGGATGCTCACAAATCGCATTGCACGCAGGCTTGACGACTTCCAGCCTCCCGAACAAGCAGGATTCCGAAAAGGCTACAGCACCATAGACCATATACACACACTGCGGCAGATTATAAAAAAGACCGAAGATTATAATCTGCCGTTGTGTGTTGCCTATGTGGACTATGAGAAAGCCTTTGATTCTATCGAGACCTGGGCGGTACTAAATTCTCTCCAGCGGTGCCGGATCGACTACCGGTATATCGAGGTGTTGAAGTGTTTGTACTCATCTGCCACCATGTGCGTCCGAGTACACGACACAGCAACGAACCCCATCCAACTGCAGAGAGGTGTCAGGCAAGGGGATGTCATATCCCCAAAACTGTTCACCGCTGCGTTGGAAGATGTGTTCAAGCTGATGGAGTGGAAACGACGTGGCATTAACATCAATGGCGAATACATCACACACTTGCGATATGCCGATGATATAGCCATCCTGGCGGGTTCCCTGGAAGAACTTGGTACAATGCTCGGGGACTTGAACAGCGCCTCACAACGGGTGGGTCTTAAGATTAACATGGACAAGACGAAAATCATGTCGAATGTCCATGTCACACCCGTACCGGTTGTTGTTGACGGCGCTGCTCTTGAAGTTGTAGAAGAATACAATTACCTGGGACAAGTGATCCAGATGGGTAAGTCCAACTTCGAGAAAGAAGTCACTCGTAGAATCCAACTCGGATGGGCTGCGTTCGGGAAACTGCGTCATATCTTGTCGTCCAAAACACTTCCTCAGTGCCTGAAGTCGAAGGTGTTCGAGCAGTGTGTGTTGCCAGTGATGACATACGGATCCGAGACGTGGTGCTTTACTATTGGCCTGATCCACAAGCTCAGAGTTGCGCAGCGGGCTATGGAGAGGGCTATGCTCGGTATTTCTCTACGTGATCGCATCAGAAATGAGGAGATCCGTAGACGAACAAGGGTAACCGACATAGCTCAAAGAATTAGCCGGCTGAAGTGGCAATGGGCTGGCCACATAGTGCGAAGGACCGATAACCGTTGGGGAAGAAAGGTCCTCGAATGGCGCCCACGTCTCGGAAAAAGGAGCATAGGACGCCCCCCGACCAGGTGGACTGACGATCTGAAGAAGACAGCGGGCATCCGCTGGATTCAGAAGGCTCAGGACCGGTCAGAGTGGCGCAAGTTAGGGGAGGCCTATGTCCAGCAGTGGACCTCTAAGGGCTGATGGATGGATGGATGGATGGACCACTTTCTTGAATTCATCGTGAATGTTTTGCACATGTTGCAGTTCCAGTGTCCAAGAGCCATTTTTTTATTGTTCTTTCGCTACTATCTTGATGGGCACCGCGTCGGTCATAGTTAGATGCCACTTTTCTGATGTTCATGAGCGGTGGTCACCACTTACTATCAGAAGACACGTGTGCTTATTTTCATCAAAAAATATATTGTATGTGAAAAGTGCTAAGTTGAAACATAATATTTATAGACGGCTAAAGTACGAGGTGACAGCTTTATTAAACCGTGCAAAGGACCCACCGAATGACGTCATAGCAATGTTTATTTTTATATTCCCTTCGTCTATTACGGCCATGCAAACCACTCGAGTCACCGCCGAATGACGTCAGCATTGCATGGCGAGCTACGCCCTTATCCAATCTGTGACCATAAATTTTAAAGTCTATTTTTGACTTTTCAATTTGTGTTTACAGCGGCCGCCATAATATGCGTTGTAGTGGTGTTGTAAACCCGCGGGTGGATTGACATCAGAACGTTGTTATATGTAGGGTTGTCAATTTTATAAAAAAAAGTTTTACTGTTAACTTAATTATTAAAAATATTGCCATTACCCTAGCTTGCTTTCCGCTGTTGAATTTATTGATTAAATTGTTCAAATAGAATTGTTACGGAGTGTACAATAGTTTCTACTTTTGATGGATTTTGCGTTTCTAGCACGCTGGACAAGTGCTGCAGATTCAGGTTTCAAAAAAGGCAGTCCAACAAAGCCAGTCTGATAAGTTAAGCCAGACGCATAGTATTCAATGACTTTCTATTTGGAGTCTGTCAACGAGGTATTCTTATAGTATTACAGGTTAAACCTTCACTTTCATCAGACAATAATATTTAACTAAAAACATTTATGTACTATTATTTCTTCTGCGCTAAAAAGTACATACATACATATAAATCCTTTGCCAACTGTAATTATGTTTAAGTTATTAAAACTATTTACATTTCATGTCGCGAACTGTTTGACCTTAGGAATCTTAGGATTGTAAATGCATACTTGAGCTCTTTAAACAAAATACCTTATTACTATCCATCCTTAAAAATAGAGTGAATTTATTTATTTTGATGTGCATATGACAACCCTAGTTGGTTAGCCGTCGCTTCGCGTGTGCCGACGTGTGATGGCATGGGTCACGATTTATACGATCACGATTTAGACTCTATAATTATTAACTACGAGCACATATATGAAAGTTGAGATTAGTAGAGATCTAAAGCGATGGTTATGGCACCCATTGGAACATAAATAAGGTAACTTAACTCTTTTTTTATTACTAACAAAATAGTTTGAAAATATTATTGATCCTATTTTTTTTTGGCTCCAACCCATTGTTGGCCCACTACTGGGCACGGGTCTCTCCTCTTGAGGAGGCCTAGAGCATATTCCACCACGCTGCTCCAGTGCGAATTGGTGGAGGGGTTAGTGGCCAACCCGAGTGTCGGAAGTTTTCAAACCGCCCGAGGGCCTCCGACAGGGCTTAACGACTGTTATCTTATGATACCAACCGGGACCGACGGCTTTACGTGCCCTCCGAAGCACGGAAACGCTCAAGAAATTTTTGCCACTAGCGGTCACCCATTCAACTACCGACCGCGCCCGCTGTTGCTTAACTTTGTCGATCACATAGGATCGACGCAAGCCGCCGGGCTATGAGCGCTTCGCTCATAGCCCGGCGGCTATTTATCAATTCTCATTTTAGTTAGATTCCCATTGTCATAATTAGTATACCCTTCCTGTTTAATAAAATACTCTTTTATCAGATAACTTATACTCGTTCTAAGTTTAGATTAGTTTAGTTAGGTCCCAAGGGCCTAATATAAAGTCCTAATCCCACATTTACAGTTATGTAAGTGTCTTACTTAGCGTTAAAATACTATTTATTATTTCGCATTCCCATCACATTATTAAACATCATTACAATTTTCGTATGACGACACGACACCAGGGACACCACACGCCGCACGACGCGACGCACTGAAATTTAATGACGCGAAAAGGTATAACCGTTATTCATCATTTTGTTGTCGAGTCCACGATATCCGTTACTTAATATGCGATGTCACGTATTATAAACTACGTCGTATTTATCAACGTTTTATGGTGCACATTACCAATATTAACGAGGAAATTATTTATTTATCAGTGTATTTTATGTTTAAAATGTAAAAGGTGCTCAAAGTTTTGGACTGATCATGATCACGGTAAGGCTTGAAAATCATGGACTGCATTAAGAAGTACGTAGAGACAGACTGCTGACAAAACAGCATCCAAGCATGGCAGATAACAGATAACTGTTACCGGACGAAATTGGTATGAAAATACATTTTGTAAATTAATAAAATGTTACGAAACGAAATTGTTATGAATATCCTCGCTTTTGTTTTATAAATATTGTAAAATACTTACAGTTCTGGTATGAACAATACTTCTGTTCTGGTGCATTAGATATAATACGAAAAGTTACCTGAAACAAAGAAAAGAAATCAAAATATTAATATTATAAAAGAACGATAATAGAAAGTAACAGACAACATGAATTCACAATATATGTAGTTATTGTTAAGCAAGAATACGATATTACACTTGCCTTATCAGTTATTATTGTTGTAATAATGGTTTGTTATAGGTATTTCGTTCTATATTTAATCAAAACTTGTCTACTTTATTTTTTATGTTTTTTAGACTTCAAAAATAAACTTCAAATCATCAACAACGTTTTTCTCTTCTCTTTACTATTTTTAATACAAAAATACAACAAAATCGTTATCAGCACGAAAATAATAGCTAAAGTGAACGTAGATTAATGTATTGATGTGATTTTTGAAAAACATTTTATCGGGAAGTGAAAATATCATTAGTTTCCGTGTACGTCAGATTTTGGTATGGCACTTCAAAGGGGAGATACTGCTACGGTAAGAGGCTATAGTTCCTCCCTGCCCTCATTTAGTCTTAGCAGTCGAGATGGTTACAGTATATGGAAATTTAAAATGCGTAATTATCTGATGCATGAAGACTTATGGGAAGCTGTTGACGGATATCCCCAAGGCCACACTATATCTAGTGCAACCCTGATAAAAAATGATAAAAAGGCATTGACCAAGATATGTCTCACATTAGAAGGTTCTGCTATTACACATGTAAGAAATGCTAAAACAGCGTCAGAGGCTTGGATAGCATTACGGAATGCATATGAGGACAGAGGCATGGGTCGTCGTCTTAATTTAGAGAGGAAGTTGTATAGGCTGAACCTCAGTGACTTTGACAATATAGAAGCCTACATTAATGCCGTGATGTCTACAGTACAAGATTTGGCGGATATTGGTAAAAATGTGGAAGATGCCTCTATAGCTGCTATTTTACTCGGAGGTCTCACTTCAAGGTATGATGCTTTGATTATGGCACTTGAAAATAGCAATATTGAAGTGACAACGGAGTTGGTGAAGTCTAAACTTCTTAATGAAATGTCGAAAATAAACGAAACGACAAATAATGATTCTGCTTTACGGTCCAAAGTAGTTAAAAATAAAACTAAGAAGAAGAAACCCATAATTTGCTATGATTGTAATGAGCCAGGACATAAACGGCCTGATTGCCCTTTGAAGAAGAGCAAAAAGAAGACTGAGGAGTCACTAGTTGCACTCGGTACTAAAGTTGATTCCAGCGATGATTGTTGGATCATTGATTCGGGAGCCACTAAACATATGTCTTCGAAGTTGGAATGGTTTCAGAACATTAGACCGTATGAATCTAATAAAAAGATTAAAGTTGCGAATGGAAATGAAGTTGACTGTGGCGGAATAGGAGATGTTTCTATAAACACTGCGTCCACTGTAAATAGTATTAATAACGTAATGTATGTTCCTTCTTTAAATTGTAATTTAATTTCTGTTTATAATGCTGTTCAGAAAGGTTTAACTGTACTTTTTGATAAAAACGGTTGTAATTTCTTTCATTCTGATACTTTTTCTTTTGTAGGTGACTCTATTCTTCACGGTTCGCCCCATAGAGGACTGTACAAATTAGATTGTACTGTCAATATTCCTCGCGAATTGGCTTGTGATGTGCACTCTGACTCCGCTCTGACTAGGTACCAGTTATGGCACAAGCGTTTGGGTCATCTGTGTCGCATCGGTATGAACCAGCTAAGGGATTGTCGTCTAGGTATAGATTATAAAGAAATAGATAAACACAGTTGCATAGCATGTTTACAAGGGAAACAAGCTCGAAAACCGTTCAAAAAGATAACCTATTCTCCTGCGACTTCAATACTAGAGTTGGTGCATAGTGACGTCTGTGGACCAATGTCACAAACGTCCATGCAAGGTAATAAATATGCTTTATTATTTGTAGACGACTTTACCCGTTTTATATTCATATATTTTATTTCTTCGAAAAGTCAAGTCAAAGAAAAATTTTGTGTTTTTCAATCATTAGTGGAAAGGCAAACTGGAGCTCAAATTAAAGCTATTAGGACGGATAACGGAGGCGAGTTTGTCAACAAAGAATTAAATGATTATTTATTATCAAAAGGTATAGTACACCAGACTACAGTCCCATATAGTCCACAACAAAATGGTGTGGCAGAAAGGACTATTCGGTCAGTTGTCGAAAAATGTCGCTCTATGTTGGCAGAGTGTTCGCTTTCCAAAGCGTATTGGGAAGACGCCTTACAAACGTCTGTTTATTTGAAAAATAGGTCCCCGCACCGTGCCTTAGGCTGTTTAACACCTTTCGAAAAATGGTATGGCTTTAAGCCTAATTTAAGCCGTCTTAGAGTTTTCGGATGTAGAGCTTTGATTTATGTTGCTGACTGTCAAAGGAAGAAATTAGATATGAAAGCGATACAGTCTATTTTTGTTGGTTACTCGGATCAACCAAATAATTATTTGTTTAGGGATCCTCAATGCCCGAAGCGATTAATTAAAGCACGTGACGTAACTTTTTTCGAAGATTGCTTCAATAGTTTAAACATAAATAAATCTTGTGAGGAACCCAGTACATCTAGAGCTGTTCCAGTCCCTGCACCTCCTACGTTACTGTTGTTGGATAATGTAAGTCAGGAAAGTGAACAAATTGATAAAGAGACTGAGTTACCTCTGCAGACTATGGAAATGGATACAGTAGAAGATTTTCAAGATGCTTCTACAGATGTTCTGCCTGAAAGTTCAGATTCACCTGTAATGGGTGAACAGATAATGGAAGATCGAAGATATCCTGTGAGAGAGCGGAAACCTCCTGATTATTTCTCTTATCATACTTTGACTGAAGAAAATGAGCCTAAAACGTATGCGGAAGCATGTCGAGCTGATGATGCTGACAAATGGAAGTTGGCTATGCAAGACGAGTACGATTCGCTGACGAGTTTGAATACGTGGAAACTTGTTGATAAACCTAATAAGAAGATTATTCCATGCAAATGGGTTTACAAACTGAAGACGGACGCACATGGCAACGTTACAAAATACAAGGCTAGACTTGTGATAAAAGGTTTTAACCAAGTAGCTGGTGTAGATTACCATGAAACCTTTTCTCCGGTGGTCAGGCATTCGTCTCTACGTACTTTGTTTGCCATTGCTGCGGAAATGAATTTAAAAATGCGTCATTTGGATGTAAACACCGCATTCCTATATGGTGATATTCACGAGGAGGTCTACATGTACCAGCCTCAAGGGTTTGTGAAGAAAGGCCATGAAGATAAGGTGTGTTTACTGCAAAGATCGCTTTATGGACTCAAACAAGCTCCTCGGGCATGGAATATGAAATTAAATGAAACTTTATGTAAAATAGGTTTCAATAGATTGCCTACAGAACCATGTGTTTATAAAAAACTTTTTGGTTCCGAGTTGGTCATAATGACTGTATATGTTGACGATATTATAATATTTTTCTCAAATGATATGACATTTGACAGTGTCAAATCGGATTTGGAAAAGCATTTTTTGTTGAAAGATTTAGGAATTTTAAATTATTATTTAGGTTTAAATATTACTTGCAGTGAAGGAGAAATTCGTATAAACCAACGTTCCTATATCGAATATTTATTGAAAAAGTTCAACATGGAAAATGCAAAAAAGTACAATACGCCTCTCGCACACAGTAAAATGAACGCTACAAATTCTACAGGTAATAAATCGATGGAATATCCTTACCAGAATCTCATAGGATGTTTAATGTATCTTGCTATAAATACTCGACCGGATATTTCGTTTGCTGTAAGCTATCTAAGTCAATTTAATAGTAAATTTGACCATTGTCATTGGGTGGCAGCTAAGCGAGTATTGCAATATCTTAAGGGCACTATTGATTATTCCGTTACTTATAGGAAGACCGGAAAACCCCTTGTTGGGTATACTGATGCGGATTGGGCGAATTGCACTGAAGATAGACGATCGTATACGGGATATTGTTTCAAGTTTGCTGATGGTCCATTGTCGTGGGCATCTAGGAAACAACCCACAGTTGCACTATCTTCGACGGAAGCTGAGTACATGGCTTTAACTGATGCTGCGAAAGAAGCAATTTATTTGCGACGGTTTATCTTTGAGGTATGCAACAACCAGTTAACTAGCGTTACAATACATAGCGATAGTCAGAGTGCACAAAACTTGGCCTATAACCCCATACATCATGGGAGAACTAAGCACATTGATACGAAATATCATTTTATTCGAGAAAAAGTATGTGATAATGTGATAAACCTTAAGTATACTAAGTCCAGTAATATGTTAGCTGATGTTTTAACCAAGTGCCTAGGTAAGACCGCACATTTGAAATGTATCAGCGATATAGGCTTAGTGTAAACTTAGATTTTTTATTTTTTGAATAAGATTTAAGTAGAGTTTTGATTAAGGGTGGATGTTGTAATACTGGTTTGTTATAGGTATTTCGTTCTATATTTAATCAAAACTTGTCTACTTTATTTTTTATGTTTTTTACACTTCAAAAATAAACTTCAAATCATCAACAACGTTTTTCTCTTCTCTTTACTATTTTTAATACAAAAATACAACAATTATGAGGTATATTAGTAAGTTAAACCTTGCAAGCTGAATTAGAACCATTTCCTTTTATTCAACGGAGTTGAGATTTTAAGCATTACCTTTGTTACGATGCCAATATATTTTTATAATGTAGATGATCTGAGACTTTATAAAGCAAATCTATACATCTTCTATACAAATAATAAAATTGGAGTGTCTGTTTGTAATATTAAAATAACCGCTTTTTACTAAATGCATCTGGATGTATACACGGTACATATAGCAAAACAACATTTTTTACAATTTTTGTCTGTCTGTCTGTTTGTTCCGGCTAATCTCTGAAATAGCTGGACTGATTCTGACGGGTATTTTACCGGCAGATAGCTGATATAACAAGGAGTAACTTAGCCTACTTTTATTTTAGAAAACAACGTCTATTCGTGGTATAAGTTTTTGGAACATAGAATTAAATGAAAATCACAATTTTAAATTCATAATTCACTGACATAATTCGTTGACGCCAGAAACGCTCGCGCAGAAGAGAGACGCAAGGCGCGCGCCGGTCGAGCGAGCCTCTCTCGCGCGCGCATGGTAACGCTCCTTACACAGTTTTCGTGAATGACACCCGAGTCAACCAATTTATAAGACGTTATCACGTCAAAATAGTTTGTTAGGTGATACGAAGTTCGCTGGCTTAGCTAGTAAAAAATATAACACAAGTCACAGAAGAAATTCAAAGATATATTTCTTAATTTTGCAATAGCATACGGCATTCTGTCGTCCTCGTCAATCTCAGCTTAAATTTAGATTTGCCTCTCTCACTTTTCGAGTTTGCAAATGGAAAGATGATTCCGAACAGATGGTGTCGTCAAAAACGCTTTAACCATTATTAGATAGATGTACGGAATTTTGGTTCGCTGCGGAACCCAACGGGCAGCGCCAACAGGACAATTGTCCTAGTACTGTCACGTGCCTGGAAATTAGCGTTCATTCCCACTAGTTCTACTGCTTAGTTCTATCGTAGAACTAGTGGGAATTTTTTTTCTCACTAGTTCTACCGTAGAACTAGTGGGAACAAAATCCGTATCTACGTTTTGTTCCCACTAGTTCTACGATAGAACTAACCAGTAGAACTAGTGGGAACAAAAACCGTTTCTACGTTTTGTTCCCAATTAGAACAGATGAATACATTTGATCACGTGTTGTCAAACGGAATGTCCATCGCTCACTGCTCGTTACTCATATACATAACTATCATGGTTTACTTTTCATCAAAATACATAAACTCCTCTAGAAGTTGCGGACTTCCACTTTACCAACTTTTCTTGCTTTTGTTTCTGCCGTTTACAAAACATTTGGCAGTCTAGTAATGACATTTAGCAATCTACTATTCAATATTAATGGAAATTTATCTAATTATACCCGGCACAGGATTATGGGTCGTGAATTTAACACAGATTGAACAAAAGTACCGGCGAAGAATCACGATGTATTTCAACTGAAAGAATAGTCTTGAAATGTTATGTTATTAGAGCCACTAAGTCAAATTTCCCTCGAGATATTTAAGGGAAAATTTCTAAGAGCAAACAAAACGGAATTCGCTAGCGTCTGCTGTTTTGTCCCCCGCCCACCTATCAATACGAAAAATGAACTCAGAGCTATTTATGTTACAGCGCTCTGCTCGATGCTTTTCATGCTTAGCCTGATATATCGGGGCAATCTCTCCAGGAAGGAGACGGAGTGCCTCTCCAGTCTCAAGGGAAGCGACGACGTAATATCGATGCCAAATATCTGACAGTCGCTGTCACATTTTTGTGGTCGTATTAAAAAGGCATTGAATATTGGGTTTGAACATTAGGATTGGACTGGCGAAACAACGGGGGATTAAAAATAAATCGGGGTCGGAGGATCATTACCGATTATGTTAATGCAACACGCAGACACCACGACTAGCACGACTAGCACGACTAGCACGACGACCAGCGCGGGGTGCGGCGGGTCGTTAGAAATTCATTAGTGGAGTGCGGAGTGTGCGGCTGGTGACGCTGCTGCGTGTCCATGGCATTTACAATAATAAAAATCTTAAACAATTGGGTGATTTCTAGTGAATTTGTTCTAGTTTTTCAATAAGCGCATTCTTACAGTCTTCTCATTAATCTTTATAGTAGTCTTAATAAAGAAACAACGACCCACGCATCGAAAACAAACATTTATCTAACACGTCTAATTGTCTACCCACCCTGCAATCGAACTCAGGATCCTTCGCTTAAGAGAAGCATTTCACTTCACTAACAATTAGGCTAATTACATATTTCTTCAATTATATATTTAAAATCTTGATGAAATTAGCATTAATACATAATGACTAAGAATACTTTGTACCGAGTAAAAGAACATACAATATGTAATATTGCAACATGTATGCTAACACGTTAACCGATATCGTCTTGCACTCACTCGCTTGCAGTAATGAGCGATCGCAAATGCACATCCACACATCCATATATTATTCACATTTCCTGCTTCGAGCTACCTCTTACCTTCGACCACGCTTTTATCAAAATACTTCCATTAGCGGTGTAGGCGACGATTCGAGTGAGATGAGAGAAACTTCAGAATAGTTGGCAAGGCGAGGTGGTAATAGAAGGCAGTGGCGTAGAAAACGTGTTGTAGTCGCGGATGCTCAAAAAAGAACGTTGGTTTTGTGAAGCGCTGTTATGACGGTGGATTATATATAAAATTTCTTACACTACCTTCTAGTAGCCGGTCTCAGCCGTTTATTATTTATATAATGTGACAATAGATGGCATTGTAGGTACAACAGATATTATATTAAGATTTATTTAACTTTGATTTTTATACGCGTCACGCACGTCACTAACATTCTCCGCCCTAGTGCCGTCTAAACGTTTAGGCACTCATCATCCGTTGGAAATAGTGCGACGCGTGTTACCGGCCTGCTAAATATGCCTGTCTTTGTCTTAACGTCTACTACACGTATACGACCGTCTTTCCCTGGATGAACTTGAGTAATAAGCCCGCGCGGCCAGGTATTTCTAGGTAAGTTGGGGTCACAGATAAACACGAGGTCCCCCGGTTGCAACGGTTTCTCCTCGCTGTGCCACTTGGTTCTGGGTACTAATGCCGGTAGTACTTCCTTGACCCACCGTTGCCAGAACATATCCGTTAGCCTTTGAGCTATTCGCCACTGTCGTTTTAGGTAAAACTCGTTATTGCCAAATGATCCCGGAATCGGAGATGGAGAAGCGGTGCCGATAAGAAAATGGTTTGGTGTTAAGGCTTCATCACCGTGACTGTCTACTGAGACATGGGTCAGGGGTCTGCTGTTAACCATGGCTTCTACCTCTGCCAGCATGGTGATCAAAGTCTCTTCACGTGGGGCGCGTTCTTTTAATACCACTCGTAGAGCCGTCTTGACACTTCTTATTAAGCGTTCCCACGCTCCGCCCATATGTGGGCTTGTTGGTGGTAAAAAACTCCATTCTACACCTTTATCACTCGCTCTCTCTTGTACCTGTAATTTATCTACTTCAAGGTATGAACGTTTAAGCTCCTTGTCCGCCCCTCGGAGATTGGTACCGTTGTCGGAATATAACTTGAGAGGCCAGCCTCGGCGTGCGGCCATTCGTCGCAATGCCATTATCAACGTATCAGTGGACAGGTCTGATACAACTTCGATGTGTATGGCTCTTACTGTAAGGCATGTAAACAATACACCATACCGCTTCTCTCTTCTTCGACCCACGGTTACATCCATCGGTCCAAATAAATCCACTCCACAGTTGGTAAATGGTCGGTGGTGGTGCATGAGCCGTGCCTCTGGTAAGTCCCCCATGCGTGGCGGCTTCGGTATAACCCTCCTCATTCGACAGAACGTGCACTGCGATGCTACCGTTCTCACTGTAGGTCTCAAACCAATAATCCAGTACCGCTGCCTCAATTCGTTAACAACCATTTCATTGCCTCCGTGAGCGGCGGCTTCGTGGTATTGTTTAACGAGCAGTCGCGCGATTCGATTCCGACCGTCCAGGATGACAGGTTGCTTCGTCTGCCAAGGGATGTGCCGGGCGGCGTCGATACGACCGCCAAGTCGCAGCAGGCCATCTTCATCTACGAAAGGCGTAAGTGATCGCAAACGACTATTCTTAGCAATATCTTTATTCATTTTCAGCGCTTGTATTTCAGTTGCGAAGGCGAGGGCTTGCGAGTACTGCAGCAGCAACGTTTCAGCCTTATGGAGTAGATCACAGTTTATTTGTTTTATCCCAGTTCTCTTACATCTTTCAATAAATAATAACACTGTAGCGGTGCTACGGCGTAATCGATTCCACGAAGAAAACCGGTTCGGGTCGGGCACGATAGGTACTACAGGTAAGTTGCATACATCTACATTATGTATAATTTCTTCACTGATTAATTCTTGTATTTCTGTTACAGGTGGTTGCGGCCAGTCATCGAGCGACGTGTACAGGAACGAGGGACCCTTGAACCATTCGCTGTCCGTGATTAAGTTATATTTGTTTACCTTTGTTGCAGCGTCGGCTATGTTTATACACGTAGGGATATAATGCCATTCCGATATTTTACTCAACGCATCAATCTCACCCAACCGGTTTGCTATAAATACATTATAATTTCTATTTTCATTTTGAATCCAGTGTAAAACAGTCGTAGAATCGCACCAATAATACTTTTTGCTTGCGGCTATTCTGTGCTCCTTTTCAACCAGTTGCGCTAAACGACAAGCTAACAAAGCGGCCTGTAGTTCAAGTCTCGGAATAGATGTTTCTTTTAAAGGTGCTACGCGGGTCTTGCAAGCGATAAGCGATACGCACACACTCCCGTCGCTGTATTGTTTTCGCCAGTAGGCGACGGCTGCGTACGCGCACGGGGATGCGTCACAGAACACGTGCAACTGCATATCTATCCCTGTCTTTTCAGTTGTATGTAATATATCCGAATAGAAGTACCATCGTGGTATGCGTATGTCCTTTATTTCATGTAGTTGCGAAATCCATTCATTAAACAATAGTAACAGTTCATCTGGCAGTGTCATGTCCCATGTTATATTTTGTTTCCAAATAAGCCGAAGTAAAATTTTTGCTTTTACAGTAAACGGAGCAAGGAATCCATAGACGTCATAAATAGACATAACAATTCGTAAAACGTCCCTTTTAGTAGGCTTGCATTTTAAACTTAATATATCAGCCGGTATCTTTTTAAATGTTAGATCAAAACAAAGAGTATCGCTCGCTAAGAACCAAAACAGCCCAAGCGTCCTTTCTTGATCGTTTATTTTGAACTCTTTGGCACCATTACTCAAGGCTTCTTTTGGCTTGTTCTTTATAACTTGAGGCTCGTTACTAGACCAGTTTCTTATCTCGAACCCGCCACATCTATGTATATGTGTAATCTGGTCGATCAGCTGTTTCGCTGTAGACACGTCATTCACCGAGTCAATGTAATCGTCCATATAATGCGATTTTAAAATTGCATTCACGGCTTCCGGCATGTCTTTGACAAATCTTTGTGCGTTCTTGTTTTTTACAAACTGTGCAATGAAGGGTGAGCAATTTGCGCCGAAGATTAATGACGTCATTGCATATTTTTTAACTGGTTCGTTAACGTTATTATCACGCCACAAGAAACGTAAAGCATTCTGATCTTCACTTCTTATTTTTATACGAAGGAACATATCTTTTATGTCTCCCGTCACCGCTATAGACCCCTCTCTGAATCGAAACATAATACCTAATAATGATTCCAATAAATCTGGTCCCTGAAGCAGGTAATCATTAAGGGAGTGGCCACCTGATGTCGCAGCGGCGTCGAACACGACCCTCAACTTTTTTTTATTTGGATTATCGACAGCGAAGTGTGGCAGGTACCAAGTACGCGTCGCTGGCTTCGAACCCAAGACTTCCCGCGCGTAGCCGTTCTCCAACAGGTGCGTCATGCGTTCTGCGTATCTAGTTCCATAATCGGGATTTTTAATGTTCTTCCTTTCTACAGCCATCAATCTTCGGTACGCGTTAGGATACGATTCCGGCATGGCGGCGTCGCTCTTCCAGGGTAAGCCGACTTCCCATTGACCATTCACTAAAGTAGCGGTTTCAGCGAGGATTGCCACGGCTCGTTGTTCGTTCTTGTTCGGTCGAGGATTGTTACTTATACCGATTGCATCGAGGGCGAATGAGTTACGGACGAGTTCACCGAGCTCTTTTAGGGATTGGTCGTTGTTACGTGTAGTAGAACCGTTATGTTGCGTCGAGTCCGATATGAGTACAACTGAGTCGAGCGGGGGCGCAGCCGCGAGTGGCGCGCGCGCGGTACACGGGTCGCGGGCGCCGCGCGGCGGGCGCTCCGGCCCCGGGGCCGAGCGCAGGGCGCCATGTACGCTCCAGCCGAGCGGGGTGCGCGTGACGTAAGGACCGTTTTTATGTAGTCGTATACATTCTATAGGCAAAAGTAAATGGTAGTTGTCTTGACCGATTAATATTTTAGGTTGAATGTTGTCAATGTTAAATCTAATATCCGTTTTATACCGATTTAATTGTTGGAAATCGACGTTTGTTATACTTTGAACCGGCAGCTGTAGCTTATTTATTTTTCGCGCGTTAAATTGTAACACTTCACCGTCACCATTCGTCAGTTCGCAGTTTATAAGTTCAGATTGACACTCGAGTTCACTTGACTCCCACGCACTACGCACACGCATTTTTATACACTTGCCGTGAAGTCCCGCTTCGTTTGCGATATCCGCTGACACTAAGCTAACCGTGGCTCCATCGTCGAGCAACGCGTATGTATTAACCGATCTATGAGGACCGTGAATCGTCACGGGAACTATCTTTAAAAGTACTTTGGAGCCTAACGACGCGATAGCAGTTGTCACTGTTTCACAGCCGTCGGCGCGGTCGGCCTCCTCTGGCCGGGGTTGTACGCTCCGCTTCGTGCTCCAATGCAGTAGGCGATGGTGGTCACGCCCGCAGTCCTCGACGTCACACGTAGCTGCAGGGCATGTTAGCCGGTCGTGGCATGAAGTCAGGCATTTATGACACAATCTGTGTATTCGCACGAAGCGCCATCGGTCACGTCGCATTGCGCGTTTAAACTGCGTGCACTCAGGTATCGGATGATAGGCCATTTTACAAAACTTGCATTGCTCTGTGTCACCGCTCACTGCGTGCACTGAGTGAATCACTGGTCGAGTGGTCCTTTTGTCCGACTGACTGTACATGTAACTGACACCAGCCTTAGCGACCTTAGTTGCTTCGCTTAGTAGAAAATCCGACAGCAGCTCGAATTTTGATTTATTGTCACTTCCTTGTTTGTCACACATGTAGTCCATCCATCTATTTACAAGTGCACTTGGTAACTTTGATAATATTGTAGCAGTGAGTTCCGGGCTGCGTAAGTAGTCCGTTTCTTGCAAGGATTGCGAGGCGGCGACAAAGTTTTGTATTTTGGTGGCGAACACAGCGATATCCCTGTGATATTCTTGAGGTAACTGTGACATTCTCTTGAGCTGACCGACTATCTTCATTATGATGTAATCAGGTCGTCCAAAACGCAGTTCAAGCGTTTCAACTATTTTATCAGCACTCGCACCGCACATTAGTAATGATGATACTGCTTCCTTTGCCTCCCCCTGTAAACACCGACGTAGATGGTATACTTTTTCAAGGTCACTGAGATTACACAAATCTGCGGTTTCGTCGTAGGCTCTCTTGAAGTGTAGCCACTCAATTGGATCGCCACTGTAACTCGGTAAGTCCTTGAATTGTTGCATTCGTGTAATTATTTGAGATTGTTCACGATTCATGCTGGCGGTGGAAGACACGATCGCGCGGTGCAATGCAGTCGCTAGCTTATCAATGTCGGTAGGTGCGCCGGCGGCGCGGGCGGCCGCTGTAGCGGGCTCGGTGACGTCATGCGATGCGCCGTGCGAGGGACCGGCCGTTATTACATGAGAATTATCGATCCACTTTTAGGTCCTTCTCAATAGCAGCCTTAGCAGCGGTGGCTTCCAAAATAAGTTGCTGCCTGCGCGCCTCCGTCGATGCACGAGAACCACTACGCTTCGAGCGCACGCTGCCCTCCGTCTTCACTGCGCTGCGGGCAGGCTGGCTGCGCACCTTCACTTCCGTATCGGCAGAACCAAATTCACTTCTTGAAGATCCCTGTTCCATCGCTGAAGATCGTTCACTCTGCTCCTTGCGGAGGGCTCCGCGGGTTTTCACTGTGTACGGAGTTTGGAACATCTTCTGCTGTCACTCGGGTCACTAGTTCGCAACTGATCCGGCTCGAAGGACCAATTTGTAGGCGACGATTCGAGTGAGATGAGAGAAACTTCAGAATAGTTGGCAAGGCGAGGTGGTAATAGAAGGCAGTGGCGTAGAAAACGTGTTGTAGTCGCGGATGCTCAAAAAAGAACGTTGGTTTTGTGAAGCGCTGTTATGACGGTGGATTATATATAAAATTTCTTACACTACCTTCTAGTAGCCGGTCTCAGCCGTTTATTATTTATATAATGTGACAATAGATGGCATTGTAGGTACAACAGATATTATATTAAGATTTATTTAACTTTGATTTTTATACGCGTCACGCACGTCACTAACAAGCGGCTTGGCCATAATTAAATCAAAATGATCTCTGTATTGATCTCGTCTTGTCTATGGCGAGTAAAAAATTGACATTAATGAAATTATAAGACAACGCATGGTACTTTAGAGTAGACCAAACATTTTAAAAAGTTGGTTGTTCACTGAATTGTTTCCATTATAGATGTTTGAGGTTACTTAGCTTAAGATATTTAATAAAACCGATAGATATTTC
The DNA here is from genome assembly GCA_951805285.1 of Thymelicus acteon. Lineage (NCBI taxonomy): Eukaryota > Metazoa > Arthropoda > Insecta > Lepidoptera > Hesperiidae > Thymelicus > Thymelicus acteon. The sequence goes on from OX638213.1 coordinate 22,841,385, forward strand.
CGCAATTGTGTTATACAATAAAAATAAAATTGTGTTAGTGTTTCACGTGGGAACAGTGTAAGTAGACCAACTGGAATCTATAAATTTACATTCGTGCGGTTTTGTTCTGTTCTCGGTGAGATCCAAGTTTAAATTTGATTTACGCATTCAGTAGCAACCTCCCGCCCGCGGACCTGTTAACATCGAACAATTTACACTTTAACTTACTATTGTGCTTAAAGCCTCGATTCTCGCTGCTCTTAATATTTGACTGCGGAAATTTTGAATTCATCGCGCACTAATTGCGGCTGCGAGCCTCTGATGGGCGCCGTTGTCATTTAAAGTAATTTCGTCTTATGACTGCAACCGTAATAAATCACAATTTTACTGTTCATGTACTTGGACTTGCTATTTAAACTTCAAATACTTTTATTCGTATTTATGAATTGAAATTATCGATTTATTAAATCTTTTACCGACCACGACGGTATAGTAAAACAACCCAAGTTAAATAGATCATAGATTGAGGATCTAATCATCAGATGAGTATGAATCAGCGATCAGCGATTGATATGTCATTCTCTAATTATCTAGTACGCACTTGCGAAGTGAGGTGAGTATCCAACTCGAACGTCAAACGACTAAAGATGGCCTCGGTATGATGTCATTCTCTAATCATCTAGTACGCACTTGCGAAGTGAAGTGAGTCTCGAGCTTTAACTTCAATTTTGAAAGTCATCGTGGATTCCGCTGTCAAGTTACAAAACAGAATAGCCGTCCAGCAAGGCTATACTGTTTTGTAACTTGACAGCGGAATCCGCGATGAGTTTCAAAATTGAAGTTCGAGTCCGAAATCTTGATATGTGATTCTCTAATCATACGCACTTGCGAAGTGAAGGGAGTCTCGAACTCTAACTTCAATTTAGAAACCCATCGTGTATTCCGCTGTCAAGTTAGGTACAAAACAAAAGTGAACTTGCATCATATTGACATGTCATTATCTAATCATCTAGTACGCACTTGCGAAGTGAAGCGATCCTAGAACTCGAACGTCAATTTTGAAACTCCGCTGTCAAGTTACAAAACAGAATAGCCTTCCAGGTCCTGATAATATTGTAAGGAAAATTATATGTATTAGTATAGAATTCTTTAGACAACCAAAGAAAAACGTAATTATACCGACACGCTAGGGTAATTATTAAATAACACATTTTATTTCTACTGACATACATTTTCTAAAGGCTTTTATTTTTTATTTGAAATAGGAAAATGATATATTTCCTGAGGGCGCCGGCCGCCCGGTTCCCGGGCGTCCCAAGTTGTAGTCGCGGCGCAGTCCCCCGGTACGGTTGTTCGCACAACTTTCTGCAGCAAGTTCCTGCGCGCGTGTTCAGTAAATGTTTAATAACATTAAAGTTTTTCTAAATTAACACTAAGTTGTACAACATTTTTAAACTGTGAATTGTACCTAATAACTTACTTTTCCATTATGTACAAAATGTTTTTTTGGAAAAATCAGATTATTCTCGATTCTTTACGAGTACCATAAGATATTCTATCCAGATCGATACGAACGAAGCACAATTGTCCATGAAATATCTATTTAAATACCAATTTCTTAGCAGCACTTAACCCCTACGTAATAAAATCAGCGTTAGAAACCCGTAGCGTCCAGCCGTTCAAACGTTCAACAAAATTTACCGGGTCTCAACTCCCAACACTCCGACTGACACGACCTACATTCGAAACAAAGCGACACGTAATAGCGAATTTAATATAAAATTCGCAATGTTGTGTACCGAGCTTTACAGTTTGTACCGAGCTCCGGTAATTACATCCCCGACCCTGAGAGAGTCGACAGGATCATTGCGAGAATTAGGATAGCACGTTGCTACGATCGAATGAGTTAAGGAGATTTGTTATATTTTTTGTTCTTTCAAATTAGATACACGATTTTTTCCAATTTGAGAATCATCAAACGAGGCTCTAATATGTCCAAAACATAAGAGTAACATAAAATTATTGTACCTTTTTTTGGTCTTAGGTTTTTCAATTTATGTCACCTCTAGCTGTTACAAATAGAACCAACGCTGAATAAAGGAAGCCTTGCTGAAACTGAACTCCCAAGTCGCCCAGCGCTGCGTTCTTACAGATAAGCTATAAATATATTTCTTTAAGTATTTTCTGAAGTGGAATTTCTCGCGATGTTTTAATATAAACTTAAAAATTATGAACTCGTACCAGCGCTGAGCTTTTATTACTATTTATTTTCCGATAAAAAAGTCTTCAGGAAGATTATACATTTATTACAAACCTAAACAGCGATATTTCCTAACGCAATTGGAATAAGTTAACGAAATATCCTTTTTTTTCGAATGGTAGTTCTGGAGGGCTATTCTCTAAAATACAAACTCGAAATCGAAGCTCACTCAAGTGAGACTCGAAAAAGAACTTGCATCATCTTGATATGTCATTCTCTAATCATCTAGTACGCACTTGCGAAGTGAAGTGAGTCTCGAACTCGAACTTCAATTTTGAAACTAATCGCGGAATCCGCTGTCGAGTTACAAAACAGAATAGCCTTGCTAGACATGGGTAACTCAACCAAAGCGCGCAAAACGGTCTTGAGTCATGAAGTTGAGCTGGAGCTGTGAACCGGTTCGTGGTTCAGCTCAAGGACAAGACATTTCAAATTTCAACCTTATTACTATTATCATTAGGGTATATTATCTTAGTTGATGCGTACATTTCAGGTCGAGGTACGGCTCGCAGCTTGCGCGCGATCTGATTCACTCTTGAGCTGAACTGAGACCTGGTCGATCGGTTTTTGAGATGCAGGTCAACAGGTCAAGTTCGTAGGACCTGAATCTTTGAACCGGTTCAGATCTGAGTTACCGACCTCTACAGCCTTGCTGTTCTGAGAAGATAATTTTTGCGAAGCTACTCTTCAAGAAGTAGGATTCGGACCTCGGCTTAGGCCTGATGAGGGGTATTATTTCTAAATATATATTAGAAGTCATCTTGCCAAAAATAAGGTACTATTTAACAGCAATAAATACAATTGCGATAGTCGGGAAGTGGGCATAGTGGACACCGTGGGCTAATTCCAAAGCCATTATATCAATCTTTATACCACTGAACGTAGGACGTATGCTAGACAGTAGGTATTAAAACATTTGTTACAAATTGTTCATACATTAGTTAGGGAACCTGACATGTCTGCTTGAGATACAAGGGTCGCTTATTAACGACAGCAATCAAAACGACTACCACATACGTTGAAATCTTCACTTCTGTATCTACTTACTTTTATATTATTTTCCAATGTCAAGTAAAAGAGTAAATGAGCTGACCAGATAAGCTATTATAATATACACTTAGGATTCTGTTGTTAAATAAAACAAGATGGGCTCTTATTTAAGACGATTCTCCGTGATCTTTAAGTATTAAATAACGCCACACAGTCACGGACAGCGCCAGGGTTCACAGGGTGCCCCTGAGGGGCCAGGGTTGTCCTTCCCGTCGTTTGACGCTTACCGTATTTGCATTTACTTATTGATGTTTGGGGCGATAATATTCCGTTTCCGATAGCCCGGATAACACAATATTGAAAAACCTTTGCGAGTGACAGACGAATATCGCTATTCTGTTTATTGATATCTACGGAAGTGTTCCCTTGGGGAAAAGTAAAACAAATTTGAAAGATAAAATAAAATATTTATATTGAAAACCAGCCCTTTCAACAAGTCAAGTTTTTTATACGGTACGTTACGCTCAAATTTGACCACCATAATTTCAAACATCAAAGAAAAGATCGCTTAGAAATGTTATTTAAGCCTTATTTAATTTGCCACCTCACGCAGACGAAGTTGAAGCAGTCGTCGACATTATTCATTCAAAAGCACAAATAAAGAATAGACTTTAGCAAATAAATTTATTTGCCGTAAAATTTTCTGAGATTCTTATGTTATTCATTGAGCGGGGTGATAAAGAAAATACAATGGCAAATTGAACAAAAGGCTTGACAATCAGCCGCTCGTCCGCCGATTGTAAACAAAATCTCATCGTAACTTAATGGGAACGTAAATACGAATTGTTTGAGGCGCGATACATTTTTCGGTCCCGGCGCGGCCGCGGCCCTCGCAACACCGACCTTATTGGCTACAGATTACATTCGATCGGCCGGAACTGGTGGAAAGCCATTTGCCATCGAGCATCTACTTATTTTGGCTGTTTACTTTTACTGGATGTAATAAAATTGTTGAGCATATTGTAAGGCATGACCTTGCTCGCTTTGCAGAAGGTGCCAGATTTGATTACCGAGTGAGGAACCGAGGAAGAAATGAATAAAATCGGTCAAGTGCGTGTCAAGCCATGCGCGATGTAGGATTCCGTAGTTCATCGATTATTACTCTTTAACAGCTTAAGCTAAGGGAGCTACAGCTAGGGAGCTGTGATAGATTTTCTTTTAAATGCATCATAGTAATACAGTCGACAAATCCCAGAGCTACGATTCTTCGTAGCACTTCTGTAGCTATACCTATACTAATACAGTAACTACATACACTACTACTAAAACAAAAATTGTATGGCCAATATACACATGAGGCGTTAATTTAACAAAACGTTCGGCAATCTTCTCGAGAGATGGCGGCGGAATCTCCGCCTCAAATGGCATTATGTAAATGTGAGCCGAACGACATGCAATACGCTATGCCGGTGGCGGCCGGTCGCCGGGCGGCGCGGGGTAACGTGTTACAGAACGAGGAAATCGAGGCAATTATCGAGCTGACCGACGCGACGGCCGACGACCGCCTCAACAACACAGACAACACCCGGACTACAGCAGATTGACATCATCGCTCGGTTTGCTTAAACTCTTTCAGCATGGTTTCAGTGATCATCCGTGTTTAGTACTCAAAATTAACAAGTGGCTAATTGTGGTGAATGAATACCAAATTTTCTGTAGTTGTTGGTAAGAGGCGACTCCGGTTGGCTTTATATAGCAGACCAACTTCTGAAAATTGCCTTTCAGTGTAAACGCTACTGCCAGGTGCTGAAAGATAAATTCTAGCAAACTTTAACAACTGCGGGTACCGATTCGAATTAACTGACCACCATGTATGTATGTATGGGTCATGATTGCGATCGAGTCAAGATGTCTTTAAGAAAAAGTTAATCTCGTTAGCAATTGGATTTTTTCTTGATCGCGACAATCACTACTAAAGGGCCGAATATCCGGCAGTCGGATATCCGGCGCTCCGGCCTCACTGTTTGTCGAGTATTCGGTATCCGGTATCCTGCCAAACCACTATCCGCTTCATCTCTAATATAAAAGCATGCTTTATAAAGCTCAACATCGACTTGAGTATAAATGCAATCGACACTTTATTCTCGTTACCGTATTCGATGAGACAGTAAGTGTGAGATCTAGAAAATTGTGTACGCCAAGTAAATTGACGGGGTAAGTTATTTTCAGCGGAGAGTAAACAACACCATTTATAAAACTGTCTGTACGGCTCAGTTTCCACCTCCTCGCCAAGTTCTGATTTATGGCACTCGGCGACTCCCCGCGTGGCCCGGAGCCCGAGCCTAGGTTGTCAGACGCGCTTATGCAAATAACATAAAACCCAAACTTGTCCTGAACGCATTTTTACTAAATCTTTATTGAACTCGAATGGGCAAAGATATAATAAAAATTCAAAAAACTAAAAACGCGCTTTTAAGCAGTAGTCACACTCTATTTAGCCGTTAGAGCCCTATACTTATTTAATCGTCTTTATAATTTCTATCAACTTAAAGCGTGGGACAATTTTTTTTATTAATACATTTTGATAAACATAATCATTTACCATAATTCTAATTAAATTATTACATTAAGATTAAAAACCAACTCGTAAAAAAATAAGGTGCGTTGAACACTTAAACACTATGATTTAGCGAGATATAGCATTGATGAAAACGACAGAAAGAGGAAAAAGTTTCCATCTCTCAACCATTTGCTTTAGCCCAGCCGGCTGCACCTTTAAGGAAGAAACGAATAACTGAATAACTCACGAAAAACATAATTAAGTAGTTTCGTTTTGGGGAATTCATAATTCGTTTTGCGAAAACATTGTTAGCTAAATTTGTTGAACAACAAATTGAACGAAACTCAATCTCGAGCGGTGGCAGTAATTGTATGGGGACGAGGTTTTCATTCCATCCGGAGTAACATCGCACAGTTACAGCGGTTACGAGTTACTGGCGATATAAGTTCTGGTTTAACATCGTCTTGTCTTACCGCGAACACGTCAAATTTAAAGTCATTTCTTTTAGGTAATTAAACAAATGTGACACTGAATGTGAATGAAAACTTATTGATCGACGGAAGAAAGCGTCATAATAATCATGAACTTCTGTTATAAGTCGTACTCTTAAGTTAGAAGTTACATCTAGATGATAAAGTAAAATAAGTACATACATTACATAATAAGTATATTATTTTACTTTAATATTAATAGGTATAATAAACATTTTAATGTTTTGGTAGTTAGTCATATAGTTTCTGGCGGCGCGGCAGTACCTACATCTGTATCCCCAAGACCTGTCGATGTAAGTAATAAATTATTACATGTAATAAATTACGGTGTGGGTTTCAGTTTTTGTTGTTTGATAGCAAGTTAGGTTAGGCCTCTAGAGTCTAGATAAATAACTATGTGTATATTACATAATCAATTTATCTGTAGCCCTATTTTTATACATACAATGTCATTATTTATACTTTATAGCATAAATTGTATCTACTTCCGAATCAAATCTAGGCAAGTATCGGCTATATTTTATGTTAAATAATCGTCATTAAATTCAATTCCACCGCATGACCTGTTAATACACAAACATTGATTTATGACATGTTTGCCCCGGCCCGTAATTGAACCCAAACCTCGTTGGACAGGCAGGGGCACTAACGATAAGGCTACGAGGTCATTATAATAATAATAAAAATAAAAGATAGCATGATATTATCTTCGTTTCGTATTTTTCAAGTAGCTTTGCTCGTTGTATGTGAGACAGGATCCTAATGAGGAAAAAGCAGAATGGGGGTAAAAATACAAACAAAACAGCGACTGGGACAAAGGCGTGACGAGGGTTAAGGTCCTTATCTCCGCGAGGACTTTGTTCAATTGTGTTGGGAAGCCACCGTGTTTCATCTCCACGTTGAAATTATACTTTGTACCGCGACTGATAGTGTGGCGGGAGAGTTCGGAAATAACAATAAAATACGAGTAATATTTGATACCCTACGCATTGACGGTATTAAGAGAGAACACGTCGGTCCGCAGCGGGACAGTACGACTGGTAAAGATGATAACGAGAAATAAAATATGAAATTGGATATGAGTAATGGTGATGTGTTGGAGACTTGAAGCGTGTGGCTACATAGTTCATAATGTTGATCATCCCTACGCTTTTTGCGAACAAATCTGTGCACTATGGTACTACTGAAATGTATGAGTATGAGCGTAATCCCAATTGATGGGTTAGGTGAGCATATTCGTGTATGATTAATTTGCAGAATCAACTAGATTCATATTCAGATCTCTTTTTTATGAGAGCAATAATTTAAATTATCTTTCGATTTTAAAAATATCATTTTTTTTTAATTAAAGTGCCAAGCCAATTAGGTACCTATGCTATTCGTTGCGATGTAATCTTTGTACCTAAAGTATTCAATTAAAGGTCCAGCTGTTCAACTTTTGTACACCTAATTCAATTCAATTTGAGGATTTATTTACGAAGAAATTAATAATTTCTCATTCCGTTGTACCTACCTGCCGTCATTGTGTCGTCGCAGATTGCTTTTATTGGCAAATTCAATTTGATTAATAAGACACGGTCTTTTCTACGTAAAGGAAAAACTAACAAAATACATTTGCATTATAATATTTTGTCAGTATTTGGCCGGCCTGGAATACTGACCCCAGTCCCTTCGGCATCAGTTAGTATCTGGGGGCACGGCAGTGCCCCCGCCAAGTCGAGCAAAAAAGCGGCACGGCCGTACCATCCTTTTCTCGAAGCAATTCAGGCCATTTTCGACCCCCTATAACTTCGTTGTGGATAAAGCTAGAAGCCTGAATTTTTAGTAACCAAACAGGCATTGTACAAACACGGTATATTTCAAATTTCATTCAATTTGAACCAGTAGTTTAAGAATTATAACTAGTCAAAGTTTCTTAATTTCGTCACTCACTGACTGACCGATCATCAAAACTCTAAGGCACTTCTAGCAGACATAGAAGCTTCAAATTTGGAACACAATTAGTGTTTAGTGTACAGATCAAGGAAAAACTAAAATATTTTGCAATTTCGGTCCAGTTTTCTAGATACATCAACTGCATAAATAACTTTGTAATCCCATATAAATATATAGGATTACAAAGTTACATTTGCAGTTATTGAATCACTGTACCTGTATAACAAAGTAACATTTGCAGTGAATGAATCAGTGTACCTGTATATAATATAATGGAATAATAGGTGTAGATAGGTACCTAGATATAATTATGTTCAAAGGTAACTTGTAAAAGAAAAAAAAGTAGAACTATCTACAAAAAGAAATGAGATGCCATTAAAAACAGTGCGATTGCCAAGTCGATCTATTTATTTAAAACATAAAAGATTTTGAATATTGATAATATGGCCACTATAAGATGTTGTTACTTGTTAGGTTAGCTAATTACGTAATAACTTAAGACATAAGGACCCTTAAGTAGGAACTGAATAAATTAACCGACTTGGTATTACATGGATCTCACAACTTTTTACGGTAGAAGAAGTGAGTTGCGAGACTTGGTTTTTTTTACAAGTTTTGTTTTTGATGGCATTTTAATATCTGCGGGCCTATTATGAACTTTAAGGAAATCTTACAAGTTCTATGCAGTCCTTATACCATGCTGGCTATGTTTCGTATTATGAACTAACAAAATTTGAATAGCTTCTGGATGGATAGCTCTGCATAGTTTGTCTTTGGCTGACTTGTGTCATCTAGTGCTTAGTTCAAAAACTTTTATCGGTAAGTCTCGCAAAGATTACGGTTTCTTATTATTTATATATTGTAAGCTGTAAAATGACATGCAATTAATGTTTCGTATTAAAAATGATATAAAAAAGTTAAAATACAGGAATTTCTGCTAAAGAATTAAGAAATAAATATTAGTTTTTTTACAAGTGAAATTAATTTTTTGAACGATTACGTCACGAATGTCCTTTGACATTTACAGAACTATCACTGACATCTTACGTCAAAACTCAGTGTCAAAACAAAAACTTTGCTGTCATTAAACACCATCTAAACATTGTTGCCACTTGACAAATTTCATCACGCATTATCGAGAAAAAAAATGTATTCTGACTGCAAACGGATAATAATATTGTAGTGAGCTTGAATTAACATTTTAGTGGTGTTTGTTTTATATTTTCATCGGTTCACAAATAAAAATGTTGTATCAATTTAAAAATACTGTCGATACTTTATCGAGTTTGAGTTTACTGAAAGTTGCGAGTTTTAAAATTAAGATTTGATTTTATTTTTTTTATTTGACGGAGTTTTTAACAGAATACTATTTAGATTTGACGGAATTGAGAACTTTATAATATATCGTTGAATCATCCACCTTATCAAATTGACATTTAAAGTAGTGATAAAGTTTTTGACCAAAAAGAAATAGTATTGTGACAAACAGATTCTGATATTTCTGATGTGAATCACTGATACAAAAAGATTTTGAAACATGAGTATTTTATAGGGATCAAGAATTATTGGCTATTATTATTACTACGGCCAAAATCATGGATATATTACTCTATCTGGATCACTGACTTTGTAGAGGTGCCTGAAGATCGATGATGTCATAACGAAATTACCCTTTATGTTTTTTTTTATTTTTGTATTGTGTCCATGTTATCTATGGTCCCAGAATATATCATTCGATTGTAATTTTTTATAATGATCTAAAAACATCTAAGATGAATAATATAAATTATTATAATAAAGATGTACCGTAATTGTGTACCTTAAATTTCAATTTACTCTTACAATACAATAATTTAAATTCGGTTATTTTGAAGAAATTTTAATATAATGTTATAAATTTATAAAATCTATTTCATTATTATAATTTTTACCAACAGAAAAATTACCAATAGAGAACATTTTGAAGAACCATATCAAAATAGGACATGATTTTTCTAAGTGTGGACACCCTACAATTATGAAGGACAACCTCAATCCGGCCTGTGATTGGTCGAATGGTCATTCCGATATGACGTCATCGGACTTCAGGTACTTCTACAAAATCAGTGATCCAGATAGAGTAATATATCCATGGCCAAAATAGTTTACAAAGTGACATTATTTTCTGTCAAAATCGTTCCGGTGGATTAGTGATTTCCACATACATATAACTTCTGTTTATATGTATGTGGTGATTTCATCATATTATAATTGGATGCCAAGGATATTGTATATCTGGATAGCAAACTTCGAAGATGTACCTAAAGACGGATGACGTTACATAGTATGAACATTTTTCTATGGTGTCCGTGTTATCTTTAGGCATCCGTAGAATATTATAGTATTATCTTTATGTATAGTCAAAATTATCTAAGATGCCCATAATGATAGCTGCTATTTATTAATATGAACTAACCTTGTATGGGTGTCTTTGATCGAAATGGAATATTCATTTACTTGACATGAATAGTTGAATACTTACGGACAAAGGATTTTGCCAAAATTTGTTAAAAATCCCTACTCATTTTCATTGGCGTTGAATATAAATCATATTATACGTTAAAATCTAGTAAAAATCCCATCACATCATAATTTATGCAAAATTTAATAAAAATATATGACGTCAAAACAATCTTTTAGGAAGAAGCCTAAATCTAATCTGACGTAGGGTGATGTGACGGCTTGAAACCGTTTATAAAACCAATCATAATCGATACATTACTATAATCGAGATTTAAAAATGAAAATTGATTAATTTAATTACATTGTTAAAAATGATTTGCTTGCATTTGAATTTAAAATTAGGTACCCAATAATACCACGACGAATTGGATGCTAACAAAGGACATTTTCCACTATGTATGGGCACTTCGCCATCCAAGGACAGTAACTGCAGATAATATATTATATCTAATTATGTATTTAAGGTTGCGGTAAACATTTTTTTATTCAACAAAATAATAATTATGTATACATGAATGTTCTTACGAAATAAGCAAGAATTTATTCACTGTAGTTTTTTCCTGATGCTCATAATATAATAATAAGTCAAAATATTATTATGAAACATTCTATTCTATCATTCTATCATGATCTATCTTTTTTCTTTTTCTTCTCTCTTTCTTGGCCGGCAACGCACCAGTGATGCTTTTGGTGTTGTTGATGGGCGAATGGATAAAAGAATATTTTATTGAAGTCCTAAATAGATACATATTGAGAATACGCGGTACGAGATAGCTCAGTCGAGGTAGTAGGTAGATAATTAGGTACTAGGTACCTAAGTATTACGGTTTTTAGTTTAAAATTTAATTATCGAATCGATTAAAGGTCTTATAATTTTGAATCGATTTGTTGTAAGAATTGGTTTCTTTCGTGAACCGATTTTTTTATACATCTCTAATGTCACTGTGATGGCAAACGACAAATTGGGCTTCTTAGTTCGCGGTGACTATAATTAGATTGTGTTCAAATTATTTTGGTTTTGAACTCAAATATGTCAGAAAGTATACCACTTACGCCATTGTATCACTGAATACTTTTTGATTACAATCATTTATCCTATCGATTGACACATGTTTCATCACTGGCCGCCGAATCGAGGTTTTTTCAAAATGGCGGACTTGTAGGTATGCCAGGCTCCATACAAAAATGTTGGAAGCCCTTTAAAATAAGGTGTTAATAATTTACTTCTTGTTTCTTCATTCATTGCCAGCTAATAAATTTTTATTAATAAATAAATATATCGATATTCCGATTACAATATCGATATATTTTGTAAGATCATAAATAGGTAAGTACTCTCTTCTTCCAGATTGCAGATTAATCTGATATATTATATTTAATCAGTAGTTATACTATAATATTCTTGCTGGACGCCAATCTTCGAAGAGTTCTTAAGAGTTAGACATGAGTTCGTTATATCAAAACGTAACTTATATCGGATAAGTGTTTGATATCATACCATATCGATAAACTGTCCAACATAACTGATATCACAAAAACTTTATTGTACTTTAGGTTATATCAAAACTTAAAACTGCAACGACGCAAACTTCATGAACGATATGAAGCATATTCGCTACCTCCCTTTCTAAATATACATTATTTTACTGGTGTAAAAGAGATGAGGCGAATATGAGATTATTTCAGCTACTTAGCTACCGGCGTGCATAATAATAACAAATGTCTTAAGGTACTAGCAATAAGGTTTAGTTTCTATTGTATTATAGTTACGATAACGTTTTCAAAGTTCATATTTTGGCGGCTGGCGCCTACGGCTACTGGATATTAGTGAGATACTACAAAATATACCTACAGAATAAAGTAATAAGGTTGAACTTTAGTTGTTACAATATGGAATATGGATAATTATTATAAAAGGGCTATAATAATAATAATTGTTTTTGTTTCGTGCTTCGACTTTATTTTTATTTTTGTGATAGTTCTGCAATGTTTTTGATCTTGGCGACACGTGCCATTATTTACGTAAAAGAAATTCTTTGCGTTTTCTATTTTTGTAATGTGTATACAAGAGTATAATATTATTATATATTTGTGGTAAACTGATACATAGCTTAGAGTGTGTAGGTACTTAAATTTATGTAAAACGAGTAACCGCCCTCGCTTTGCTTCGGTTTTCTTATTTTTTACACCTTGGGTTACATTATTGGAGTTTTATTAAGGATCCCTAATTTTTTTGAAACTATAGCCTATGTTACCTGGGGATAGTGTAGCTTTCCAACAGTGAAAGAATTTTTAAAATCGGTTCAGTAGTTTCGGAGCCTATTCAATGCAAACAAAAAATCAAATGTTTTCTCTTTATATATTAGTATAGATGTATGTATGTAGGTACTTAGATGTACTAAAAACTGTAAGGCGTTCGTTGTTAGTTTTCGCATCTAAATTTCATGTTAACGTTTGCAAACCATTCTACTGATATCGATATCTGAAAACCGTTTTCTATATCGATATGCAAATTTTATATCGGATATGTAACCGTTTGCGGAAAAAACCGAAAACGCCCATGTCTATTAAGAGTGTTTTAAAAAGACGGATGACGTAACATTGGATCAGGGATGATCATTTTTCTATGGTGTCCATGTTATTTATAGCCCCAGATTTAATATCATTTGATTGTGTTCAAAGAAATATACCGTAATAATTATTAATATTAATGTTACTTTTCATTAATACCACAAAAATAATCATTTAAATTTTTTTCGAAAAAAGTTTTCGTTTTAATATGTATAAAGTTAACCTATAGAGGTACCTCTTCAAAGATTGGCATCCAGTTACGGTATAAAGTTCTTTGACGGAATATACTGGCAAACTTGAACGAAATTTTGAAATTACAGCTGGCAACACAGTTATCACTATCTAAATAAAATTAACCTTAAAATTTCCATAAGTTCTTTCTTTTCAACTTTACGTACCGCATTTTGCTTTGGTACTCGTTTAATGATATTCTTTACTTACTCAGTTAATTCAAATGGCGTAGTTGCCTTTAGTTTTTGTTTTAACAAATCGTAATAACCTAATAAACATTAAATTTTGTTTTAGTGATTGTGGATGGATATTCCCGGCGTCATTGTGTAACTTACTGCCCAAATCTCTTCAAATGCAATGAATCAAATTACCCAAGATCAGTCAAGATAACCTAGGTGGAACCTAGTACCATATATGATTGCTTCGCTTCAACATATCTGATGGCAGAGAATTAAGACCGGCTCTCTGCCAGTACCGGCCTCCGCAGTAGCCATGGACCTTCCAAAAGTGGAACCTAGTAGACGACACAAGACGTAATAAAGAAATTTGAGAGCGGATGCTCTTTGATGCTATTGAAAGCACAGAAGAAAACATATAAAAGTACTTAATAAGTATCGGAAGGTCAGTATAAACAGAAAAAAAATGTTATAGTTTTACAGTATATTTATTTGTCTATAAGCAGGATACAACAAGTGATTTTGCTTAATATTATCACTAAATTATTTTATTAGTGATCGAAGCTGGTTCAGACAGATTTTGCTTCTGAAGTATCCGGAGCTGGGTTGGTTGAAAAAGTTAGGAGATTTCTTCTCAGCACATACCCAAATTACCTGAAATTAAATGAATAAGTTCTTCTAATTAAGTCTCCATTACTGACCTAAAATTTTTGTTGTTTCAGGTCAATTTCTCACTTTGATAAATAATTGATGAAACTATAATAATTGATCTCATGTTGTGATATTTTTTAATAATGGTGGAATGTGTTTCATTTTGCAATAAATATTCTACTCATTAACAAATTTGATTTGTTTTATCTGTGATTGTATTTATATTGAGTTCATGTGTGATTTTTTATTCCATATTCTAGTTAATATTTTTTTCTTATTAAAAGCAAATCCATTGTATGAAAAGTTCGATAATCTGCATCTGGCTGACAAGAGTACTTTACCCACTGATCTATAGTTGGTTAAAAGGTTTTTTGATGGCAATGGTTATTTTATAATTAATTATTTGTTAAATTATTATAAAAAAAATGCTTACACCCTCATACCCCCCACAGTAGGTTTTTACCTGTGTTGTGGGCGGCATGGACGACATATAATAACATATCACAATCACACCCTTGACCCGAGTACAAATATTTATGTGTCACATAAATATCTGTCCCGGCCAGGAATCGAACCCGGGATTCATGCTTTGTAGGCATGATCGGTACCAACTAGACTACAGGGTTGTCGTATTGTTTGCTATCTTAAGTCAATTTCTTTAAAAATGTATGATGTTGATTACAACTTTATATTAAATTTGAAAGGAGAAGGTCCTGTATTTTTTTAATAACTCACCAATTACACATTCAATGACTGGTATTGCTTTCTTATTCTGTTTGTAATACTATTTCTTCAGAGTCAGTAGACATACATTGAGACTTGGTCACCCAGCATTCCATAATGAAAGAATAACCTAAAATAAATATATTATGTTAAAATTGTTTTTATAAGTAAATTTAATAGTTACGGCTTTTATTCTCCTCCATGACAAAGCACCTAACCGAAAGGCTGGTAGATTAAAAAAATTGTATCATTGATGAGTATATGAATAAAGACTTTGATTTGATTTGAATATTTCTGTAACTCGGAGTAAAACATTTCAGTAATATGATGTTTCCACCTCACAATTGTTTTGGAAAGTGGTTTATTTTCTTTTGGATTTCCGGCAGATTTAATAATTCTGTTATTTATCTTATTAAGCCCCAGACGGCTGGCTATGACTCTGAATGTGAGCTAATGTCGCCAGTGACATGTTGGTATTATCTTGTGGCATAAATAGATAACCTGTTTAAAGGCACAGACATAAGTGTTTAAAGGTTCACATGAATGAGTATGTTCAAAAAATAAAAGGTTGAGCTTTGAATGCTAAAGAATATAACACGGAGCACCTACAGTAATAGTTATTTTAAATCACTGACGAAAATTTTTACTGCAGCAGCGCGATGGAACACAAGGTAGGTAAATCTATACTCTATTACATTACAAATAAATAAAATTGGAGTGTCTGTTTGTAATATTAAAATAACCGCTTTTTACTAAGTGCATTTAGATGTATACGAGGTACACATCCCAAAACAACATTTTTTACAATTTTTGTCTGTCTGTCTGTCTGTCTGTCTGTTTGTTCTAGCTAATCTCTGAAACGGCTGGACCGATTTTGACGGGACTTTTACTGGCAGTTAGCTTATGTACCAAGGAGTAACTTAGGCTACTTTTATTTTATCTATACATCTATACAAATAATCTATACAAATAAATAAAATTGGAGTGTCTGTTTGTAATATTAAAATAACCGCTTTTTACTAAGTGCATTTAGATGTATGCACGGTACACATACCAAAACAACATTTTTTACAATTTTTGTCTGTCTGTCTGTCTGTTTGTTCCGGCTAATCTCTGAAACGGCTGGACCGATTTTGACGGGACTTTCACTGGCAGTTAGCTGATGTAACAAGGAGTAACTTAGGCTACTTTTATTTTATCTATACATCTATACAAATAAATAAAATTGGAGTGTCTGTTTGTAATATTAAAATAACCGCTTTTTACTAAGTGCATTTGGTTGTATATACGGTACATACACCAAAACAACATTTTTCACAATTTTTGTCTGTCTATTTGTCTGTTTGTTCCGGCTAATCTCTGAAACGGCTGGACCGATTTTGACGGGACTTTCACTGGCAGATAGCTGATGTAACAAGGAGTAACTTAGGCTACTTTTATTTTATCTATACATCTATACAAATAAATAAAATTGGAGTGTCTGTTTGTAATATTAAAATAACCGCTTTTTACTAAGTGCATTTGGATGTATATACGGTACATACACCAAAACAACATTTTTCACAATTTTTGTCTGTCTATTTGTTCCGGCTAATCTCTGAAACGGCTGGACCTATTTTGACGGGACTTTCACTGGCAAATAGCTGATGTAACAAGGAGTAACTTAGGCTACTTTTATTTTAGAAAAAAAAAATAGTTAAAAAATAGGATCAATGAAAAATGTAATAATATTAAATACCACGCGGACGAAGTCGCGGGTAACAGCTAGTAATAGAAATAAAAAACGTACCTTTGTCTCCACTGTTAATTCAGTGGATTTAGAGGAATTCCGCATATGAGGCTTTAGTTTTTAACGCATTTGGTAAGACGGTATCTTTGGACGACATCCGCATCGCTGTTATCCCTGTTTTTTTTTCAGCCTTTTCTTCCGCTTTTCTTGAGCTGCATAGGCCTTCGTGAATACGAAAATTAATTAGTAAGTGAAAATTTTATAACCAACACCATTTCCAGAGGATCGCTCGTTTTTGTAATTTGGAATCTTTGAATCCTTCTTCTTTTTTTTCGCCTGCTGCATCAGCCTCCGTAAATTAAAAGCTAACGAGGCGAGACCAATGAACTAATATTCGTTCACTGGGCGAGACATTACCTACAATGAAAAAACAAAATAACCACGAATAAACGAAGTTTTAATATAAATTAGAAACACTTGCAAACAATCCTTAATCCAGTGTCAAAAAGTGTCCCTCGAGTAACTTTTATTGAATAGTAATTTTTGACATAAGAAACCGGCTCCGAAGTGTCAAAAGGGAGTTCATAATACGGTATTTCTAGCCAGAAGACAATAACCAGGCACCGAAGGGTCACGTGACCGCTGGCTGAATGGGAATAAGAGTTCGTAATACGAATTTGCAATGCAATCAAATTTAGGCCGTAAAATGCCTGGAATTAAGAGTTCATAATAGACCCGCTGTACATATATTTGTGAGGCTTGCGATGGTCTAACTTTATGTATGACAACCATATTTTTTAGAATACAATTCCATATGATTTAAATCATGCGTAAACAAATTCAATTTGACGCACCCCGAATCGAAATACGTGCCGCCGCCCGCCATCGCGCCAGTCTCTCCGAGACTATTTCGCGGAGCTCTCGATACTTCCATATATCATACTGGAAATTGTTGATCCGAGTTATTCTACGATTTACAAGATCGAATCATCCAAATTGAATCCAAAGTTTTAGTGATTTCGTGAAAGTTTCCAATAGTACTATGCTAGTGCTACTTTCTTTATTGTTCTTTTGAGTCGGAGACTCCGAGCCGAAGCTTGATTCAATTCTGCGCCGGCACTTCCAGCAAATTATGTTATTGGATATGAAAACTTGTCGAAGTACAGATATAAATATAAACGTATTTAAATATTTATTTTGGTTCCGATGACTGAAACGGTTATATCTGTTACTTAAGTAGTAAAATTTAGTTCATTAAAAATAAAAGAGCGTTAAAAATATTTCTTCAAATAAAAATATTACTGGTATTTACTATAAAAATGGTCAACGTCGCGTTTCCAGGCAGAGAAAATTCTGCTTCAATAAATATGTCTAATATTATGTTAATTCAAAATTATCTCTTTAATTAAAATTATTCAAATTCTACATAGTTAAATAGTAGTAAAAAATAACGTGGAGAAGCCCATCATAATTTTCTTTGTGGCTTACAATCACTGACGGGTTAGGTCCGTATCGAGACTCGCAATCATTCCTTTCGATTCGTTTAGTCCGAGTAATCCTTCCCCCAGTCCCCTGTCACGCCGCGTCCGAGGGCTCATCCCGCATTCACAGCTTGAGTAATTGTGCTATCACCGTCACGGCTACAGCTAACCCAGTCACTCAACTACGAATAGGTTTCAACATCTGATAATAATATTATGCTAACAAAATCAAATGGTTAACTGAAAGCAAGCTATATAGTTTGGTCAGTTTGCTACTGATTAAAATTATAAATGTGTGCGTGCGTCCAGAATGCATGTTCTTAGACTAAAACGGCTCACTATGCAAAAAAATAAGCTACAACACCTTGAGCTTCTTGAGCGCCAAATTTCCAAATTTCTGCCGTTGGATTAAAAAAAAATCCATGACACGTTGTAATAAATTAAGGTAAACCCTAATTCGTTCTGAGCTGTAATGGTTGCCACCACATCGCGACGGATAACGAAATTTAGTTACTCCTAATAGATTTTTTATAAAGTCGGCAACGCATCGATGATGTCTTTGTTCATCGGTGTTGCTGACTCGTTTGTAGGCCAGTTACATAAACACAAGCAGTAACTTGTAGCTTCATAAAATAAAGGAGTTTGATCAAAATCGTAAGAAGATAAAATTATTACCGATCGCACGGAAGATTTCGATTGACGTTGATAAGCTGCTATTAAAAAATTTCATTAAATAATAAACATATTTTCCATGATTATTAAAAGTTTATTGATTATTTAGTTACGAAAATCATTTCAATAGCTGGGATGATCTTTATTTTCCATGAACCTTAATGTTCACATTTTCTCTGAAAGCCATGACCGTGGCGAATTAAAGCGAAATAAAGTCATTTGATAATGCTGTAATGGTCGTCTAAAAGCATCGGTTTACTATACAAAGGTTTAGCTAAAGATCATCCTGTAATCACAGCTCACGTTGGCTTTAACTCTCAAATTAGTGTTGCTCACGTTATTTGAGGCGGACGAGGGGAACGTTAGGTCAGGTGGCACGTGATGTTTCTCTCAATAATATTATTAGTATCGCGCAAAAATTTCACGAACGTGGTATTACGCAGAATGAAGGATAATAAATATCATTATACTTTCAATTTGTAGAATTATATTGTAGAGCAAAAGACAGTTTAAGAGCAAATCAACATAATCCAAGTTTCTTTCACAATTATTTGTGTAAGAATGCCAAGAGGTTGTCAGACAGGGCAAGTGGCAAGTGGCAACCTGGCAAGATGCAGCGGCGCTGGGCTGCGCTGTCTCCAGCGTTACTATTCCGAGCGCAACGCAATTACTATTCGCAGTTAATCTGACGGGAATATTATTCGTGCTCGGGTGCAGTGGGGCGCGCTGCGGCAGGGTTGCCACAGAGAGTTGGAACGTTATCCTAATGAAGTGGAGGAATAAACAAGCTTGTGACTCATCTAGCACGGATTTGGCTACAATTGTGAATGCTTACAGTACGAATACTTTTTCTAATTCAAATTTCTGCCAGAAAAATGTATAACATATTTTATATCCCTTCAGATAACCATAATACCTATATTCTGTCCTCCCACAAAGGAAACATGCACTGGCAACTAAAGCTTCGCCCTAAATCATCACGGTTAGTTGAATCTACGAGTGGCGTAAATACTGACTTGGCGTAAATGCATTTTCCTTTGTGGGGAGAGGTGCTACATTTTAGATGCTACAAACTTCTACTTAGCACCGTACATTGTAGTTGCGGATTTTTGCAAAGTAGATGTAGTAGTAGATGAACTGAACAGCAAGAAATTTTATGTTCAAATCAGCCAGCCCTCTTGTTATAATAAAATTTGGTTTCTGGTGACGTGGCAACCCTAGGTTCGGTTTACGTAACTCGACGTTAAGTAAACGCCATGCCGGGACGCTGGGCCACTAATTGCAAGACAACATAACAGATGTAGCTGACGGAGGACACACTCGAAATCGGAACCGAATTGTGGTTTCAATTTCGTTTCGACGACAAAAGCAAGAACATTTCTAGCTTAATTAACGTACGAAATAAAGTCGAGTTTTTATAGTTTCTTGACATTGTCACAAGACATGGGCGGCAATCTCACGTCACGGTCGAATTAGCAGATGTGTTAGTGTTCGCGCCTTATCTAAACCATGCAAAAATTTCGATATATTCAAAAACGTACATTTTTATTCACAAACTCCCGGTTATCAATTTATGATGATGGTGCACATAAAGAAAGGCCGCAACTCAAAATATTGTAATTTATTCTGCAAAAAAGAAAATGCTAATAAAAATAATAACACTTTTGATGTTGTTTGTGGGTATAATAGACCAGCAGAGCGCTCGCAGCGGATGGACTTCATCAAATAAATGAAGATCGTTATCACTCGTCATCTCTCCTCGAAATAAAGGAGGCAAGAACAAATAGTGGCATATAACTGGGAGAGGGCATCGTCAGTCGAGATCGGCCGTCGTCCGCGAGCTACGTAATTATGTACACGGCCGCAAGGTGGCGCCCGCGCGCCCTGTCGCGATGGCGGAGCTCACTACGGAGGAAGTCGGGGAGAAATGCATGATGGCCGCAATTAACAATAACGATTGGAGCGATTAATCTTGCCCGACCTCCCCTCATTTCTCGGTAATTATTGTGTGTATTACGAGCCACACACAGTCGACATGTTTTTTGCTCTGTGACCAAGAGATACGATGGAGGAAAGAATATCTTCTCCCATAAACATTTAATACAAAAATGACGTAGCTAATGATAGCACTCACTTTATAAATGAGGGTAAAGTAGGAAAAACTGTGACATTTATAATATAATATTTTGTATGGAAATGTAAATTTCGAAATTGTGGAATAAAAAATATTTGATTTTGATGGATTAATGTAAAGAAACCTTTTATTGTATCTATGCTCGAGTAGAATCGCACCTAATGATAAGTGGCGATGTAGTCTTGAATGAGCGTCTTGAATGAAGTCGGAAGATTTCAGATGAGGGGAAAACGTTTTATAAATGTTATTACTAGGTCGTATATTTTATTAAATAATAAATAAATAACGCTCCACACTCATAATAATAAGGCTATCGAACGCGCGAGAAACATAAACAAATAAAATAATGTTTCACTCATAGCCCCACACTAGGATTCCCTGTGTCGTGGGTGCCATGGGCAACACACTAGACACGGACATTCACACCCAGACCGAGAACAGAAATTCAAAGTCGTCATTCAAATTTCTGCCTCGCTGGGAATCGAACCCAGGACCCTTGGCGCGGCAATCCGGCATGGTAACCATCGCGCCACACAGGTCGTTAAATAAATTTGGCTGTCGTTTTAATTTTGGTGTATCAAACAGCGATCCATCCAATTATAACGGACGCATTTCCGCAGTACACAACGAATCAAATCAAGACCAATCAAGTCTCCAAGCGGGAAATAATCAACAAAAATAAAGCAAACCGGAGATAACATCACACACAATCAAGACTGGAGAGGCTGAGAGGCTTTCGACAATCCGATGTAATCGAACAGAGATGTTCGGAACATTCCGGCTGCACACAGTGAGCCGGCAGCAGTAGCAGCGGACTGACCGCCCGTGCGCCCGCTCCGGTCAACAGACCTGCCCTACATAATGCACGCCGGCAAACAAACCACAACTGCTAACTATTGGTTAACATTCCTACCGTTTGAGAGCTATACGGGTCGCTTGCTGAAGATACCATCAAACGAAACCCAAATGTAGCTATGTAGCTACATAAATAATATGGAACTATCACTATTTACTAATTTTGCTTACTGTTATGTTCATTTTATATCAGTTCATGATTTTTGTATAACATACAAACTAAAAAGTCAATACGATTGCTTAATTTATTTTGGAGAACATACATGTATTTTTTGGGGTAGATGTATTCAATACAAATTTACGAGTGGTACTGGTAGCTTATTCAACAGTGTATTGTTAGAGGTATAATTAGACTTAGATTACTTAATTAGAATTAGAGATTGAGAACAACGCATAGACAAACAATCTAAATATATGTTCTATAAAATCAAATCAATCAAAAATAAGTGCAAACAAAAAGAATTGAGATCTAAATGGGTGTCAAGTTCTGTTTAGAAAAACCTAAAATTTCGCAAGTCTCAATAAACTAGCCAAATTGTACAGTTTAATGTGGAACAGTTTTTGAGGAACTAAAACTGATGTTTGGATTAAAAAAATTACCGGTCATCAATTTTGATTGCTGATTCTTACATTACAGGCACTATAAGTAAGTGTTCCTAATATAATCAATTAATTGAAAAATTATAATAAAATGATAAAAATTTACTACTTTCTCATTTATTCCTTTGTATTCACCCAACTACGATAGGTAGGATGCCAAATTTTCACTTTGTAGGTCCTCTGCATTATAATAAGCTTTGGGTAATATCTCGTTAACTTTAAGAATCATCATCGTAAGTACATCTTCAAACATCACTAATTTTTACAACACTCATAGCATTCCAACGGAAAGTTAAAAGCTAGTGAATGGCGAAGAAAACTTTAACCGGGTGGTTTCGCGGTAGTACTGGTAGTAATGAACAAACTATGTTTCAAAATTAGCTTTAAATGAAGATTCCGCGCTGCAACAACCGGACAGGAGCAAAGTTTCCAGGAGCTAATCCCCGGAAGCCACCGCCGCGGCGCCGACCGCTCACCACACCGCTCACCTCCGACACGGTCGGCAGCTCCCACTTTATAAGTAGCTACCACTTGAGTGTACTATTTGTTTATACTGAATATGCCTTGGCCTCATAGTTATTATTTTTGAACCGGCAAGTATATTTCATTTGAATGCATTTAGAACCTAAAGGCTTTAGGACATTAAATTTAACAAAAAACGTCGATTAATGGTACGAATTGATACCATCCTTCAAAATAGGCACGACAGGCGATAAACATGTTTACGATAAACTCGTAAGATTTACATTCCTGTGAAATGTGTCACAGCTCACGGCTCACGGCTCACGGCTCAACCCTTGTCAATAGACATGTTCTCTCATAGTGTCACAAAACTAAATACCTCAACCACCAACCAACAACCAGCCATACCATGTTTTGTGTTAGTTCAGTGCCTTCTCAACCATGATCTACCTATCATTATACCTACCGATGAGAAAACACATCTAAAACTTTAACATAATATTGTACTAGAGTAGTGCGATGAGAAGGATCGTTTCGTGGAGCGAACATAACACTAAAACATGTTCTCAGTAAAATCGCCCCGAAGCGTCACGTTTCCAGACCTTCCATCCGCGTATAATTTATCAAAGCTTATCCCAAATCACCCTTTTTCGACGGATTAGTATGTAAGTGACTGCATAGTGCCGCGCCGACGCCGCGACGTGGCGACGTGGAGGCAAATCAACGGATTAAAACGATGTTTGATTACCAGCTTACAGTTTGATACAAATAATGGGCAAGCACTATCAAATCACGATATTATACGATAGGTTTACAATCTGTACAAATAAATAAAATTGGAGTGTCTGTTTGTAATATTAAAATAACCGCTTTTTACTAAGTGCATTTGGATGTATACACAGTACATATACCAAAACAACATTTTTACAATTTTTGTCTGTCTATCTGTACTGTATCTGACTGATTTTGACGGGACTTTCACTGGCAGATAGCTGATGTAACAAGGAGTAACTTAGGCAGTGGCGTAGCTAGCCCTAAGGAGGCCTCATATCAATATTTGTTGTGGGGCCTCCTCAACGTAAGCTGTCAAATATAAAAGGAGTGCCAACTGTCGTAGGCCGCTGGCGAGCTTTTTTTTGGGAGTATTAGTGGGGGCTCCGTATAATTGATACGGCTGATACGGCGGTAGCTACGCCCCTGAACTTAGGCTACTTTTATTTTAGAAAAAATAATAATTTGCAAGGCGATACGAAGTTCGCCGGGTCACCTAGTTTACAATAAATCCCTAGTAATCCTGAGGTACAACTACGAGTACGTTCTCGATAGATCCCCATTCCACGTTCAGTAAATCCTCCCCGCATGGAATTCAGTAAGACACGGCATTTGTTTAGACTCAAAACAGATTTTACTCACAATTTAAATATTATCTAGTGATGAATTTTCTCGCGATAGCTCACAAAAACCACCCGATAAACGTTATTAAAATAAATGCATTTTTGTTGTAATATTGGAAAAAAAAAGCCGCAGCAAACAACGAAATATCCCATAATTATTTAATCGTATTAATTGTCGAGCCTGAATCCTGGTAGTTACAATGAATAACTTAACAAAGAATTAAGCGAAAAGATTTATGTAACAAGATGTATTACTCGTTACTTTTAACATTTGTTATTCAAGCTTGCAGTGAAGTATTTATTTCTTCAGAAAGTGTTTAAAATAGCAAGTTTAAAGTGAAAGCCAGCAGCTAGCACCGTCCTGTAGCTAGCACCGCGGCGCCGGTATCAGCTCCGGCAATATTTCTCCGAGGATCCGTGCCACTGACGATAACTTTAAATCGTTCTCCTGACTGAATGGATGTTTGCGAAACATCTTTATTCGAATGCAATTGGCAAACTATTGTACGGTGGAAAGTAGAATTAGTTGGTAGCTACCTCGAGAATTGAACACATTCATGCTACTATCGACGATACGTTCAAGGAAGTAGCGGCAACTACAAGTTTTACATTCGATATGTAATAAATGTAAATGAGGGAGTTCTCAACGTAAGTTTTAGAATAAAATTTAAAGCTCGTAGAACTTATAAGCTATCTAGGTATACTTACGAACGCTCATTATTGTTTTGTCGCAGAATATTTTTTATAATAGGTAATTAATTCTATAGACATTGTAATGAACTGAAAGACGGGTTATTTAACAAAGACGATGATTAAGTGTAAAATATCTTGCTTAGGAAAGTTTACTACGAGTACTATGACAAAGTAGAAAGTGAAAATTTAAAGATTATAAAAGCCTCGGCCTTCATTACTATCAGAAGGAGGAGTGAATTGCCAAACTAGAACGATTAGGATTAACGTTAATGATGTACCTAGTGACTAAATTCAATTGAGTGATAATTATTATGAAAGTAAAATTATTGTTTAAGCGACTACAAAAAAGGAGGAGATTCTTAATTCGGTGGTATTTTTTTTACTTGTCTGTTGTCTGAGAACTCTATAATTTATGAACTAATATGGATTTTTTATTTATTTATTTATATATTTAGATAATCCAGATTGAAATATGATGATTGAAATATAGGACATATTTGTTAAAATTCAGTTCTGACAATGGGATCGACGAGGAATTAAAGTAACTCCTTACATATTATATTTAGACATAATGGCTCTTTTGATTAAGGTTTTTCGAGGACTGTTTTTTTTTAAATCAGTAATTTTT
The DNA here is from genome assembly GCA_951805285.1 of Thymelicus acteon. Taxonomy (NCBI): domain Eukaryota; kingdom Metazoa; phylum Arthropoda; class Insecta; order Lepidoptera; family Hesperiidae; genus Thymelicus; species Thymelicus acteon. Next base: position 22,867,102 of record OX638213.1, read on the forward strand.
TTGAAACACTTATAGAGTAATTTCTAAAGTTATTTCAATAGGAAATATCATCAGTATTTTACTGCAACATGTCAAGTACGAGAGTAATGTGGAGTAAGGTTCACCAGCCACCTCCACTGCTCACGGTTCCTCCAGCTGAACATTGGACGCAATGTGTCCTTTATGCCCTGATGTTGAAGGTCGCTGGACCATATCGGCCAGTTTATTTCCGACGATACTCTTGCATGGTGGCAGGATATTTGACACAGCATTCTAACTACCTACCATCCTCCTAATCAATCGTGAAATGTTTTGTGTTTTAGTTGCAGCGTTGAAATATCTCGATCTTCGGGTCCTTCCGACGGACGGATGTGACCATCCGGTGACTCATATGCTCCCGTGTTCTCTATACACATAATAATCTTGACAAGTGCGAGTTAAACTCGCTTGGAGAGGGTTCCGTGAGTTGATATTTACCGTTATTTTTCTGTTTTATTTTTGCCGTTTTTTAAGACCATATATGTCTTATAGGTTTTCCTGTAATATTTAAGTAAAGAACTATTCACTTTATTTTTTTCGAAATTCTATCGTCAGTAGTTTCGGAGTTAAGGAGGGGAAAGATAAAATTTTGGTTTTAATTTTCGTTCTTTCTTGAATAATTTTAAAACTATCCATTGTTGAACTATAACAAAAATATATTTGAGATCCATACAGCAAGCCTTTTCATTAAACATACAATACGATACGGTTTGCTAAACAGTTTTTGTTTAATTTTGATTTCGTAATTTTTTTTTCAAAATTCAGTTGTTTACTTTATACCGTCTTTGAATCACAAAAAGGACATGAGTACCAAATTTCAACTGTTTTGGTCCAGTAGTTTCGGAGTAAATTGGCTGTGAACGGCGGTCGTCCAGACGCACGAGTGATCCTATGTGTTCCGTTTTTTCATACGAAACCCTAAAAATGGTCATAAAACAATTTAATTTGTTAATTTCCTCGGATACGTAACTGCTATTTAACATGGAAAACCTAAGAACGCTTACCAAAACATCATGACTATGTCAATACACCTAAGCTCAACGTTAAACAAACCAACATCTACCAAATCCTCACATACCTGGAATTGATTCAATAATTCAATAAATAGAAGGTAGTTTATATACAAGTGTGATATGACCGGCGCGGGGCAAACAGCGCCATCAATATCATAGCGGTAACGGGATCAAGTTCACTCCGTCAGTGTTGCTCATGCAAATTCAGCGGTTTAGTGTTTAATTTGGTCTCCACAGCGCGAGCGCTCTGCGTGCAGCGGGGGATGGGATGGAGATGTAGGTCAGCTGCGATTGGAACACGCCACTCTATTTGACCATTAAAAACACTGAAATTTTTGAATTTTCTATAACTTATATTTAAAAACAATTTGCTTGCTTGTTTAATATTATCGCGTCCAATATGATGTGTATGTCTGGTAGAAGACGAAGAAAATTCTTCTCCCAACTTTATTCATGGTAGGAAATTGTTTTACTTTTTGGCTATGGATATGTAAAAACTTTTAAGACAATTAACTAGTATATTTATATTGAAGAACAACCATTATGCCATATAACTGTCCGACGTACGAGTGCAAAGTTTATACTGAAACGAAACAATGATATTGTTTAGCAGTGCAAAATCTTCAGGAAAGAGTGAACGTCGAAGACTACGACTGTTCAGAGCTCGGCTTTAGGTTACGAGTTTTAATTAAAGCTTCGTACGCCGATTGTTTTATTCAGAACTGATCCGATCGATTCACCGCCGTAAAAGTTTTTAATGTAGTTCCAGATTTGATTTCAGCTACTGTTCTCGACTCCGCGGAGTCTGCCAAGCCGGTTTGAGTTCTTGTTTTTATTGACTGAATACATCCCGCGCTCTGCTGCTTCTTAGTTTGATAGCTCTTGCTATTGTTGTAGCAGTGTGTTGTAGTTTGAACAACAGCCGCGCACTAGCGTTGGAACTTCTTAATCGGAACTCTGGAATGTTTTAATTCGGTTGTTAAAAAGCTGACTTGCTACAAACAAATTCATGCAACAAATATTGGATAAAAAATAAACTCAAATTATTTAGAGATCGGGCCATAATTTAACTTGGGCAAATATTTTTTCCCCCTAATTTTTGACGGCTTCGTTTATTATTCAAGGTGACGCTATCTTAGATTTCACGATATTTTACGATAGTTTGATTCGTATTTGACATTCACAGTTTTTTTTTCCAAGATTGACATAATAAAACTTGTAACATGCGTTAAAATGTAGTTTAGTTTGCGCAAAAAACGACAGAGTCGTATATGTTAACTACAGCGGAATGAAGTGTAACTTTGAAACATACCCACAATAATAAAAGATGAAATCTCGAAACATTCGGCAGCTAGATTTGACGCCAAAATATAAGCCAAGGAGTTGTAACAAAGTTATTTCTGTGGAAAATCTTACTACTCAGATATTTTACTTCACATCGCGTGACCAAGTTTAGGGGCATTTTTGCTTCGCCAGGAGCATAAATCTACGAGAACAAAGAGACCGCCACTCGAAATATATCATTTGAGAAGATATAGCGGAAGTGGGGCGCTGCAGCTGGGAGTAACGCTGATATAAACTTCATGGTGGAAATAAAATTTTTCGACAACGCTAGAGAAATCTCATTTACTGATCTTCATGTTCGACGTAGATATAAAAATAATAATAGAAGCCCGATTTAACTTTCACATCAGAATGTAAATCGCTGAGCTGAGCATGAAAAGATCTTTAGGGCATTTATTTTCGCTCTTTTAAAACTTTTCAATGTTCGGGACCGATGGAGAACAGCACTTAGGTACAATACTTTGTATGTCTTGATAAAAATGATTGTAATTTATTGGAAGAGAGAAATAGGACTACTAATAAATTGAAATTTTCCGGTCCCTATATGGCTTAAGACAAAAATACTCTATTAACCACGGTCCACACTCACATATCACTTGTTAATAACAAAGTGAATGGCCAAGATATAAATATGAAATAACGGACTGATCAGTAGATTTCTCGGACTGTTTTAAAATTCTGAATTTCGTTTTATAGCGAGGCTCATAAAGTTTTTACGACATCAAACATCACGCAAATATTATTTCAAAATTATATACAGTCGGTATTATTTGATCAAGGTAATATTTGATTAAGTCTGATATTTTAAACATTTTTGTAGGAAAGCAATGAGCTGGAAATTATGAAAACGAAATTAATAAAGGATCTAAATACAAATTCGTTCATTAAAAGAATGACAATAGCTGTTGCGGGGGATGGACTCAAGCGACGACTGACTGACAGTCTAAATTAATTTGGTTCAATTTCCTTATCAATGCCAGTAAATTGTCCTTATGATATGGCTATTTTGAGGGAATATGATTTCTTGAGGACTACAGATCTACGAGTACATTCAAGAATACATTGCTTAGGATAAAAGGTTAGTATAAACGGAGTTTAACGGAGGTATACTCATACATCGCGATCTTGATGATTCTATATTTTTTTCCACGATCGATCAGTTCCGATAAAAAGTAGAAGCCAAGGTAGTTGATTTAATTAAAACTCATGGCACCCTCTTCGCTCCAACTATAGCCATCTATTCACTGTACCAACAAGCCTTTCATCAAAGTTACTCGCCAACAAGGTTACACTGTTTCCATTCGTTAATTAATCATCGCCTCAGTCTCTCGCCACCACGCGCCACGCGCCGGGCGCCGGGCGCCGGGCGCCGGGTGCCAGGCAAAAGGTTAACAATACAGGCTTCAGTGTTTAAAGTTTTTCAATTCGTCAAAAATCTTGACTTCAACGTTTGCAGATCGGAGCGCCCGCGCCGCGTGGCTGTGACCTAGTTGCGGACGCTGCACTTGACAGACTAGAGCAAATTAAACACTAAAACGTTGAATTTGCATGAGCAATATTGACTCGAGTGAACTTCATCCGGTTAGCTGTCTCCAAATATGAAGCAGAGTTCACTGAGTACTGATTTCATCATTCGGATGCTTTGCAAATGCTGTAAAATAGTAAAGTGGTCCTTATTAAGGCTCAGTATCACTTACCAAAAAATACATTTTCGTCATTTACATTTATCCATATTTTAGTCGGAGACCATGGATGATGGAAGCTACACAATATGATTAGCTACATGAAATTTGGGAGGTAGATTTTAAGAAGCAAAACTAACTAGGTAGATTATGATTTTGTACTTACTTCATTGCGGTCACTGAACATTTTAAATGCAACGGGTACTCACAATTCCTATTACTTTATACCAATATTATTTCAACCCACTCACATGGCTCGTGGTGATGGCGAGGCGGTACGTCGTAATAACTAGGGACGGATGTCGTCAATAGCACATACAATTGGGAGATGAAAAAAAATCCATCTATATACATAATATGTACAGTCACAGAAGATATAATTTACAGTGAACTGTAAAAATAGGTATTGAATACGAATCCATTATTGCTAGCGATAATTATGCTCATTAGTTTACCAATAAATGCATAAATCTGTTCGAAACAATGTCGTTCCGTGTTAGCTTGTATCCGCCACGAACCTTACCTTATCTTCTCACATCTTCTCTTCTTTTCAAATGATCCATAGAACACGACAGCGGCTCTCATTGCTGTTTGCGCGGCGGATTGTCAGACTTGTGAGTTATGAAACTAATTAAAGGCAGCTTTTGAAGTTCCAAAGACAAACGTGGCTTGTTTTACTTTGAAACAATTCCAATAGTCTTGGAGATGGGCTAACAAATAATTTAAGAGGGAGTAAAATTTCTCGTAATATGGGTCAATGAAGTTTGGAAAAAAATATTAAAATAGCCATTAGGAAATCGTTTTGAACGATTTGTAAAGTAAAAAAAAAACGGGCAAGTGCGTGTCAGGCCGCGCGCAATGTAGGGTTCCGAAATAGTAAGTTTATCGACTATTACTCATTTCATTAACTACTTATGCTAACATAGCCGTGATAGTTTTTCTTGTAAAATATTCATATAATTTATATTCATATTCATACAACCTATTTTTGAGATTTTTTTCATTTGTCCAACCGTTTAGCCAGCAGGGGTCAATGTCCCCCACTTGACTCTAACCCCTAATTCCAAATATGATCTAAAAAGGTGCTGTGACTGCTGTGGGAGCTGACTCGGCGATAGGCTCACTGGCTCATCGCCTCTCGTCGGCAGCCCCCCCCCCCTCGCCCCCCCGCTCCGCATAGTCTCGGTTACACGCCTTACGGCGAACGCACATATATCGGCATCGTCCGCGCCGCGGCGCCGCCGCGCCGTATGCATCGCATTTGTATGAAAACATATGAGCCGGATCCGGCTCTCATATGTTTCATACAAATGCGATGCGTACGGCGCGGACTGTGCGGATAAATGTGCGTTCACCATTACACGGCACGGGCACATACACGCGTTAGGTCCGCATATTTAATTATGTACATTTATATATTCTTTTCGGAATCGTAATATAAATTTATGTATTTCTACTATATATTTCTTCTGCTAATCTATCATATCCTATTAGTATGTTTGTGTGTGACCGAGTCATAAATATAATAATTCCCTATCAACTACATCTTTGTTTATTCCTTATCAGTTATCACTGTCCCACTCAATCGAGACTTCGGTTAAAGGTTTCATCCAATCTTGAAGAGCGTGATTCTCGAGTGAATCCTGCTGCACAAGGCCAGGGCGCTAGGTCCTTTCACCTGGTATACGAGAAGATATTCAATCATGGCGGTAGGATAAGAATAATATTTGCAACACCAAACGTATCGCCGACGTATTTTTGACGAAAAAAGAAACCGCAATCCGCTTTTACAACACGATTCCACAACCTATTTGGGGACAGGACCGCTAAATTTGAAAGAAGTTTTGGTAACAGAATTGACATTCGGCGAATACCTCGAGCCAGTCACAGTTATTGATGCTCGCAATAAATTCACAATGTGGAGCTATAAAAGTGATAAAACTTTCGCACCGCACTGCGCGCATCGCGCCTCGCATGTGGCCTTTATATATCGCACAGTAGCGCTGTTTTACCAATAAAGACGCAATGTACGGACGACGAACCTACGACCGTTTCGGTAAGGCTTGCTTTATTAGTTGCTAACTGATTTTACACCATCCAAGTCGCTAAATGTAATTTCAAATAAGTGAAATATTACTAAAGAATAAGTATGCAACGTCTAAGTAAAGCGGGTTGTTAATGTTTAAATGTCAAGAGAAACTTCCATTCGTAATTTTAATTAAGATCTTGACTGAGCGCTTTCTAATTTGAATACTTTGCACACAAGTAAACACTCATACGGCATACCCTGTACATGTTCGAAGCGCCAGAGAAATTATACTATGTGGAATACATAAGTATAGTTTTGAATCGGTTCCTATTGAAAATATTAATGGTCTTATAAGTTCTATTCGAACTTTCCCAGTTTTGGAATAGTGGTTGTAACTTTTCACATTCCAGTGAATTCGGATGACTTGGAATTACAATGCATTTTCTGCTCTATAATGCTGTTTACTTCAATGGATGTTCTGTAGCGGTAGCCGGTAATGGATAACATTTATTATGTAATTTACATCTGTGTTTTATGGCGTTGTGTTCTGTTCTGCTGCACTACATCACCAGCGGAACGTTCAGCGCTCGCATTTCTCGGATCTTCTGGAAAAATATCTTGACAGGATATTTATCTCGAAACGCGTAATACATTTAATTTAACGGATTTGCTTTTAAAGATATTCTTATCTCTTTCCAAAGAAACATGTTACGTATGCCTAACAAGATTAATATATAAAATACAGACATAGAAGGTCCACCGAGAAATAATTAATTAGTAAAGCAGACATCGCCGCATCCACCACTTGTATAGTCAAGATATCACATGACGGTTCGCGGAAACGAGCCTGGGAACCTACACACTTGAGCTTTCGGATCATTCCGGTACAAACATCTACCGTAATCACCCTAGTTTTAAGTATTTTAAAAATGTAATTTCTAATATTGAAATTAACAGTATTAATTAGTTAAATTACTAGTTTTCGTTCGCACCCTGCTGCACCTATTCATAACTAACAAGCAAATATTCTGCACGATATATTATGTTAAAGAAATAAGATAAACAATAACCATATGTCTGTCTATTTATCTTTGCAAAGTATGAAAAAATTTTCATCTTTATCAAAACAAAATATATCATATATTTTGACAAGATATTCAATATTTTTGTTCTGCAAGATATCAAAAAAATAGAGCGGGCAGGTGAGCGGATACAATTGTGTAAATATTTTCCCATTTGTATTGTGGCAGATATCTGAAACAATGGGCGGCAGTGGCGGGTGGTGCGCGACCCAGGGCCCCGTGGCCCCCGTGTCGCCGGCACATTAAACTGCCCGCGATCCATCAGCGACGTTTGTTCAGTACGAGGGAAATGTAACAAGTACGAGTAGCATTGTACCCGTAAGGGGATCATCAATCAAACACTTACGGAAACAATATCTCAACCTCTATAGTTATAATGCGTACAGCATTATTTTGGTAGTCCATTTTAAATTATATAATTTTAGGGTTCCGTACTAAAAACGAAAAACGGAACCCTTATAGGATCACTCGTGTGTCTGGGCGACCGCCGTTCACAGCCAATTTACTCCGAAACTACTGGACCAAATGAGTTTAAATTTGGTACTCATGTACTTTTTTGTTACCCAAAGTGGTAGTAAGTGGTGGTAAGAAGGTATAAAGTAAACAACTGAATTGTGAAAAAAAATTTAACGAGATCAAAATTAAACAAAAACTGTTTTGCAAACCGTATCGTGTGGTATGTCAAATGCCCTTTCATTTAACTTGTTGTAAGGATCTCAAATATATTTTAGTTATTGTTCTAGAATGGATAGTTTTAAAATGATTCAATAAAGAACGAAAATTAAAGGCAAGAAATGACCATCCCCTCTCCATCTCCGAAACTACGCTAGATTTTTTTTTAAAAAAGAGAATAGTTCTTTACTTAAATATAAAAAGCGGCCAAGTGCGAGTCGGACTCGCCCATGAAGGGTTCCGTAGCAACAAGTAACATAATATAAAGTTCTTGTACTTCATTCTAACTTTGATCGATGTTTTTTGCGGTTTACGATTTATGACGTATTAAAAAAAAAACTACTTACTAGATCTCGTTCAAATTAAATTTCGTTGGAAGTTTGCAGGGTAATGTACATCATATATTTTTTTTTTAGTTTTATCATTATCTTATTTTAGCAGTTACAGGGGGGGGGGGCACATTGGAAGTGAATTACCACTTTGGAAGTGTCTCTCGCGCAAACTATTCAATTTAGAAAAAAATGATATTCGAAACCTCAATATCATTTTTGAAGACCTATCCATAGATACCCCACACGTATGGGTTTGATGAAAAAAAAATTTTGAGTTTCAGTTCTATGTATGGGGAACCCCCAAAATTTATTGTTTTTTTTTTTATTTTTGTGTGAAAATCTTAACGCGATTTACGGTATACATCTACTGACCAAGTTTCAACAGTATAGTTCTTATAGTTTTGGAGAAAAGTGGCTGTGACATACGGACGGACAGACAGACAGACAGACACACAGAAATGACGAATTTATAAGGGTTCCGTTTTTTGCCATTTGGCTACGGAACTCTAAAAACGGTAAATAAATACATAATCAATGTACGGAACCCTCTCCAAGCGAGTTTAACTCGCACTTGTCAAGTTTATTTTTTAGTGATCGGTCGCAATTTTAAATGGATTTTATATGACCCAGAGAACGATAAGGTGAATTAGTTCATAATAGATGATTGAAGGAAGGAATGGACGGAAGATGGATTTGTTTATTTATTTGTATTTAGTTTTCGGAGTTTGTTTCTTTTGACGACTCACAGACGGCGACGCCAATTTATCAAAGACGAGGGGAACGTTGTCAATAAAATTTTGCCAGAAACTTGCGACAGTTGACAGTTGACACGGTCGCAGAAAAGTTGGTTCGACATTTCGTCGCCTTAATTACCGGCGGATTAGCGATCTGTCGCACGACGAGCTGTGAGCGATACAATACTGCGTGCGGGAGGACGGAGGAACTGAAGCTACATAAACTTTACTTTTTTATTTAATCGCAAGTATATCATACAAGGTATTGCTTTAGAAACAACTCCGAATGAGTTGCATTTGATATGGATGTAATAAATTAGACTGTGATTTTGATTGGTTATAAATCCCTTACTAATTTATCTGTCGTCGACAGTGACTGATCTGCAAGGCTATTCTGTTTTGTTACTTGACAGCGGAATCCGCGAGGAATTTCAAAATTGAAGTTCGAGTTCGAGAATCATTTCACTTCGCAAGTGCTTACTAGATGATTAGAGAATGACATATATGTATTCGGTAAGAATACCATACCGAGGCCATCTTTAGTCGTTTGACGTTCGAGTTCGAGACTCACTTCACTTCGCAAGTAAGTACTAGATGATTAGAGAATGACATATCAAGATCTCGAACTCGAACTTCAATTTTGAAACTCATCGCGGATTCCGCTGTCAAGTTACAAAACAGAATAACCTTGCTGATGTCGTGTTGTTGTATTAATGACGTGACAAACAAACGAATATGTCATCAGATTCATGAGGAATTTGGTGCGAGGCTCTTCTAACTACACTCGCCTTCGATGAAGCGAGTCACTGCCCACAAATTAGGGTAAAGGATGTATTTTTGTTTCGTTCTTGTTCGTCGGGTTCACTTCATTACCGCAGCGCTCGGTGTGTATCGCTGACGAGAATTTAAAAACTTTGTAACGGGTCACTAAGCGTAGTTAATTCCCTTTTTGGCAAATCTTAAATTAATTAAACAGCGCAAAAGGATTGTTTCTTTTGTTGAGATAAATACATAATTCATCATTTTTCTTCTTCCACCTTGTATCTGAATAAGTTAAAGATTCGGTTGCTTTTGTGGGGACTGTGACGGAAAGTATAATTTAGTAGTGCGTGAGATATTTTGTTGCCTTACGACTTACGTAAACTCATTATAGTACTTCGTGAACTTCCGCTCGCCAGCGACGCCAGCCCTAAACATTGGATCGTCTTTTACATTTAATTTGAACCCAGAACCTACCCTTAAGTGAGCTCATCCCTAGTTTTATTCAAAGAAGTTGTCGAGCGGCCGTAAATAGCATTTCTCCGGAAAATAAACGTCCCGCCGATAATAAGGTACAGTGAAAGAACGTTAAATATTAAATGACTAAATAGTTAAGTCACTTGCCTGAGCGGGTTTATCGCTCTTTTATGAATATTGAGAAGGAATTTTCAAATGGAGCTCGAATTTAGAACTGTTCGGTGAGCACTGGGCGCCGCCGCGCCGCGCCGAGCGCAGCCGCGTCCCGGAACTCGGCCGAGTGTGATAATGGGACTCGCCGCTTTGTCCCACTCGGCCCACTCGGCCCACTCGGCCCACTCGGCCCACTCGGCCCACTCGGCCCACTCGGCCCACTCCCCGATCACTGGGATCGACGGTATTTGTTTATTTTTTAACCGACGAAAAAAAAAAAGGAGGAGGTTCTCAATTCAACGCGTATATATTTTTTTATGTATGATCACGCAGCAATCGGCACAGTGTGGTCCGATTTTCATGATTCTTTTTTTAATGGATAGGGTATATCTTGAAGTTGGTCCCATATTTTTTTGAAAATTTTATTCCCACCCTAAAGGTACGAAAATAGGGGATGATTGATTATTCACCCACGGAATTTTTACCCGTTACCCTAATAACTTTGTAGTGGATGATCCGATTTCGATGATTCTTTTTTTATTGAATATTGTATACCTTGAAGTTACTCTTTTTTTAAATTTGGAAACAAAATTTTACCCCTAAAGGTACGAAAATAGGGGATGATTTATATTTCACCTACTACATTTTTACCTGGTAACTGAATCTATCATCAATAACTTATTATTAATTTTCATAGCAACTAAAAATTAAAAAATAATTATATACAAAATATTTTAAGATATTAAATATCATTTAATCCACCGATTCGTGAACTTTTTAAGAGCAGCACTGGAATCGGATTGAGTAATTTCGAAAGTAAGAAAAGAATAGATCTTTTATGTTTTAAATAAATAGATCGACTTGACCATCGCATGAAAACACAATATATCTCACAAGTAATACCTACATATTATATTAAATTTGATTGTTTAGTGCGATTGCCAAGTCAATCTATTTATTTAAAACATAAAAGATTTTTAATATTGATAATATGGTCACTATAAGATGTTGTTACTTGTTAGGTTAGCTAATTACGTGATAACTTAAGACAGAAGGACCCTTAAGTAGGAACTGAATAAATTAACCGACTTGGTATTACATGGATCTCACAACTTTTTACGGTAGAAGAACTGAGTTGCGAGACTTGGTTTTTTTTACAAGTTTTGTTTTTGATGGCATCTCATTTCTTTTTGTACATAGTTCTACTTTTTTTCCTTTTACAAATTACCTTTGAACATAATTATATCTAGGTACCTATCTACACCTATTATTCCATTATATTATATACAGGTACACTGATTCATTCACTACAAATGTTACTTTGTTATACAGACACAGTAATTCATTAACTGCAAATGTAACTTTGTAATCCTATATATTTATATGGGATTACAAAGTTATTTATGCAGTTGATGTATCTAGAAAACCAGACCGAAATTGCAAAATGTTTTAGTTTTTCCTTGATCTATACACTAAACACTAATTGTGTTCCAAATTTGAAGCTTCTATGTCTGCTAGAAGTGCCTTAGAGTTTTGATGATCGGTCAGTCAGTCAGTGAGTGACGAAATTAAGAAACTTTGACTAGTTATAATTCTTAAACTACTGGTTCAAATTGAATGAAATTTGAAATATAACGTGTTTATACAATGCCTGCTTGGCTACTAAAAATTCAGGCTTCTAGCTTTATCCACAACGAAGTTATAGGGGGTCGAAAATGGCCTGAATTGCTTCGAGAAAAGGATGGTACGGCCGTGCCGCTTTTTTGCTCGACTTGGCGGGGGCACTGCCGTGCCCCCAGATTTCATGGTGAGATAATCGCTAAAAGCCATCGTTGTTTAGTTTTCCACGAACTTCAAATAAGACAGGCCTAAAATGTTTATGTAGGTATAAAATTTTAACTGATATCTTATCTATTCTTTTCTTACTTTCGAAATTACTCAATCCGATTCCAGTGCTGCTCTTAAAAAGTTCACGAATCGGTGGATTAAATGATATTTAATATCTTAAAATATTTTGTATATAATTATTTTTTAATTTTTAGTTGCTATGAAAATTAATAATAAGTTATTGATGATAGATTCAGTTACCAGGTAAAAATGTAGTAGGTGAAATATAAATCATCCCCTATTTTCGTACCTTTAGGGGTAAAATTTTGTTTCCAAATTTAAAAAAAGAGTAACTTCAAGGTATACAATATTCAATAAAAAAAGAATCATCGAAATCGGATCATCCACTACAAAGTTATTAGGGTAACGGGTAAAAATTCCGTGGGTGAATAATCAATCATCCCCTATTTTCGTACCTTTAGGGTGGGAATAAAATTTTCAAAAAAATATGGGACCAACTTCAAGATATACCCTATCCATTAAAAAAAGATATTAAATATCATTTAATCCACCGATTCGTGAACTTTTTAAGAGCAGCACTGGAATCGGATTGAGTAATTTCGAAAGTAAGAAAAGAATAGATAAGATATCAGTTAAAATTTTATACCTACATAAACATTTTAGGCCTGTCTTATTTGAAGTTCGTGGAAAACTAAACAACGATGGCTTTTAGCGATTATCTCACCATGAAATCTGGGGGCACGGCAGTGCCCCCGCCAAGTCGAGCAAAAAAGCGGCACGGCCGTACCATCCTTTTCTCGAAGCAATTCAGGCCATTTTCGACCCCCTATAACTTCGTTGTGGATAAAGCTAGAAGCCTGAATTTTTAGTAGCCAAGCAGGCATTGTATAAACACGTTATATTTCAAATTTCATTCAATTTGAACCAGTAGTTTAAGAATTATAACTAGTCAAAGTTTCTTAATTTCGTCACTCACTGACTGACTGACCGATCATCAAAACTCTAAGGCACTTCTAGCAGACATAGAAGCTTCAAATTTGGAACACAATTAGTGTTTAGTGTATAGATCAAGGAAAAACTAAAACATTTTGCAACTTCGGTCTGGTTTTCTAGATACATCAACTGCATAAATAACTTTGTAATCCCATATAAATATATAGGATTACAAAGTTACATTTGCAGTTAATGAATTACTGTGCCTGTATAACAAAGTAACATTTGTAGTGAATGAATCAGTGTACCTGTATATAATATAATGGAATAATAGGTGTAGATAGGTACCTAGATATAATTATGTTCAAAGGTAATTTGTAAAAGGAAAAAAAGTAGAACTATGTACAAAAAGAAATGAGATGCCATCAAAAACAAAACTTGTAAAAAAAACCAAGTCTCGCAACTCAGTTCTTCTACCGTAAAAAGTTGTGAGATCCATGTAATACCAAGTCGGTTAATTTATTCAGTTCCTACTTAAGGGTCCTTCTGTCTTAAGTTATCACGTAATTAGCTAACCTAACAAGTAACAACATCTTATAGTGACCATATTATCAATATTAACCCTTAATTAGGCGCATGGGGTCAGAGCAACTTGAAATTGAAAAAAAAATGTTTTGTAGTGTTTAGAGCGCGCTCACGCTCTTAGTAGCTTCCTCACTCCCCGCGGGGAATGCGAATTAGTCGCGTTCAGAACATCAACGCGTGCGCACGTATCGCTGCTCTCTAGAGCGCTGACCCCATGCGACCAGTTACGTTACATTTTTTGGCGGAGGTAAGTTTTTACTTTTGTGCTTTCTTTTAGTTTATATTAGTATATTGTTTATTATTTTTCTTTGTATGTGTATATTTTTACAATGCGTAATTGCTTTATGTATTTCTGAGTTTATTTTAATACTTTTCCCTTTTTTTTCAGTTTTTCACTGATTTGAAATGTCTAATGAAGGACAAATATTGCAATGGCTGGAGGAAGTGTCCGATGAAGAGCAAGATGTTGCTGGTTCGGATTCGGAAGACGAAACGGTAAATGATACTGCTATTGATAGTGCTCATGATTCAGAAAGCGAAATTGAAGAGTCCGAAGATATCCAAGACATCCCCGAACCATCAGAAGGTAATTATTTTTTATCTCGACATACTCGGAGAAATGGCCCGAAAGTGAAGTGGTCTAAAGTACCACCATCAAACGCTGTAAGGACCCGAGCACAAAATATTATCCTTCATTTACCGGGAGTCAAAGAGTATGCAAGAAACGCCAAATCTCCTCTTGAATGCTTCCTATTGTTCTTTGCCAGTGATGTTATTGAACTTTTGGTCACAAATACCAATTTATATATTGATAAAATAAAGGCAAAGTTCGGAAGAGATCGTGATGCACTTCCTACTGATGGTACGGAAATAGAAGCATTTTTGGGTTTACTGATTATGGCTGGAGTCCTAAAAGGGTCGCACTTGAATTTTATTGATTTATGGGCACAAGATGGATCAGGCGTAGAAATGTTTCGGCTAACAATGTCTTATAAACGTTTTCTATTTTTGTTGAGATGTCTGCGGTTTGACAATACTTCAGATCGAGAGGAAAGACTAAAACTTGATAATATGGCAGCGATAAGATATTTGTGTCAAATTATAGAGGATAAGTTTTTAGCTGCTTATTGCCCCGGCGAGAATGTCACTATCGATGAACAGTTGATTGGATTTCGTGGTCGCTTTAGAGGGAAGGTTTACATGCCTAATAAACCAAACAAGTACGGAATAAAAGTTCAAGCCATGGTAGACTCGAAAACATATTACTTGTGCAAGTTTGAAGTTTATTCTGGAAAACAACCAGATGGAGAATATCAAATATCTAATTCTCCAGATGAGATTGTAAAACGTCTAGTTGAACCAATAAAACGCAGCGGTCGAAACATAACAACTGACAATTGGTACACAAGTACAAAACTGGCTAAGGAGTTGCTGACACCTGAATATAAATTGACTCTTGTTGGTACATTGAATAAAAGGAAGCCTGACATCCCAACAGAATTTTTGCCTAAAAAAAATAGACCAGCATGTAGTTCAATTTTCGGATTTCATAGTCAAATGACTATAGTCTCATATGTCCCTAAGCCAAAGAAAGCTGTAGTTTTACTTTCCACTATGCACAATGATAACGCCATTGACGAAACAACAGCCAGAGCTCAGAAACCAGAAATTATTACTTATTACAATAGTACCAAAGGTGGTGTAGATTGTAATGACCAACTTTGCAGTAATTATAATGTTGGAAGAAGAACAAAAAGATGGCCACTGGCTGTATTTTTTCATCTTCTAAACATATCTGGCATCAACGCATTTGTCATACACAAAGCGAATACTGATAAGAGTATCACACATACAAGACGGATTTTTTTGAAGAAATTAGCAGCAGCACTTGTGGAAAATCACCAGAAACGTCGTGTACAACTACGTGCTGTACCAACAACAACAAAGAAACGACTCCGTGAAGTTCATGATGTGGACGAGACGGTCCAGCAATCGACAGCTAAGCGTGGGCGCTGTTCATCATGTCCTAGAAAGGACGACAAAAAAGTGCCAACAAAATGCTTCAAGTGTCGTAAATTTATTTGTCAGCAACACTCGAGGGTTTACTGCGTAGGATGCAGAACAGAAGAATCCGCTGATGAGACTGATTAATTTTTTTTTAAGTTGATCTCGGCAATGCCAAAAAATATTAGTTTAAAGAGAGGTTACATTTTTTGTTTTTTTTTTTACTAAGTATAATGTTCCAGTTATGTTTTTGTTTCTTAAAGTTCATTATATTAAAGAAGTTTAGTAATTACTATAAAATACATTAAGATTTATTTATTTTTGACACTCCTTTCCCAATGTTTTTTTGGGGTCACTCAATACCCCATGCGCCTAATTGGGTGATTTTTTTAATGCGCCTAGTTAAGGGTTAAAAATCTTTTATGTTTTAAATAAATAGATTGACTTGGCAATCGCACTAAACAATCAAATTTAATATAATATGTAGGTATTACTTGTGAGATATATTGTGTTTTCATGCGATGGTCAAGTCGATCTATTTATTTAAAACATAAAAGATTTTTAATATTGATAATATGGTCACTATAAGATGTTGTTACTTGTTAGGTTAGCTAATTACGTGATAACTTAAGACAGAAGGACCCTTAAGTAGGAACTGAATAAATTAACCGACTTGGTATTACATGGATCTCACAACTTTTTACGGTAGAAGAACTGAGTTGCGAGACTTGATTTTTTTTACAAGTTTTGTTTTTGATGGCTTTCTATTGTTTTAGTCCTAAAATCTCCCTAACGTTGTACAGAAACAAGCTACAAGGTAAACATGCAACGGGCCATTAAATTTAATGTCAATCGTAATTTATTCGTGGTAGAAATAAAAAGCAAATGAACGCAACGGGCGGTCGTCATCACAATGGCCAAATAAAGTAGTAAAGGGAGGATGGAGGTCGTAACGGTGATGTCCACCATTATCCGCCACCGACTGCCGACTGCCGACCGAACGCTTTTTACGCTTAGCTACAAGAGTACGTCCTATAAATATTCACGAATAATCAATAGCAATAACATTATAATGTAAGCTTCAAAAGGCATGTTAAGAAAACCCAATTCCGATTACAACTAAAGGCTATCGTCGTTTTTCTTCGACTTCAAGAAGGATCGCATCTAATAAGAAATATAATAAATATATAATAGAATATATATCTATTATATATAATAGAAATATATATAGTAAAAGTGTGCGAACATCTATAATATGGAATTCGCTATGTAATCATGACTGGTATGAATAAATTAGATTGACTTAGATGCCTTATGGGTGTCGCGCGTTGAATGAACACTAGTCGACCTGATCTAATTATTCACCAATATTTTTAGGAATCCATGGCCCCAGGTGAATATGTTATAACTGAGAGACAACTACAAACTATAGTGTCCTCAGGGTGGCGTCTTAAGGCGATCCCTCACTGAGAGCATTCGCTTGTAGCGTAGCAGCTCAGACTTGAGCATTACATCATCAGTGATGAGTGAGCGGCAGAACCGAGCATATTACTGTTGCAGAACCTGCGACGGTTGGAACAAGTTGGTTAATACAAGTTGGAACAACGTTGCTTCCACACCGGGGGAAGTTCTCTTTTCTGTTTGACAGTCAGTTCCATTCGTTCGGAAGGTATAACATGGTGGGAACGATAACAGGTAAACGAGTTTTGTCTGCAACGCATGTTCAAATTCGATCATTTGAAACATCAAGGCGCGTGTTGGATTGTTGTTACGAGTAGCCTGGACATGTGAATGCTGGCGACATGGTGTGGCAATGACCGTTATTGCAGCGTAATGTTCAATCTCCAATTTAGGATACGATTAACAGGTAAATGCTCCTAATGAGGGAGCCGTTTTAAAGAACTTAACGTGTTGTGAATATATGTACCTACATAGTATAGATTTATAATAAGTTGTAGTTGTCGGAGCGATGAAAGCGTGTTAAGCGTGTGCCGTATCGCTGCAATCTGCAATCAACCGATTAATTTCACACAGCAAACGTTTTAATATAACTCCTCCTTTCACACGTATTTGTAAAGAGCATCGCGTTGCCGCGTTGCTTTATTTACCACAAACATGCTGGATTTCTCATTGTCGTCCAGGTCTCATCAATATAATATTCAAGGAAATATGTTATTAAGTTAAAAAATGTTTCTTAAGGTATTCAATTAATTGCGATTATGAATAATGACAATAACAAGTTGTAAAAAGTTATTGACCTTTTTGGAATAATTTATAGAAGTTAATTATAATTAAAAGTTAAAAAGTGATCTAAATGTAATTTTTTTGTTCGTGTATACTATACGTAGGTTTCCCGGGACAAAGCAAGCGCTGCTATTACTAAATACTGCTATTACTAATCTTGGACTCAGTTTAATTGAGATATTTTATACTTTTTAATTTGCGCTACCTACTTTTCAACTTATTTGTAAGTAATGTATTAATCAATGAAAAAAGTAATAAGAAAATGATTAAAAGGTACGAAAAATGGTTACGAAAACGGAACAAGTGTTTTATAATTCTAAGTAATGTGTGGGTAACCGTTACAGAGAACCGTATTGAAAAGCCCAAGGCTGGCAAGTAAAAACTTCAACAATTTCCATTCACCAAGTGTATAATTTCTACGAACTCATATTACTGTTGAGCCATCGGAAGCCCCGTTTGTAATAAAGGACAATTGAAGGATGATTTATTAACGGCCGTGCATGCAGGCAATATGCGTCTAATATGCATATCTCAGTGACGTATGAAGTAAGACAATTTGCATGCCAGTTCTAGACGCATTGATTTATACGAGCGCACTATATCGCGAGAAATGACCAACTATTGTCCTATTAAAACATAAATAGCGAATTCTGCATGCAATCCTGGTTTTTAAGGTTTTGAAGTAAAATCGGAACCCTTCTACCGCATTTACATTCAGCCATTTCCATTGCCACTTGCCCTGCCGTACGTATGTCCCGAAATATTGCTGTAGCAACGTCAAGGGTAATGAGTGTTTACATTGCCGCTTCATGTGTATTTTCAATTCGAAATTGTCGTAGCGTCGGCGCTCTGTCTTATAAGTTTAATTAATTACATATTTAAATGTTTCGAAAAAAAAAACTGAATTCAAAAGAGTCGTCGTCAGAGGAGATGGTGGATGGTAGCAATTCATGAGGATCCCATATTACCCGCTCAATTTCATAAAGTTATAAAAATTTAATTGTTTTATCATTACTCTACTCCTGTGGCGTTGGCATAATAAGTTAAAACACAGGGCAGGTTAATAAACGAATTGCCGTAGTCAGGTAACATAGTAGCACGTTCTTTCTCGATCGAAGTTCGGCGGCAAGTGAGCGAGTCGCGAGAATGTAAACCTCCTACCGGCTAAACGGTTGGAGTTGGACAAGTGAAAAAATTCTCAAAAATAGGTTATATGATGAATTTACAAGGAAAACTATCAAGACTATGTTAGCATAAGTAGTTAATGAGTAACTGTCGATAAACTTACTACTTCGGAACCCTACATTGCGCGTGGCCTGACACGCACCTGCCCGTTTTTTTTAATTCATAAATGCTAATGCATCTGTAGTATTATTAAGAGTTCAAAAGAGATTTTGGTGAAGTCCTCATAGATGTTTGATATTTGCCGCCCAGCACTTGTCTTGCTCACCGTGGTGGTGGTCACTATTCTAATCAGACCACGCATTAGTAGATGCATTGTTAATGCAGTAGTATGCATTAACATCAGCCCAGCGGCAGAGAGACGACTTTATATTTATTGTACCCGTATTGACTCTCATCGAGTTCGGGAACGTAAGGGTATCGCTCGCGCCACCTTAGTGTATTTATGCAACCCTCCCTCATAATAACACGATATACACTGCGGAGAATACTGGAGAAGTTAAATTTCTCGTCACCGCTGAGGTTCTAAATATGAGAAAACCAACGTTTCAAACAATTTTTCAAGAAATATGTCTAGTTAAGCGGTGAACGTGAACCTGAAAGTAAGGATTCGAATTTATTTCTCACCGGTGAAGTGAAAAAGAAAAATGAAAAAGTGAATTTAAAATTTTGGGAATATTTAAAATATGCATAATATGTTGCAAGTGTTTCATGTTACATCTACTTTTGCCGACGTAAAATTAATTTACACTTTGAGATAGCTGAAGCAGGAAGCGGCATCTACCTCTCGTTAAATACGTGATCGTTGTAACTCAGGTACGATTTACCAGGAGCCGGACATTTTTGCATAAAGGTTGACGTGCAAGTCACGTGTGACGATATCGCTCGAAACGCCCGCATGACGGGGCCGGTGTTATTCACAACGACGACGAGACGAGGCGGGACAAAACGGGACACAATGGACAACGGGAAAACGGCATTCAATTAAAAGAACGCCACGCGTCACCGAACGAGATAGCTCGTGGTATTGTGAAGTTATCGGGGTCGCTTTTGTTTGCTTCTCATATTTAGGTCTAAAGGCTCGGAAGAGCACCGACTACTGTGTTGACTGCCTGTCAGGCACAAAACGAGTTATTTATGGTAAAATAAAAACTGATCGATGTCAAAGACCTTACAATTTTGGGTGTACAAGTTTACGAGAACGTAGCAAGCTTTAAATGATTGTTCATTGTCAACAGTGAGACGCGCATCACGCCCTAGAATCTGACGCTCGCTTGGTCCCGTCTTATCGTTTCACACAATCTCAATCGACAATAATCGTCACGACGCTCAGAACGGATTTCCGAAAAGTTTATGTAATGTCACGTATAAAAAGGCGGATGTGGCGGATGTGTGTGTATGTGTGCGCGCGCCCAGTTCTGGCCCATTAGGATTGCAACGCCGTCCGCGTCGTCCGCGTCGTCCGCGTCTCATCTCCTTTGTGGCCCGGATGCTGATTTGAAACGCGCGTGCTCTCATTACCGCTTTGTTTGTTTAGCAATTTGTTACTGCTGTTGTACTGGTTGCTACTGGGGTATTTACTAATGTGTAAGACCGTCATATTATTTGTTATCTTCGTTATTGTTTTTCAATTGACTAACTTACAAATTCATGAAAATTATAATGACTACCCTACGATTCAATTTATGGTTAGCTGGGATGTAAAGCTACGTGGTATGGAGTTTTTTGCAACACTAATTTCCTTAGGGTTCTCACAGTGTGTTACGCGTACCTACCCCTGGTGTTTTGCTATGACTCTGTTGCAAAACATCTTGCGAAAAGGTATTTAAGGAAAGGATTTAAAAAAATTACTTGTTATAACATGTTAGAGTTACATTTTTACATTGTTAGTGGAAGTAT
This sequence comes from Thymelicus acteon, assembly GCA_951805285.1. Lineage (NCBI taxonomy): Eukaryota > Metazoa > Arthropoda > Insecta > Lepidoptera > Hesperiidae > Thymelicus > Thymelicus acteon. The sequence goes on from OX638213.1 coordinate 22,888,092, forward strand.
CATAACAATAAAAAATGTTAACAAAATACAATGTAGTACTATCCACTAAACGCATGTCATGTTGAATGTTGAAGTAAGTTATATCTAAAATCGTTTCGTGGAACATTACATAAGGTTTTGTTAGAACTCCTTTATCGTCTAATTTTGCTCAATTGCCTGAGGTAAGTATCTACTACTGAGGTAAGGTCTACCCTTTCTGAATAAGGTATAACGAATTCATGAAAAATATTTTTGCCGGCGGATAAGATAGAATCCATTCTATATCTTTCAATTACATTGATCCAAATTCCACAGCAGCGGTTGATGAAGTGTTCTCGGGATCTATACAAACAACACTACGACAAGAAGGTGGAGGGTAAAGCTTCGAATGAGTCGTGAAAGGGCACAAAGGAGATGAAAAGACTGGGAAAGGTTGCGATCTAAATTGGCGAGGATTGAATGCGGCCACTCGCCCGTTCGGCGGCTCATTATCGGGCCGGACGTGGGCCGCATGGCTACGGCCGCCGCTGCCGCGAGCCACGCCTGACCTAACACCGTGCATGAGATATCTATATGGAATACGTATACGAAAAACAGGCAACTTAAAAGCAAGGATATAAATCCTCTTTATTCTCCATCCCGTAGGAATTCAAAATATATTAAGAATGGTTTTGTGCGGCATACTCTCGCCACGTGATAATAGAATGCTTGCAACTGTATCGGCTAACGAAAAGGAATGATTGAAATCATTGCGTTTAACTGATCGTTCTATCACTTTTACATCCTCATTAGTAAAAAAATTAAATTTGTGTTCCAGTTTCAACCTAGTAGTAAAGAGTGGCGTTAGGTACTGCAGGAATGTAATGTTACGGTGATGATTTCAAGTGTTTATCATTATTGAGAAGCTATAGATACCACCCCACCACAAGGGTAACGCATTCATGATGATCGCCGTCACTCTCTTAATTTTAGTAGTTAGTTTTTTCCACAAATTAACGCAGGTGAAACCGCGGGGCACAGCGAGTATAATATATGCATAGACAAGAATTGGAATATAAAATCCAATCGCTGTTTTATACTTTAAGTGTAATGAATCATTATGTCCATGTTTTATCAAAAAATATGTATTACCCTTTTCTAAACGATTACGGGTACTGAAAGGATGTCTGAAACTTGTCAGGGGCGTGATTCGGAGCTTTTTAGGCCCTGGATCATCAGTCTTGCGAAAACTTTTTTGGTCGTTCCCGAAAAAACAGTGAGCGCCGAAGATGATATTCGTTTCGACGCAAACATGGCGCAGGTTTGTCGGAAATGGGCCGTGACTTCGCTTACAGACTTAATAAAATGTCACGTTTTGTTCACCTCGCATATTATCAGTATTTTAAAACATCAGGTTTGACTAATTGCAGTCTTATGGTCATACTTCTGCGTATAAAATTAATTTACTATCTGCCATTCTTATAGGTATAGTGGGTAATGTGGTTATCTAAAAATTTTACTGATTCAAAATGGAAACTTCACTCTGTGACAATTTAATAATTTCCTGATATTTTTACGAATTGTATGTTGTTTACATGTTAGTCTCTATACAGAGCTAATAAACAGGAGTCATTCACATATTCACGTCCTCATCTTTATGTTCATTCAGGAAAAGAATTAGGTATGCAGGGCATGATTCTAAAACCTTCTGTAATTATTGATATTACATATTGTGTGTGTTAAATGACACGTAAGGTATGATTTTACATTGATAATAACGTAAACAATATGTTATATAAAACTTTACAGAAAGTTTTAGAATAATGCCCTGCATACCTAATTCTTTTGCCGACTGTACATCGGAGTTATTGAGAAATGCCAAAATAATTGGTAATTTCCGAACTCAATTGGCGGGCGCAAGCCGAGTCGAATAAAGCCAGGTAGGAGAGTGCGAGCCGCGTAGATTACAGTTTAGAAATTCACATGATGTTTCCTTACAATTCTGGCCATTAATCAGTTACGGCGGCTGGTGAAGGCTCCATCGCTGATAAACTGGCAGATTTACGGCGGCACTACCCGCTACCCGGCGCCCCGGCGCCCCAGTACCGCGCAACACCGGTACATCCGCAGAGCGGGCGCGGTCCCACACTCTACTACAGCGATTACACTTCATCACTATTTAATTAACTACATTTAATTTTTCTTAAACACTTCTTTTATACTAATTTTGCACCCGCGACTTCGCCGAAGAAGAGTGGTTATCATCCAAGGAAAATATGCAAGTGGAATAAAATCTAGCCTATGTAGTATCCTGGAAGCGCTCGTAGTCCGGCGGCTTGTGTCGATCCTAAGCGATCGACAAAGTTAAGCAACAACGGGCGCGGTCGGTAGTTGGATGGGTGACCGCTAGTGGCAAAAAATTCTTGAGCGCTTCCGTGCTTCGGAGGGCACGTAAAGCCGTCGGTCCCGGTTGTTATCGTAAGATAACAGTCGTTAAGCCATGTCGGAGGCCCTCGGGCGGCATGAAAACTTCCGACAATTGGGTTGGCCACTAACCCCTCCATCAATCCGCACTGGAGCAGCGTGGTGGAGTATGCTCTAGGCCTCCTCAAGAGGAGAGACCCGTGCGTAGTAGTGGGCCGTTAATGGGTTGAAGCCATATGTAGTATCCTGGACATGGACTAGCTACTCGTATGTGCCAAGTTTCGTTCCGTTTCCTTAATTCGTACAACGGTCGCATAATGAAAAGTTAAACATTCAAGCAACTAAATATCCATACATCTTCACATACATTCACATTTATACTAAATCTGTAACATTTAGTTCAGTTCCATAAATTAGATAAGTTACAAAGTTATGATTAGCTATGTTAGCTACGTAAGCACTGAACAACAATTAATTTAATACGATGATGCATCACTGAAATAGCTGAATATTGAAAAGTAAATAGACTTTAAACATTTTGCAGGCTTAATGGCTACCAACTGTAAAAGTAACATCACCAGTAGAACTACACGGGCTGGATACTGAGGTACCTACAGTTATTCTGAGGCTCTTGAACCTCGGACTAGTAATCATCGGATAGTCATCTGTCAATCACCATGCTGATGTTTTTCATATTAAAGATACATATAATAAGAATGAAAAATCTCTTTTATACTGGACCTTAAATTATTTAATGTTATAGGCGAGTATTTCCCGCTGACAGTGGAGCGTGCGCCCTCCGCATTAAACAGTGCGGGCTGGGGCGGGGGGCGCCGCGCGGGGTGCGAGGTAAGAGGGCGGCGGGCGCCAACTTACCAAATTGAATTATAACTGACGAGAGATAAATAATAGCCAGCCTTACAAGATAAGCTTATACATCCTCATCTTAGCTCTTGATGCGTTTGCATCCAAGCTGCCAGCTACGGAGGCTGAGTGGAGCCTGAAATATTGCTAGAACGTTACTTAAAAAAAACATATATCATACAGGAATAATATGTTAACTAAATAATAACTAAATTATTAAATTAAGTTTAAATGAAGTAAAAATATTGTTTACGCTGCACTAGTTCTATGGTACTTAATTGTATAATTTGTCCTTGGGTTAGTGCAGACCAAATTCTAATATCCATCCACATACTGCGTTTAAAACAAATGGGTAACATATCGGAGCATTCATTTTATTTAGATTAAACACATTCAATGTAGGTAAAACAAGCTTAGTGTATTTTAAACTACTGACATTCGGTTGCTGTAACCTATGTATAAGATTACTAGGTGTAACGTTATTAACAAACTTTCAGTTTGTATCTTTATTAATTATTGAAATGCATGAAAGAATGATGAAGGAATTATGCAAGTAGATCATTAGAATCAGCACACGACGGCGATATTCAGTGTTAACAATCATATAACGGACAGTTTACCGTCGTGGCGGCCAGTGATCACCTCACAACACTAACCAAAACACAAAGTCCTGCCGGACAGGGCGGACAGTGCAGCAGCAACAATATAAAAACTGTTGACACCAGAATACTCACGTTTTACCCTAACAAAGCTTTTACCTAATCCTGTGTAATAATGTTAGTCGTTAAGTGGCTTTGTACAAACAGACGTGGACTCAATGTGAAACATGATGCACGCATGTGGAGTATTCGTAATTCTGCAAACACCAAAAATATCATTGTGATCTCTGGTGCTGCAACATCCCACATTTCTCTACAACCATCACTGTAATACATCTCCAAAGGCTATAGTTGAAGTTGCTGTGCTGGGAGCATCAGATAATTTGGTAGTCCCGCTACGTAGTCGTAAACAGGTCAATGTCGTCAAAATTAATTCACTTCTTGTAGACTGCGAACCTGCAGTCTGTATGTTTCTTCTTCGGAAATTACGTTTATATTGACAGGACTACGAGCTTTAATGCTGCAAATACCATAAATGAGAGCTTCAAAAAGTTCATACATTGGCCGCTCGAAGAACTATTCCAGTGGCCATTATTTCATGAGTCGATATTACATAAACTATTCTGTAATGAGGGAACTCTGCCTCGTGATCATTATGCGATGGGCGGCGCTGGCCAGGCGCCAGGCTGTCAGTGTCCAGCCATGTGAGCCATGTCGCGGTGCCGACTGATACTTGCGCCATATAAGTACGGAACGCGTTATATTATATCGGAATACGTGAATGCTGACTAATGTCTCGTCAGCTCGATAATCGCGCTGTGAGCTGAGGATTATTGCTTTATGTTTATTTATCCAGCTCAGTGTGTCATTTGCTAGGAACTAGGGAAATATTGAGTCAAATACATTTGAGTAGGTAAAGATGTGAATAGGGTTAAAAACAAGTAGTTTTTTTTTTGTTTAGTTTATTAATTAAGTCTATTACTAAGTTTATTTTAAGTTTAACTTATAGTACGAATAAACATCTCAACGATTTGAGAACCTCCTCCGTTTTTGAAGTCCGTAAAAAATTGTAAAAAACCTGCCTGATAACAAAAATGCTATCATGGCTTTTTGATAACCTTATGATCAGTTCTTTAATTTAATATCCATATTACAGTATTCGATTTTCTTTTATTTTTTGATATTTCAAACAATGGCATCTCACAACCACGATATTTGTTTTCTTTTAATTTCACTTACCTAAAAACACTTGGGCTATCAAACGCGCGAGAAACATAAACAAATAAAATAACGTTTCACACTCATAGCCCCACACTAGGATTCCCTGTGTCGTGGGTGCCATGGACAACACACTAGACAAGGACATTCACACCCAGACCGAGAACAGAAATTCAAACTCATCATTCAAAATATATCCGCCTCGCTGGGAATCGAACCCAGGACCCTCGGTGCAGCGATCCGGCATGGCAACCGTTGCGCCACACGGGTCGTATATAAGCCTTCCTGGCAGTCAGGTAACAAGATCGATGAGTGCAAACAATATAAAAAGTGCAAATATCAAATACATCCTTTTCTTGAGATATGAAGATGAAAATAAGTGTCGAAACGTCGCAAGTAGTTATGTGTTAGAATTAAACGTAAGAGTGTGGACTTCCAGATAGCCAACTTGGCCGTACGATTAAATTACTTGCGAAAACTAAGTGTAATTTTATTAACTCCCAACTCCATCTTGGCCGCTGCGAAATGAATCTGCGGCGCTGCTTGAAAGGAAAGTTAACTTGTTAAAACATTGTTCGCTGCACTTTCATACACATTTTAATTACATTTCGTTTGTTCAGCGCCCTCGCCGACATCCTCGGTCGCTGCTCCCTGCTCCCTGCTCCCTGCACCCTGTTCCCTGCACCCTGTAGGTATCATCTCCTAGTGCAGCGCAAAACGACAGACATTACATTCACATTCGAGACATTGACATTCGAGAGGTAAAAATACCACTGATGCAGGTATAGCACTCCTTAAGCAAATTTTTGATGCTTGGGAGTGTAAGCAGGATGCCATTGGTATATTTTGTGATCTCTCAAAGGCGTTCGATTGCGTTGATCACAATATACTGATAAATAAACTTAGGCATTATGGTGTCTCAACACAATCAGTTGGCCTTATAAAATCGTACCTATCCGACCGTATTCAAAAAGTAGTTATTAATGGCAAGGAGTCCCCAGGAGCACACATTACTATGGGAGTGCCCCAAGGATCAATATTAGGACCACTGTTATTTTTAATATATATCAATGATCTTCCTTATTTCACAAAGGACTTGTGTGAAACTGTATTATTTGCAGATGACACCTCATTACTTTTTAAAGTTGATAGGAGAAAAACATGTTTTGACGATGTAAATAATACTGTTTCCCAAGTGTTGCAATGGTTTACATGTAACAACCTTATGTTAAATGCTAGTAAAACGAAATGTATGAAATTCACTTTACCAAATGTAAAACAGGTACCAACTCAAATAGTTATAAATAAGGAAGTACTTGACCTTGTAAATTCAACGAAATTCCTTGGCATTACTATAGATTCACGGCTACAATGGAGTCCTCATATTGAAGCCTTGTCTGGGAGGCTGAGTTCAGCTGCTTACGCGGTTAAGAAAGTAAGGCTCTTAACTGACGTAGAAACAGCACGGTTAGTTTATTTTAGCTACTTTCATAGTGTCATGTCTTATGGTCTGTTGTTGTGGGGCTCAGCTGCAGATATTGAGTCTATATTTATTTTACAGAAAAGAGCAGTCCGTGCCATTTACAACCTCAGGCCTAGGGACTCGCTTAAGGATCTCTTTAAGGAAATTAATATTTTAACTGTGGTGTCACAATATATATTGGATAATATTTTGTATGTTAAGAAATATTACGATAGTTTTCTTAAGAAGAGTGACATCCACAATATTAATACGAGAAATAAGGCTAAACTGATTGTACCAAATTTTAGACTCTGTAAAACTGGTGGCTCGTTCATGGGTACATGTGTAAAGATTTATAATAAAATTCCATCGAAATTTACAGAAATGCCTTACCTTAAATTTAAAACTCATATTAAAAGCATTCTTATGACGAAAGGATATTACAAATTAGATGATTATTTTAAAGACAAGACTGCTTGGACATGAGTTTTATGAATATAGATTGTAGTAGATGATAAGTGCTATCTGTAACTGTGAGCAGGAAAAAAACAAACCCGGGAGTTTCTTGCTGCTTCTTCTCCCGGGCCCTCTCACAGTAGGGCCTTGCCTGAAGCATTGGCATAACTTGCATGACTTTCAAAAAGTGTTTGTAAACCAAACCAATTTTGAATAAAAACATTTGATTTGATTTGATTTGATTTAGACACGACATTAGACGCAGCTGCATTTCCGTCCGAGTACTGCGAGGTCTGCGAGATCCCTGATTTTTACAACCTTTTATTGAACTTGCTCTGTTCGTTAGCTTGTTAGGTACATGCTATATTTAGGGGTGAAACCTTGCAGCGGAAACAGGAGTACTTCCTCTCATCCTACGGACTTGAAGTTTCACAAGTTGATTTGGTTCCGATGACAATGCATTTTTATGATAATGGTGATCTGACACTACGCTGAGGGTTGGCTCCAGACGAGGGAAGTCTTTACAGCCAACAGCACAAACACAAAATTTTAAATGTTTGTTTATTTATTATTAATATTTATTTATTTATTATCAAATAACAATTACCATTGCACTCAAATCATTATGTTCGATTGTCCTCTAAGACAAGCAAGAAACTGAAAGTTAACAGCATTGTTCAGTAATAGGATAACGATGTACATTATGCACTCATTTTATCAAAAGACACCGTTCCGCTCACATCTTCCACTTCTCCTATAATACCTAAACGTCTCCTGGCTAAATGCAGCCAGCCGTCTAGAGCTTCCTTGCAGCCGCTTCACGTCAGCGTCAGCTTAACGATTCAATTTATCGAAGAGCTCAGCGTTTGATTACATTTAAAATCGAATACGTCTGCGATTTTCTGTTGATATGATAAAATCATAAAAATATTTGATTGCTCAGATATTTAATTTTCTAGATAAAACATATAGATTTCCGTACTGATTTTTACGAGTTTATAAAAGACGCAGACAGTTTAAAAACTAGAAACGACTGCCTATCGTATGCGAGTTGTTGGTAAACCATGTAAAGGATAATCTATACTAATATATAAAGAGGAAAAATTTGATTTTTTGTTTGCATTGAATAGGCTCCGAAACTTCAGAACCGATTTGAAAAATTCTTTCACTGTTGGGAAGCTACACTAACCCCGAGTAACATAGGCTATATTATATTTTCAAAAAAATTAGGGATCCTTAGTAAAACTCCAATAATGTAACCCAAGGTGTAAAAAAATAAGAAAACCGAAGCAAAGCGAGGGTGGTTACTCGTTTGAAATAATTACGATTCTTGATAAAAATGAGAGAAAAGAGCCAACCCTATCAAATATATAGACGCATACTTGTAGAAAGTTTTCGGTAAAGAAATTGCATTTCAACTTTTCAAGTAAATTGGAGAAATAAGGAAAATATCACTAGTTATAATACCGACTTGTTTTTATGAAAAATCACACAGGAGTTGACCTGAACAAGTCATTCATAGACTAAGCAAAAACGTTAAATTAAAAAACACTACGGTTTGTTTTGTATAAAACTAATGGGAGTGGTCATAGAAGAGTAAATATATTATGTTAGGATTTTATCTTTTATTTACAGATACTTTATGTTTTATTCATATTACGTAATATTTATTTATGAAGTAGGTAGGTACTTGTAATAATTGCCAAAAAATAATGGCCATTAAAATAAATGAAGCTTGATAAATGACCCAGTGAACACTTACGCCGTCCCCCTCTCTCCCCTCGCACCGCTATTGCTATAATAAAGGAGCAATAATTAAAACTGCAGTTGTTCGCAACTACCATAAAACTTGACACAACCATAAAGTCAATTCACAGGGTGACGCAATAACCAGCAACGCTTGTAAAAAGGGGGTTGTTATCCTTTACGAAGCGGGATTTAATATTTATAGCACTTAGAACAATTGTCTGCGCCGCGCCGGAGATAACGCACTTTAATTAAAATTATTCGCGCGCCTCCGAGCCGCGGTCGCGGCCGGGAGACAGGTGACCACACGTATTGCTTTAGAAGTTTAGAGGAAAATAACATAAGTATATAATATTATTATCTACAACATCTATACAAAAAAAATCGGAGTATCTGTTTGTAATATTAAAAGAACCGTTTTTTACTAAGTACATTTGGATGTATACACGATACATATACCAAAACAACATTTTTTTACAATTTTGTCCGTCTGTTTGTTCCGGCTAATCTCTGAAATGGCTGGACCGATTTTGACGGGACTTTCACTAGCAGATAGCTGATGTAACAAGGAGTAACTTAGGCTACTTTTATTTTAGAAGAAAAAATAATTTGTTATGCGATACGACGTTCGCCGGGTCAGCTAGTATTATAATAATACAGTAAATTTATGTCTTAACATGGATATTGGTTAAGTTTCTGAAGACAATCTCGTTTTAAGTAGTGATTCATGTCATGTTATGTTTACATGTGCATAAAAAATTAACTTCAATGCTGGCCCTTATTGCCGGACTGATAGAATTTGTTTATAAACAAACAGCATTTCTGTAACCCCATGTATTTAATCTCTTTGGTGGTATCACTGATAAAAGTATAGAATAATATTTTTTTAAGACAAGATGATAAATATTATTAATAAAATAAACATAGTAAATTGAGGGCAACATTAATATAGAAGATGAAACATTTAATACTATTTCATTCCTAAATAAACACGTAACTTTTCAAAAGATAACGTTTTGAGATGACGACACAAAAACTTTCGCAATGACAAAATTTAACCACAAGTAATCGATTCTTAGACATTAAACATTGTTGTCAAAGTACATTATAAGCAAATTTAGTTTTTAGGCATCGTGCGTTTTAGGTACTTCGTTCAAAAGAGATTTTTTTACATTGACGCTTTTTCTAATTTGAGTGTTTTTTAGTTAAATTTATTCTGCCGGTCGTTTACTATATCGTTATATGAACATCTCAAAACATACGAAAATGTATGTACGACAATCGACAGTAATGTCTCATGAATGTACGTAAATTAAACACACTTGAGAATATGCTTAATTTAAATCTAGGGGTACGGGAGTGCCCCTGCAGCCGGGCGGCCGGGCGGCCCTGCCAAGCCGAGCGGCACTATTAGCACAGTAAGTCTACGTACGCACTATGCGGCTAGCCGCACTGCGGTCAGCCGTCCGGCTGGCCGGAAGTCCAAAATTGTATGTAAACCGCATTGCCTATACGCACTGCAATGTGGCGGTCGGCCAACCGCTCCGGTCGCTCGCAGCGCTGCGGCCCGAATGACAGCTAGCCGGACGGTCGCTATACGCACTACGCGGATGGACTGCGGTTCAGTTTGCGGTTGCTCGCTTATTGAAGGCGCACGACGCACGTACGTATATATAGGTGTACCAGCATCTGATGGCAAAATGGGGTAATTAAAATTGGAGACGCAACACTCCCCAGCGTTGGGGAAATTTGAATAAAACTTCTTGATCATTGATATTTTTATCATAGTGTTAGTTTCATAATAGGTTACATTAAAAGTCTGGTTTATTACCTTCAGAGAAAATATATAAAAGATAATGTTAAATTAAGCACATTAACTTTTAATATTATAATTGATTATATGAGTGACTTATAGCGACGCTCGCGACTGATAACAGTATGGATTTCGATTTATAATTCAAATTCAAAGCAGGCCAGCAATCCGGAATACGAAATCCGCAGAATCTATACATACAAATAAATAAAATTGGAGTGTCTGTTTGTAATATTAAAATAACCGCTTTTTACTAACTGCATTTGGATGTAAACACGGTACATATACCAAAACAACATTTTTTACAATTTTTGTCTGTCTGTTTGTTCCAGCTAATCTCTGAAATGGCGGGACCGATTTTGACAGAACTTTCACTGGCAGATAGCTGATGTTACAAGGAGTAACTTAGGCTACTTTTATCTATATTATTATATATTATAAAACAGTAACTCGATAATGTCTGTACATTGAAGATATTTAAGAAAATTTGATATCAGGGGACTCAATAGGAGCAATAGATTGCAAATCTGACATTTTTAAAAATCTTGTCTGTCTGTATGTTTGACACCGCATCACGTCAAAACTACTGGATGAAATTGAATGCGGTTTTCACAATTGTATTGCTGGTGGTCTAACTTAAAATCTCGTGTACTTTTTATTGTGATACGTCGCTTAAAAGCCGAGATATCAATAAATATGACTTTTTGATACTCCACATAACAGCAAGAAATTGTGAAAGAACCATATAGAGGGATAAAAGAGACTGTTGAGTATCGGAAATATTCGTTATTTCTTAAAAAAACAGTGTGTACATATTTTTTTTTAAATTTATGATTTTGCAGTGAATTAGTTCAGCTAATCAACAACAGATGTCAGTTTAAGTAACTAGAAGCCAAGCCATTATTAAAAATATAAGTGGTAATAAATATTTTATTAAAATTAATGTGTACATATATAATTAATGTGTACATATTTATAATATTTAAAACATTGGGGTTTTAAGTAAATTAGTTACCCTACTCAATCAATAACACATAGCTATGTTAGATTGTGCTATCAGATTCCTATGTTCAATTCGCTGTATGATGGTGTGGGTCAGAGTTAACGATAATAATATGACACAATTTTTGTTTTTTTTGTAGTTATTAAAAATCTTAATTTTTGACAAAGTATAGCAATTTAGATTTCCTTATTGTAATGTAGGAATAGGCACATAGAAATTAGATAATAATAAAAATAGAAATTCTTTACATATTTAATAATCACAATGAGTAAGAAATTAAAATATTTGCGAATAATCATCTACTGCTCTCGCCCATTGGTTAATGCGTACCAAGGCGGCCTCGCATAGGCTAATTATCACCGGACGTAAGTGCAATACATACAAATAACTAAAATACTTTTGAATTTGCGAATAGTTACGTAAAAGCAGACCTGCAACCTGATGCTAAATTGTCATCATCCTCCATGGATGACTAAAAGCGTTTTCCGTGATCAGACTAAAGGCATGCATGGTCATCCAAGAAAGAAAACAAGAATGAAAAAATAATAAATTATGAAAATTATTAAATTTCCATTCTATAAAGTTGAGAGTGAGTTGTTTATGATCTAGAACAGCTTAGAATTAAGATGTATCGAGTTATATAAATAGCAGTAAAAACAAACTAATCTTATGGTAATGCAGGCACGCTGTTTAATCCACAAACGGCGAAGCAGTTTGAACAATGAATTTCTTCTGAAACGTTTTATAGGTATAACATACTTATACGTCTGGCATTTGGGACAGGTTCTTGGACGAAAAGCTCGGCCTTGCGTAGTTGGAAGTTACACTTAAAAATCCCAAAGTCATTCAGAAATAAACTCAGGAGAACTAGAGTCTCCCGGTTTAGAGGTGGGCCCTGCTATCGGGTAGGGGATCCTTTCATTACCGTAAATATAGCTGGTGCCGCGATTACGAAATTCCGCAGATAGTCGTGGGGCTCTTTTGACTCTTCCCGCAGAAGCGTTTAGCTCTCAGGCAGTCAAATGTCGAGACGGCGCTGAGCGACTCATGTAGCCCGTGGTCGGGGTGATCAAACATTGACCGAGAAACCTGACAGGTACCTGCTAAACCACTCGATCCGTTCATGGAGACAGAGTGGCGGCGGCAGTTTGCGAGATCTGGTGAGCAGCATGGGGACCGTCTTACAGGCATTATTACTTGGTCAGATAAAAACACACAGGAACTCGAAAAGAAGGAAGAAGTAGTGCCAAGAAAACACTACGTAATTCAAATGGAAGAAGAATTCGATTAGGTTAGGTTTGGCTGTTTATACTTACGTAGAAAAATTTGTCGCCCTCTATGAATAAATAGGAGCAGTATTCCAATAGTCTGAATTAAACTGTCATTTATAATCTCCAACTCTTACAATGTCCTGGTTTAATTTCGGGGAGGTGTAGTTGATGTAAAACTTTTTTCTTTTTTTTTTTCAGTTGTCTTTATTTATCTCAGTATAATAATAAACACATTAAACTTGATGGAATGAAAAATTTAATCTTCTTCATATTTGTTTATTATTTTTGGTCATTGATTTTAGGTGCTCTACCGTTTGTACCGATGTATATAGAGCTAGCTGGGTCAAACTTTGTAAGTACAAATACTATTCAATGAATAAAAAGACAGAAATGTTCCATAATGGTGAAGTTTTAATCCCAGAAAGTGTGAAAATGCGGAAGACATTTTGGATTGGAGATTTGGTTTAAGTTTTATGAATCTGAGTTGACTTTGAAATACTGTTCGTAGGATAGGTGTTTTTTTTATTATTGGGTCCAGGGTATAAAAAAAGGTAAAATTAATGGTAAAGATGATCAGGTAATTGGGTCTGATGGTGTATCTTGAAGAACAATAATGTAAATCCTGAACGGACGGAAATAACGTAACCGTTTTTAAACATATTTGCTGTTGATAAAGTCGACATTATGAAACCAGTTCATTATTGACTAATTCAGGGTGTGGTGGTGTATGATAGAGACAGAATATGTATCTCCAGAATGGGTGGGAATAACAGTTTTAAAAATATTTGTTGTTGGTAACGTTGACATTGCAAAACCAGTACAACATTGAACAATTCAGGATCTGATGGTGTATTTATATTAAGATCATTTTTTAACCTCCCTAAAGCGGCTAAATGGATTTAGATGAAATTTGGCTCACAGATATTTCATATCCCGCATCAAAGAACAGGGTACATGTTTATGGGGATCGGGTTGTTTGAGGGTCGGAGATGGATCTGCTTCTTCAGGTCAAGGGTAAAATTTAGTTTGGAAGTTGGGTTTACAGGTTTAATTATTGTTTGGACTGCTTTTATGTACGTGCTACTATATAGATTTTTTGTATAATTTTTTTAAGGTTTTGTTCCTCAAAAGAAAAAACATAACCCTTACAGGATCACTTCGTTATCCGTCTGTCTGTCTGTCTGTCGACCCTATTTTCCCAGGAATGCGTGGAGGCATCATTCCAGGGTTGGAAAAAATCACGTTTTTTTTAAAAAATCCTAATTAATCACGATTTTTTTGATTTTTTGATTTTATTTTAAAATATTTTTGCGCAAAACAGAACGCGCCCTCAAGGGATTGCGCGGACACAGCGCGGGGATTTCTCTTTTGTCTGAAATGTGAATGCCAAGCAAATGTGCAAAAGCAAGTGAATGCAAATTCTAAATTTGTTTTTAGGGTTCCGAAGTAAAATCAGAACCTTTATAGTTTCGTCATGTCCGTCCATCTGTCCGAAGCAAAGCGCCGAAACCCTTAATGCTAGAAAGCTGTACTTGACACGGATATACATTAAAATTATTAAAACTCCAGAATTGTAGAAAAAAATATTGAAAAACATTTTTTTTTCAGGGTACCTCCCCTACAGCTGTAACGTGAGGATGATTTGTATAGTTGTTGAGTGGGGTATCGTTGAAAAGGTCTTTCAAAAATGTTATGGGTCTTTAAGACCATTTTTGGAATTAGGGGTCCGTTTGTGAAATATTTGCCTTTAAAGTGCAAATTTTGGTTAGAGTCAAGTGGGACCAGGAGGGGACCCCCCCTGTCGGCTAAACGGTTGGAGTTGGACAAGTGAAAAAATTCTCCAAAATATGTAGATTATATGATGAATTTATAAGGAAAACTATCATGGCTATGTTATGTTAACATAACTGCCGTCCTCAAACTAAAAGGCGGTCAAGTGACAAAAACAGTTTTTGAGGTAGAGCCAAAAAACTCAGGATTATTTTGAAATCGTGCTAGTGATTCTCTATAAAACAATTGTTAATGTTGTCATACTATGTCAAACTCAAAAGATATATATATTTTTTGAACTTAAATATTACTAAAGGTCAAAAAAATATCAAAACTGTTAATAAAGTAAAAATTTACCAGATGACATTTAGCCGCCTTTTAGCTTGAGGACGGCAGATAAGTATTTAGTTAATAAGTAGGTATTAGTCGATAAACGTACTACTTCGGAACCCTACAGTGCGCGTGGCCTGATATGCATTTCCCCTGGTTTTTATATGTGGATTTCTGTGAAAGAAAATGAAATTACACATTTTTGATTAAATCATTGATTTTTATTGAAAAAATCATTTGATTTAAATCGTGATTTAAATCATGATTTAAATCAAAATGATTTATTCATGCCAACCCTGCATCATTCCAAAAAAACCTTAAACTTATTTGTATTTGGTTAATTGATCGCTATGTCCATGTATGGGAACGACAGTTTTACAGCGGCAAAGTTAAGTTTGTTACTGATTCATATAATATTGCTCTTATGTTTGGTTCTGGAAGTTTGTACAAAAACCTATGTGCCAAAAAACTCGCATTTGGTCGGATTTTTTTTAATTACTAATTCTCAAGTCCACGCAGACGAAGTCGCGGGTAGAAGCTAGTTTTAGAATAAAAGAATAGTTCGATAGGCAATACGAAGTTCGCCGGGTCAGCTAGTATTCTAATAAAAACTTACGTCAAAAAGCTTGGGAAGAATTGGTGGATACCTATGGACCTGATTTACCACAGAGTAAAAAAAATGGTTCAAACTTCGATGAAACCGCAACAATCCTATACGCACTATCCGGTTGCGGTTACGGCTAACCGCCGCCGCGCCGCCCGGTCAACCGCAATTGCAACCGCACCCTGTGGCCAGCCGGACGGCTGACCGCATTCAGGCTAGCCGCATAATGCGTACGTACGCTAAAGGAATCTAATATTTATACTATGCTTTTAGTATTAATGTTGTCACCATTGACAACTCATTTGTAATGTTGCGCGGAAATTGTTTATCAAGTATTCGGATTACGAGAGGCGGGCGAGGTTGGGTCGCTAATCCTAAATATGATCCAATCAAAAAACAATAAGAGCGAGTCCGTGCGGGTGAGCTAGCTTGGTCCTACTAATATTGTAAATGTGAAAGTTTGTACGGATGTTTGTTGCTCTTTCACGCAAAGGCTACGGAACAGATTTTCATGAAATTGATTAACGCTAAATAATTGTCAGCCGTTTTTATGTAGCAAAATTTATTAATATTTAGCACAGACCTAAAAAAAGACGGACGTAATCCCAACAACAAATTCAGTGAAGCACCCATAGTAATATCAACTCTCTATTCATACAAGTACACACACCCACACATTGACATCATACTGCGTCAATTGCGAATCAAAAATTACGCACACACGGTAAGCGGGCGGCCATTGCTATGCTTCACTCTCGATTAGACGAGGTTACGTCCGTCTTTTTTTCAGGTCCGTGATATTTTGTTACTAAGTGCTAAGACTATCTTCTAACAGCGATTCATATTTTAAATAAAAACCGGGAAAGCGCTTGTCGGGCACCGCGCAAGTGTTCCGAAGTTGTAAGTTGATCGACTATTACTCATTAACTTGCAAACTTTAAGTAGTTTTGATAGTTTCAAATTAGCACTTTAAAGCTCAATATTTTGCAAATGGATTTCAGATTTCTAGAAAGGACCAAATATTTTTTAAAGAATGTATTTTGCCACTTCGTCGGCGTCTTAAACATACCAAAATATTACAACTCAAGATACTCTGCGCTATGCTGCAGTCGGATGAAGGTCATGACTCATGACGAAAGTATTAGGATTCCGTTTTAACTACTTAAATAAGAGAAACCGATCCTTTGTTCATAATTCTTAACTCGCTAAAATGATGTTTGACATTGACAAACCGAACAAACTCGCTCGATCAATCCGTCTGTGATCTGTGATCAATTAGCAATACATTAAGAACTGAAAGAGAAAGACAAGTCAAACAACTGTGATATTATTTCGTCTAAAGCTAGTTTATGGGCCTCAAATACATAATTAACAGGGCTTTTTAAATTTTTTAAATATGTATTTTGAAATCTATAAAGCGAACTTTGCTCAGACAACAATCAAATGTACTAAATGACTAACAATTTGTTGATACGAAAAAATTAATGTCCAGCATTGGTAAGGCTGAGATCGCCGGCGGCTAGCGGCTTGCGGCTCGCGGCTGCCCGCTTGTGATACATTTGTTGCCCATTTTGTTGGGATTGTGTTTAAATGTATAGTGTAAACTGTAATGAATGTAGTGATGCGAGATGGAACTGAAGCTCTAAAAACGAGAGATAGTAGTTTTGGTGAAAGAAATTATATGTCAGTGCCAATAATGGTATCACTCATTTTACAGCGTGCAAGTAAGCTTTGAAATAGTGGATTTAATTAAATTTTCTTGTAAATTTAAATTTTGCAAGACAATAAACAAAGTTTAAAGTAAAATTAAAGTTATAAAAATGTAAATAATAATGTATAGTGGTGACAAATTAATGTTTAAAACCCCAACGTTTCAACAGATACATTAAAATCCATTATCGAATACCGCCTGAGCCGCGAGTGATTAATTAGTAACTTAATGTGTGCGGAACAAAACATCAACTTTTAATGTTTACGTTCAACTCATTAAAAATTAAAACGTATATTAATTTTAAATTAATTCTAAGTCAAAGTAGGTCACAGAACTTCAAGCAGCTTCTGAGCTAGGTCTCGTTTGAAACTCATATATTATCGGTATAGTAGTAAATTTTGGGCAAATTGTCGACGATTGGCCGTAACGACCGTATTAAGATCCGATTGTCTCATGATCTGGCGGTATCAGCGCGTCGCGTCACCCACTCCTCATAACATACTCGTAACAATAACATTAGAACCGCCCGCGCGCCCGGCGACCTGCCCAGTGGCCCCAGTGCCCCCAGTGCCGCCGGTCAGACGCACACTGGGGATTTTAGAGACGGTTTGTTTCAAAAATGCCTAGAGAAGGCGGTTTTTAACCAAATCCAGTATTTTTTTTTTTAATATATAGCTGATAAAATTTCGAAAACATTGTCGAAGCCCGATTTTTGAAAATCATAATATATAAATATATAATATAGGTAGTTTCAAGAAATTTTTTACATTATTGGTAAATGCAAAGATCATAACACTTGTATACCTAAATTTAAGTACATATAGTAACTGAAAATTGTATACATATACGTTCTAATCTATATAGAAATAAACACACCCTCATATATATGTATATATTACGTGTATATACATATAAATTATATTACAGAATATATGAGTATACATTTATTCGTGTGAACATTTATATGTATGTATATATATGAATACATATATATGTATATGTAATATATTATATGTATATTTTATACATATATATATATATATATATATATATATTAAATAAGTATATATATACTAGAATGCATTCGTAAAAAAATAGGTTTTCATAGCCAGCCCATATACATATATCCATAATATATATACACATATATATGTATATATATAACTGGTAAATGCAAAGATCATAACTTTTGTAGGTATACCTAAATTTAAGTACGTATACTTACTGAAAATTGTATACATATACGTTCTAATCTATGTAGAAATAAACACATCCTCATATATATGTATATATTACTTGTATATATACATATATGTATATATTACTTGTATATATACATATATGTATATTATATTACAGAATATAAGAATATGACATTTATTCGTGTGAACATTTATATGTAAAAAATTAGGTTTTCATAGCCAGCCTATATGCATATAGGCTTATATGCATATAGGCTGGCTATGGAAACCTAAATTTTTTATTATAAATGTTCACACGAATAAATGTCATACTCTTATATTCTGTAATATAATATACATATATATATATATATACACGTAATATATACATATATATGAGGGTGTGTTTATTTCTACATAGATTAGAACGTATATGTATACAATTTTCAGTTACTATATGTACTTAAATTTAGGTATACAAGTGTTATGATCTTTGCATTTACCAATAATGTAAAAAATTTCTTGAAACTACCTATATTATATATTTATATATTATGATTTTCAAAAATCGGGCTTCGACAATGTTTTCGAAATTTTATCAGCTATATATTAAAAAAAAAATTACTGGATTTGGTTAAAAACCGCCTTCTCTAGGCATTTTTGAAACAAACCGTCTCTAAAATCCCCAGTGTGAGACGTAGGGCTCGCTATCTAGCCGTGGCCGCGTGGTTATGATCATTTCATCCCCCCCCCTCACCCCTTCCCTCCACTTCATGAATATTCATCCTGGTCGTTATCATAAACCATCTGAAAGGGCCTCCTACGTTATTATCACGATGGAAGTACGTTAAAAACACATCAGACTATATTGTTATATAATTTAATCTGATCATTAACGACAAATCAACGGGTCCTCAGGGAACGAAAAAGTCAATGGCTCACCAAAGAGTATTTCACCACGTAATTTTGGTGTCGTAAGTTTTAAAGCTGGCAAAGGTTTACCGTTCAGATTTATACATATGTAGGATATCAACCAACAGCAGTAACCAGAAAAATAATAAATATCGTTGTGGATCATGAAGGAAAATCCTGTCAAGAATGAGCAAACACAACGAAGTAACTAAGAAGGCACATTGATGGCTTCGACACCGAATAGTAAGCACAAAAATTATTAGAATGTGATAGATTCACCGCCGATTTCAACGTTAATCGGGTTGCTGAAAGCATCATTATTTGAACAACATTTCAACTAACAGGCTGTCATATTATACCTCAAACCACAGAAGAAATAAAGTACTTATAATAAGTACTCAAACTCAAAATTTTATGTCAAAAACAAACTCCTTTTATAGTTAACTTTTCTCTAAAACGTTTCGGAAACTCGTCGTTTGACAAATCTGTTAAGTTAACATGTGTTAGTTGCTTTTGATTTTGTTCGTTCAGAAACAGGCGCTCACTCTTCTGATCTTAGCGAAAGCGTATTTTGCAATAAACAACAATGCCCTATGCAATAAATCCCTCACGCGAGGGCACGGGGTACAGTTTATGCATCTAAACGCCGAGCGTGACACTTGGTATTGCAGTTCAAACTGCCTGGTATTGATTGTTGCACTGATATATCGACTAAGCACGGACAATATTCACAAATATTTGGACTAGGACAATTGAGTTCGGATTAATTTATTTGCTTAATATTCTTGTCCTGTGGATGTTGTTATTAATAAGAAACTGGTAAGTCGTCGCTGCGTGCAACCGTATTACCTATGATGTAGGGGACATATATCGGACAGCCGCCATGGCCGCATGAGTGTAAGACAGACGAGCAGAACCATCATCCATGGCATCCGCGCCCCGATCTATACAAATAAATAAAATTGGAGTGATTTAAATTCTTTGTAAACGTCTGTCTGCTTTGTGAGTTGGAGATCATCATAATTTAAATTGCATTTCATCTACACAAATAAATAAAATTGGAGTGTCTGTTTGTAATATAAAAATATCCGCTTTTTACTAAGTGCATTTGGATGTATAGTTGTATACACGGTACATATTTATACCAAAACAACATTTTTCACAATTTTTGTCTGTCTGTCTGTCCGTCTGTCTGTTTTTTCCGGCCAATCTCTGAAATGGCTGAACTGATTTTGATGGGACTTTCACTGGCAGATAGCTGATGTGACAAGGAGTAACTTCGGCTAGGGTAAACGGCCCAATATCCGTGAAGTTTTGATATTCACGGACTTTGCAGGTCTGTTATGCAAAAACTAATAACCTTAGAAAAATGAGATATATATGACTTGGTAGGTAATTTATTCTAGTTTTCAGATTATTGTATCGTTTCATTTTAATAAAAAGATTTATGCACAATAATTTGAAAAATATTCAAAATAAGCCTTTTGTCCCAGTACCCGTTAGATTTGTACTAGTATTCGTTAAATAGTCCTGGAATCCGGTAATTTTTACCGCGAATTGAAACTTTATTGCTTGACGTTAAAGTTCACAGAAATGTTGCATTTTTGTCTTTACTGCCGTATTGGCAGTAAAAACAGGGTTCATACCAAAGAATACACATTAAATAAACAAAATATGTATATTTAAGACAAATTATACATAGGTAATTCCTTTATTAAATTCATAATCATCAAATTATTTTAATATGATAAATCAACTATCATTAGGTATTTAAGAATCACATTATTTTTGAAGCAGCATTGAACATTATTTTTGAACTCTTAGATAAGCACTACTTACTGCAATTATTTGTGAAAATGTAACTATTATAACTTTAGTAACAAATAGGTATATCATTAACCTTACATGAACACTATATTAGCTAGAAAACACTTAAATACGCTTACAAAATAGAAGAATTGAACTTGCTGTCACCTGCGGTCACCAACACGCACTAGCCAAGCCTGGTGACAGTGGTGACTACCGGCTAAAACCCCCCCATGTCAGTCACAACTAGGGATTGCAATCCGGAAAACCGGATCCGATAATCCGGCCGGATCCGGCGTTTTTTACGCATACCGGATCCGGTCGAATTTACCGGATCCGGCGACCGGATCCGGTCACGCAATTTTTTGACAAAATAACCATCCTGTTGCTAGTGTAGATGCTTTAAATGCCTGCTATAGATGTCGTAATTAATTTAGTATTACATTCCGGTATTCCTAACATTCAATAAGGATGTTTATGTACAACACAATTTACTGAATGGATAAGTTATAAAAGTGTGAAATTATGTTCTCGTTAATATTACTTCTTGTTTATAACTTGTAATATTTGCTCTAAATGGATGTAGCTGTAAGTTGTACGTGTATTTCAATTGATGCGCGATAACACTACAACAGAAAAACCCCCTTAAACAAATTATTATAAAGAAGTGTAGTAGTATACATGTACACTTGTTATTGGCTACCTTCTTAAAGAAAATAAAGAGAAACAAATACAGCACAATTGCTGTATGCTATATACATACGTATTTCTTTGAAGTATAAGTCACTAGACAATCTGTTTTACTTCTAACTAAAATTACAGTTTTCGGACTGTTTACATCCAGATGCAGGTATAATAATATCAGGTGGCGCAAGAGTCACCATCACCCTATCGAAAGATGCTATATTTTTCTCAAATGGCGGTAAGTATCAGTTTTGCTGTGACATTTGTGCAGAAAACAGATACAAAATACACGTCAATAAGACATAAATACTCCTCAATAACGCGGAGTAATAATAATAATCTCTCGTTTTTCGTCATTTGCACTAGCCGGCAAGATCGCCCGTTTTAACCGCTTTAGACTTATTTTGGGTTCTTGGTGGGGTTTCTTGAAGTCACGAGTTTATGTCAACAAGCCTTAGATTCTTGAAGCTCTCAAAGAAAATATCCATCATAAATGCGGAAACCTTTCGCCAAAAGTTCTGGCAGGAGTGATGGAAAATGCTATAAATCGGGACCATACAGGCCCGATTCTGGCGTCAGCTACTTGGCTGATATTATTTTTCTACTTAATGAAAACAAATATTTAGACATCAAAACAGCATCCAATAGCAAAACTGAAGTTTTCCATTTATTATAAAACATCGAGTGGTAACTTTTGCTCTACCCTATATGATACTCTAGCTGAACCGTACCCACTTCGCTGGGCGTCAAACATTTTTACTTCTGATGAAGAAAAAAATATATATTATTAATCACAGTTAAATATAGCCTTAGATGTCACTAAGGAATATTTTATCTTTTTATTGGTGTAAATTTTTTTGAAATTGCTCCAATAGTTTTTGAGCATATCCATTATAAAAAATAAATAAAATATCAAAATTTTCCTGTTAATAATATTAAGATGAATCATTAGGTGATATGGCTTTATTACGGCTCGCATTTGCGTTCCTTTATAATAAAAAAAAAATACCTCAAAAACAGTCTATATTGGAACGAGAAGGGAAAATTCTGGTCACGTGGTCAATCCGGTCGGATCCGGCCGGATCCGGCCGGATTGGTGAGAATCCGGTAAAATCCGGCCGGATTGAAAATGACACCGGATTGCAATCCCTAGTCACAACTGAGCCTCGGCCCCCAGTCCCCGGCAGCCCCGCTATTCCTAGTTACGGTAGTGGCTATGGTAACGGCGGGGCATGGGGTGCTAAGAATCGCCGGCAGAGATCGGACTACCAATCCAAACGACGACTTCTGCACCTGGCAACATACAACACCAGGACACTGAGGAGCGACGACAAGGTAAAAGAGCTGGAAGAAGAGATAGACAAGTTAAACTGGAGTATTGTGGGTTTATCTGAAGTCCGAAGACAGGAGGAGGACACGATAATACTCAAATCCGGAAACTTGTTCTATCACCGGGAGGGCGAACACCTGTCCCAAGGTGGTGTCGGGTTTCTCATCCACAAGTCCCTCGTCAACAACATTGTGCAAATTGGGAGTGTGTCGGCCTGGGTAGAGTACCTTACACTCAGAATATCCAAACGGTATTCGTTGAAGGTCGTCCGACTTCGACACATCCCGACGATGAGGTTGAGGTAATGTATGAAGACATTAGTAGAGCCATGCATACCTCGAAAACTCATTTCACAGTTGTGATGGGGGACTTTAACACAAGACTAGGGACGCGAAATGACAACGAGATGAAGGTGGGTCCCTTCGTATATGGACGACGGAACCACCGGGGACACTTGTTGGCAAATATCATGGAGAAGGAGGACTTATTCATGATGAACTCCTTCTTCAAGAAGAAGCCGCATCGCCAGTGGACCTGGATAAGCCCTGATGGTTCAACAAAAAGCGAGATAGATTTCATTCTGGCAGACAAACGGTATATATTTAATGATGTCTCTGTGATCAGCAGGCTTAAAACCGGAAGCGATCACCGCCTTGTAAGAAGCATATTAAATATCGACGTCAAGCATTAACTTATTGTAAGTAAAAAAAAAAGTCTACACTTCGCCCAACACCTGTCCAAATCCAGGGTTCCGAGAGCTTTCAATTCAAAATACAAAACCGTTTTGCGTGCCTAGAATCATGCAGGACGAGGTCAGTGGACGAGTTTAACACCAGGATGGTAACAACTGTTCACGAGGTAGGGTCGAAGTACTTCAAGACCCACCCCAGTGGTAGATCTCAGGTTCTCTCAGAACAAACCCTCGGTCTAATGAAGGACCAACGAGAACTATGTGTGCAGTCTCCAACCTCTATGGCGGAGTACAGACGGCTCAATGAACAGATCTCCAAGTGCAAGCGACGCGATTTACAAAAAAAACAACGCAAATCGTGTAAAAAACACAATTGAGCGAAACTGAGGCTCCAAAGTGTTCGCCAGAGATCTGTCTATAGGGCAAAGTCAGCTTACGAGGTTGAAGACCGAGCTCGGTACCTTAGTGTCATCGAAACCCGAAGTTCTGAGAGAGACGGAGAGATACTACAACACTCTCAAGCAGTTTAAAAACAACAAGGCACCGGGTGATGACGGAATCGCAACTGAGCTGTTAAGAGCTGGGGGGAAACCCCTCCTAGTAGCGCTCCGAAAGCTGTTCGATTCCTTCATTAATACTGGGACTACCCCGGAAGCGTGAAGCAGAAGTGTGGTGACTTTGTTCTTTAAGAAAGGGGATAAGACCCTTTTAAATAACTACAGGCCCATAGCACTTCTGAACCACGTTTATAAGCTGTTTTTGAGAGTGCTCACCAATCGCATTGCACGCAGACTTGACAACTTCCAGCCTCCCGAACATTCCAAAATGGCTACAGTACCATGGACCACATACACACACTGCGGCAGATTATACAGAAGACCGAAGAGTATAATCTGCCGCTATGCGTTGCCCATGTGGACTATGAGAAAGCCTTTGATTCTATCGAGACCTGGGCAGTACTAAATTTTCTTCAGCGCTGCCGGATCGACTACCGGTATATCGAGGTGTTGAAGTGTTTATACACATCAGCCACCATTACCGTCAGAGTACACAACACAGCAACGAACCCCATCCAACTGCAGAGAGGTGTCAGGCAATTGGACGTCTTATCCCCAAAACTGTTTACCGCTGCGTTGGAAGACGTGTTCAAGCTGATGGGGTGGAAACGACGTGGCATTAACATTAATGGCGAATACATCACATACCTGCGATATGCCGATGATATAGTCATCCTGGTGGGATCCCTGGAGGAACTTGGTACAATGCTCGGGGACTTGAACAGCGCCTCACAACGGGTGGGTCTTAAGATGAACATGGATAAAACGAAAATCATGTCAAATGTCCATCTGTATCGGTTGTTGTTGACGGCGCTGCTCTCAAAGTTGTAGACGAGCACATTTACCTGGGCCAAGTGATCCAAATGGGTTAGTCCAACTTCGAGAAAGAAGTCACTCGTAGAATCCAACTCGGATGGGCTGCGTTCGGAAAACTAAGTCATATCTTGTCGTCCAAAAAGTTACCTCAGTGCCTGAAGTCAAAGGTGTTCGAGCAGTGTGTGTTGCCAGTGATGCTATACGGATCCGAGATGTGGTGCTTCACTATTGGCCTAATGCATAAGCTTAGAGTCGCTTATGGAACGAGCTATGCTCGGAATTTCTCTACGCGATCGAATCAGAAATGATGAAATCCGTAGACGAACGAGGGTGACCGACATAGCTCAGAGAATTAGTAGGCTGAAGTGGCAATGGGCTGGCCACATAGTTCGAAGGACCGATAACCATTGGGGAAGAAAGGTCCTCGAATGGAGTCCACGCCCCGGTAAAAGGAGCACAGGACGCCCCTCGACCAGATAGACCGACGACCTGAAGAAGACAGTGGGTATCCACTGGATTTAGAAGGCTCAGGACCGGTCTGAGTGGCGCAGATTAGGGGGGCCTATGTGCAGCAGTGGACCTCAAAAGGCTGATGGATGGATGGATGGATGGATGATAGAAATACCTTAACAACAAATATGTGGTACCGTATATATGTGGTACATAAATTTTACTTTAACTCTCAATGAAGCCCAAAGTTCTGAGAGAAACGGAGAGATTCTACGGACAGCTGTATACCTCCTTGCAAGCTCCAGTTCCCCTGGAGGAGAGGGACAAGCGAGCTCAATTAAGCCGGCACTATACCGATGACATCCCGGACGTCAGCCTGTATGAGATTAGAGAGGCTCTGAAACAGCTTAAAAACAATAAGGCACCGGGTAATGACGGAATCACAACAGAGCTGCTGAAACGAAAAACTAAGTCATATCTTGTCGTCCAAAAAGTTACCTCAGGGCTAAATGTCTGAAGTCAAAGGTGTTCGAGCAGTGTGTGTTGCCAGTGATGACATACGGATCCAAGACGTGGAGCTTCACTAGTGGCCTAATGCATAAGTTCAAAGTCACCCAGCGGGCTATGGAACGAGTTATGCTCGGTATCTCTCTACGCGATAGAATAAGAAATGAGGAAATCCGTACACAAACGAAGCTAACTGACATAGCGCTGAAAATAAGCCAGCTGAAGTGGCAATGGTCTGGCCATATAAAACCGATAACCGTTGGGGAAGAAAGGTCCCCGAATGGAGACCACGGCTCTCAAAAAAGGAGCACAGGACGCCCTCCGACCAGGTGGACTGACGACCTGAAGAAGACAGCGGGTATCCGCTGGATTCAGAAGGCTCAGGACCGGTCAGAATGGCGCTTGTTAGGAGAGGTCTATGTGCAGCAGTGGACTTCGAAAAGCTGATGGATGGATGGATGGAGACTTTTAATTAAAACTTTAAAATGATTTTCTTCTTCCTTCGACAAAATTGTACTCGGTCCCTTGGAGCAGTTGCCGGGATAGAGACCACGGGTTATTACATCCAACGTTGACCGTAGGATACCGTACTGCGCGTGGCAGCAGCTGAAATTGAGGCCCCTTTTTTGACTGCTTCTCAGTCTTAGCTGAAATTAAAAAATTAAATATTTCTTGCAAGTCATGTCACATGCCTTAATATCCATCATAGCTACCAATGATATTATAGAAATGCTACAGGAAAACGAAAAAACAACCAAAATAAACAAGGTAGGTAATTATTATTAATTCCAAGGAATGTGAGACTTTAACTCAAGACAATAAGGACTATGACAGGTTTAGGGGCAACTATTAATGCAGGAACCAGTATCCAGCAGAAAAATATACAGTTTCAAGCTAAAATGAGACCTATGTGAGGGCAATAAGACTCAATAAAGGTACTTTAACGGGTTTTGGTTCAAGTTTGATGCGCGTACCAATATCCGGTAGAAAATGTACGATTTTGCCGGGTACTAGGTCAAGTAGGGATTTATGAGTACCAATAGATGTAAAACGCAAAAATATTAACATTTCAATTTGATTCACCTTAACTTGTAGGTTATACCGCTAGATAATTCATTTAAATATTACAGTAATGTAATCCTCTTACCGTATCATTATCCGCAGCAGTATGGAAAGCTCAACAATATGACGCGGTGACGTCCTAGTTCAGTAACTGAACTTTGGATTTTAGTAAAAAATTCCTTTAACACAACTTTCATGTCAAACAGTTTCGACACCATTGTACTTTTTAAACAGTTTTACCATAGCATTTGTACAAAATATTACCAAGAATATGTTGCCATTAACAAACTTTAATGTAATATTGGTATAATGGTGCATTGATAGAAAAACTGACTAGTTACCGGATACTCGGACATTACCGAGAATACGTACTTCTACCCTACTTTTATTTTAGAAAAAAGTTTGTTAGGTGATACGAAGTTCGCCGGGTCAGCTAGTCTGAAATAAGGTAGTTTGCCGGCGCCGACGTCGCGCCCCCCGCGCCCCACGCTCCCCACGCGCCCTGCCGGCCACTATTATGATAATTCCAATAGGGGGCGTCATGAATATTCATGACATGTATCATAAACAAATAGCTAAGAGTGTGGCCTATTGCGCCGAGACGAACATTACTATATAGACAGGACGCACTTCAGAATAATGTTAACACGATGATTGAGCGTATTCCTGGGAAAACAAATGTTTAATATTATAAATTCTTATTCATAAAAATAATGAACGTTATAAATTACAAAAAAATTTTATTCTTAAAATAAGTAGATAGATTATTTTAAGAATAAAAAAGTGATAAGCTGAAACATTTAATAGACACAAAGCTGAGCATCTGTCCAGGACTTATTTCTCTATAAGGAGGCTGCAACCGATAGATAACGTCGGAAAACGGAAAGCGACGTATGAAACATGATTCAGCTGTATACACTCCGCGCGGAGCCACTATCGACTTCAGTTTAAGCAAAACAGACTCTCGAATCTCGCAAGCACCTCTATGTAGTTTTAATGCGAAGGTATTACAATTATTAAACCTTCTTAGGTGAAGATAAAAGTGAGAAAACGTGAGACTTGACAATCATATTAATGAGATGTGTAACTGTGAAGTCCAGTCCGCACTTACATAGATTTCATTTTTAACCGACTTCAAAAAAAGGAGGAGGTTCTCAATTCGACTGTATTTTTTTTTATGCTTGTTACCTCAGAACTTTGGACTGGGCGAACCTATTTTGATGATTGTTTTTTTAATCGAAAGCTGGTGGCTGTCATGTGGTCCCACATAAATTTTATTGAGATCTGACAATGGCATCCATGAGAAAACCACATAAGTCGTAAATTTGTGTTAAGATGTTCGCGACAAATTGACGAATAACTCAATATCACGCCAACCGATTTCGATGATTCTTTTTTTAATCGAAAGCAGGTTCTTGTCATGTGGTCCCACATAAATTTGAACGAGATCTGAAAAGTAGTTTTTGAGACTTTGAAGTCGGTTATTTTTTGTTAGTAAAATTTAGATTATAACATTACTTGTACCAAAAACATTGAAATGTAAACAGATAAAATTAGTTTTATCACAGAGCGAAATTGTGAGCGGGAGTGTGTTCCTTTGTGCTTTAACACAAACAATAATAATTATAAACGTCGCTGTCACCTGCTGCGACACGCGCCCGACGCGGGACGCGCCCGGCTACGGCGCGGCGGCGCTGCTACACATTCCGTGTGAAGTCGCTGAACGATGCGAGCCGCGCGTCTTATTAAAATAGTTGACTTCTGCCCACTTATTGTTTCTTTATTATTAAGTTATTTTGTTTCTTTATTGTTTTATTCATACTTTTATAGCAACTTGTCTGTTTTGTTAACCGTTTCCTACTAAACACGGGTCTCTCCTCTTGAGACGGCCTACCGCTCCATGCTGCTCCAGTGCGGATCGGTGATGGAGTTAGTGGTCAACCCAAGTGAAGTTTTCATGCCAACCGGACCCGAAGTCTTTTTACGATAACAACCGATACCGACGTCTTCACGTGCCCTCAGAAGCACGGGAAACATAACGGTTGCATAACTTGGCCTGTCACTTGGCATCAGGGTCGACACGAGCCGTCGGGCAGCGGGCTATGAGCGCTACGAAGGTAATCTGAGTTTCAATGGAATCTACATCTTACATTCACTATAAATTCATGTTTTTATTAGTCAAAGGAGTTTACCTTATGTCAGCAGAATATTATCTACTCATTTGATTACATTACACATGAGTGATATTTAAGTAGATACGTGTCGTTGAGCGTACACTAGCACTAGCTCATCATCGTCGTTGCGCTGAACGCACGCGATCCGACGTTCAGTCTGCAAGACGTTTCTGCGAAACTTGTCCATTCTGCAGTTGGATCCCGCAGTGGAAGTTATTCCACTATTAATTACCATAGTAATACCATTGAACATAACATGGCAATATTAACGTTACCCTCGCCGGCCTCCCCGCCCCCTCCCGCCCCGCTACGGTCGATTTCAATACAAAACTTAAACTGCGCTCGCCGTTTAGTGGGAAACTTTGGCCATTAATTACCGCCGCCCAGATTACTGCGCACAAAGCGTGTTGCGTAAACTGGCACCGAGAGGTGTCCCGTGTCCCGCTCCCGTGTCAGCGGCCCCGACCTTGTAACGAGAGATCATAATCTTTACTAGTTCTTATTTATTAAATAACAATATTATGCTCATACACTTGTACAATACCAAACATTTATCTGTCACGTGGATGGACGTCGGCCACGAACTTGGCTTAAAAAAATGTGAAACCCTCCATATATTTTGTACCTTCAGGAATAATAAGAAGCGCTCATAGTCCGGCGGCTTGCGTCGATCTTATGTGATCGACAAAGTTAAGCAACAGCGGGCGCGGTCGGTAATTGAACGGGTGACCGCTAGTGGCAAAAATTTCTTGAGCGTTTCCGTGCTTCGGAGGGCACGTAAAGCCGTCGGTCCCGGTTATTATCATTAGATAACAGTCGTTAAGCCATGCCGGAGGCCCTCGGGCGGTTTGTAAACTTCCGACACTCGGGTAGGCCACTAACCCCTCCACCAATCCGCAGTGGAGCAGCATGGTGGAGTATGCTCTAGGCCTCCTCAAGAGGAGAGACCCGTGCCCAGTAGTGGGCCATTAATGGGTTGAAACCATCATTTATAAGTATGTGTAATTGTGTAGCTAATGATCATGTAGTGATCGCGATGTGATGTGACTATAGATTACCCCAATCTGCGGACGTGACCAGCGGAGTGCCAGTTGGCTGTCAACTGAAGTCAGCCTGATATAGCCTTACTAATTACTAGAGACCGGGTACACTGCGCACTGACATATTATGGTCGCTCGCTCCCACACTGCAGCACTGGTCTTCCACGCTCGCGCTGTAGCATACAGTATCTCGTAACTATGGAGAAATGAATGTTTCCTTTCATTCTTTCTTCTGTTATGTACGTAACATTAATTGTTATGAAGTACTTGTGTCGCACTACTATTAAACATCAATTGACAAGCAACGGTCGTTTCTCTTTACCCGAACTCCTCACTTACACTTCTTTCTTTAAACAGGTTGAACAGTGTCTTACATTGATTTACTTGAAGACCACTCAGTGGATCGAACTCACATTTTGAGTTATGATTGGATAGTTGTAAAAAAGGGTAAACAAAGAAATACAAATATGTATGGCGGATGGAAACATCGAAATATTGTAGGTATATCCAAAATATCTGTACATTTTTATGCAAACAACAACTGCGAGATACGCGGGGTTCAGTTTAGCTTACCTTTCAATAAATAACCGCTTCGAATACATTCGTACTTCAGACTCCACAATTTACGGCCGGTCTCAATAATGTACTAACAGATGGAACACTGTGGATAGGGCTACCATTAGTATGTTATCTGTCATATTTGTCAATTTTTGCGTCTGAAAAATTGACAAGTATGACAGATAACATACTAATGGTAGCCCTATCCACAGTCTTCCATCTGTTAGTACATTATTGAGACCGGCCGTTAATAACACTGAGATGTCGAAATTGAATCATTAATATGTAAGTAGCGCCACCCGTAAACGAACTTTATAGTTTAATTGTCAGTTGGCACTTGACAGATCCCATCGGCGCGGCGTTTTGACAAGACATTGTCTAGACGACCCTTATCTTAAAAACTGTAAACTACGGTTCCAGACTGCAGATTAAGTGGAAGGGGAACGCTTCAGGATGATCGGCTTAAAGAAGTCTTATTTTATTAGAACGTCAGGAATAACATTGTAAATAACGCTTTGGATTCCACAAGACGTTTACAAATTAGATTAAGTCACGGTAAAAAATATATTACTTATTTACCCGTAAATATTAATTACCAATCAAATGTTAAATTATTATTATTATTGGAACGAAGTTCCTTATCGCGCGTTGCGAAAGGGGGCTAGGCGGAAAATTTTGTAACGAAAAGTTGTAACGACACTTTTTGCCATCATAGTTTTTTTTTACATAGAAAGCAAGCCAGATATTTTCGCTTCTTGCAGTCAGTACTAGGATAGCAAAAACATGCAGCAAGTGTGTCAAAACAAATCTAAGGTATTAAATTTCTCATCGGCTTTGTTCACCTATAGTTGAGACAAACTCGTATCAGAATTCATGTCAACCTTAGAATAATAACGGCGTTATTATTCTAAGATGTCAACAAATCATTAAAATTCCTTTATAGGGTTTTCACAAACTGATTTGTGTTTCGCACACCAAATAACTATTAAAGAACTAAATAATCATTATAACGTTTGTGACATCTTCATTATTTTACTATTATTATTATTTTACTATTAGTGTGTTGTTGTTATAACAACACACTAAGAGAAAACGACGTAAAAACCAACATCTTAAAACAATTTTCATCATTGAATAACTCACGCTCGCACATCCTTAATTTCGTGAAGCGACTTCAAACCTTTGCACAAAATTATTGTTTTAAGGCCTGCCTGCCTATGACTATAAATAGAAATGACTACGAAAATCTCAGTTATAATGGCGCTTACATGCTATGCAACGTAATGGTCGTATTATATTTCGAAATACAATGAAATCAACTTATCTGTGACTTTAAGGAGGGCGCTGTCGGACGCATTGGACCAATCATAGTGCGCAATTCGAGACGTATTATTAAGTTATAATTGGAACGGCATTAGTTCCAATTTTCGCCACGTCACAAATAAGTTCTTCAGAGATGGCACTGTACAGATTATACAGATATTTCATTCCACTCAATATGCATGAGCATAAAATTATTTATAAGTTTAATTTCATTAAACAAAGCCGAATAACAGTTTATGTTTATGTATTTTAAAACAGTCTATATCGATTTTCTACGTAACTATTCCGTGTTATTTTAAACTTTTGCAAAATAAATATTATGTTTAAAAAGAAATTAAATTATAAAGAGTGGAACAGAACGCGACTTGCGAACTCCAGATTAAGTTTAAACGCACTTTATACGACCAAAAGTTTCATGCACCTGTTTGTTTGTGGTTGCTAGGCAACACAATGTTTACGTAAATTCTGATCCGAATGTAAATATAGTGTACTAGGTGAACAAAGCCGATGAGAAATTTAATACCCCAGATTTGTTTTGGCACACTTGCTTGCATGTTTTTGCTATCCTAGTACTGACTGCAAGGAACTCCGTTCCATCCGGGTGTCCCTTGACACCTCTCAAGTTTTTTATTAATCAATCAATTATTTAATCAGAATATGTTCGAGTCTCGTGATTAGAAAGGGAATTCTTTGGCAATTTGTGTAAACATAGAAAGGTAAAAGCAATAAATTGTATTGCTCCTTGGAGCACTCACTTTTGTTAAGTGGATGTACTAGTAAACATGGAGGAAAACCAATATCCTTCCTTAAATTCAATTGTTTCATCCTGTCAATGACTTGCGGGACTATTCAGATGGCGGGAGAAGCTTCTTTACGTGTTCTCAAATGATTAACCCCTTCGATACAGTGACGCCGCTACCCACGGCCCCCGCGGGTGGGAAAAGTAAAATGACTGTTCCTGGACCGGGCAAAGCAGTAAATCACTGTGCAATAACTGCTCATGCTCCACGAGTGACGAAGCCCTCTCAACATTCACCCGCCAACGTCTGGTGGCTGACGGCAATCCACTCCGGGCATAGTCTCGTGGAAGCTTTACGAGAGGAGCTCTCTGCTCCTAGGTCTTAACAATACCTAGCTTGACTGCTGAGGACTGCGGCGGAGACCTACTGGCGAGCACTT
This sequence comes from Thymelicus acteon, assembly GCA_951805285.1. Taxonomy (NCBI): domain Eukaryota; kingdom Metazoa; phylum Arthropoda; class Insecta; order Lepidoptera; family Hesperiidae; genus Thymelicus; species Thymelicus acteon. The sequence continues at coordinate 22,921,591 of OX638213.1, forward strand.
ACCGTTCTGTTCCCGAGGTTGCGCACGCGGCAGCTGAGGTAGGCGGACTTGCCGACGAGCGCCGTCACGTTGCGCGGCGTCGCGGCGTCGAAGGAGGGCGCGAGCCGGCCGCCCCCGCCGCCCACGGCCGGCAGCGAGTTCACGGAGCCGGCGCCCCCGGCCACGTCGCACACACCTGGCGACAAACAATCACAGTCAGTATTGTTGCCAACACAGACGAGTGAAAAGTCATTCGAGACTATATCAGGGACTGAACGGACGGGATTTAAAAAGATTTTTGAAGAGAATTCCGTCCTGTCCAATGATATCCATCGTAGTCTTCACAAACAACAACAGCCAACACAGTTGTGAAAGTTCTACAATTATGACGCGACAAAATTGCCTCGAAGATTTTCCCTTGTCTACGCAGGACAAATGGTCATTACTTAATAGTTTGAACAGTTAATTAAACGTTAGGCAGGGATAACGTAGAGCTCTGAACGTAGGTTACGCACCGCGTTGAACTAGGTTCAATCTTACAAAAATATGAAATTTTACAAAAATTGATGTTTAAAAAAATGTATTAAAACTTGCTCCGGTACATAGTCTAGAGTCAAGGTGTGTCCATAAACCCGCATTATACAAGCGTGAAGGCCTCCAAAGACACCTCACATTATAATATATCAAGGATCATTAGACAGTGTTCATTGAATCACAGTATTGCTCACTGTATAAGAAGGCTTGCTTTAAAAAATTCAAAATAAAAGAAAACACGTAACGCAACCAAAGAGGAATAAACGTAGTTACAGGTGACAGTCATCAAACCTACCCCATTAGAGCGGCCGCCGGTCAAAGCGAACAGGTATTATCCCGGGAGAGGTCAGCTCGAGACCGTATCCTGAGCATTGAGAGGGGATAACACAAAGGGTTGTGTGAGATCTAAGCGCTCAGGTCTTTTAAAATAAAAGCCTGACCGTACGCCCTTTTATCTCCAAGTACTCGCACTTACGTGCGGTAGTTATTTCGGAAATGGTTTATTTTGCTACGGGGATGCGCATTGCAGTGAACCTCAATTCTATACGTATCTAAATATGTATTCAAAAATAGGAAATCTTACGAATACGAAATGAATACAGCCTATTATAAAACAGAAACAAGTTTTATTTCACTGTGCGAAGGTGAGATGTGTTTCTATGGTAATAGCCGGATGCGTTCTTGTTGCCTGTAGCCTATAGCAATATTATAGGTGGATTTTGTGGCACAGATACCAGAAAAAGCGTTTTTCATATTGCAATACTAATCTGATACTTGTAAAGTTAAAATATAATAGTAAGAAATTTTATTTCTTTTCCAAATATACTGATTATTTTCCGTATAATATCTAAAAAACCTTTGAGATCACAAGCCTGAAATATTATTTTTATTTTTATCATAAAACATATTTTATGAGGAAAACCGGCCAAGTGCGTGTCAAGCCACGCGCAATGTAGGGTTCCGAAGTAGTACGTTTTATGCTAACATAGCCGTGATAGTTTTTCTTGTAAATTCATCATATAACCTATTTTTGAGATTTTTTTCACTTGTCCAACTCCAACCGTTTAGCCGGCAGGGGGGAGACACTTGACTCTAGCCAAAATTAGAACTTTAAAGCCAAATATTGTACTTCACAAACGGACCCCTAATTCCAAAAATGGTCTTAGAAGATAACATTTTTGAAAGACCCTTTCAACGATACTCCACACCATAGGGTACGCGACGAATAAAAAAATCATCCTCACGTTACCTGTAGGGGAGGTAGGTACCCTGAAAAAAATGTTTTTCAATATTTTATTCTACGATTCTGGAGTTTTAACATATATGTATATCAGTGCCAAATTACAGCTATCTAAGACTAAGGTTCTCGGGTTCGGACAGACGGACGGACGGACGGACAGACGGACAGACGGACAGACGAACAGACGGACAGACGGACAGACGGACAGACGGACAGACGGACAGACGGGCAGACGGGCAGACGGACAGACGAACATGACGAAACTATAAGGGTTCCGATTTTACTTCGGAACCCTAAAAAAGGTGTTTTATAAACGACAATCTGCAATCACTCAAGTTTATATAGACTTGTTTTCATAATTTATTATTTTTCGTGCGTATATATTTTTAGGTGATTGATCTATCATTGGTTTGATTATGGATACTTCAACACTAAAGATGCAGTGACTTTTCAAATGTTGCAGCAGTATGTCATTGTGATGAATCGATCTTGGATACAATAACATGAATACAATAAAATGAAATTGAATACAACTATTGTCTCAATTGATGCAAACCGGTATTAAATCATCAAACGTAATCCTGGTTTAGGAATGGCATCGGCTAAATATGTGCTATTCAAAAGAGACAATATAACGTGCGCGATTGCGAATGAATGAAGCTTTATTAAGGCCTTAGAAGAACAAAGATTTGAATCAAGTGGCGTTTGCAAAACCTGGCCCCATTGTGTTGGAATTGTTTAATTAAGCCGATAACGAAAATACGAAAATACTTGTACACTGAAGAGTAGATATAATACGGGTTTGGAAATAGTAAAAAATATGGTTTTGGTTATGTGAATAGCCAGCAACCAAACCTACTGACGGTTAGTTAGTGGTGACCGTCCACCTCGGCCATGGACATAGCAACAATGATATCATAATGTAAAAAAGAGGTAGATATGTCACTAGCGCGCCGACGCGACGATGAAGAGCGTAAGAACAGGCAATTGACCGTTCTGCTCGTAGTCGCTCTGTCAATACAAGACGATACGCACACTTTTGTTGTTGTCAGAAGTGCTTGACGTTTAAATGCCTTCGCGTATTATACCAATGTGATTGGTGTAGTGAAACAAACGATAAACATGTGTGTGTTGTAGCTCATTTCGGAACAGATTTTTTGTTTGATTTGTAAGGGTATAACGTATCTATATTTCAATATAATTGCATAGCAACGCCAAAACATCACTGACGCAGCCGGCAGAGAAAGAAGAGACAGTGGAAGAAAGTAAGTAACTGGCAAGCGCCAGCTCAGTAATTCGAAGCATTCTGCATCATAATTACAAAATATCATAAAATGTTTTACAAATATTTTTATGATCGTAGAACTAAGTGAAAGCACAAAAACTTATAAAAATTCCTTGTTGAACGCGATGCAAAAATGGTAACTTAATGGATTAGAAGAATTTTTAAAACTTCGAGAACATTGTCAATAGATTAAGATCAGCTTTTTCTGGGAATGAAAGTTTTTGGTTCAACGCTGGAAATTGAGATATCGTTTATGAAGCAGAAAGTTTGGGATATTAAAATAGATCTTAAGAACTGGTTATCAGATTTCAACAAAATTGAGCCCTAAACTTTGTCTGGGCGGAAGCCAAGTCTCCGCCCATTTTGAGAGAATACATAAAGTATTTGTCTGGAATTCATCTTAACCTTTGATTTCATAGAAGTTCCTATTTAAGTTAACTATTTTTTATTGTTTAAAGCTAAATATTGTTTACAGTATACAAGCTCTAGAGTCATTTTGTGTCTTTTTAGATACGAAGTTCGCAATAACCTACTTCGTATAATTGTGTTTTTGTATCTAAAAAGATACAACCTGAAAACTTAGTGTCTTATTCCTGAAAAAATATTTTTGTTATAAAATTTGTTTAATATATTTAAAAAAAAACTGGTTTGATTTAGTTTTTGTTTTATTTAACAATCCCAATACCTTTTTGCTCCACATAGGGTTAATCTGTTGAGGGATGTAACTTATGAGCGGCCGATGTTACTGTAATAAATAGCAAGTAACACGCGCCGCGACAAAAGTGTGGTGATAATACCTAAATTTTGTTAGCAAGTGATCCACAATTATAATAAGATTCAAATAAATCACTTTGGTTGGAATATCGGTCAGCAAGAAACATATTCGTCATGACAATAAAAGTAGTCTCGAGTTCAACAATACGTATTTATATTCATAATTCCGGTTCAATGATCGAACCGGAAGTCCGGTGGTACAAGTAAAGCTGACCCACATTAATTACCGCAACATCAATAACGGCTCGGGGTGGTTATTAGGTGCCGGCAGCTATTTTTAAAAGTATAAAATTCCTTCGTTCCATCGATCATTAGCGGGACGACGCGCCGCGGGCCGCCGAGCGCATGTTGCTTGCATCATTATACATGTTAGGACGACGAAAAGGCTTTTGTGTTCATTTATCACGTGCGATTTTTATCCGTAACTTAATTTATTTCTTCTATGAAACTGATTTTGTCGTTCTTTCCACCGCGTGGAATACATATTCTAGTATTGCAGGGAGTTATTCAATGGTGTTACAGTGGAGTTAATGATGATAATGATAAATGTTGTGGTGAAAACGATGATAACGATCATGATGAACTCAAACTCACAATGTTATAATTTAAATAATAATTTTAATTTTCAAATAAAAATTAAGTTGATTGAGATACAAATTCTGATTATTTCGGATAATTTTATTATAAGCAGGAAACACTTAGGTACTATTATCTCGGCAGTTCGGCACTGTATAAGGAAAAGAAAAGCAACAACAGTTTTAATCTTTATAATTGCTTAATATTATGCTATGGGAATGTGGGCATAATAGTAAAATCGGTAATTGAGATAGAGCGAGCGAACGAGCCTTCTATACTGCATAGCGGATGATGCATGCAGCGGTCGGTTCACGGCTCACGGCTCACGGCTGAACGGCTCATTGCGCCGCGACAATCGATACCACGCTAATACCTAACGCTTCTAATACCTAATCTAATGTGCTAAAAGTACTCGGTACCTCTCATTTTCTTAATGACTAACAGGGTTAAACTCGTGAGCGGTTTAGTTTCAGGTATAAGTGAAACACTCGTTTTGTTTCAATAGATTTACTAGCCAGCAGGTGATGATTGATCTCAACGGTGGGGTTGAGTGAGATAATATGAGGTGAATGACTATCTATGAAGTTTTTCATAAACAGTGGAAAGTAAATGGTAACAAAGTGTCATGTTTAGGTTTTGACAGTGATAAAGTTATTGATAACCAACAACGAAGTAACCTTCGCTACGAGTACAACGGTAAATGTGCGTGTTGGAGGCAGATCAGGCAGAGGCGCAGAGGCAGAGGTAAATAATACACGCTTGCTTAACTGATAAGATTATTATATCGTTAGCTAAAAAATCATCCATCCATTACCTCTATACCCATTTTGTTATGTATTTCCATTTTATTCTACCATTTTGTCAACGTACTTTTGTATAGGTAATCATGCCATATTACCTATATGCTTTCTAGACCTAGGGTCGTCGTAGGGACGGACGGACGTGAGAAACTATAAAGGGTTCCGTTTTGACTATGGAGCCCTGTAAAGTAGTCTTCAACTGGTGTCGTTTCAAAACTTTTAAAATGCATGTTTAGATAGACGGCGGCAACAAAATTTTTTATCTTTTAAAATTCGGTGGCGTGTGCTCCGACAGAGACGGGTAAAATAAACTGCGCAAAAACTAAGCAGCTTCCATTAAGAATTTTTTGTACAAGTTTTTCTACATTCATTCGTATTTAGTTTCGAACTGCGCCGATGCTTGTTTTTGTTCTAGCTAACCGAATGGTAGTTTTACTAAGTTTTTATTCGCTGTAAATTCGGTTTGCAGACCAGTCAAAAAGGCGTTTGGTTCGGGTTCCATACGTGAATGCAAAATTAGATTTCATTGTTATTTTCATTGTAAAAACTAAGACATACTTTACCTAGAGTTTGAGAAGTAAGGTGGGGTCACCGGTTTAGAATCCACCGCCAGCTGCAATTTTATATAACATGAAATGCAATTTAAATCATGATGATCTCCAACTCACAGAGCAGACAAACGTTTACAAAGAATTTATTTCATAAGAAATACAACTGAAACCAAACGAGTGCTTGGCGCGTGAAACTACCGTGCGCCCAGGCTCTAGGTGCTGATTGTAAGTTAGAAATTCTGTCACCAGGTGAAAACATATTGTACAACGTAGAATATCCTATCAATTAGTATTAATTGATAGGTCATTGCTACTGGCAATTTTGTGACTAATATGTTTTTGTTAATTCTCGATACACCTATAAGTACGTTATACGATAAACAAGCCGGGGGCGATACGTGCACCGGGGCGCCGGGGCGCCGGGGCGCGGGGCGGGGCGCGGGGCGGCGGCGATCCTAAAACAACACAAACAACTTTCAACTCGCAGGCCAATCCGCTTGACTTGCGAACACAAACGGAAATAAATATGTAGTTCACTTACCTATACTGTAAATCAATTTAAATCGGATTCGGTGGTTGCCGGAAAATTGTTTTTCCTTAATCTTGAGGCAGCGCCACAAGCCGCTTAACTCCATCCTATCGTAACGTATACGGTATACCTACCAGATACCTGCCTACCGTAACGGGGTCGAATATACATATGTATGTATTATATTCTTGGAAATATTGATGTAGGCAGGCTTTTTATCGATATTGAGAGCATGTATATGTATAAGCAGGAGAAAATTACTAAAGGTGATTTAATAAGTAATAACATCAGATAAATAATCAGAAATTTACAAAAGTTATAATATAATACGTGTTTGAAAAAAAAATTACTTTTGCAATGCAGCGAAATCAGATTGCTGTGGGGTTTGTACATTAAATCCTTATTTGCACCACATTAATAAAATAAATAATTTGTATTACATATGCCTAACAAGTCTTTGTGGTTCGTTACTAAGTGTTCATGGTGAATGAATTGTGTCCTGGTCCACATTAATCTCGCTGTTACAATCCGACTTGTTGTTAAACTAACTCATTGTAATACTAACAAGTAACAACCCAGCGAGTAAAATTAAACAACGAGCGACGAGTGACGAAAGTAGGGACGTGCACCCGGCGGCCGGCGGCGACACTCGACGCTAAACAACGCCTTCCGTGCACGGAGCAAAGTACATTTTGGTAAATATCACTTTACATGTTTGTAAGGGTAAAAGCCATGTTTGGAAAGTAGTTAACGAGTGATATATTACTGAAGTGTTCTGAATGTGACGTTTGTTATCTTTCATATGTTGTAAAAGTATAAGAAAAAGCGATGACGAACTCATGGATCTGACTTGTGACCAACCACCGGTACAGTCAGCTATCTCCACAACCCGGAGGTGGTTCTCAATTCGACATTTTTTAAATAGTAAAAGAAACAAAACAAATTATTTGAGCTATAATGGACTATTCAGGGAATAACCCTTTGCTACGTCAGCACTCCGTTCGGTCGGTTTCCCAGAAATACGCAATTGTTGTTACTTGTTAGCAACTTCGTAACTCTTACTTATTGCACCTTTGCTCTATGAAAGCGTACAACGGAAGCCGACATAAAGAATCCAACATAAATAACTTGAAGCTCATCTGTTTTCAGCCAAAAATTTACATTAAATTTATATTATGGCACCTTATAAGTTGAGCAGGGGTCGTAGGCGATTTGCCCCATCGATCTGACCTCACGCATGCATATCGTCACCTTTCAGCTAGTTTCCTCATGAAATATTATGTGTTCACTTTTGAATATTAAACCATAAAATACTTATAAAAAGTGTGAATTCCCAACTATGTTTTTGGGAAGGATTTTAGTACCTGCACATTTCAGCCGAATTTAATTTTTGTAAAAATCTTGTATTGTCCTATTGAGTCCCATAATTAATTAGAACAATTATTAAGTTTAATAACGTTACCGTTATTAAAACATGATACAAATATGAAACAATAAATAAAATTTATGACTCAGTATTTTTATAGTGTATGACAGGTTAGAAAGAGGAAAGATTTATGTTATTCTTTAATATGAACAGTATCTCACCAGCGGTATTTTAAAGTGTTAACACGTAAAAACGAAACATAATTGTTTGTTGACGCGGCGTTTTTTGTTGCTGACAGCTTTTAGTCGAAGCTCTATAAATACAGAGCAGTCCGCTCCGCACTCCGGTTCCGCTGCCAGCCAATGACATGTTTACCGCCGCACACGCACACTATCACACGGTGTTATGACTACAACGTAAATACACACATCGAAGATTTTCTATTTTTAACGACGTTAAACTTTTTTTTCATTGCTTTTGCAACTAACATTGAAGATCAATTTACTGCCTTAATCGGGGGTCGAACCTGCAACCCATCAAGAGTTATTGAACAACTTAAAAGCCTGGTAAATATGAGTGTGTAAGATATGCAGTCAATACGTTTCGAGTTTAAAACCAAATTATTATTTTAATTGGAGTGGTGCGTTTCCGGATGCACTCCATGCTGCGGTGAACGGAACTCATTGTATCTTCACGTTGCGGTGTTACTATTGCGGAACTTCCAAAAATGGTATATTTGTCTTTTGAATATACATTGGGACCGCAAAAAATTATCATTATATCATATCATATCAAAACATTAACATTATCATATATCAATTTGAAATGTACAAAATAAGTCAGTTTGTATAAACATAACTGTTTAATATTTCTATTTTTTTTCATCCATCATTGTAAACAAATTTGTAACATGACGCAAGATCAATCTACATTAACCTGATCCTGATTAAGTTACTCTTTAGTGAAACAATAAACTGTGTCGATCCGCCCACGTCTGTGTTCCGCGGAGTTAAACTGCTTTCCAGTTTCCAGACTTCTTGACGAAGATCTGGTACGAACTTGTTATTGGTTACAATAAATTCATATTTAATAGGAAGATAAACATTGAGTTGAGTATTTAATCTCTGGATTTGCGAAGATGTTTAACGTTAAGAAACTTTTAGACCCTTCAGCGAGCCTTGAGGACCCTGACTCCAAGTTAACTTCCCTGCTTGTGGTGGATCTACATGGATAACTGTCAGATGTTCTCTATAAGGAAAGTAAAAATAATGTTACTACTTACGCAGTTTTATAGCGTTCTTGTGGAGAGTCAGTAGGTATAAGCAACATAATTACAGCTCTCAACGTAACTAAGTACATTCCGTCAGTCAATTCTCAATTCATACCCAGAACATGTATGTATTTGAAGTAATTGAATTGAACGGTGGCCAATTACCGATGGCTTCCTTACTCGCACATACATAATATAGCCGCTTGTTGTGCTACAGTCGCTAGCAGTTAACAGTAATTGAGCGTACATTAAATATTCCGAGCCGCTGTAACACTCCCGGACCTAATATGTCTAAGTACTTAATGGATGTTCACTAAGGTTCCCTTAAAGCTAATGGCCCGAAATCTCAGGTACTTACCTGACTTTCAAATTTTGCTTCACTCGATAAGTAAAATGGTGACTTAACAAGTTTAGGTGTTTGAAAATATCCGTCCGTAGGGGTAATTATTATACTGAGAACTATACTAAATACTGTATGTATACTAATACTACCGTAGTGACACTACTAAATAGTGTAGCTACGTGTGTAACGCATAGCAGATGAAAGAGACAAAAATTTGAAATGCGTAATACACGAAACGAACGATGAAAGAAGTGTAACAGTTTACTTTCAACAATGCGTAACAAATTGGAGCAGACATGAAAGTCCATGAAAAATGTCTTCGAAGTTGATCTCGCGAAGTAATTTATATCTGTAATTGAGAAAGTCCGTATCTCGTGGCCGATCGCTTCCAATTTATTGCTAAGGCATTACATTGTAGGTAATCGTTGTTTCGATCTTCCTCCCTCGGCCTCAGGACGGACTCTCAGCGGCTCCTGCGGCTCGGTAGCGGTCGGCTCATCGCTCTCCTCTCATCCTCTGTCAGTCTATCCGCTCGTCCACTCGTCCGCGCGGGTCGCTCTCGATCCGTTACTCTCGCCATCATCTCTGGTTTCCCCCACGCGCCACGTCGTTCTCTTTCCTTTACGTTTACTGTGTCGCGGTCGGTGCGTTGTCGGCGTCTGCTTAGTTCATTTTATTGGTATTTAATTATTTATTTGAGGCACACTAAGATTTATTATTATTATTATTATGAAAACAGCCGATAAACGAGCTGACGATCCACCTGATGGTAAGTGGCTATCGTCGCCCATGGACATCAGCAACACCAAAGGCATCGTGACTCATGGTTTTACAGAATAAAAAAGTTATAAGTATGTCGCAGCGCACCTTTCTGGTATCCGATTTGAGGTGGCGTTCGTGAGGCCACGGAGCTTATCGGTCAACTGACAGGACAGGTGACGAACAGAGTGTCACGGATATCAAGCGCGCGCACAGGCACTGGAGCGATTAACTAATCGATTTACATCCATCTCAGTAGTGAATATTGTGATTTAAGTTCATTGTAGAATAATTAAAGGTGTTATTTCTGCATTATTAGGAGGATGATGTGGCCGGCGATAACGACCAGCATGGCTCTCCGTCAAGTGAATAATATCCATAATTTAAATTAAATGTATTATTACACTATTAATTGATAATTGCATTTGATCACCACTACAAGTTTAGCACAGTTTAGTACGCATAGTATTCTATATGTATAGTATAGCGCCATTTGCAGTAATCGGCTCAAGTTGTAAGAGCGGATAGTGCGGGTGGTGCGGTACTCGCTGCTTAGTTGTGGGTTGTGGAGGAACACTAAGCTTAATGGCTCTGTAAAATATGGAAGTTTCCTACAACATGGCTCAAGTACCATAACTCAAATAAGCCTTGTCTGCAGTCTGCACTGACCAACTTCCTAGATTCTACATCAAGTCTTGCGAAACGCGTTGGTCGTGTGGTGGTATTATAATATGGTGTCTAATACGTGTCATCTTACTGCTATAATTATGTAGGTATACCTATGTGATTAAAGACAGCAATTTGTAACCGCTAGTCCGCTACAGTCGTTTGATTCGGACGTCTCCCAATACAGCGGTGCATTGAACGCGTTGGTACTGGAACGCGCATTGCGTGGTAGGGAGTTTGGGACAACGCTTGAATGACTCGTGAGTCGTGAATCACGACAAGTAACATCATTATTACTTACATTAATTGCCTACATTTCCCGAGCCCTACCGATCAACACAGGCCTCCGGGCATTAACTCCTATAGCGCCTATTGTGGCCTATAAGCGCATTAACTCCAAAGCATATTGAAGGAGATAAAAGATAATGGAAGCTGAAAATGGACCAAATTACACGTTCAGAAGTCCATAATTTTATTGGTTCATTTCCTCGATAGAACAATGTAATATTGACCCGGGAATTATGCGTTAAGCGACAATTTATATTCAATCGACTAGCTCTTGGCAAGCGTAGACCTTTCGGGAATAAACGGTTATAGAACTTCAATAACGATCATTTAAATCCCGGAATTATGAAGCAATTTATTACGTCTATTATAGGTATGGTGATGAGAATATTGATTCGAAATAACGAATCAAAATATAGGTTCCCTTCAGAATGAGAAATAATGACAAGTCCCCGACACTGTCTACGGGTATTAGAATTTTAAAGAGAATTGAAGTCGGACTCTTCGCGGAGACCAGCTCGTGCTTGATATATGAATGTATTGTTCGAGGTACATATGTTAGTTATATAGTAAGTTGCTGACTGTCTAGTATAAATAATTACATTTTGTTTCCACCTTAATATTGTCCACGGTTCTTATACTGTAGAGCGATGGAGGGTTAATTATAGTAAGGTGAGAGTTTTTAATTCTGAGAATTCCGATATATACGAAGATAAGAAAAATGAACAATCAAACATATTTTTATAACTGAGTTCGTTAAAAACATTAAATTAACAAAATGTAAAACCTGATACAAATATCTTGGTTAAATATTAACTTCAGTAACACGTGTAAGCAATGAGTTTATGACATAGCAGCGAATATAATTATGTACATCTTTATGTCGCCGCCGCACGGCGCAGCCGCAGCCGCAGCCGCACGACGCACGTGGCCCGCGCGGCCGGACGACAAGCGTATCAACACGGAGACAAGTGGACGGGCGGCAGCACTGGGACTGGCAGGCTGGCGACAAGGCACGCCAGCGACGCGGTGCGGCCGTTTGAACATCACTTACAACTTCACTCCACTCCACGTCACGCGTCACCGCATTCACTCAAACACATGATTGAGTATTCTAGGAAACGACACGTCCCCTCCCCCTCGCCCTCCCCCCTACCCACTTGTCAGAAATAGAATAGCCACACCTGTATATCGTTACTAATACTCGATGTTTCACTGGGATATTATTGTTTTTAATTTACAACTCACCTACGGCTACAACTGAACCGATGTGATTCATACAAAAAGAAACAACGAACACTTAACTACTGACCCCAATAAATAAATGAATTAAGTAATAAAATGAAACTGAACTTCTCAAGTTCTGAAAAAAAAAAAAACATTTAAATTAATGACGCAATTTAATAACAATTGGTTTAGTAAATTAATATTATGTTTAAATTTATCAGTCAGATCAGATGAACTATAGGATTCCTGTCGTGCACAGTCGTACTATGGGCAGTATATATGAATTATACTACCCCGTTCAATCTCGTAGAAAAATTGTACGAGATCTCGTGACGTGAGATCAAGATTACATTCCCTGCTATCAACATTTACACGCGGCACGTATAACTTCAATTCTAAATTCCCCAAACAGGTAATACTCGTATTAGTAGTGCGATAATAAATCTAGAGGCCGAGTTTCAGTTTAATATCCTGCTGCGGAGATCAGGCGATGCCTCCTCCTCCCCCCACCCTTCAGCACAGGCTCAACACTGCTCCTCCCGTGTAACCCACGAAACCTTGTTTACAGGGATTAGACGTAAAACTCGCTCAGCTAGTATGATATACGGGGCTTTTAAATCACTGTTCTGAATTCAGATTCGCATCTACTGACGATATTTCTCGACTTGAAAGGAACTGACAGACATGCAACCCGATTTATTTGAGTTGCCACCGCCACGCGCCGCGCCGCCCGTATACACTCGCAACAGCAGTTAGACAAATGAAATGACTTTGTGTATTCGATGAGTCTGCTGATTAATATATTCTGAAAATTTTATTATTGAGGCCGTAGCTATTAAGGCAAATGTATTTTTGTGGCACTCGTCGGTCAATACTCTTGATCTTACGAACACTATATTTTCTTTTTATCGTGAAATTATTCAGAAAAGAGATACTGTAAAACTGCTTCTAGGCTCCATTCATCCAATGTGGCGACGCAAGCGGCAAAGATACGAACCAGGTGGCAAAGTTTAAATTCTAAAGGAGCACATCAAAATCTTTAATAATTGACGACCCATGTGGCGCAAAGGTTACCATGCCGGATCGCCGCACCGAGGGTCCTGGGTTCGATTTCCAGCGAAGCGGAAATTTGAATGATGAGTTTGAATTTCTGTTCTCGGTCTGGGTGTGAATGTCCTTGTCTAGTGATTTGTCCATGGCACCCACGACACAGGGATTCCTAGTGTGGGGCTATGAGTGTGAAGCGTTATTTATTATTTATTTAATTATTAATTACACATTTTCAAAAGTCCCATGAAAGTTTCAAGGTAAAACTACCAAATGACTGGACTACTTGTTTTCCTTAAATATTTTGTGTATCTACATCCACAAAGCGAAAAGCACATTGCAAAGTTAGTTTCGTCCTTTGTGATGTTGTTTCGAACTTTATACATTCGCGGTTCGTCCGGCAGGGGGCGCACGGGCGCGCGGGCCGGACCGCTGCTGGAGTGAAGGAAATACAACACAATGTCATAGTTATTACATTCAAGTTTGTTAAAAACCTAATAAAATAAAATAATGTTAAACCAATTAAATTTATTGGCGAGCGAACATACTATCTCACGTCCTTAACTCAGATACTACACATTAATTCAAAACTACAACAGTGGTGCAAATATAACTCGACAAAATGCAGCACTGATTTCAATAAAACCGGCCAAGTGCGAGTCGGACTCGCGCACGAAGGGTTCCATATCATTATATAGGTATATTTCATCTAAATATTCTGTGAATATTTCAAGCTTCTGCCTGTTGCCGTTATTAATATCGAGCAAAAAATGGCAAAACAATCACGTTTGTATTATGGGAGCCCTCCTTAAATATTTCATTCTGTTTTTAGTACTTATTTGTTATTACAGCGGCAACAGAAATACATCATCTGTGAAAATTTCAACTGTCTAGCCATCACGGTTCATGAGATACAGACGAACAGCGGAGTCTCAGTTATAATAGGGTCCCGTTTTTACCCTTTGGGTACCGAACCTTGAAAACCTTGGAAAAAATGTTATAATTACGATAATTGATGAGAATTCCCGGGTCTTCAAAAAATACTCTCGGGTAGCTCATTCTATTCGTTTACCAAGAGCAATGTGTTATGTGACGTGGGAATTTACGTCATGTTGCCGTAGTTATAATCCACGTTAGACAACAGCATTATTAGTACAAACTGCAGTCTCCAGCCTGCAGCCTGCAGCCCCGCTGGTGCTTCTGCACTGCAGCTGCAGTAACTCGATAATCTCGCATTAATTCAACTCGTTCCGCAGCTCGCAATCCAGGTGTAGATCTTAATTTCAATTGTCACGAGCATGAACCATAATCTGTGATTATTATCGACAGGTATAATCACTTGGATGATATCCGTGCTTCGCGTTGATGACTGATGTACCGGGGTCGTTGTAGACGCTGTAGTACTACAATATAATCATCATCATCATATTATTCTATGAATAACAGATGTCACAATAACATTTATTTCTTCTACAATTTATGAATCCATGAGAAATTTACTAGCTTGAAGTGTCACTGAATCAGCTTGATTGAAGCAGCGGTGAACAATTCTGTTGTTATGTTAGCCGCTTGTCGAGCATGTAACTATATAGAAAAGATATATGTTCAATACAGAAATGTACATAAATGAATACAGGTACCGACATACTATAAGTACCTATAGGAATTAGGCTAAGAACTCACGGAGCGATTTTCACCCGCGCCCGCTGCGGTGACGGAAATTTTAAAAAGTTTCAAAACTCACGAGACCGAAGTTTTGTGCGGTAGCGCAGCCGCCGCGGTTGCGATTATCGCCCGCAAACCTGGCGGGCGAATATCGCAAGACGGGCAGTATTTACGATCTGTACCCCCCCTCCCCCCCGGTGCCCACCGCGGTCGCCCGCCAACCGACCGCAGAGCGTGCGGGAGCAACCCGCCGAGGCTGCGGCTGACCGCGACCCGCGTGATTCTAGAAGTTGCCCGCCGGTGCAGCGGGCGCCGCGAGTAAACCGCGCCCGCCGCGGACGTAAACCGCGTCGTGAAATATGCCGCTCGTTTTTACATACAAATCTGCATTCTACAGGAGCTGCGGGCCCGCTACCGCGGCGGGCGCGGGAGAAAATCGCTCCATGAGTTCTTAGGCTTAAATACATATGTTTCACTTAAGTCTGACCCTATATTTAAATTTTAAACCTTGTTGGTCAGAAATTCAGTTGGAAGGTAATTAATTAAAATTAAAAGTAAAATATTTATTTAATTATGCCGTAGAAGTATAACTTCTGACGCGCGTACAAAAGTACACGCACCCTTTTTTGTATGTATGTATGTATGTATGTATGTATGTATGTATGTATGTATGTATGTATGTATGTATGTATTTATGTATGTAATATGTAAGATAATATTTTGTTTTCGTCATATTTAGGAATCAACCATCAGTGGAACTGGTTTATTTTGTATTCGATATTTTTGTGTATTCGTTATTCCAATCTTATATCTGAACATTGTAGGTATATTTTCAGACCTAATTATGTTAAGAATAGCGGAAAGTAAAAGAATATCTGTATCAATAGGTCGTCTGTAAAACACAATCAAACGGTTAATTACATAAGCTCGGAGCTGCGGAGCTCACCAGAGGGCGCTGTGGGGCGTGTGGGGTGTGTGGGGCGCGTGGGGCCTGTGGGGCGTGTGGGGCAGACCCGCCACCGGTAGATTAACGTATCATTTGTCCAATAATGAAAGGAAAATACCGATGGGTGCTCTTTGAACCATTTACACTCATTTCCATTCCGGAGCGCCGTGTGCACCGCGCGCAGTGTTGCCATACAGCCATACAGCCATACAGGGTAACGCTGCTTGACAATGAGCAGTAATAAAGCAATTAAATTCAGAAAATCTGATTTTTTAATGAAATTCTGTTATGTCATTGGTCGTTATTATTCCATTAAAATACAGAACCAAATTTACATTAGTCCGTTTGGATTTTATTTGTACATTCGTTGTCCAGTTTTAAATTGATTGAAAAATTGATAGGACTTAAATTAGCCTAGTGTGCTCCACGGTCTATGTCTGACATTGCTCTTTCGATTTTCAGCGATCCGGTTTTAGGATGATTATCTATTTGTACCAGGTATTATAGTAGCTGTAGAATCCCATAAAGCAATGATTGATAAAATGGATCTTCCTGGAATTCTAAAATGAAGTATTGGTACAGCATCGACATTGAGTGTAAAGCGTTATAGCAGAAACTATTGCTCGCAGTTATGGACCGGGGAGAGTGTTCATATTGCTGCGGCTCCGGGGACCCACCGAGCGCAGTGTTACGTACTAAGCTGCTGACTGATCCACACGCCACACGCCACACGCTACACCTGATCCATTAGCATTACACAACTAACCAGTAATGGACCACTGCATCCAAAATATTCACAACATCTCAAAATATCATTACGTTAAACAGACTTGCCAAAAATAGGATGCATACTCTTCAAATAAATTTTATTGAAAGGAATTGGAAAACGTTACCCTAGTTATGACGCATTAAACTTTCGGGCAACAACATAATGATATATTTATTGTAATGTGTGTGCGCTGGCTGTTGGTTGCCCGTGTCACAATTTACAGTTAATCAAGAAATCTGTTCCAAACTACATAGTTCTTCGCCGCGCCGCCGCCGCGCCGCCGCCGCGCCGTCGCGTCGCGCCGTCCGCGTGCGGCCGATCTGGCGGTGGTGGCGCTGGTGGCACCCTCACCGAGCGCAACTCTCATTTCGGAACATTATTAAAATTGTTCTCCAAGTTACACGGTTACAGTTTGTCCAGCGGCTTTCGAATATTCCCTGCTCGTTTTTGTAATTATACAATTAAATTTATTCTCTGAAAAAAAAAAATGTAATATTGGATTCGATACGTATGTATTTGAAATAAGGTACTAATAAGGTAATGCATGTATGTACATTTATATTTTGAAGCGTGTAAATTCTGAGCGGTAGGTACATGATGTCTGTAGATGAAGCCAGACTTTGAGTTGATAAATTAGTATTAACAGTGCCACTGAGAAATTATTCTCGAATACCTAAAATTACAGAGTCGATCCAAATCAAATAGATTTCTAGTTAAGGACAACGTGACAAAGTGTTCGATTGGCTTTGTCCTTGAGAAAATTAATGGGATTTTCATAGCAAGTTATTGAAAATATTTATTACTAAGCAAATTGCCCTGAAATTATTCAGGAAAGTTTCTAGTTTATTTGTTAGTACTTCACTTCACATAAATAAGTTATTATTTCGCTTATTAAATCAGAAAGAAGTTTATACAAAATTTAGACGAATTTTATTTTTTCAGCGACTGAACTAATGTGAAAGTTATTAGTAAAACTACTTGGAGTAAGTTTTCTCACGGTACTTAGTTCATAACAATAAATTTATAAAAACGAATGCTTCTAAACTTATAGGTGCTGTAGGTATTTGGATCCACTTTATCTGAATGTAAAGAACTTGTATTATAAATGACAAGCTGATAATGTCAATAGAGGTTCCCCGCCTGTCGGTGGACAACGCCTCTGATGTTATGGACATTCGCTAATCGCTTGAATTACCATCAACTGCCTCGATTGCTCGTCTGTTGGCTATTTACATAACCACGCGGACACGGTGTACGTTTGTCGATATTTAGTCGATTCAATCATATTGCCGCGCGCCGCGGCCTTCATCCACACCCTGCCATGACGATTATGGAAGGCCCCATTAAGCGAACCTTCAAATCCTTTCGTCCTAAATGATCTTCCCTAAAATTCTACCTTTTACTGGATTATGGCGAGCTGTATTATTAAACCCTCTTTAAACATCGTAAGCTCCTAAATTTCGTGCATAGTAAGTGGCTGATGTATTATAACAGTCATTTTGAAGTTCGCTGCTTTGCATGAATACCGTCACATCTCAAATTTTAAATTTTCACATTCTTATGAACAAAAATGACGTGTGGCACCATTAAGTGTCGTTTTTTTTATGGAAATAGCCGGCAAACGAGCTGACGATCCACCTGATGGTAAGAGGCTATCGTCGCCCATGGACATCAGCAACACCAAAGGCATCACTGATGGGTTGCCGGCCAAGAAAGACAGAAGAAAAAAAAAGAAAGAACTGGCTCTCAAGCCCCCAGCCGGAACACGATGAATCGTTTGGCGGCTGACTCATGCTCAAGGGTGGTAGCTATCCAGGCGAACCCCATGGAGAAATAATAATAGTAATGATGGTATTAAATTAACAATTAAAATCAATATTACTAATATAAACCCTCCAGAGGCCCTACCACCAGCGGGCCGGATTTAGTCGCCTTTTACGACACCCATCCGGCGTGGGTTTGGGGTTAGTATTCTAAGCCGCCCCAATACGGCTATAATCGTTATTTCAATAATCAATGAATACCAGTTACTGCTGATACTGCTCGTACTTAGGCGGATTCACATGCATTATTTCTCGAATAATATGGTATTACCAAATAAAATAACGTAAAAAGCGGCCAAGTGCGAGTCGGACTCACCCATGAAGGGTTCCGTAGCAGCAAGTAACATAATATAAAAGTTCTTGTACTTCATTGTAACTTTGATCGATATTTTTTGCGGTTTACGATTTATGACGTATTAAAAAAAAACTACTTACTAGATCTCGTTCAAATCAATTTTCGTTGGAAGTTTGCACGGTAATGTACATCATATATTTTTTTTACTTTTATCATTCTCTTATTTTAGAAGTTACAGGGGGGACGACACACATTTTACCACTTTGGAAGTGTCTCTCGCGCAAACTATTCAATTTAGAAAAAAAATGATATAAAAAACCTCAATATCATTTTTGAAGACCTATCCATAGATACCCCACACTTATGGGTTTGATGAAAAAAACATTTTTGAGTTTCAGTTCTAAGTATGGGGAACCCCCAAAATTTATTGTTTTTTTTTTTATTTTTGTGTGAAAATCTTAATGCGGTTCACATACATCTACTTACCAAGTTTCAACAGTATAGCTCTTATAGTTTCGGAAAAAAATGGCTGTGACATACGGACGGACAGACAGACAGACAGACATGACGAATCTATAAGGGTTCCGTTTTTTGCCATTCGGCTACGGAACCCTAAAAAGAGCTTGACGCACGGCATTCTGTGTGAAATGCACGTCAGGCATCAGCTCACCACACTGCGGTATGGTTGGCGGTGTGTTACCCCCATCATCAACAGTCGAATTCGACGCAAAGAGGGTGCCCAGTATTTCGGCTTTCTCTTTTGCGGTGTGGGCCAGGGTATTATCTGCTCTGCGCAAAGGAGGAAGGGACGATACACAGAAATTGCCTTGAATGGCTTTGGCCAGAGACCAGAACGCTCGGCTACCACACGGTTTGCTCAGCAGTCTTTTGCCGGTTCTGTTAATGTGCTTGAATTTTGCCTTGGCTATTTGCTTTTATGAGGACCACGAGGCAGCATTAAATTTCTTTTTTAGCCGACTCACAGATGCGTCTCCGAGCTCACGCGCCACAACCCAATCCTGAAAAGCAGATTGCTTCAGGCTTATTTCCTTAAAGCAGTTTCTGTCAAACCAGGCTTGGGTTTTACCACCAACGGGTACCACAGAGTTTGGAATGTAACATTCCATGCCCTGGAGTACCACATCGGCTATGGAAAGCGCACAAGCATCGGGATCAGCTGAAGAGAAACAAACCCTTCGTGCTAGAAAGCTGTAATTTGGCATGGATAAACATTTTTAATAAAACTCTAGAATCGTAGGATAAAATATTGAAAAACATTTTTTTCAGGGTACCTCCCCTACAGGTAACGTGAGGTTGATTTTTTATTCGCTGCTTACTCTATAGTGTTGTGTGGTATCGTTGAAAATGTCTTTCAAAAATATCATGGTTCTTCATAGACCTAATACCTTCATAGTGCTAATTTTGGTTAGTCAAGTATCCCCCCCCCTGCCGGCTAAACGGCTGGATTTGGACTAATGAAAAAATTATCAAAAATAGGTTATATGATGAATTTACAAGGAAAACTATGACGGCTATGTTAGCATAAGTAAATGAGTAATAGTCGATAAACGTACTACTTCGGAAACTTAACATTGCGCGTGGCCTGACACGCACTTGCCCAGTTTTTGAGTTGTGTTAGTATTCATTCAAAGCAGCAAGTTTTAGGCATCAATAGTCGCCGCTGGTCCATTTTACGATATTTACTGATCGGGATAATCTTACGCGCTTATCAACATTCATCAGCGTATTAATGTGAAAAATTAATTTACGTAACAATATTTTTATAACTTTGACTAACTTTTGTTTTTTTTATTAATTACTACCGAATTAAATTAACGTCAATCCGTACACGACGCGCGTCGCCGGATTCATAGCGAATTAAAGTTAACAGTTAAATTAAAGTTTGTGAAAGCGCAAATACCAAATTTCAATTTTCCTGTGTAAATTATTTCCTTTGATGTCAGCCATCTTTATTTCCATAGTATCGAAATCCGGCGGCTGTTTGAAGTTCCGCGGGACCCGAGGGGGGGGGGGGAGAGCCGTCGGGCCTCGCACAGCTCTCCAGTTTAATACGACGCATTGTTGGTCGAATTGGCCTCCAGTTTCCCTCTCCTAATCGCGTTTTATCCATCAAAGGACTAGGCTTTCTTTCATATTCCTTTTTGTACGAGCCGGAGAATAAGTTTTGCCTTTCCATTTTGGAGAGTAATAACGTCAAAGTATTATTTCCTAACTTCTAAATATATCACGCTGATGCTTCTTAAACTCGATTAACTTGTAGCACTACACGAGGCGTATAGCTACACACTATATTATATACTTTTAATGCTACCTCTACGGTACACGATTAACCCATAAACCTTATAAGTTATTAAAAACCATCTGACAGTTTACTGCCACTTACCGCCGGATGTCATGGGAAGCCGGTAGGAAGAAGATAAGATAAAGAAACCCGACTGCGCTTCACTTCAGGAAACAACTTTTACGATACTTCAATAATGAGTAATAAAATGTGGATACAAGAAGATCAGTTGTCATACAGCGACGGTTGAGCGTGGAGCAGTGTATGCATCCAAGAAGACTAGATGTGCCACTACTAGATGTGCGAAAATAATAACAGACGCACATTTGGTTATTTTAATAGAAGAGTTCGAGGAACTTTAAGAATAAATAGCGAATGTTAAATACGTTTAACTGTCGTTTATAGAGGTACATGCAAGTAGCAATCTCAGATAAAGGTTCTCGAGTGAAAAAACGACTGTCACTTGTACAGGTTTATATTTCTCACTTATTGAGGTTTTAGGGAGGTAAAATGACGGGACCTGATCATTTTTCTCACTAATAGAGTTTTCTCGCTTACCCAGTTCTCACTTGTCCAGGTTTGACTGTAACTGCAATAGCTGCGAGGTAATGCCCAAACATTATTGACGAGTTCTGTAATGCCACGTGATTCAATTTGGAACATGAACTGGTGAACAAATGAACGTCAACTTGGAACCTAATTATCAGAATGAATCACGGTAAGCACATGTATTATAGCAGGTAATGTAGTGTGTGGTCGCCTGGCCGCCTGGACGCAAGACGTGCGCTATTGACACCAGTAATTGATTGAGGGATGTAACATCGGAGGCGGCGCGGCGCGGCGGCGGCGGCACTCCGCCGACTGCTAATAGCATCAGTCTGTGTCCGGCAACCGCTGCAGCCGCCACGAACTGCACGATGCTGATTGCAAACTGTATATGTGTAGGTACTGAGTAGGTATAGTTAGGTACACAGATACCTCCACATCCGCTACCATAAAGGATACCTTTACTCATTTCATTATTGGGAGAAGCAATACACTACACTATGCAAACGTTGAATCATAAATCAGCGCTGCGATTACCATGTTAACTAGAGCCATACACTATTCAACTACTTACATCATATATACCTATTCCGTATATATTATGTAAGTTTTTTTATGGAAATAGCCGGCAAACGAGCTGACGATCCACCTGATGGTAAGTGGCTATCGACGCCCATGGACATCAGTGATGCGGTGCAGGCCAAGAAAGAGAGAAGAAAAAGAAAAAAAGAGAAAGAAATGTAAGTAATATTTAATATATAAAATTCTCGTGTCACGGTGTTAGAAGTTGAACTCCTCCGAAACGGCTCGACCAATTTTCGAGAATCATTGCGTGCATATCGGCTAGGGTTGAGAATCGGACAACATTTATTTTTCATCCCCCTACCCCTAAAAATTTTTTGGCAGAACAACGTTTGCCCGGTCAGCTAGTATTATGTAAAATCGATAAAACGATTTTTATACTAAAAAGCGGTCAAGTGCGAGTCGGACTCGCCCATGAAGGGTTCCGTAGCAGCAAGTAACATAATATAAAAGTTCTTGTACTTCATTGTAACTTTGATCGATGTTTTTTGCGGTTTACGATTTATGGCGTATTAAAAAAACTACTTATTAGATCTCGTTCAAATCAATTTTCGTTGGAAGTTTGCACGGTAATGTACATCATATATTTTTTTTAGTTTTATCATTCTCGTATTTTAGAAGTTACAGGGGGGGGGGGGGGCACATTTTACCACTTTGGAAGTGTCTCCCGCGCAAACTATTCAATTTAGAAAAAATGATATTAGAAACCTCAATATCATTTTTGAAGACTTATCCATGGATACTCCACACATATGGGTTTGATGAAAAAAAAATTTTTGAGGTTCAGTTGTATGTATGGGGAACCCCCAAAATTTATTGCTTTTTTTCCATTTTTGTATGAAAATCTTAACGCGGTATACGATATACATCTACTGACCAAGTTTCAACAGTATAGTTCTTATAGTTTCGGAGAAAAGTGACTGTGACATACGGACGGACAGACAGACAGACAGACAGACATGACGAATTTATAAGGGTTCCGTTTTTTGCCATTTGGCTACGGAACCCTAATAATGACGTGAAAATGTAACGCATGCCAGACGCGCGCTATCGTCAATAATTGCCGCTTGCTTGCATCTAGCCACAGTAAAGAAATCTAAATTCCTATATTGTGATCTAGCGTAGTAAAAGGATAGATTCCTAATCTACCCACGGATCGGCATCGTTTTGCCTATTGCCTGTGCCGGCCGGACAGTAGGCCGCAGTAAACAGACAGTAAGGACTTTGCTGCATAGGGCATATTCAGTGTTCTGAACGTCTGAACGTCTAATGCTAGAGTGCACTGTTTCTAGTGTCAAAAGACAACAAAAGTAACATGGCGACGTTAAACATCAAATGAACGTATCGTAGGAGGTGTAAGACCACTTTTACCAATGGTTGTGACATACGATAATTTGTAACGGGTATGAACTGAATGCCAGGCGCAGACTGAATTATTTCAGCAGGCTGCCCGGCTGGAGCTGAACGCATCGACTGGCTTAATTGTTCATCCGCAGGCGGAATTAACGTTAACGAGGTTACGGCATCTAATTATGTTCGTTTATGGTCGTTGCACACATATCAACTCGGAAAGGGATCGTCACCGGATCGTCTCGCCGTCAACCAAGCATCAACCTAACGTAAGCGCGTTACCAACCGACCAGCAGCTCCGAGTCGACTCGTCTACGGCTAGGCGACGCCGCGCTTACGGCTCGCCGGCCGCTGGTTGACGGCTAGGCGGGTTGCAAATTCAATAAAACACAGACGCAGCGGTAGCCGCGGCGCGGGGCGTGCACGAGGAAACGGAAAGTCGAAGGATAGCGTACGGTGAGACGTAAGCGCGGGTACGGCAAGTCGTCTACGCACCGTACCGCGGTTCGTGAGCTTGTCTCGAGGCGAGGCGGTTACGTTACGATTCCGATAAGTGTGCTTTACAGTAGGGAGTTTCATACAAAGAATACTGAAATGCAAGAGTTGATACGTTTACGTTCTGTTTACGAGTTGATATGTGTGCTACGACCATTATATACCGATGCGTTATGTCCAATATATTGTAATTTATAATAACGTTATTACTAAGACTAACTGATTCGTTTAGCGAATT
Organism: Thymelicus acteon; assembly: GCA_951805285.1. Taxonomy (NCBI): domain Eukaryota; kingdom Metazoa; phylum Arthropoda; class Insecta; order Lepidoptera; family Hesperiidae; genus Thymelicus; species Thymelicus acteon. Next base: position 22,945,833 of record OX638213.1, read on the forward strand.
GAGTTGTCTGCTACGAAAGCAAAGATATAATCTAGTTTACGTTAATCGCTGCCGATAGGTACGTAAACCCGTTTCGCAACGAAAATTAATTTTAACTTAGTCAATGTGATTTACATGTTGGCCAGAGAACCGACACATTAAATTACTTAAAGGTAAATAAAATATCGTATATTGGGTACAGTTGCAAATAATGAAAAATTATATCATTGTGAAGTACGTAAGTTAACTACCGAGATAATTAACATGGTTACGTGCTTCTGACAGCTCATGAAGTCATAGGTATGGGTTGTTTTGTTTCAGAAGGATCGACGAGGCACTTAGTTGGTTATTTACCTCACCACGGCACCAATCCGCACCGGAGTACGTCGAGATCTCAGGGGCTTTTCACCAGCAGGTTCTAGCCATGGTTTAAATCAAGTCTTTACGCTTATGTGTTCTATTTAATATTCAAACACGGCGGCTGCCATCGAGTTATCCCTAGTCACCAGTGTTCAACCGTTCCCTGGCAGACCCTTAAGGAATTCATTTCAGGTCGAACTTTAAATCCAGGGCCGCCGCCTAAGCTCTTGTGAACAATGTGCCTCTTATTGAAGTTGATATCGTTAAACCCTCGCTCAAAAGCTTTACTCGTAATAATAGTGAGGCACTCGGTATTCATATTTATTGAGTAGTCCTAGAATTCATATTTTAATTGTAACATTTGTGTAAGATGTTGATGCCGCCGGCACAGACACCTGCTCGTCATGAGAGAGATGTCACTGCACCTATACTTCTTCTGAAAGCGTAAAATTCAGTAATAATGTAAGAGAAAAAATTATATATTTTAATATTTTCGGAACTTTTTATTAACTCAATAGATCCCATTGACATCATCAGTAATTATTCCAGTATCCGATATATTATGTAGGTAACTATTGCATAATGACTATTATCCTCGAACGTAACGAAATAGACGACCAATTTCCATAGAAATCCAGATTTATAGACAACACAATCAAAATGTAATGGAGTTTATTTGGTGGCACGCTACACCTGCCAAAACTTAAAACCTTATTATTAGTTCCGGCAGACCCGGAATAATGCACTTAGCTGGCTTTAAAAATGCAAAGAAGGCATTTTTTGTTCAAATTTTCAAGTTTCAACAAACACAAGTCACAAGCTAAGATGTCGACATATTATTTATTTATTTATTTTCTCTATTAGGCACGCCAACAGCATAATATAGATACATTCAACTTAGGAGTAATAATTGTAATCTAATTACATTTCCAGGTATATATGCCAATAACAGGCTTGCACAACATTCTCATATTCTGGACAACATGTTATTGCGCTGTGTACCGCCGCTGGTCTATCTACTTAAGGCGTAAAATAAAAAAAAAACCCAGGGTAGGCAATACAGGTATATTGGTATAACCCTACCAGTCGGCGAGCACATAAATTTATCAGGTCGTGGTAATCGGCCTAACCAGTTTCCCCCTCCGTAGCGCCGTACTCCCCTTGTGACGCGTAATCACGCGTAATCTTGCCGAAGATGGTTGACGGCCGAGGTGCGGAGACGTAGCCAGGTATGACACGGCGGAGCGACCTTCGAAACGCTAGCGCGCGCAGCGGCAACAGCTGGTAGGTAGCCGGGCAAGGGGTGTAGGCAGAGCAGTCGTGGTGAAGAGGTCAGGTACTAAGCGGTACCGTGGCACCTGGAATTGATATACCCAAATGATTAACATTCGGTTAATCAACGTTCCGATCCGGTAGTCCCCAACACGTCGCACAAAGGAAGTAAGCATATAGCAGTTTTGACGTGGCGGAAAAACCAGAACGGAGTTTACAGTAAAATTGTTACTAACAATAAGCTATAATAGCGTTAGGCCAAAAAAGGATATAAGGAAACAAAAGAAAGAACAATACGTTACTCTAAATTCAAATGAGTAATTATGAGTGAGCATTATGAGTAATTAAAAAAAAATAATACGTTACACTAATATTTTTATAATTAAAAAAGGTAGTCTGCTTGTGCAATCTAATATTAAATTGCGAAAGAACAAGATAAAGCAAGTAAGAGATATATAATTGCATTCAGCAGGTTCTAAAATATAAAAAAAAACAAACTAACGGTAATTTAGCCGTTAGTTTGAATTGCGAGCATATCTAAGAAAAAACAGCGTCTACGGTAAAAAAAACAAGCTTTATGTGCCATTTGAAACTTACCCTAATACGGGAATACTTCACACCACTTAATAAACGTATATATGAAACTAAATACACGAAGAGTATTTAAAATTGTCTTCGAGCTGGCTAACGCGCGCAACTAGTTTTAAAACGAATGTGTGTCGTCAAGCTCTCAACGAGTTTCGAGGCGACTGCCAGGAGCGCGGGCGCCGTACAACGCGCGGTCGGCCGCCTTCCCCCGCGCGTCTCTCCACCCCCCGCTAGCAGATCGAACTTGCGAATCATCGTAGTAATAATTGTCGTTTCGTTACAGTACCCCCCCTCTCCCCTTAAGGATTTTATTTAAAATGAAATCCGAAAAATTTACAATATCAATATCCAATTCTACAATATCTTCGCAAAAAAAAAAAACTAAAAATAACAACAAGTCAAAGTAAGCCGAAATAAGAAAACAAATTATATCTCATGTTTCCCAAAAACTTTTAGGTCCTTGATGTGCCATGAGCCCAAGGCTTTACCAGACATGTCTTCTAAAACGTAGACGAGAGGGGATCGCTTCTCTACAACTTTGCACTTGATATATTTTGGTGCTAACTTTTTACTAAAGAACTTGTCCTTATCGCTGAGGACGTAAGCACGTTTGTACACGATGTCACCTATATTATACTCGTAGGGCTTCCTGCGTAGATTATAATGAGCAGTATTCTTAATGTGGGCATGATACAGTGATTTTTGTACCTGGTCGAAGATAGAGCTCAGTAACCCAAGGTTTTCAGCATAAACGTCCCGAGGTAAGAACAGAACCTCATCACCTAAATCATTGTCGATGTAATGAGATCCACAGACTACTAATTCTCGCCCAAAAACAAGAAAGGAAGGCGTGAAACCTGTGGCTTCATTTACGGAGTTATTTATGGCAAACTGTACACTAGGAATGAACGTGTCCCATGATCGATGATCATTGTCTACGAAAGTGGAGATGCAGGTTATGATGGTTCTATTATACCGTTCTACTGTATTTACCTGTGGCGTATATTTAGGTGTATAAAATATATTAGGTATGTGGTATTTTTGAAAAAATGCATTGATATCCCCACTAATGAACTGGGACCCATTATCCAGGAATATTGTTTGAGGGATTCCGTGAATCAGGAAAATTTGTTCTTCAATTATTTTAATTATATTTTGTGATGTTGCCTTTTTTATAGGGAAAATATGACAAAATTTAGAAAAACAGCAGGTGACAACTAGTATATAACAATTTTGTTTTCTAGTTATGGGTAAAGGCCCCATAAGATCGATAGATAACATCTGGTATGGTCGAGAACACTGCTTTGGGCGTCCCATTTCTCCAAGAGTAGCATGATTTTGCATTTTGTACTCTAGACAAGTGGAACAAGAACCAACGTATTTCGAAACATCGCGGTACATACCTGGCCAGTAGTACCTAAGAGCAACGCGTCGATACGTTTTAAAAATTCCCAAGTGACCGGCAATTGGCTCGTTGTGGTTTTCAGAAATAATGAGATGCCTAAATTCAGACGGAACCACTTCTTTCCATGAAAATTCATTTGTCAGTACACATTTATTTTTATTAAGCCGAAATAATGTATTGTTTTTGACTAGGTAGTTTGGAAATTTCGAAGGTTTACTGAGGCAGTTATCATACAGAGTTTTATACCAGTCGTCACTAGTAGTAGTGAACGATTGGGCCGTTGTAACTGCAGCAATAGCGACAGACCTAGATAAAGCATCGGGGATTACATTGTCCACACCGCGACGGTGCTTGATTTCAAAGTTAAATGAGGACAAACGGAGTCCCCAACGCGCAAGTCTGCCCGTAGGGTTGCTCAAGGATAGAAACCATTTCAATGCGCTGTGGTCGGTATATACAGTAAAGGTTTTACCGTTTTCCACGTAGCATCGCCAATGTTCTAGGGCAACGAGAACAGCCAGAGTCTCACGTTCAGTTATGCTGTAGTTCTTTTCAGCGGGCGTTAGTGACCGACTCATATAGGCTATCGGATGTTCTTTGCCATCCACTGACTGAGTGAGCATGGCACCTATTCCATAATTACTCGCGTCCGTGTGCACTTCGAACGGTAAATCGTAATTTGGACACGCGAGAACGGGGGCTGATACCAGACACTCCTTCAGTTTTTTGAAGGCCGCGTCAGCTTCATCTGTCCATTTAAAAGGAGGTGCGTTTTTTTTATTTGAGGTCAGTTTGTTAAGGGGTCCTGCGATTGTGCTAAAGTTTGGAACGAAACGACGATACCAGGTCGCTGTTCCTAAAAATCGTTTCAGTTCTTTCCGATTGGTAGGAGCAGCGTAATTAAGAATTGCTTCTACCTTATCGGGGTCTGTCCGCAATCCACACGCATCAACCACATACCCCAAATACTTGAGCTGACTCCTAAAGAACTCACATTTTTCTAAATTAATAGTCAGGTTGGCCTTGCGCAACTTGTCCAGAACGCGCAAGAGCAGTGAGACATGTTCATCGAAATCGTTGCTTACGATGATAATGTCATCTAGGTAAGCAAAAATGCGATGGTCTACGTCCCCTAATATTGTGTCAACCAAGCGTTGCTGAGTTGCTGGGGCATTCGTGAGCCCAAAAGGAGTAGTCTTAAATCTAAAAGTTCCGCGCCCTGGGACGTAAAATGCCGTCTTATCCCTATCCTCCTCTAAAATTGGGATCTGCCAGAAGGCCTTAGATAAATCGAGGCTAGTCAGAAAACGAGCATCACGTAAATTATCCAAGATCTCTGAAATGTATGGTAGGTTATAAGCATCTCGCTTTGTGACCGAATTGAGCTTTCTGCTATCAAGACAAAAACGAGGCTGGCCATTCTTTTTGTTGACGAGGAGGACAGGAGACTGCCAAGCACTTTCACATGGTTCGACCACATCAAGGGCTAACATTTCATCCACCTGTTCGACGAGAATCTTTTGCTTTTCAGGTGAGAGCCTATAATACCTCTGTCGAATTGGGGGAGAATCGCCGGTATCTATACGATGGGTTATTAAGTGCGTCCGTCCCAGGCCCTTATGTTCAAATGAAATATCACCATATTGACGAACGACGTCATCGGCGATTGCTTTCTGGGAACTGTTTAAGTTGTCATACGAGTGTATCATCGTTGAGCTGGTATTAAAATTTAAATCCATTAACGGAACTTTAGATAAGTGAGCAGTGCCTAGATATTTCGGACATAAGTGGAAAGCGCGCCAGAAATCTACTCCCAGGATCAATGAGGATTGAACTTCTGGAACAACAAATGTTTTAATTAAATGGGAATTACCTTCAAACTCAAAAGGCAAATTAATGTAGCCTACGCTGTGCAACGTTTGTCCACCAGCAGCGACAATAGATATTTTGTCGTCGGTGCATAGTATGTAACCGCGACTAAGCAAGATTTTATGAGCATCGTTGCCAACTATCGTTACCGCCGAACCAGAGTCCAGAAGCCCAGAGGCAGTTATATCATCAATTTTGATATTAATGTATGGTCGGATATCATCTAGTGGTTTATTTTGCAGAATCGTAGCCAGCTTGTAGCTGTTAAAAAACCTACGAATGGTTTCTAGCCATTCTTCAAATTCTTTTCTACTACCACGATCCGTTGGTGAGGGCTTACGATTCTGCAAAACTAGTTTTTTGGATTACTTTTACATTTAGGGCAATCAGGTTTTTTCACACCTTTTTGTCCACAGGTGAAGCACACGATATCGTTACTTACGCAAGTTTTAAAGGAATGTGTGTGATTGCGACACCTAGGGCAGTAGGGTAATTTGGTAGATGAATCTGTATTTATAGCGTGTAGATACTTTTGATTAACGTTATTATTATTATTATACGTAGGTTTATTATTAATATTTGTTTTTAATGGAAAATTTTTGTTGAAATCTTGAGTTTGAGTATTACTATTATGTTTATAGACGAATTCTGGTGCTACTAAGTCAGAAGATGATGAAGAAGGCTCACGAAAATGAGCCAACCGCGACTGAAAATTTTCAAAATTTTTACATAGCGTACGTACTTGCTCAATAGTAGTGATTCTTGTCGCAGAAGCTAAGGTGCTTGCATAACAAGGTTTGATGTTATGTAAGATTATTTCAAGCTTGTCTGCCTCGTCTAGGGGCTTTGACAAGCGCGTAAACATTCCCGCTAGTATAGATAAATATATAGTAATATTCTCAGTTGCGCCTTGACTTCTATTGCGAATCTCAGCGAGTAACCGGTAATCGTAATCCGCCTTATCGAAGTCTTGTTTTAGAAATACCACTAATTCCTCCCACGTGGATATTTGTTCCCGAATGCTGCGGAACCAATGTAATGCACCATCAGTAAAAATTTCTGTAGCATAGGAAAGCAATTTTTGGTCCGAGATATCACGAGCCTGTCGGAATTCTTCGACTCGTTGAATAAACGAGCGAACACAAGTCTTCCCATCGTACTTTAGCTTGCCTAATTCTGAAGGAAACCTACCATTGCTATCACAGGTAACTGAAACGTGTATTGGTGTGGACGTATGTTGAGGCTCCGAACTTGAGCCGGGCACGGATAAAGGATCAACGCTCTTATTCATCAATGACGTGAGTTTTTCATATAAATGTCTAAATCGCTCACTGCATTCCAAGTGTTTCACTACGGACTTATCATCGGGATCCATACGATTAAGTCTATGGTAAAGATGGTTAAAAATGTTTTCAGTTCGAGCTAGAATATTTTTGTCTAATACATCACTCGATAGTGTAAGATTGACCCTATCTAATATCTCACAGCAAGCTATTAAATCTTCAGATGTTTCAAGATGGGAACACAAGATGTCTTCAGAAGGAAATATTTGACATAATTTATTAATTTGCTTCCGTAGATCAGCTACTGTGCTTGCAGGAGTCTCGCCTCTAACGGCAACCTCATACTCCAACTCGGACTTTTGTAAAGAAAGGAACTTGATCGGAAATGACATCGTAAATACCAGAATATAAAATTATTAAAAAATTATAAGAAAAGAGACTTATTAAAAAATAATATATATATATATATATATATATATATATATATATTATCTGCTTAACACAATCGCTTAGGGTGGTAGCTTAAAATGGCACACAAATTACATACAATTGAAAACACAAAACAACAAAAAAATGAAACAATAAAAATGAGGTTAGTTTGATCAATGATGTAAAAATACTCCGTTCTGTTACAATCAATGCTAACAGAACGCTTTGGTTTATATACACTACTGTCTCTAATGATCGTTGGATCCAAAAAAAAAAAACAAAAAACTACGCAAAACAAAAAAAAAATAATAATAAAATGCAACTGGTGTGAAAGTAGCTTTACAATACGTCTTGGAACACCAATAATACAACTGGAGAGAGAAGAAGGGAAAAAACAATAACAATCGAGAATTATAAAAAAAAAAAAACTATTTAACTACAATAAAAAAAACTACTAAACTACAAGCTATTCTATAAACTATGTAGTGGTAATCCAGTACGAAGGTAATTATAAAACAACAAAAAAAATACTACTATCACATCAGTTACCGAAAACCAAACAAAAACAAAAAAAGCGTTTTACAAATAAACCATCACCGTACAAAACTAACTACTTACTACCAGAAGCGGAAACTGATTTAACCACGTTTAAGGGCGCCAAGGTACCGCCGCTGGTCTATCTACTTAAGGCGTAAAATAAAAAAAAAACCCAGGGTAGGCAATACAGGTATATTGGTATAACCCTACCAGTCGGCGAGCACATAAATTTATCAGGTCGTGGTAATCGGCCTAACCAGTTTCCCCCTCCGTAGCGCCGTACTCCCCTTGTGACGCGTAATCACGCGTAATCTTGCCGAAGATGGTTGACGGCCGAGGTGCGGAGACGTAGCCAGGTATGACACGGCGGAGCGACCTTCGAAACGCTAGCGCGCGCAGCGGCAACAGCTGGTAGGTAGCCGGGCAAGGGGTGTAGGCAGAGCAGTCGTGGTGAAGAGGTCAGGTACTAAGCGGTACCGTGGCACCTGGAATTGATATACCCAAATGATTAACATTCGGTTAATCAACGTTCCGATCCGGTAGTCCCCAACACGTCGCACAAAGGAAGTAAGCATATAGCAGTTTTGACGTGGCGGAAAAACCAGAACGGAGTTTACAGTAAAATTGTTACTAACAATAAGCTATAATAGCGTTAGGCCAAAAAAGGATATAAGGAAACAAAAGAAAGAACAATACGTTACTCTAAATTCAAATGAGTAATTATGAGTGAGCATTATGAGTAATTAAAAAAAAATAATACGTTACACTAATATTTTTATAATTAAAAAAGGTAGTCTGCTTGTGCAATCTAATATTAAATTGCGAAAGAACAAGATAAAGCAAGTAAGAGATATATAATTGCATTCAGCAGGTTCTAAAATATAAAAAAAAACAAACTAACGGTAATTTAGCCGTTAGTTTGAATTGCCAGCATATCTAAGAAAAAACAGCGTCTACGGTAAAAAAAACAAGCTTTATGTGCCATTTGAAACTTACCCTAATACGGGAATACTTCACACCACTTAATAAACGTATATATGAAACTAAATACACGAAGAGTATTTAAAATTGTCTTCGAGCTGGCTAACGCGCGCAACTAGTTTTAAAACGAATGTGTGTCGTCAAGCTCTCAACGAGTTTCGAGGCGACTGCCAGGAGCGCGGGCGCCGTACAACGCGCGGTCGGCCGCCTTCCCCCGCGCGTCTCTCCACCCCCCGCTAGCAGATCGAACTTGCGAATCATCGTAGTAATAATTGTCGTTTCGTTACAGTACCCCCCCTCTCCCCTTAAGGATTTTATTTAAAATGAAATCCGAAAAATTTACAATATCAATATCCAATTCTACAATATCTTCGCAAAAAAAAAAAACTAAAAATAACAACAAGTCAAAGTAAGCCGAAATAAGAAAACAAATTATATCTCATGTTTCCCAAAAACTTTTAGGTCCTTGATGTGCCATGAGCCCAAGGCTTTACCAGACATGTCTTCTAAAACGTAGACGAGAGGGGATCGCTTCTCTACAACTTTGCACTTGATATATTTTGGTGCTAACTTTTTACTAAAGAACTTGTCCTTATCGCTGAGGACGTAAGCACGTTTGTACACGATGTCACCTATATTATACTCGTAGGGCTTCCTGCGTAGATTATAATGAGCAGTATTCTTAATGTGGGCATGATACAGTGATTTTTGTACCTGGTCGAAGATAGAGCTCAGTAACCCAAGGTTTTCAGCATAAACGTCCCGAGGTAAGAACAGAACCTCATCACCTAAATCATTGTCGATGTAATGAGATCCACAGACTACTAATTCTCGCCCAAAAACAAGAAAGGAAGGCGTGAAACCTGTGGCTTCATTTACGGAGTTATTTATGGCAAACTGTACACTAGGAATGAACGTGTCCCATGATCGATGATCATTGTCTACGAAAGTGGAGATGCAGGTTATGATGGTTCTATTATACCGTTCTACTGTATTTACCTGTGGCGTATATTTAGGTGTATAAAATATATTAGGTATGTGGTATTTTTGAAAAAATGCCACTCTCAACGAGTTTCGAGGCGACTGCCAGGAGCGCGGGCGCCGTACAACGCGCGGTCGGCCGCCTTCCCCCGCGCGTCTCTCCACCCCCCGCTAGCAGATCGAACTTGCGAATCATCGTAGTAATAATTGTCGTTTCGTTACAGCTGTTACAACTGTATTAATAATTAAGTTACTATTTATAGAACTATAGAAAAAAAACTGACAATAGAGTAAATAGCAAAAGTTTTAGTAAAAATAACAATTTAGAAAAAAAAATAAAATTAAATTTAGGAACTTATAAAGAATGAGTGTAGCTTATTTTTTAAGGCAAGGCGCGTATCGTTGAAAATGTCGATGTCTGGGACTGAAGCACATGCTTGGTTGTATTCTGCACAAACTTTTGGAAGAGGAGAATATTTGTACAGGTTGGTTCTACTCCGAGGAATGTGGAAGATTTTATTTATGGGTTGCCGTGGGTATCTAAAGGGGACGTTAATATTTATGCCATGAAGTAAATCGGCAAATTATAACACCACTTTGAGTGCTAACGCCCCAACTCAGAGTCAGTAACATATACTTTAATCGCTCCTTAGTAAAGAATCACCATACAAATTCTGTACTAAGGAGCAATTTAAGTAGCCGTTAGTGACTCTGAGTTGGGACGTAAGATTTTCTCAGAGCTAAGAAAACGAGACCAGAACATAGCCGGATTTAGCCATCTCTTATTATCGAACAACTCCTGGACTGATATCAATATTACGCAAACGAATTGTTTTTCTTGAAACCGACGTAAAGTTGCTGTCAGGAAATTGGAAAAATTGCAAAAAAAAGGTAATTTCCTTATAAAAATATGTAGACAAAAAGTGCACATGTTACGTGTACCTTTTTCACTTGCAACCAAACTGCTGCGTTCAATTCATTAATGGCCCACTCTGGCATACCACGGGCCACGGGCCACGGGCCAAGGGCCACGGGCTACGGGCCACGGGCCACGGGCCACGGGCCACGGTTCATACTCATAACCGAGGAAGCCAAAATAATACTCCATTCCTACCAAGTACCAGTGAACGAATATTAGATGATTCCTACGCTGCTCTAGTGCGGGTAGGTAGAAGGGGAACCTTTCATTTTACTTTGTTATAAATTTAACTGTGTGGTAGCAAGTAATTAACCACTAAATCGAGTATTATAAATCTAATTAACTTGTTACGTAGTGTCGCGTTCGCGTAAATCGTGCATTGTTATTTAATCAACATAAATAACTTTCTCGTGTGAGATAATTTGAAATTCATAGTAAGTAGGAATCGATTCGTTCGTTCCATAAAACTTGGAAAGTCACTACGGTAACTCCTCGACTTGTTATTGTTCAATAGTAAAAACTGTTGTTTGGTCCCCACTACACATTGAATCCTATAAGAAAACAAACATACTGATATAAAAACTCATAACATAGTCGGCCCCGAATTTAATGAAAACTAGTAAACCGTGGAACAAATGTCAGGAGGTACAGGAATCGGGCTTCTCAGTACTTCGGAACGGAATCGAAGTTAGTAGATAAACACGTTTATAGTGGCGGTAACTTTGCCCTGAGGGCCTCGCCCCGCGCCCCGCGCCAGCGCCCGGCTCCCGGCTCCGGCTGGAGCGGTTCTCCACGGTGAGGCGAGATCAAAGGTTTACGAGAACATCCTTAATTACAGACGCAGTCGTAAGATTTGTTCTAGCTTACTTCACAAGTTTGTATAGTATGCTTAGAAATTATTTGTAATTAAAGTTTACTCCGCAGGCGCGTAATTACCCTCCTCGCTGAAGCTTGTGTCAACGGGGAACAGAATGATGCTGGTCTCAGATCTCGGCTTGTCCAAAATGACGTACCTAACCGGTTTTTAAACCTTATCTCATCAAAAACATAAATGTCAAATGAGAGCCAAGTTCGAAAAAAAGAATTGAGATCTAAATGGATGCCAAGTTCTGTGTAGAAAATCCTAAAATTTTAGTCACAACAGCATGTAATTCAAGTTCTACATTTGACGTGGCTAGTTTTCATATACTTACAGGTATATGAAGGTTGATATGTATAATGTTACTTTTTAAAATTTGGTTTGTTGGTAACTATGAAAACTTTTTAAACGTTAATGTATCAATAGTTGTTTGAGTTACATTTCTGAAATTTTGAATTCTAAATAAGCTAAGGGGCTTTAATAAATATACCAAACTAGCTTCTACCCGCGACTTCGTCTGCGTGGACTTCATAATTGGATCTATAAAGGAATGAATTTAATGCGGGATATTAAATATCTGGGAGCCAAACTGAAACTAAATTCGTTTAGCAGTTTAACCGTCAGTAAATAAGAAACATTCACTTAATTTCATTTTAAAAATGGTTTAAAAAACAACAACAGATATCTTTGAAATCAATTTCGTTATTTCCGTTCGTTCAGGTGTTACATAATTATTTGGTCTTCAAGATACACCACCAGGCCCTAAGTTTGGTCAATAATATGCTAGTTTTGCAATGTCAAAGTACCACCAACTAATATTTTAAGAAAGTGTTTCCGTTATTGCCACCCGATCAGGAATTACATATTATTTTATCTCCAAGATCACTATCTGGCCCCAAGTCAATGATGTACTGGTTTTGCAATGTGAATGTTACCAACAACAACAATCACCCATATAATAATGTATATTTAGCACGCGCCTCATGGTATATCTAGAATACAATGATGTTCTTAGCGACAGGCAGTACGGGTTCCGCCGAAACCGGTCGACGGGAGATCTTCTAGCGTATGCCACTCACATCTGGGACGAGGCCCTCGAGAAAAATAGGGAAGAGCTAGCCGTTTTTCTTGACATCTCGAAGGCCTTCGATTGGGTCTGGCATACCAACTTTGTGAGATTCAACGTCACAAAAACTCAAGCGTGTCAATTCACCGGCAAAAGAAGCCCTTTCATCTTGGCTCTTACTCTTATAATACGGGTGCCTTCAAGTGAAGAGAGAATAGGCTTTTAGTAAGTTAGTGCGCTTTACCACCCATACTTCATTCCCGTTTACCATCAGGTGGCTTTTTAGTCAAGCATTAGTTTATTTCACATAAAAGTTCCATTTTTTTTACATAACATAAGTGCTTGACAACAATCCCACCTGACGGTAAGTGGCGATGGAGTCCGAGATGGTGAATGCACTAACTTAATAAATGCATATTCACTCTTTTCTTGAAGTCTGGGTCGTTAATGAGCCTCATTGAACGCCTCTTCATCGAATCTAAGACTGAAAAGTGACATTTTGCGGCACCGGCCCAAATGTGACAGCAGTACTCCACACATGGGCGAACCTGAGTTTTATACATTGTTAAAATCTGCCTCGGTGAGAAGTACTGGCGCACCCTTGCAAGGACCCCAAGTTTTCTTGCAGCCACTTTAGCTTTGGATTCGATGAACCTTTCATAGTTGAGGTTCGAGGAAACTTCGACTTCCAATAACTGTAGGCGGTCGGTGCATTCCAGGGATACATTCCGGAAAGTGGGTGCCAAGGTGAACAGGCTCCGTTTTGCGGTGAACAGACACGTCTGCGTTTTAGTGGCATGGCATAAATATTTTGTTTACCCAAGATACACCATCAGGCTCAAGTTGCTCAATGATGTATATAGGCTTTGCAATTTCAACGTTACTAACAAAAATATTTTTAAATCTTTTTCAGATATTCCCATCTGTTCGAGATTTACATATTTAGCCTCCAAGATAAGTACACCAGCAGCCTTAAGTTGGTCATTAATGTACTGGTTTTGCAATGTCAACGTTACTAAAAACAATTTTTTTTTATTCCTGTTCAGTAATTTGCACCCGTTCAGGAGTTACCTATTTGTTCTCCAAGACACGTCATGAGACCCTTAGTTGGTCAATGAAGAGCTGATTTTACAGTGTCATCGATAACGAAAACAAAATATCTTTAAACACCGTTCTACCTATTTTTTTCTACCAATGAGGAGTTACACTCTTTATCTCCAGATACCATCATCAGCTCCTAAGTGAATTTCAATAGGATTTACTTGACAAAATACCCAATGTTATACAAAAAGCATAATCCAAATTGCTTCATAAACAAAGAATTTACTCGTATTAACTAAAATCATGGATATATTACTCTGTCTGGATCATAGACTTTGTAGAGGTACCTGAAGATCAATGACGTCATATCGGAATGACCATTCGACCAATCACAGGCCAGATTGAGGTTGTCCTTCATAATAATGTAGGGTGTACACACTTAGAAAAATTATGTCCTATTTTGATATGGTTCTTCAAAATGTTTTCTATGTTATTCTTCTGGTGGCAGAAATTATAATATTATACATTTTATAAGAATTTCTTCAAAATTACCTAATTTAAATAATTGCATTAAGAGTAAATTGAAAATTAAGGTACACAATTTTATTATGGTACATCTATATTATAATTTAATCTTAGATGTTTTTAAACCATTATAAAAAATCACAATCGAAAGATAATTATATCCTGGGACTATAGATAACATGGACACAATACAAAAATGGTTATTATTTTATGCCATCATCGATCTTCAGGTACAAGTTCTACGAAGTTATGTATCCAGTTAGAGTAATATATCCATGACTAAAATCAGTGATTCAAAAAATTACTGGCCTAAACGCATGCATAGCTATAGAAAAATAAAGCAATTTTGACACTAGGCTAAAACCGCACTAGGATTTTAAAGACGTACGCACTCATCCGAAATTTTAATAATAACTTGCTTAATCGGTTCAGGAAAATTAATATTTTTTACTACAAAGTAAATAAAAAAATAGAAAGACATTTCCGAATGTTAAAAACTTTTCTTTTGCAATCAATTAAACCTGATACGATATCTTATAATACTTCGATAGCACTTCTTATTGAAAGGTAGGAAAAAACTTGATAAGCTACATTGAAGTATTATTACTTGCGTATAGAACCGATACAGCGAATACTATGTTTGGCCCAATGAATTGGCTGCAGTGGGCTTAAATTTTCAATGGATTCGTTCGATTTAAAAACAGAATCTACCGACGCGACACAAATTTTGTTCGCGCTGTCTGATTTGGTACTTTACTACATTATACTTCATTGATAAGCTACCAGTAATTTTCTTTATCGTAAAATTATTATTTTTTGTAACTCATTGATTTCTCATTGGGTGCACGAAGCGCTTTATAAACGCTAGTATGTAAGCAGCCTTAGTTTTCCACAAAAATTGTTTTGTTGATTTATTTGATTTTATACAAGATCGATGGCTACTAAACCTCGCGTTGTATGATAAAAATTAGCACAATGTGCATCTCCGCACAATTGGTATAATGTTAGTTATTAAAAACAATTAACCATATTACAACTTAATCACTAAATCAGCTGATTGAAGTTCGGCCATTTTTATTTCGTTCATCTGTCATGTCAGTGTGACGAAAAACGGCAAACTGTTTTTCTATGACTAAATTGTACTTCTTATCCCTCAGGAACATGTATATTTTCCGGGATAAAAAGTAGCCTATCCGGTAAGTTAGGTTGAAAGCTATCCGTGTGCCAAATTTTATCCATATCCGTTCAGCCGTTTTTGCGTGATTGAGTCACAAACATCCAAACATCCAAACATCCAAACTTTCACATTTATAATATTAGTAGGATTTCATGTAAGTAGGTTAAATATGTCTTGAGTTGTGATGGAGTCAAAATTAACTCATTTTGAGTTAATTGTGGTGGTTTGTGTAATATTACACACGTCGCTGCGTCACCAGTTCTTTTCCTTTGAACTTGGCTGGACAGTCTGGACACGCTGCCGCGTGTCTAGATATTTTAATACGTCGATTTTATGTGAGACCAGTTGAACCGCCTGAAACCTTATATTATTAGTTATACATATTATACAAACAGGATGCTGGATGCCCCAAAAGTATTATGTTTAGTCTATCAGAATAACGAAAAACTACGTTTTATTTTGGATACATTCTAGTTATGCTAAGGCAACTTATGCTGAAATTTTATTTTCAGTAGTGGTTAAACATTAGGTACAGCATTTTTCCTGGGCTAATTAAATTTTGCACTACTCTCATTAACCTAAGACCGAAAAACCGAAAAAACTACGAATTCCCTAAAAGGATTCAAGTAAAATTGTTGCAGTTGGAAGTAGGCTGTGGTTTCAGTGGAAAACGTATAAAATGTGGAGCGACAAGAAAAGATGCCCGCGGCGAGTTGGCGGCCGGAGCAGCCGGAGTCTTGCGAGATAACTGCGATGAAATATTTAATTGGCATTCGTGTACGAGGCCCTTCCGACGCGGATGGATTGCTGACGAAAAGTCCTAATTAACACTCATCACCCCTCCTCCTCCCCCTCCCCACCGCACCCCGCTCCCCGGGCCGGGGTCACGTCACGGAGCGCAATTCTAAAGAGCGCCGTACGCTTTAAGGGGGTCTTATCCCAAAAATGGTATTTTTGAAGGTGTTTTGTTCATAAATGGTACATAATACAATTCTAAAAAAAATATATGTTAATTTACAGTCTTTGTTCTTTCTTTTTGTCATACTTGATACACGATACCCGTTACTGCATTCGATAGAAATAAATCACAAAGTTGGGTCTAATCTGGCATAAAAATGGCGTTTTATTCGCGTTTTAATCGCTTCCAGATAATAAAAAATATACCACAGTATAGGTCCTATAGATACCGAAATTATTGGCGAATCATAACATGAAATTTTGAAAAACAACTCTTTCAATTCATAGTTTTTCCATTTTCTATAGTTACGAAACGCCCCACGTAATAATTTAGTCTCGCGCCAGACGCCGTCGAGGTAAGGCCTATGTCAGTTTCGGCCGTGCGACAGTCGAATTTCCGACTCGTAATTTTATTGTTGGCGCGCGCGCGTTTCGAACTTATATGACGTATTAGGTACACAGTCCAAAGTATCCACACTGCTGTAATTTGAAATAATAAAAATTGTTCGTGTTTATACTTTAGTTACTATTTATAGTATTTAGGTATTGGTATAAGTCAAGTGCTAATTACACAATTATTCTTGCCGTATTGGGGCCGCTTAGAATACTAACCTCAATCCCAAGTCGTATGGGTGTCGTAAAAGGCGACTAAATCCGGCCCGCTGGTGGTAGGGCCCCTCGAGGGATTATATTGATAATATTGATTATTATTACTATTATTATTTCTCGATGGGGTTCGCCTGGATAGCTACCACCCTTGAGCATGAGTTAGAGGCTTGGGAGCCAGTTTTCTTTTTTGATGTTATACTTCTTTAGGCTCGTTATGAAATAAATGGAAAATTGTTTTGAAAAAATGATTATTATTATATTGTTTTTTTTTAATATTGTTAGAATATTGTTTTTGAATGTTGTTTTTTTGTAATATTGTTTTTTTTGTATGTATATGTATATATATGTATATATTTGTATATAAGTACAGGGGAAGGAGAGAGGGAGGGGAGCGGAGGGTAGGGGAAGGGGAGGGCGACGGGGAGGGGAGGGGTATAGGAATGGCAACGCATCAGTGATGCCTTTGGTGTTGCTGATGTCCATGGACGACGATAGCCACTTACCATCAGGTGGATCGTCAGCTCGTTTTCCGGCTATTTCCATTAAAAAAAATTATGTAGTAAGAATAATATTAATAAAAACTTGCATTCTCATACCCCCCAGTAAAATATGAGACATACAGTACAAATCAGACATCACTATAATTACCATAACCAGAGTACAAATATTTATCTGTTATATAAAAATATCTGCCCCGGCCGGGAATCGAACCCGGGACCCCTTGCTTTGCAGGCAAGTCCGCTACCAACTAGGCTACAAGGTCGACAAGTTGGTATTTACTTTACACAACATTTAGTAGTAAATTTAAAAAATGTCACATATCAGTGAGATTGACTTTACCGATGAGTAGTTTTTCAATTCATAAAATATGATACACAATAAAATTCTGAACAGTATTTGACCTCGGAACTTTTCGCACTAAACTTGATAAACGATATTTTACTGTAGTGAACAAGTCGCAAACTTAGATCGAAATGAGTACAAAAAATAGAAATAAACGAGACATTGCAGCATAAGATGAATTTCTGAAAAATATCGCTTCTATGACGCGTGAATGAAGGAAGCACCAAATACCTACGCGGCATATTTGGCGGTTCCTTTACAACCCCCACTGACCTCCGCTACCAACTAGGCTACAAGCTCGACAAGTTCGTATTTAGTTATTTACGTAATATTTACTTTACATAACATTTAGTAGTAAATAAAAAAAGGGTGTTCTGAAAATTCTGTTATTTTATTTCCTAACTGTGATACGTGTGATACACAAATAATTAGGTACTAACATACAAAATTGCCTAACATCATCTAAATAGTAACAAAAAATAACCAACTTCAAAATGGCTCAAAAACTACTTGTCAGATCTCGCTCAATTTTATGTGGAACCACATAATAAGCACCAGCTTTCGATCGAAAAAAGAATCATCAAAATCGGTTCACCCACAAATAAGTAGGTACTTACATACAAAATTGACTAATATCATCTAAATACTAACAAAAAATAACCAACTTCAAAATAACTCAAAAACTACTTGTCAAATCTCACTCAAATTTATGTGAAACCACATGAAAAACACCAGCTTTCGATTGAAAAAAGGATCATCAAAATCGGTTCGCCTAGTCAAAAGTTCTGCGGTAACAAACATAAAAAACAGTCGAATTCAATACCTCCTCCTTTTTTGAAGTCGGTTAAAAACAGGTAAGGGTGTTCTGAAAATTCTATTATTTTATTTCTTAAGTGAGATACACGTGATGCACAAATAAGTAGGTACTTATATACATACATACAAAATTGACTAATATCATCTAAATACTAACAAAAAATAACCAACTTCAAAATAACTCTAAAACTACTTGTCAGATCTCGCTCAAATTTATGTGGAACCACATGATAAGCACCAGCTTTCGATCGAAAAATGAATCATCAAAATCGGTTCACCCACAAATAAGTAGGTACTTACATACAAAATTGACTAATATCATCTAAATACAAACAAAAAATAACCAACTTCACAATAACTCAAAAACTATTTGTCAGATCTTGCTCAAATTTATGTGGAACCACATGATAAGCACCAGCTTTCGATCGAAAAAGGAATCATCAAAATCGGTTCACCCACAAATAAGTAGGTACTTACAAACAAAAAATAACCAACTTCACAATAACTCAAAAACTATTTGTCAGATCTTGCTCAAATTTATGTGGAACCACATGATAAGCACCAGCTTTCAATCGAAAAAAGAATCATCAAAATCGGTTCACCCACAAATAAGTAGGTACTTACATACAAAATTGACTAATATCATCTAAATACTAACAAAAAATAACCAACTTCAAAATAACTCAAAAACTACTTGTCACATCTCGCTCAAATTTATGTGGAACCACATGACAAACACCAGCTTTCGATTAAAAAAAGAATCATCAAAATCGGGTCGCCCAGTCAAAAGTTCTGAGGTAACAAACATAAAAATGCGGCCAAGTGCGAGTCGGACTCGCCCATGAAGGGTTCCGTAGCAGCAAGTAACATAATATAAAAGTTCTTGTACTTCATTGTAACTTTGATCGATGTTTTTTGCGGTTTACGATTTATGACGTATTAAAAAAAATACTTACTAGATCTCGTTCAAATCAATTTTCGTTGGAAGATTGAACGGTAATGTACATCATATATTTTTAGGGTTCCGTATTCGGATTCGTCATATCTGTCTGTCTGTCTGTCCGTCCGTATATCACAGCCACTTTTCTCCGAAACTATAAGAACTATACTGTTGAAACTTGGTACGTAGATGTATTCTGTGAACCGCATTAAGATTTTCATACAAAAATAGAAAAAAAAAATTTTGGGGGTTCCCCATACTTAGAACTTAACTCAAAATGTTTTTTTTCATCAAACCCATATGTGTGGGATATCTATGGATAGGTCTTCAAAAATGATATTGAGGTTTCTAATATCATTTTTAGGGTTCCGTAGCCGAATGGCAAAAAACGGAACCCTTATAGATTCGTCATGTCTGTCTGTCTGTCTGTCTGTCTGTCTGTCCGTCCGTATGTCACAGCCACTTTTTTCCGAAACTATAAGAGCTATACCATTGAAACTTGGTAAGTAGATGTATTCTGTGAACCGCATTAAGATTTTCACACAAAAATGGAAAAAAGCAGTAAATTTTGGGGGTTCCCCATACTTAGAACTAAAACTCAAAAATGTTTTTTTCATCAAACCCATACGTGTGGGGTATCAATTATTACAATTCGAAGCGAGGAGCAGATTCAAAGACTACAGTTATCAGAAAAATGACTATATGTTGGTTTGTCTCGGGTAAAATTAGTAATAGATATTTTGATGTTATTGCTAGCACTTTATATTCTAAGATTTTTAAGTAACATTAATGTAGCTCTGTATGAACATATGAACATATCTGTTAATAATATTGCATATATAACTTCTTATTTGTACACACTCCAATCACAAACACATTGTAACTCATTTGAATACACTACCTATTCTCTTCACACATATACCTACCTTAACAATTACATACCTACTAAAATCACAAAAAAACTGGGGTGCGGTAAAATAAACCTAAATATTAAATTAAATCTAAATATAATCTGTATTAATTGTAAGCTTCGTGGCATAAATGTAATGACGTCTATATCTGGAATTACACAAAATGGATAATAAGTCCTTACAAACAATTCAAGAGATAGACAATATTAGTATAGCACGTTCCATTGAATGTAGTGCATCTGATCTATATAAACATATACATGTACAGAAGAATGATCTGACTGTTATTTCTCAAAATATCAGAAGCATATATCATAATTTTGACGATTTATTAATTACACTGTCTACATTTAAATTCAACACTGATATTATAGTTTTAACGGAGTGCAGACTAAATTCTAATAAAGCTATTCCACAGTTACCCAACTATAACTACTATACTACTACATGTCATTTGAATCAAAATGATGGGATAGTAATTTATGTCAAAGATACGCTAAAACCTAAAGTTATGGAAGTTAAATTAGCTCAAGCATCAAGTCTCCAGCTAGATGTACTAAATTATACAATATTATGTATTTATCGTTCCCCGTCTAATACTAACACTGATAATTTTCTCAATTCACTCGACTTTCACTTAAATACGTTAGCCACGCATAAAAGTATTCTAATAACAGGGGATATAAATATTAATATAAAATCTAAAACGACAGAGCTACCCCATGAATATAAAAACCGTATAAATTATTTAAACATGTTGTCATCACACGGTATACTTCCTGGACATAATTTGCCAACAAGAGAGAAAAACTGCTTGGATCATTTTATGCTTAAAATAAATAAAAAGAAAGTTTCTGCATTTATCGCTGTTTTGTCCACTTCTATCACAGACCATTACACTACATTTTTGTCATTATCAAAAGTAAAAAACAATATAAAGTCGAGCAAATTTAAATCTACTGTTGATTATGATCTAGCACAAAAATACCTGCAAGAACAAAATCTGAAAGAACTTCTATTATACGAAGATCCAAATTTACTTGCTAACAAACTTATACAAATATTAATTGACTCCTTGAAAATATCTACAAGTATAAAAGTAATTCCCTGTAGTCAACGCATAATTAAGCCTTGGATTACACCTGGCATTTTACGTTGCATAAAAAATCGTAATAACCTGCAAAAGAAATCTCGAAACGATCCGGATAACGAAATCTTAAAAATAAGTTATACACGCTATAGGAATTATTGTAATAATCTTATAAAAAAATTAAAAAGACAGTATGAGAGGGAAATACTGGCCAACTCAGTTTCTAATAACAAATTACTATGGAAGAATATTAAAAACATAACATATTGTAACAAGAAGCAAGAACATAGTACAGAATTATTAAATATCAAGCAGTCCCCAGTTGAATCAAGTAATTATGTCAATAACTATTTTGTAAATATAGGTAAAAATTTAGCCCAACTAATTGAAACGAGCGGATGTAACTTACGAGTATGTCATGATATATTGTCGACACAGCCCAATTCTTTTGTACTCCTGGATACTGATGTTAATGAAGTAGAGAGTATACTAATGAATCTAAAATCTGACAGTTCTCCCGGCTGGGACAATATTCCTACAAGATTCCTAAAACACGTTAAGAATGAAGTAATTCCTGTCGTAACCTATCTCGCTAATATGTGTTTTGAGAAAGGCATATTTCCAGATCAATTAAAAATGTCTACTATAACTCCTATATACAAGGGAGGGGACAGAGATGAAGTCAGTAATTACAGGCCCATATCTATATTACCTGCAATATCTAAAATACTTGAAAAATTACTAAACTCTAGACTCTTAAAATATTTACAAAAATTTAACATATTATCCCCTAATCAATTTGGTTTTAGGCATGGTAAGTCTTGTGAGGATGCAGTTTTTTCTTTAAGTTCCCTAGTAATTGATAAAATGGATACAGGACACAAATGCCTTACCATATTTTTAGATCTTATGAAAGCCTTTGATACTGTTTCTGTCCCAACCCTTGTATATAAACTGGAAAAGATTGGAATTCGTGGCGCCGCCCTAAATCTCTTTAAAGACTACCTCTCTAACAGGAAACAACGAGTAAAGCTGGATCAGTACACTAGTGAAAATGCAGACGTAACATATGGCGTGCCCCAGGGAAGTGTGCTTGGACCCTCCCTCTTCCTGGTCTACATAAATGATCTATGTAATTTAAAAATTAAAAACGCACAAGTAATATCATACGCTGATGATACAGCTATTATCTTTACAGGAAGAACATGGCAAGGGGTTAGGGAAAGTGCTGAATTAGGAATGACCCAAGTAGTTAAATGGCTAAATAATAATGTATTAACTCTTAACACATCCAAAACAAACTATATTTGCTTTAGTATATCAAATCACTCTCAACCCCCTCAAGACTTCAATATAAAAGTACACACTTGTGACAACATAATTAATTGTAACTGTCCGCTTTTAAATAGAGTTACACAAACAAAATATTTGGGCGTTATGGTCGATCACAGATTATCATGGCATCCCCATATTGAGCATGTCTCTAATAGAATTGCAAAATTAAATTGGATATTTAGTACATTGAGACACGTAATTCCAAAAAACACACCCTATCACGACGGTGAAAATAAACTATTCAATCAAATATACGTCGCTTTGGTGCAATCGGTCTTGATGTATTGTATAACTATATGGGGAGGTGCGGTAAAAAGTAAACTTATCCAATTGGAGCGTGCTCAACGTGGATTAATAAAAACAATGTATTTTAAAAAGAGGAGATACTCTACAGAGAGGCTTTACTCCCTGACTAATTTATTATCAGTTAGAAAAATATATATTCTGCAAACTATTTTAAAAAAACATAAAAATGTACCCCAAAACCATGATATTTTAAAAAAGAGAAAGAAAAATTTTGTAGTGCAAGTTCCTCACACAAACACCACTTTTGCTAGCATCCAGTATAACAGACGGGCAGCCCAACTTTATAACAAAATTAATAAAAAAATTGATATTTACAAAATGACATACTATGAGTGTAAAAATGCTACAATAAAATACTTGAAATCACTTAGTTATGAAGAGACAGAGACAATGTTACATGCATAGCACACACACACACACACACACACACACGAGCGCACACACACACACACGAGCGCGCGCGCACACACACACACACACACACACACACACACACACACACACACACACACACACACACACCCACACACACACACACGCAGTACACACACAACATAGCAAAAAAAAAAAAGGTATACTTAGGATATTGTTTTAATTTTGTAGATAAAATAATTTTGTTTAAGCTAAGAAAATTATAGCCATCGGAAGAGCAGAGGCTCCTAATACAGGCACTCCTGTGCTTAAAAGGAGGCTCTGGCCACTTACTATTGTAAAACTATGTTTAAAGCAATAAAGAGTTATTATTATTATATTATTATTATTATTATCAATGGATAGGTCTTCAAAAATGATATCGAGGTTTCTAATATCATTTTTTTCTAAACTGAATAGTTTGCGCGAGAGACACTTCCAAAGTGGTAAAATGTGTGTCCCCCCCCCTGTAACTTCTAAAATAAGGGAATGATAAAACTAAAAAAAATATATGATGTACATTACCAAGCAAACTTCCAACGAAAATTGGTTTGAATGAGATCTAGTAAGTAGTTTTTTTTTAATACGTCATAAATCGTAAACCGCAAAAAAATTGATCAAAGTTACAACGAACTACAAGAACTTATATATTATATTACTTGCTGCTACGGAACCCTTCATGGGCGAGTCCGACTCGCACTTGGCCGCTTTTTTTCTAAACTGGATAGTTTGCGAGAGAGACACTTCCAAAGTGGTAAAATGTGTCCCCCCCCCCTGTAACTTCTAAAATAAGAGATTGATAAAACTAAAAAAAATATATGATGTACATTACCATGCAAGCTTCCACCGAAAATTGGTTTGAACGAGATCTAATAAGTAGTTTTTTTTTAATACGTCATAAATCGTAAACCACCATTTACCTTTCATTCAATCAACTAAAATACTAACCTACCTACCTAACCTGTGGACTCAATTAAATACAACGAACTACAAGAACTTTTATATTATGTTACTTCCTGCTACGGAACCCTTCATGGGCGAGTCCAACTCGCACTTGGCTGCTTTTTTTTAGTTTTATCATTCTCTTATTTTAGAAGTTACAGGGGGGGGGACACACTTTTTACCACTTTGGAAGTGTCTCTCGCGCAAACTATTCGATTTAGAAAAAAATGATATTAGAAATCTCAATATCATTTTTGAAGACCTATCTATAGATACCCCACACGTATGGGTTTGATGAAAAAAATTTTTTTGAGTTTCAGTTCTATGTATGGGGAACTCCCAAAATTTATTGTTTTTTTTTTTCAATTTTTGTGTGAAAATCTTAACGCGGTTTACAGAATACATCTACTGACCAAGTTTCAACAGTATAGTTCTTATAGTTTCGGAGAAAAGTGGCTGTGACATACGGACGGACAGACAGACAGACAGACAGATATGACGAATTTATAAGGGTTCCGTTTTTTGCCATTTGGCTACGGAACCCTAAAAACAGTCAAATTGAATACCTCCTCCTTTTCTGAAGTCTGTTAAAAACAGGTAAGGGTGTTCTGAAAATTCTATTATTTTATTTCCTAAGTGAGATACGCGTGATGCACAAATAAGTAGGTACTTATATATACATACATACAAAATTGACTAATATCATCTAAATATTAACAAAAAATAACCAACATCAAAATAACTCAAACTATTTGTCAGATCTCGCTCAAATTTATGTGGAACCACATGATAAGCACCAGCTTTCGATCGAAAGAAGAATCATCAAAATCGGTTCACCCACAAATAAGTAGGTACTTACATACAAAATTGACTAATATCATCTAAATACTAACAAAAAATAACCAACTTCAAAATAACTCAAAAACTACTTGTCAAATCACTCAAATTTATGTGGAACCACATGACAAACACCAGCTTTCGATTAAAAAAAGAATCATCAAAATCGGTTCGCCCAGTCAAAAGTTCTGAGGTAACAAACATAAAATTATAATTAAGATAATGATAAAAATAAAACTATATTTTCATTTCATACTAATAAATGTACTTATTTACTGACTACTACATAATTCAAATTTGTAAAAGTACTGCAAAATATTTCTACCTAATTGTGCTGTGGTCGGCCACCGGGTCATACGAGTTCACGTTCTCGAGGCGTTATCGATGTTTGATCCACGCGGACTCGCCAGCGCGATAATACCTACTTTAATGACTAGAAGAGGGCCTTAAGTTACACGTTTTTTCTTCCGAAAACATACTTTATCCGGATGTCAATGAATCGAATTTTCGTTCACGTTTATCGAGTTTAAAAGGGCCACATTTACTTACAGGATACAGAGCGGGGAGATATATGTACATATAGAGAACTGTGACGGGGAGACTAGTTTTAAAAAATAACAAATTGTATCCTATAATTATTCTAGTGTATCCAAACGCCACCAGGAGGCTGAAACTGTCATCGATGCCTGCTGCTGAGTGAAGAGCTTAGAATTATTTTTGTGTTTCGTAACAATAATGTAATATGACAAGAAATCTGTGAGCTAATCATAATCATAATCATAATCATTTATTTTGACAGAACATAGTAACATATAGGTGTTTACATGCATTAACAAATTCCTTATGCTCTGCCTCCATAGGCGTAATATTAATCTTTACAAAAGAGTAATATTAGTCTATTCTATGATTTTAAAACTTAATTACAAAATAACTAGAATTACAAAATAACTAGAATTACAAAATAGCTACGAATTAACTTTGCTATAAATAATCTGCACTACAAAACTTTGGATTGTGAAACATGAGTGGTATGCATACACAAACATGAATCAGATTTTACAAAAACCAATTACCATTCTAACCGTGAATCGAACTCTCGAGTTAACTAACGACTTGAACAAAATTGCGTAAATTCGGCATTTCTATGTAATTGATCGCGTGCCCGATCCCAGCGATCCACTTTTATTTGTGCGCACCGCAGAGCAACGTGACTAACTCCATCCGGAATTTACTGTTAATTGGCCCCGGGCCCCGGCAGCCTCACACGGGCCCCACGCGGCCCGGCCCAGGCCTCAACAAACACACGTGGATCATCGAGGACTCGCAAGGATTGCGCCGTCCCGCCGAAACGTTTAATAATAGCGAATACGAGCAAACGAATAGGTTTTTAATTAAAACCAAACAAGGTCGTTTTTTCGCTTCCAGGGACAATTTATTAAATCCCGTTCGTAAAAAATCGGACCCAATTTGCGACTCCCGCTCGGTCCCGGCGTCCTGGCGTCCCGGCGTCCCGGCGGACTCGCACCGCAAAAACTCTTTCGAGGCGACCTAGATATTTCACGACCCTAAGGATTCGAATGTCAAAGAAGAACGAAAACCGAGCAAGTGCCAGTCGGGCCACGCGCAATGTTAGGGTTCCGAAGTAGTACGTTTATCGACTGTTACTCATTAACTACTTATGCTAACATAGCCATGATAGTATTTCTTGTAAATTCATCGTATATCCTACTTTTGAGGATTTTTTCACTTGTCCAACATTTAGCCGGCAGGGGAGTTGACACACACACGCTTGACTCTAACCAAAATTAGCACTTTAAAGCCAAATATTTCACAAACGGAACCCTAATTCCAAAAATGGTCTTAGACGACCCATATTATTTTTAAAAGACCTTTTCAACGATAACCCACACTATAGGGTACGTGACGAATAAAAAATTCATCCTCACGTTACCTGTAGGGCCAGGGGAGGTACCCTGATTTTTTTTTTCAATATTTTATTTTACGATTCTGGAGTTTTAATCAATATGTATATCCATGCCAAATTACAGCTTTGTAGCTTTAAGGGTTTCGGCGCTTTGCTTTAGACAGACGGACGGACGGAAGAACGGACGGACGGACAGACCGACGGACGGACATAACGAAACTATAAGGGTTCCGATTTGTAGCTTAATTGGTAGCGACCCTGCCTGCGAAGCGAGGGGTCCCGGGTTCGATTCCCGGCCGGGGCAGATTTATGTGACAGATAAATATTTGTACTCGGGTTATGGGTGTTATTGTGATGTGTTATATGTGTTGTCCAATGTCCATGCCACCCGTGACACAGGTGAAAACCTACTGCGGTATGAGTGTGCAAGTGTTTAAACGTTTTAAAGCACAACAAGACCGAAATAGCAATACATTTTGTGGAAAAGACCGTTACAAATGGTTCAAAGTACCACTAACTGTCATGAGCATCACCCTTCTCATGTTAGGTGTTTCAGTAATTTCATAGATGTTTATACTTGTTTCATAATTTATTGGATCAGACTCTTATGAAAAATAGTCAGATTTGTTTCTTATATATTTTTTGTTACTTTTTTGCTAACGCTAGAAACGTCACTTTTTAAGTTTGAATTTGATATGTAAAGTAGAGAAAACAGCACCACCTAGCGTAAAAAGCGGGACGGAAGCGATGAACTCTCTTATAATGGACTTCAGACGTCGATCGGAACACATATTAATATTGTTATTCTTCATTCCAGAATTTCTATAATTCACTCGCTCGACCTGTTGCAGCCATAAAAAAACTAATTAAACTTAGCTTAATGACATCAATGAAGGCTCGTAAAGCGGTAACAACATAATCCAGATGATGAAACTTTGACTCCGTATCTTCTGAACATTTAATGTCTCGTCCTGTTGCGCTCAAGATCAGATAAAGTTTTTATCCTTTGATAAATAATTACATGAAATAAAATGGTCATTATAACATTTTATGGGACGTAAGGGTTGAACTCATTACCGACAATAAATTAAGAGGAATATGTGGCGAGGCCTACAGGTATATGATGCAATTAGCGCTTGTGGTGGACAATGGACACGACCGCTCACCCCAGTGACGCCGTAGAAAAATTCTCACGCGCGGCTGATTGAATGTGGAACCTAACTGTCACGGCATGTAAATTTTGCCTTTGATGAATCCCTTTAAATGTGTCGGCGCCATACAAGATAGCAAAAATAATCTTAAAAAATGGATACTTCATTATAACTTTAATGCAGTATTAAGTTACGCTAGGCTCTCCAGTGTTTCGACGAAGACGAGAAACCTAAGCGTGACGCTTTTACGAGCTACATTTTATCGTAGGTCTTAAACGCATCTGCCTACGAAATTTCATATCCAAGTCGTAAAGCAGATGAACGGAGACAACATTTTAGCGCAGCCTCGTAAAAAGGATCGGATAACCATGTCCAGGTAGTAAAAATGATATTGAGTTAAGTAGGTCTCTGATCGAATGTCTTTATGTAAATATCTGCTCGTCATTCCGTGGGAAACAATCCCGTGAATTATTTTGTTTGAATGAATATGTTTTTAGTCGTCTCTAAAGTGTCTGATTAGCCGCCGAAGATAAGGCCGATGCTGGGAGCAGAGTAGATGGTCGATGAAGTCCGAATGACACTCGCTTAGAATCGGGTGCCGTGGCTTCATCTCATCAATGGCCCACCACAGAGCAGCGAACTTCACCACGTCGCTCTAGTGTCGATACAGGCAGATGTTAGTAGCCATGACTGATAATTAACTGTATCAACCGAGCCCGACAGCTTAACCAATGAAGTATGAAAGCCACCGCAGCCGAAATCACGTACATAACATCGGTCAATCAATTAGGATCCGCACAAAACTTCAGTTTTATACTGTAAATATGTTCAGGTAAATCTATCTGCTTCCTATACACAAATAGATAGAACTTAGAACATCAGATACAGACTCTCCATTTGAAGGTCGGTACGATCGATACGATACGATGATCTGCACGAGGAGGCTTCAACACTGTCATTATGTGTGGAGTACTGTGGAGGGCTGTTCGTGCCTCTCATGTATTTCAAATATGTTCAAGTATAGATTGCCAGGTTTCTAGAAATGCAAACAATTGAAGCCAGCATATAAATATAGACAAGGTAATAGGTATTTAGCATCATTTGCCAAAGCCTATTCCAAATAGTGATTTTATACATCTTTTTACTATCACATTAGGTACATAATTTAATCTAATATACATAAAAATCTCGCGTCACGGTGATTGTGGTCGCACTCCTCCGAAACGACTCGACCTAATTGTATGATTTTTTTGTCTATCTTTGGTAGATTTGAGAATAGGACGTAAAGTCTATTTCATAGGGCTAGATGGGTATATAGATGGATGGATAGATAGTTCTAGATAGGGTGTCCGTATCTAGAACTTTTTTGGCAGAACAATGTTTGCCGAGTCAGCTGTGTAAATTAATACAATTAACTCTCACGTTATATAGATTTTCACAAATTGTTCCTAATACGTTGATAATAACTATAATAACAATTTAATGTGACGTTACTGATCAATTTAATGATTAATGGATTTCCATAAATTGGTGCTTGCGGTATAACGGTGTTCGCGCCGAGCGGGTCACGGTACAAGTAACGTTGGTGCAGCTGTGAGAATTGTTTTATAGCCGATAATGAGTCGGGTGCAGTCTGAAACTTTTAACTACCTTCAACATTACACCGCAGACTAACGACACTTAGTTTCCTGCATTGGGTTGGCTACTACCGGCTGACACCGAAGCACCAAATGGGAAAACAAGTGTCATCGATCCAGTTTGCGAAGCTGACCATTCAATTTCAACACTCCTAAATATGTTCTCTCCTAAATGAAAAATGAAATGCTTAACAAAATCAACCACTCAGTCTCAGGCCACGCGCAATATAGGCTTCCGTAGTTCATCGACTGTTACCCGTCATAGATTTCCTTTTAAATTGATCATATACAGTCATGACGACCCGTGTGACGCAATGGTTACCATGCCGGATCGCCGCACCGAGGGCCCTGGGTTCGATTCCCAGCGAGGCGGAAATTTGAATGATGAGTTTGAATTTCTGTTCTCGGTCTGGGTGTGAATGTCCTTGTCTAGTGTGTTGTCCATGGCACCCACGACACAGGGAATCCTAGTGTGGGGCTATGAGTGTGAAGCGTTATTTATTTATTTATATACTACTGCCGTGAATTTTTCCACATGTTCAGATAAATTATTATGCCGGCTTAAACTTAGGACACTTGACTCCTACCAACATTAGCACTTTAAAGCCGAATATTTTTCAAACAGACTGCTGAATCGAAAAATGGTCTTTCCAGACCCAAATTTTGAAATACCTTTTCAAAAGAAGAACAGAACAGCTACCGACTACTACTAACGACTACCGACTAAATAACCTAAATAAATGTAAAACTGACCACAGAGTTGTTCGCTCCGTACGTGTAAATAAGAGGATTTGAAGAATCAAAACCAAGCTATTTCGTAATGGAGGTTCCAACAAAATCTGCGTTTGGGTTTCTTAATCCCTCCTCCTCCCACCGCTGTAATGATTAAAGTTTAATGAAATGAAACGTTAGGGACTAGATACTCCTACGTTACTATTTAATATTGTTGTCTTACTATAGGTACTACAATGAAACTACGTACCACCACACCACTCTCTGGCGACCATCGAGGTGAAGACGTTGAGCTGGAGGAATTAACGTAGCCTTGTGTGTGTCGATCGTGTAGATTCGGTATCATTCAATTTCTCTCTCGTTTTTTTCCACAGAACGGTTGTTAGTTGATAGCGACCCTGCCTGCGAAGCGAGGGGTCCCGGGTACGATTCCCGCCCGGGGCCGATATTTATGTGATGGATAAATATTTGGACTCGGTGCAGGGTGTGATTGTGATGTGTTATATGTGTAGTCCATGCCACCCGCGACACAGGTAATAACCTACTGCGGGGGTATAAATGTGCAAGCATTTATTATTATTTATTATTATATTACTGAAATCTATCAAAATTTGTTTACCAGTTTCCTCGGCGGGGGAATCAAAAATATTAGATTATATTTTGAAGCTTTTTCATTTAACGATTTAATTGATGTATTAAATAGACTTAATAATTAAAATGTTATAAGTAAGTAAATAGTAGGTAAGCTCTTTCACTTGATGTACAATGGAAGGAAAATTATGCTATGTGTATGAATCTATACATACATAACTATATCGACATGAAACAATGTCTGGCTAATCGAATACACTTTCCTTTATTTGTATAGCCGATAAAAAGCAGACGAACGACCTGAATGAAGCTGAATGGTCTGCATCGCGGATGGACTTCAGTTACACCGTAGCTTAGGTATCATGACAACGGGACTACTGGGAATAAAAATAATAAAAATATTAGTCCTACTAGTCCAACGGGACAAGTGACACTCTCGTGTGCTATACAGTCCCAGTTGTCCCGTCACGGAACAACTCAACGGGACTAGCGGGACTGACCCACCGATGCGTTGCCGCCAAGAAAGAAAGGAGAAGAAAGTAAGAATTGGCTTTCAAGTCCCCAGTCTATGCCCTCGTCTCAACACAACAAGACGATGGGGTGAGCAAGAGGTAGCTGCCACCCTAGCACCCGGCGAGGAAGCCACTGGCCAAGCCGCACGCGTCACAGAAACAACCTGATTTAAACTAGAGTGACGAAAGTAATATTTTAATTTTGATTTTTTTTTAAACAATTCATATAATATGACTATTCTCTTTCTCATCCTTTTAATACCGAGTCTATTGACAAAAATACGATTTGACAGAACTGTATACATAATTTGGAGGAAGCCGCACACAAAAATCAAGTCTAAAACTTCTATACAATGGGGAGCATCTCTTGCAAAGATACAAAGATGGTACAGAACCGCGCCCTGCGGCCGGCCGCGCGGCCGGGCGGCCGGGCGGCCGAGGAAACTGCCGCCGAGTCATTCTACGTTATTACAAATATCTACATAAAGTTTTCCAATTTGGAGTGGATGAAGCAATCAAAGGAGTGTCGGAACGCGTCGCACTGTTTGATGCTTCCAGTTTGCTCAGCCGAGCCGTTTACAAAGATTTCCAATCTCGTAATGCAATGAAAACCTAATACCGATTGCAAATATTTGGCGCGGCTACAGGCTCATCGCCGGCGCGGGGAAGCCGGAGAATATTATTTCGTTCTGGTTTATATGATAATCTGAGCCTTCTCTATGTATGCGTTACTAGTTGCTGCGATATCAAAAGTTCAAATTCACGTAAATATTTAACAATTGTAATTTAGTATTCTGCTTACTAAGAATCTGCTACGGTTATTGACTGACTGACTAATCTCTCAACGTTGAGCCAAAGTTGCGCTAGAAATTCTGTCAGAAGTTACCTTCTATAACGAAAGTTTGGTAGAACTACCACACTTGTTATTTGATAGCACAATTCCCACGAGTACTCGCGAAGGTGTAGTCAACAGTTTTGTAGTGTATGATAATATCATATAATACGAGTGTATCATACGCAAAGCCGTCCTTACCCTAATGGAAGCCCTGGGCATATTAGGATAATGCGGCCCCTATGACTTTGTCAGAACACTATTTTGTTAGAATAAAGAAAGAAAGTAGATAAGCAAGCCTCTAGATTTATGCAAAAGCTAATAAGCAAATTGGTATTGTAGTTAGTAATTTACGTTTGATTTATTCGAATTAAAAAAGTTTTTCGGTAATAAATATCGGTTATCGTTTAGTGATCTGGCAGGAACTAGGGGGCCCCTATCGATCACGGAGCCCTGGGCACGTGCCTAGAGTGCACAGTGGGAAAGAGTGGTCTGATCATACTCGTATTAATAATATGCGTTCCTCCAATATCGGAAACACTTCTCGTATGCATAATAATTAAGATAAGAAGCCAACACTAGCTTGGATGTGGGACGAGAGTGGATCAAACCTCCGGCACCGCGATACGAAATCAGTAGTAAAACCCGTCCAATATAAATAAGGAATGAAACGGCTCGGGGTTATTATTTTCCGAACGGTTAAATGAGTTTAGGGCCGTAATATTCCATCTGAGCCCGGTCCTACCGCCCTTAAATTTTGTGAAAACAATATTCAGCGTTGCTCATTTCTGATTTGTTCATTGAACACTAGTAAGTTCACTAATGAAATAAGTTATTTTTGTTCGACGGCGCAGAACAGACCCGAGCTGGTCTTCATTCCAGCTGACTAAACCTATTATACATATACAATATTGATTGACGATGGTTAACTAGCACATCACCATTCTCCCACGAAGCAACATTGTGTTAGGGTTTCAAATTAATAACGAACAATGCTGTCTTTGTTTTCAACAACGAGACATTATTTTCATCCGCCGAATTGATTGAAATATGAGAGTTACAGGAAAGGCTTGGGATCATGTTGGTCGGTCGAAAGATGTCGAGTGGGGCATTCTGTCTTAGACTGGGAAACCAGTAATACGGGTGTTGCGTAATAATTTCCAATTGTAGAAATAGTTTAAGTCTAGAATTGTTTAAGCAAGAATTTTAAAAGAAGTGTAGAGGAGTTTCTTTCGCCATTTCTTCTCCTCTTAAATAAGACACCTTTGCGAAATGGCGACTTAAGTACAAAAGAAATAAATGAATGGAAATACCCAAGTGCTTTTATTCAACAACACGAGTCATCTGGAGTCAAGTTAACATCTCAGAAGTGACAAGACCCGCGAAAACGTAAGTAAAGCCCACATATAGAGATATTTTTACGAATTATATTTTATGAACGTAGCTTTTTAAATCGTGTATGATTTGTGAATAGATTGTGATGATAATAGGAGGTGTAGATGAATTCAAAATGTATGTCATATTAATTTTGTTATAGTCAATATGGTACAATCAATAATAATTCAGGCTACTAAACAAAACATTATAATTATTTTATGAATGTTTATCATTAGACAGCATTTAAAATATGCACATACATTTTAACATCAAACCCTGTAGCCTAGTTGGTAGCGACCCTGCCTGATATTTGTACTCGGGTCATGGGTGAAATGGTGATGTGTTGTATGTGTCGTCGATGTCACCCGCGACACAGGTAAAGACTACTGCGGGAGTATGAGTGTGTAGCGTTAAGTGTTAAAATCATTGTGTATCAAACAATAGAGTCGATTGGGACACAAAAAAAAACCTCGCATAAGTAGACGTCCTTTTTATTTTTTTGAAGTGGAGATATTTACAGTTTGTAAATCGAACTAAAATTTTGTTCTTGCTTCTTGTTTTTGCTTTTAAGTTTTTGGACAATATAAGCAAAGATGATTTTTTTTTATTCACTTATGCGGCTTCTATAAAATATTCACACATTCACATTAAGTAGATATTAATTAAGGGGATTCAATATATTTTTATCAATGGTTTTAATAGAACTTTCGGTTACAAAACCAAGTTGTGGAAACAGTTGTCCTGAGTGCTTATAATTTGTAGTTAAAGCCAAAATAGTTTGAAGGCGGTGATTTTTTTTGAAGGATGTAAATATTATAGAGACAAGAATCCACAGATGTTCTTAAATAATTTTATTTCCTTATAACAATTCACTGTAGGGACAATCATGTAACGAGTGATTACGAGTACAATGAACAAAGAATTAGATTTATGAGATGTTGACATGCGGCTGCGCTCGCGTGATAAAGATATTTTTTTTATTAGTTAGGTCAAAACTTTGGCCTAGTAACAAAATTAAACATAATTAAATGCATTTATCATTATGTACCTTAAATTTTATGAACAATCTATGTCTCGAAGTATTTATTTAGTCTAAAAGTATGATTTTGACTTAAACAATGTTACGTACCCTGACCTCTCATATGAATGGAAGCGATTCGGCTTTTAACAGAGTTTCTAAGTACGGAGTCATACTACAGAGTCGAACTTTAAATATGTGATATTTTACTGTTGATTGCAGGTATATTATAATCGTTAAAAAAAAAACATACCATTCATAATTATGTAATAACAGATCACTAATGCCATTTCTTTTTGTTTGCCTCTTAATGCAAACGTTCCAGCTAATTAATGATCGAAGCAGATCGACGGATCTGGGACCAGGTCACTAAAGGGCGACATACTCCTGGTCCCAGCATTTCGTTATGCAGAAGAGACTGAGGTCAAAGTGAAGAAATAGCTGACGTGAAGTACAAGAAGTGAAGTACAAGCTAAGGAACAATGAACATCGGCAATTAGCGCAGAACGCAGATGACCGGACTATTGGACCAATATTGAGAGCTGCAAGATCCACGCACAGGACAATAATAAAGGTCATGTAATTCTCTCCATTTTCTTATCAAAAAAAAAGCTTCAAAGAATATCGATGTAGGTCATTTACGTTTCATGATATTATGTTAAATTAATGTAAAAGATTAGTGACAGAGCTGTTAATCATACCAGAACTAAAACTATATCTGAAATTACATCTCCTTGATAATATGAAATAGCTAAACTTGACAGATTTGACCCATAGAGCATTTTTAGATATATGCTGACAAACTAACGAGCAAATCAAGAAACCAGAAAAGTTTGAGTTGAACTCGCGTGGAATTGGTTCCGTGCGTTGATCATCTAACGGTCGAGGGATTTACCTTTTTCTTATAAAACCATACACTTCATATATATTTGCATGTGATGTTTGAGTAAGGTGCTATTTCCTGTATTTCTTTTAAGATTCTGGCCTCAGTGGTTTCACAGCACATTGGTTGTGGGAGAGGAAAGGACAGACAGACGCACGACTATTAGACTTTCTTCTTTTTTTTGGGTATCTTCGTACAGAACCCTAAAAATTGACTCATTTAAGATGAATTAATTGGTTCATTTAAGATGACCCACCTAATAAAGTCTAATTAGTTTGTTAAACTCCTAATTAAAAGGGATGTAAACGTAATTTACATTTAAGGAGTCAAATAGTCTTTGAAGAAAATTCCAGTTTTTGAATATATTGTGTTATGTTCAACGAACCACGAGTATTATTATTTACACGAGTATTAATACTTATAATAAATCAATATTATAAGTATTATAATATTCACTGTAAGTACGCACAACACTCCGCGGACACAGCCGTCTGCCCCGAGATCCTGGTGTAGACTGACTATCTTGTACCGAGTTCGGTCCGGTATAATCGAGTAATCGAATAATACAATAATCGAATAGATGATCGAATGACTAGTTAATTCGATCATCAAGCGAGGCGTCATCTAGCGACACCAGCGCACAACTCTGTACATAACATCTCTTCCTTTTTTTTAATTTATTTTGTTTATAATACATGTGACTATATTTATATGTAATTAATTTATTGACACAATTGAGCAAACATATAGTAGATCTAATTTCGACAGATTTAAACAATACACAGCTTTATAATTTATTTTTCCAACGTTCCAAATTCCGTTACTTTTCTACTCTATAATATTATGTACAATATTCTTCCTGGATCTTGTGCCACTTATATTAATCCTTATATTGATGTTACTTCGCTGGAAAGCCTGAAACTAATTTTCATTTATTAGATATTTTCAAATACCTGTTCCCTAATCATATTATCTTTTTTCCTTTTTTTTTGGTAGTAGTAACAAGGTAGTAATAAAAATTAACTATAAACAGCTGCTTTGGTGGAAAGCTTAATAGACGCTGTTTAATGATATATATATATATATATATAAAAAAGGTTTTGACCAAGGACTAATGCACATCGGTGTCCGTAATTTAATGATAATAATATCATTGTCTACTATATGTTGTCACATCAAAAACACTGTTATACTGCTCGAAACCTGTAACATAGAAAGTTATTAGATTACGAAGTAAGATCGCCTGTTTAGAACGTCTAGTGATCTAAGGCACGTAGATGAAAAGTGGAAGATCACCTGCTCGATAGAAAGATGCTGTTCGGTCTGCCACACGATGTTCCATTGTGGGGTTTTCACATATTGTCACAAGTCCATACCTGGAAACACATCGTCAGTGCTGCTGTTACCAAGGACGTGTACCATCATCGAGACGCCACATCCACAGGTGCTAAGAGGGAAGCGGTGTGCAATGGAGCCAGGAGACTGACAGTTTTTTTTTTTTAGTAATTTATGTAATTTATAAGAATTTATTGTTATCATTATTTGATCCATTAACATGGTACGTTTTCATAGCATACTGAAATATAGAATTATTACACCGAGTTGCTCCTTTGCAATTTTATTGTGTTTTACGAACCCATGCAAGCTTCTTTTTTGGAGTGAATCTGGTGGGAGTCCTGATGCTGACCTTGTCTGTTATTTATTTTACTTAACAGTTATTGGTCAGGAAATTAAACTGGCTTTTAAATCACACAATCACAAAAACACAGCCTAGATCTATCCCACTTGATGTTCGGTTAATCTGTTTTCGTAGATAGTGAAATTTCAAATCATAATATTGATGAATAACTAAGGTGATTTTACCCATAATTAACATTTTCGTCTCGAATGACTGAGTAAATTAATCTGTTGACCGCCCAGCATTTTCATACTGGTCCCCACAAAATGGCTGAAGGTATTTTTATCCCAATACCCAAATAAATTATCAATTCAGCAAACTTGATTACTCTGCATACAATTTTTTGCTTGTTTACTTGATTACCTTGTGAGATTCAACGCCACTTCATTCACTTCAACGTCCATTCATCTTGACTGCTACTCTTCAGAATGTATCCCTGAAATACCTCGGCCACCCTCAGTTATTGGCGTTGAGATATCCTCGAACCTTAGCTTTAGCGGTTCATTGAATTCTAAGCTATGGTCCTGCTAGGAAGCTTGGAATCCTAGCAAAACGCTTTTAACCTTATACACATGTTGGCCTTGTGTGAAGTACTGCTGTTACTTTTGGCTGGTGCTGCCAAAGCCTTCAAAGATTCAATGACGAGGCATGCCCCAATGCCTTTTGCTGACCTTAAAATTGGTTGAGACCAAATTACAAAGCTTCAAGCACAGGCGTAAAATTTGTATGTGATCTATACTAATATATAAAGAGGAAAGATTTGATCTTTTGTTTGCATTGAATAGGCTCCGAAAGTACTGAACCGATTTCAAAAACTCTTTCACTGTTGAGAAGCTACACTATCCCCGAGTAACAAGGGCTATATTATATTTTCAAAAAAGTTAGGGATCCTTAATAAAACTCCAATAATATAACCCAAGGTGTAAAAAATGAGAAAACCGAAGCAAAGCGAGGGCGGTTACTCGTTAAAGATATTTCAATCGCTTGAACATATAACAATTTACTTGCACTTGGAAGGCTAGTAGGCAATGATATGATATATCCTTATAACAAAATATTATTTTGTTAATGTTTCTTCTTAATTAACCATATTTCGGTCATTGAATTAAGGATATTAGATTGTTGGAACTTCGTGGGAACTTGGAACAATTGACTTGGAATTGAAAGAATTTATTTTGTTGATATTTGTTTTTGATTGACATTTATCTTTTCCTTTATCCATATTTTTTAAAATTAATGTAATAAAATAATAGGTAGTTACCTAATTTTTTGTATTTTGTTAGTAGATACTATTGAGCTCGATGTAGTGTCTCATTGTCTCTTAACTATGTAGCCAAAATCATAACCTGACATATTTTCCTTTATTTTTCGACAGCTCAAAAAGAATAACTATTGCAAGATATAAGATGAAAAATACTACGATCTTCTGAGTCTGTTAGTGCTCATTGCCACATGGATAATCGTTATTTTTTCAATTATAATGTATCCAATAAATTATTGTGGATGATAATATATAGGAATTGTAAAAAAAATGAAATAATTATCATGAAAGTCGAGTCCGTTACCATGAACTCATAACTGCTGTCGTTTGTCATACTTCGTCATAATCTGACTCGAATATGTGAACATATACCTACTCCTCTGTAACAAATCATTATAAAACAGATTTACAGATTCCTTACATAATAATTGAATTCTAATGCCGAAAGAGTATCATCTTTTTACTTGATATCTGTGATTCATATTGATAGGGGTAACTTCCTGA
Source organism: Thymelicus acteon (assembly GCA_951805285.1). Classification (NCBI taxonomy): domain Eukaryota; kingdom Metazoa; phylum Arthropoda; class Insecta; order Lepidoptera; family Hesperiidae; genus Thymelicus; species Thymelicus acteon. The sequence goes on from OX638213.1 coordinate 22,985,201, forward strand.
AAATCTGCAATTTGTTATTTCATGCCGCGATTTCATATCAGTGAAATGTGGTCGATTATGATGGGAATCATCTTCACATCGTACTACCACGGCTACAACTAACGTGGGATAATGTTTTGTTATAGTATATCGTTAGTACCAGCACCAATTGACATTGTCATATCAGTGCAATAACCAGGAGAGAGAGATTACTATTACTTTTAAGTTTAAACTTTGTTAAACAGTCCTTTTGTCATATTTCAATATTTACGTCGGTTCCACAGAAGGAAATGCTGTTTTAGCATTAGTTATTGTACCTATGCTATGAGTAATGTTGGAGTGCAATAAAGTTATAATTTTCCTTATTTTTGTTTTATTTTACAAAACAAAGTATCAAAATATTCATTCAATATAATTTGTCTCATTATGATGTTGTTCCAAATGATGTAGTGTCCCATTGTGTCCCATTTTGTAGTTTGACATTGATTTCGGAAGTAGTTGGATCCTATAAAATATCTCTTTTGTGATAGGTCGCACTATAGTACTGTTGAACACTTCGGTTTGTTAATTCCTTTTTATTGTCCCTTATGTCTTAGCCTTAAGAAGGGAACCAACTACTATTTATTGTGATGGTACTGTCACACCAGTTGCGTGTAGTTAGAGGAAACAGATACTATCTTTCAGCACATGTTATTTTTGTCACTTTGTTAGGACTAGCAAATATACCTAATTTTAAATACACTCTCTATAGTGAAAGTCGATTAATGTTAAAAGTAAATAGATTTTGAACTGTCAAGTGAATTAGCTCGTGTGAATTTTGGATTTAATTTTTCCACCAATAATTCTCATCAATAGATCTTCAAACAGTTTTAACATGAAGATATAATAATATTTTTATGTTATGATTTCTCGGTAAGTGAATTATGTTAATTCTTTATGAGAAATAAAGTTCTTCTTAAACCGTAAGATGAGTGTGAAACAGCTTCGAACAAATTTAGTCTTAATTAATGTTACTAGTAGGTAATACTTGCTAGTTTTAACATGAACATAATTACATCGCATCTTTAGGAAGCGAATTAACGCTTTTTTTCGAATTATTCGAATTATTGCGTGTTTCTACATGTTTCTGTTGATGTTATTCAGTGGCATTAATGAAGTTTAGGGCACTTGTTGGTTTCAACCGGAGTTAAATTATAACATACGTACTTTCTTCGCCTATTCCTCTTTGAAAATGCGTGTCTTCGAATAATCGAAGTGGTACATTATATGACGTATATATAATTATGTCATGTGATGTGTATGATGTAATTTGTTTATTTCTAGGTGCTTGACCTTTTTATGCCGTGCTTTTTGCCGGACTTCCAACGTTATATAATTTTGTAGCAGAAGTAGGTATCTGTGCTTTAGATAAATGTTTATAAGAATAACTTCTATTTTAAGGATATTTACAATAGCGTAGTCATGGTTTGGTGTGAAATAAATAACAAATGCTAATTTATCTATGATTTCATTGATAGGCATTTTGTGCATACCCTCCCTTTTTCAGTGAGAAAATAGGTCGGGAGCAATATAGACGAAATATTGTGATATATTACTTGTAAATTTGCTGTCTTGCACAATGATGTGCTCTATAATTTGTTCATCTCAATTACAATTAAACAGCGTGTATATTGTTATTTGTATTTTGTAAAAGACATTACGATGTATGGTATATTTATGATGCACAGTGTATTGATTTCTATAGACCTCTTGTCTCCAAGATTATATTATTATTATTATCTATAATTTGTTATGATAGGCCCTAATTTATGAGACCTTAAGAGTATATTAATTTGCATTTACTGAATACCAAATATGTTATTCAGGTGAATACACTTGTAGTGTAACGCAAATAACACCAAAATAATGTGGATAACTCACTTTTTATCTTATTATTCCTTTGTTTTCCTTGACTAATGCATATATTTTGCTGTTAGAAATCTAGTAGGCATTATTTAAAGTATTTTTGTGTACATCCTATACACGTGCAATGAATGATAATATCTTTGTCCTTATAAAAGTGTATTTTAGACGTAATAAAAATTTAATGGTGAACCTTACATCCAAGCAATAATTATATTTGTTTTGGTATGCATTACTCGGGAAGCAATAATTAGAAAATGTATTATTTTAGTAATAAATATTTTATGATCGTTTTATTACCAGTAAATAATTGCAACAATTTACACTTTTTAGCCTTAATAGTTTGCTGTAAACCTGATAAAGTTTGGACTGTTACATTGTAATAATGAACGCTGTAGAAGCTTAGATTTTTTTATAAAAATATTCCAGGTACTTACATGCTTGTGGCTCGTGTCTGCGCGATCACGTAATCACGCACGTTCACACGCTAATATTATTATTTTTTGATTACATTGCATCCCTTAGGTGCTTCACCAGCGGATCGAATTTAATCCACTGGTCGTTCTTCATCCTTGTCGCCAATGTTATGTTCAACGAACCACGAGTATTATTATTTACACGAGTATTAATACTTATAATAAATCAATATTATAAGTATTATAATATTCACTGTAAGTACGCACAACACTCCGCGGACACAGCCGTCTGCCCCGAGATCCTGGTGTAGACTGACTATCTTGTACCGAGTTCGGTCCGGTATAATCGAGTAATCGAATAATACAATAATCGAATAGATGATCGAATGACTAGTTAATTCGATCATCAAGCGAGGCGTCATCTAGCGACACCAGCGCACAACTCTGTACATAACATATTGGATTGCTGTCATAGGTTCGATGTTATAAACATGATGGTTAATTGTGTACATATCGAAGGAAAATATTAAAAAGGGAGGATAATGTCCATCTGGTCAACTAGTTTTAAATATTAAACATTAAACACTACTGACACCTGTGAACTATACTAAAAGAGCACGCAGGAATTCTAAACACTGCATATTTATTTGTCAAGTGGTTTGGTTGTGTGACTGCGAACGAGATTCAAAACTTTCGAACTCCACAGGGCAATAATTTATTTTGTTGATGTGACACGTAAGCTTGCAAGTGGATATGGACAAGTTACAATTATTTTAACCAGCGTACTTACTTCACAAAAATAAAATTAGTTGTTTCCGGAGAAACTTATGTACTCAGTGGGTTAATTACTTTTAATAATGAAAAAAAAAGTTGTATATGTTTTTCCTACGAATTCCAGAACAGAAAAGAGGTGAATAGTTATATAAATTCTTTGTTACTCAGTAAACTGATTCATACTCGTAGGTAATTAGAAAGAAATAATTCAACAATATTTGCTATTTAGTGTGCCATAATAATGCCATTTGACAGTAGGAATATGAATTTGAAATAAAGCTGATAAACTTCGATTTTGATTCATAAATGAGGAAATACAGTCGAGACTCGATTAACCTGGCTAATTGTGACAGGCATTTGGATAATCGAAAATCCGGATAATGGAATGTATGAAGAAAAGCGATTTTATACACGACATATAATATGTTAATGTAGATAATTTTATTAAAAACAACAAGAATAAATTAGACTTAATCAAAAACCAATTTTTATTAAAATACTGCAATCTTAAAGAGTTAAAGTATTTGGTAATTGTCATTTGTCCGGCTCGAAGGACCAAAATGTTAATGACGGGGATGGTCGGTGAATTAAATAAAATATAATTATATGTACTAAAGAAATAAAAATAAAAAAAAGAAACAACACTGAGAAACCTATATTTACACGACTTTAAATAATTTTACAAATAATCACAAAACGATAATTTATTAAAAAGTAAAGAACAAAGGAGATTATAAAAAAGAAATTTATGAGAAAACGGGCAGCGTAACGTCGTGAGAGGCAAGGGTGTCTATCAGGTGACGGTAGCTGAGCGAGTGCGAGCTGGCGCTGGTCTTCTGCCGTTTTTATAGCAGTGGTCACCCGACCACTACCAGTTTGTTCAGGATTCTGGTGGGGGCGCTGCTAACACGGCCTCTCCTGACGAGGCGGCGTCCTCGCAGCCAGCAGCAGATGTACCAGGAGCTGACTGGGCCAGGGGTCTGTTGTCATCGTCACAGTCATCAGTGCCTGGAGGAGAAACCACATATTAGTCTTATTCCAATTACCTCATGTAAAGTTACTAAGAAAGAAACTTTCTTTCTTTCATGTAAGGTTACTACATTTTATTACATTCTTACGGTGATCAGGCTTCAAATATACTTAGTAGCTGCTCGTATCTGTTCATGTAAAATTTTAATAAAAATTATAATTTTTCAAATAGGTCTGCTACATGTCAGGCATTACACGGATCGGTCCGAAACCTATGTTCCAGGCATTACACGAGTCATGATGGTCAACTCAAAGCCTCAGAGGGCCTCACATGAGTAATCTTCCGAATTTACTCGAAACCCGTAAGTTGAACCCAGGCATTACACGAATCTTCACGGTCAACTCGGAGCCGCGGAGGGCCTCACACGAGTATCTTCCGAGTACACTCGAAACCCGTTAAAAAAATTTACTGGTAGCAGATTCCCGCAACTAAAATTTTGTCTCGCAACGATAACCACTAATAACGATATTGAACGAAAAACAGCCTGATCACGCATCGTAATGTAACCTACATTCACGTAGAAAAAAAATTTATAATGGAAACAATTATAATTACCACATAATCATGATATGATTTTATACTAAAAACCAATAGCCTGTAGTATGCTTGGGCGCTGCTGTTAATACTGCAAGCATTCTGTTATAAAAAATAAAAACAGATCAAAGCAAGGCGCTCTATAGGCATAAGGTGCATTTTTAAATATTAAACAATGACTTACAGTCGAAAAAGGCGGCGCAGGCCTCGGGAGTCCATTCTCCGTTCCAGGGCAGCATGTACTCTGCGGCTGCTTGGGTAGTTTTGCCGTACGAGCCGGCCACCAATCGTAGCTCGTAGCGTCCATGCGGTAACACCTTAATGACGCGGTATGGGCCCCTCATGCCGCTGTCCAGTTTACCTGCACTCTGTGATCTTTTGATGACAAAAACGAGATCATCTAATGAATATGTTCTTGGCGGGGTCCTGTTTTTGTTAACGCGCTGATCTTGATTTGATTGGTTCGCGGCTAATAGGGACTCCGTTCGCTGTCGACGTAATTCGCGCCATGCTTCGCGGTTACCGGTGGAGCCTTGCGCGGTTACGTCGCGGATTAAGGAATGTATGGCGGGCGTTGTCGAGTCGATTCCGATGAGTAAACGTAACGCAGAGCACTGCGTGGTCTTGTGCTTGGTTATGTTGAGCACCAGCTGTACCTTCCACAGTACATCGGACCACGCCTGCTGTTTGTGGTTCACTTCTATTCTGATCATGTTAAGAACCGTGCGACAGTAACGCTCGACTTGCCCATTAGATTGATGCATTTCTGGTGTTATGAAATGCCGCTCTATACCGAAACCCGAAGCCCAGTTACTAAACTCCTCGCTCTCAAACATTCGCCCTCGATCGCAAACGATTAGTCGGGGTGTACCAAAAATGGAAATGGCGCTGGTAAATGCGCGTTTTAGTTCGGCGTTGTCTTGTCTATAAATGGGATACAGGAGACAAAATTTGGTGAAAGCATCAATCATGATGAGAACAAACTTATATCCCTTGGACTCTGGCAAAGGGCCTAACACGTCCGTGTGTATCGTATCAAAGGGGGCTGAGGGTTTGGTCCACGACACGATCGGCTGTAAGGGAGCGCGTGGCATTTTCTTGTACGAGATACAAGTAACACAATGCGAAATGTACTTTCTCACGAATTGACGCAAACCAGGAAACCAAAAGTGTTTTAGGATCAAATCTATTGTCTTTTCGACGCCAAGGTGCTCATGTTCGTCGTGGAAAACGCGCAATAAACTTAAGCGATACGCTTTTGGAATATAGCACAGCAAACGAGATTCCTCACCGACCGCACTGTACCGGTAATATAGCAAGTCGTTCTTTTTGACGTACCGCGATGTGTCTAGCTGTCCCTGGTTAAGCTTTTCAAGCAGTGCAACGGTCTCCTCGTCGGCTGCTTGAGCCACTTGTGCCCAGTTAAGCGGTTTCTTCGCGTGGCAAACGTTAACGGGGTTTCGACTGAAATAATCCGCGTGTGACATTAGTAAGCCCTTACGGTATTCTAGCGTAAAATCAAAATCCTGCAGGTACATCCACCAGCGTGCCACCCTAGGAAGGAGGTCTTTCTTGCGCTGCGTCATCTTTAAGGCGTTACAGTCCGTAACCACCTTAAAGTGTAGGCCTATTAAATACTGACGAAAATATTGCAAAGCTTTAACCACCGCAAGAGTCTCCAATTCATAGGAGTGGTACCTGGGTTCAGCACCTACAGTAACCTTACTAAAATAAGCAACGGGATGTTTACGCTGATCGTTATGCGTTTGTAATAACACCGCGCCATAACCCATAGAGCTGGCATCAGTGTGAACTTCCGTAGGTAAAGCGGGGTCAAATATGGTTAGAAAAGGTTCATTAGTCATATAGCGGATTATTTCTTGCCTAACCCTTTCTTGTTCTTCGCCCCAATGGAAATTGACGTTTTTTCGAGTCAGGGCGGCTATACAAGCTACTTTAGTGGAGTATCCCGGGATAAACCTCCTAAAGTAACCTGCCAAACCTAGGAATTGTCTTACCTGCTTTACCGTCCGGGGGGCAAGGGACCTAGTCAGTGCATCTACCTTCGCGGGGCTCGGCCGTACCTGACCATCTCTTATCAACCTTCCCAGATATTCTACTTCAGAAGTTAGAAAGGAACACTTACGTATATTGATGGAAAAACCTGACTCAGTCAGTCTTTTTAGAACCGCATCTAATAATATTAAACCTTCGTCAATCGTATTACTTAACAGAAGCACATCATCAATATAAACTAACAGCTGACCGGCGTCAATGAAAGATTGAAGAGTATCGGTTATAATCTTCTGATAAACGATAGGAGCATTGCAGAGACCGTATGGCATTTTGACGTATTCCCAGTGTCCTTCATTTGTTACGAACGCGGTCTTATGTATCGATTCTTCACTTACCTTAATTTGGTGGAAACCGGTGACCATGTCGAGAGCTGAGAAATATCGGCACTTACCCAGCCTGTCGATGTGGTCATCGATTAACGGTAATGGATATCGATCCTTGACAGTGATTGCGTTCAAAGCTCGATAGTCCACCACCATCCTGTCGGAAGAATCCTTTTTACGCACGAGTAGGATTGGGCTTGCATATTGCGATTCGGACTTCCTAATTATACCCTTATTTAACAAGTCACTAATGATAGCGCGAACGCGTAATTTCTCGTCCAAAGATAATTTGTAGGGTCGATAAACAACAGGTGTATCGGTAGTGAGACGAATATGCATTTCCCCGGTAGTCACAGTAGTAGTAGCGGTGCCACTAAGAAAGAAATCAGAGTACTTACTCAGTATAGAATCTAAGCGCGTCCTATCGGCGCCGCTCAATGGGGTATTCACACTATCCAAACTTAAAGCCGAATTCACTTCACATGCACTATTATTTGCAAAAGAATCATCTCTTATTAATTCTTGAGAGCCAGCCGTACGAATGTACGTGATACCGCACTGGTTTAAGACATCCGTACCGATGAGCACTGGACACGTAAGACAATCACGGGGCACTATATGAAAATCGACTTCTAAAGTAATATTTTTAAACTCTATTGGCAACGTAACGTACTTATCGCACTGAATTTCCGATCCGCCTATGCCGCGCAATAATTGAAAACTCGGTTTTACTTTACACGGAAAATGTTTAATTAAATCAATAGAAATCAAAGAAATATTAGATCCACTATCAATTAAAACGTCGGTAGGCACGCCACACATCACCGCGGTTGTCACGTCTCGGTTTGTCGGTCTGTTGTTTGGCAAAAATTTACACTGGCTTTGTTACGATTTTCTGAACGTTCCTTCGTGAAGCAATTTTCTTCGATATGACCTAATTTTTTGCAAAACGTACACGTCGCGACTGCAGGTTTGGGGATATTTCCGTTTCTCAAATCGCGGTTAGAATTGGAGGGTAGTTTCACACGCTTAGGGCAATGTTTATTCCTATGACCGGGTTGACCGCAAGAAAAACACTTCAATGACCTATCCCTGTCGCTCGCTCGCTTACGTGAATCACTATTTGAGGTTGTCGGAAGGTTATGATGATTCTTGTTACCGCGTAATACATAGTTTGGACGGCTATAAACGTTAACATTAGATTGGCTAGACTTTACATACATCGATAAGAACTCAACAATATTTTTTGTCGTCAAATTAGCATTGATCGCTGCTGCACGAATATGTGCATCGTTAATGCCGCGGATTATAATATTACACAGTAAATCATCGCTAATGCCGTTAACAATTCGCAGGCGCAACAAACTCTGACGTGCGTACTCGGCGTACGTGGAGTATTTATTGGAATCTGTGCACATGACGTCAAAAAGAATGTTCGCGACATCAATTCGTCGCGGACACAATGATTTTAGTTCGGATTTAAAATTAGTCCAGGTGCGATCGGTGCTCGTCCACTGTCCCAACCAAGAGCGTGCCTCGCCCTTCAAGCACTGACCAACGCGGGCCAGGCACTCCTTTTCGTCCCATTTATTCAAGGAACGGGCACGATCTACTTCCTCGCACCACACACTAACGTCATGAATGCTTGGGTCGAAATCAGACACATAGTAATGGTTGGATCTTACCGAATTGATAGATTTTAAAGCGTCGATAAGGCGCTCCGTTACATCCGCCGTGTCGGGTCCCGAAGATGATGTAGACGCCGCGTTGGAAACAGCGGTCTGCGCTGGGGATGCGCTGGGGCACGCCTCCGTGATGGCGGGGCATGCCACCGCGCTTGAAGGTGTCTCTGATGGGGCGCGCTGCTCCAGCGCGGACAGGCGACCTAAAATCGCTTCCATGGTGCGGCCTAAGTCGGGGGGAGGAGTCACGTCGCGTGTGCGCTTGCGTCGAGTGTTGGGCATTGTAAATTTAAAAGAGTACTAGTGGGCTAAATTAAATAAAAATGGATAAGAATCCCACAACTGAAATTATATGTACTAAAGAAATAAAAATAAAAAAAAGAAACAACACTGAGAAACCTATATTTACACGACTTTAAATAATTTTACAAATAATCACAAAACGATAATTTATTAAAAAGTAAAGAACAAAGGAGATTATAAAAAAGAAATTTATGAGAAAACGGGCAGCGTAACGTCGTGAGAGGCAAGGGTGTCTATCAGGTGACGGTAGCTGAGCGAGTGCGAGCTGGCGCTGGTCTTCTGCCGTTTTTATAGCAGTGGTCACCCGACCACTACCAGTTTGTTCAGGATTCTGGTGGGGGCGCTGCTAACAATATTATAACCGTTTGGAATGAGTGAAAGATTTTTAATACATATTAGGACACAGAAAATATTGACAATGAAAAAAGACAAAAGAAGAATATAAAAATAGTGCTCGCCGATTTAAATAAAGAATTATAATAAAATAAAAAGTCCTCGAAGACGTCTTGCCTTGGACGGCTGGAGTTTTGCCACGCGTGTGTCTTTGACATGCGTGAACATGCCCCCAGGCGTTGAACACTGTGTGTTCAACCAACTTCATTCATTTACTGGAAGTGGGCAGATTCGAGCGAATGATCTCCGGATAATCCCATTAGCCGTCTTGACGTCTGCTACTCGACTAACGTTGTCTGGACCAGGAAAGAGAGACATAATTCTTCCCAGTCTCCACTTCATGGGCGGCAACTTATCTTCTTTTATGATAACCTTTATATTATTCTGCTATTTGGTACGCTTTTGTAGCTCAGAAATATATTGCTCCACCTTGTTCAGAAATGCTGACGTATAAGCTCAATTCGTTGAAATCTCGTGAGGTGTGTTTCCTTCCGTCGTGGACGTCCAATCAAAAAATGGCCAGGTGTCAATGGGGTTAAATCCTCTGGATGCGATGATAAAGGAGTGAGTGGTCGCGAATTTAAAAATAGACTCAATTTATGTTAAAGTGGTATACAATTCATCGTAGGTCAAATGACAATTACCTAACACACGTAACAAATGAAAAGTAGATTTTACAGCCGCCTCCCAAATGACACCAAAATATGGTAGTAAGCTGTTATAGTTTATCCCTTCATTAAAAAGATCACTAGATAGTGAGTTAGAATCTCGTTTCAAGAAGCCGGCTAAATCATTGCATGCCCAACGAACGAAGTCCCGTTATCAGAGTAAATATGACGTGGTTTTCCAATGAATTTACGTAGTGTTAGAATGTATCTATTACTGGTCAAGTCACCTACTGGTTTCAAATATAAAGCCTTTGTAGTAAGGCACATAAAAAATGCAATGTACACCCTTCACAATGCGACAACCACGACCTTGACGACTTGCGGAAGCAATGGGACCCGCATAGTCAATACCGACAGTTTTAAATGGATAACCACCTGGAGTAAGACGCTGCCGCGGTAAGTTACCCATCAGAGGAGCTTCAACCCTTCACTTCATTCTTGCACACCTAACGCAGTATAAACGACGGTAAGTAGCGTTTACTAAATTACGTCCACCTATTGGCCAGTAAACTTCTCTAATTTATGCTAATAATAACATTGGTCCTACATACATGAGCTTCGTATGTTCATATGTAAATAATAACTTTGTTAATCGATAAATGGACTGTAATAATAAATAAAGTTTTTAACATACGAAAATTCAGAATTATTAATTCGACCACCAATACGCATCAAATCATTATCATCAAGGAAAACGTTAAATTTCAACAAAGCATTATTTGCAGGCAAGGTTTTCTTTTTTAATAAATTATCGTATTCCGTAAACGATTATTTCTGAGCTGTGCGACATAACATTTAAAGAATAATTAAATCGGTTTCAGAAAGAAAATCATTTGTAACACGGCGTCCTGTGCATACATTTACAAAACGTAGTACATAAGCTACTGCACGTCCAAAGCCGGTTAAATTAGAAAAACGATCAAAATTAATAAATACCTACAGAAGAACTATTATTATCTGACTTAACTAAAAACGACACTTCTGTACTTATTTCAGGTAACGGTTCGCGAGGTACTAAAATAGCAGGACAATTACTATAGTTCTGTATTAAGAAATGTGGTCCTGACCACCACATGTCGAGAGACTGAATAGAGTCAACATTAACTCCACGTGACACATCACAATTACCAGTCCTTTCTAAAATATCTCCGACACGATCACGAACAAACGTATGTAATTTATTTGGTTACATTTTTAACCAACTCAAAACGATAGTGAAGTCAGTCTAAAACACAGTCCTCGCTACCTACTCTGATTCGAGCGATATCTAACTAATATCCTACCGCTATTATTTATACTTCGGACGTACATAATATAGGCACGCACCGTAAGCTTTTTCCGAACTATCAGAGAATACGTGAAATTCTAATTGAACGAAATAATCAATTATCACGCGGCGCGGTATTCATAACTGAGTTAAATATTTAAGATAATATTTAAGTATTTTAAACCACGTCTCTTTAATGTCTGGCATTAGGGGATAATCCCATGATAAATTTAACAACCATAGACTCTACATTATTATTTTAAATTTGATCACTACTGGAGAGACAAGACCGAGCGGATCAAAGATCTGAAAGATAACGGAAAGGATCTCACAGTTTGAGTTTACCTTTGTAATGGATGCACCTATAGAAAAATGCAGCAGATCAGATTCAGGTAGCCATCCTAAGCCTAAAGTTATGCTTGACCCGTTACCCCCAAAATATAAATCGTGCGTGGACTAACTGGCCACTGGCACTATCTGAGGCTCATTACATTATTATTATTACATTATTGTGACTGATAATTCGACATAAACTCGCGATTAATTGCACAAAGCTTGGGTTGTGTTAGAGCCTAAGTTCTAAAGATAAAAAAACACTGCTTAGCTCGCTGCAACGAGTCTCCTAAGCACTAGGGTTTTCTTTTAAAGGAATTCTCACACGAAAACGACCGCGTGGTATTTTCATAAAATGTTCTTCACGTAACTTTTGTTCCCGTGAATAACTAGAATTATTTGAATAAGTTTTTTCTCCTAAATTCCAAAACCGTGCGAGCTGACTCTGTATCTCTTGATTAGAAATATCACTACTCGAATTACCGTTTACATAATTGCACTTAATAGGCTTTGGCAAATGAGATGTAAATCTGTTATTCATCGGACCAGAAATTATCCACCCTAAAGCAGTCTCGCAAAGGATCGGTTTATTGTTACCTAAATTAATTCTTTGAGATCCTACTATGTCCCAAAAAATATCAGCACCTATTATTAAATCTACTGACGAGGACCTATAAAAATGAGGATCCGCTAAACGCACATTACTGGGTATGTTAAGGTGCGATATATTAACTGTACGACTCGGTACATTATCTGTTAGGGAAGGCAAAACAAAACAGTTTACGTTACGCATAAACGTATCATCTAATGAACGCAAACGCAAGTTACACATTTTATTAATATGCGTGGTTGCATTATTGATACCCTGAACAGACTGATCAATGTGATTATAAGGCAGATTTAACTGTCGAGACATTTTCTCCGACAGTAGGCAGGATGTGCTACCGGAATCCAAGACAGCGCGTACTATATGTGCGCGATCGTTGGAATCGTATAACTTAACTAACGCAGTCGCTAATATAACGTCTCCGTGATAACCGTTTGATTCAGGACTCGCGGACGACACGCTCGTTGATAACGTTAAGTTGTTATGATCGGTGGTGGGAGTCGCGCTGACGACGTCAGTGCGCTCACCATGCACAGTCGATATCTGCTTACTGGTAACGTGGACCAAAACTGAATGCTTACGCTTACAAATTCTGCATCCCTGTTTCTTACAATTATTTGAAAAATGGGATTTTGCAAAACAATTGAAACAAACCTTTAAAGTCGGTAATAACTGCAGGCGGGCTTCATTACTCAACGCTAAAAACTGAGGACAGTTATTTAGTCTATGCTCGCCGCTGCACTTCGGACATGAGTCCTTTGAAACTAAATTACATGATATATTTTCAGTCGTGACCATAGCCTTTGCTTTTGGATGTTTATTATTATTAATAGTAGTTGTATGGTGAAAATGCCGTGAAAAATCAATCGTATCCAGAATGTTAGTTCGTATACGCATGAACTCAATGAAATGTTGAAGCTCCACGTGCGTCTCGGTATCCAAGCGACCCTTGTACTCTTCCCACTCACGATAAGTTTTACTATCCAACTTATAAGTCATTAGGTGAATGAGAAGCGTGTCCCAATGTTTAGTGGGCTCGCCTAATGCATCTAGTGCACGAATGTTTTTATTAAACTGATCTAAAATGTTTTTCAAATGACTGGCGGACTCTCTTGTGACCGGTTCGATATTAAATAACGAAGCAACGTGATGTTGAATCAACAACCGTTTATTGTCAAAACGGTCACATAGGAGTTTCCAAGCGACACTGTAATTACTAGACGAAAACTCGATAGATGAAATAATGACCGCCGCAGCGCCCTCCAAGGATGTGCGCAAGTAATGAAACTTGTTCACATCGTCTATCTCGTCGTTGTCGTGAATGAGGCTCGTGAAAGTGTCTCGAAACTCCAACCAATTATTAAAAGAACCAGTAAATTTAGGGATTTGAATAGTAGGTAACTTGACCGGATTCTGCCTACCGCTACGAGAGCAATCACTAGGCAGAGGCACTTGAGATATTTTATAATTACTAAGGGTCTCTTGCGCCTGGCTCAATGTACTGTAATACCTACTCTCAAATTCCTCCCGCTCAGCTAGGTGTTGATCTATATTATCAGAAATGCACTCCAATCTGGTTTGGATTTCATCATATTGGGCATACAATGCATCCAACTTACTTAAACGCAATTCAATACTCAATACTCAATACTTTTATTGCATTAAATATGTAGTAACGTGATACATAAACACAGTCACATAACACATCCTACACAATAATAACCCTAAAAGGGTGTTGCAATTTTCTGGGTGGTGGACCAATTCATTTTATTTCCAAATATATTATATTTCAATTTAAATTAATTCCTGTAAATTAAATTACATTATATTACATTAAGTTATAGTTATAATCATTATTTAACGTTATTAATTTTGTTTGTTTACTGAGTTTAATTTAATGTCAATTTCATGTTATCCAATTTGTTTGTTAAAATATTTTAATACTTACTGGTCAATTTTATCATTAAAATAATCTGTTAAGCTATAGTAACATTTTTCAATTAAGTATATTTTTAATTTGGTACAAAAAAGATTAACATTTGTCTCTTCAACTATTTTTTTTGGGAGTTTATTAAATATCTTTGTCGCCATTGCGTTTGGGCCGTCACTGTGTATTTTTAATTTAGATGTAGGTTTTTTAAGTTTATGCGTATATTTAGATCTTAACATATTATGTCTTGGTTCATCTATTTCTTTTCTAAAGTATTGAGGGTAGTTTTTAACAAATTTACTTATTTCTAATATATATATTGACGTTAATGTTAAAATGTTATTCTTAATTAAATGTGGTTTGCAGCTTTCAGGTTCTTTAATGTTTGCTAATAAGCGGATACATTTTTTCTGGGAAATAAATATCTGTTGTGCATCTACACTGTTTCCCCAAAGTATGATACCGTATTTCATCCAGGAGTATGCATATGCGTAGTATGCACTTAGCGCGGTTTTTAGGTCGGTTGTATTTCTGAGTTCCCTTAACGCATATGTGAAACTTGCTAACTTAGTTTTAATTTTTTGGATATGTTTTTTCCAGTTCACGTTACTATCTATTTCCAGACCTAATAACGGGAAAGTGTCAACACATTCTATTTTATTGTTTTTATACACGAAATTTATGTCAAGGGGAGATTTCTGATATGGTCTAAATTGCATAATTTTGGTCTTGGAGAAATTTACGTCAAGGTTGTGGTCAGTCATCCAATCAATAATATTAGTGAAAATGTCAAAAAGATGTTGGTTTAAATTTAAGTTATTATTACAAGATGTCAATATAGATATATCGTCTGCGAATAATACACTAAAGTCATTTATTATTTTCGGGAGGTCATTAATATATAAAAGGAATAAGATACATCCGAGGACACTTCCTTGCGGGATTGAGTTCACTATGGGAATGGTTGCTGATCTGATCATGTTAATATGCCCTGTGTCATGGTCAAAATGCTCAATTTCTACTACTTGTTGTCGATTGTTAAGATATGATGTAAACCATTTATGTGATATACCGCGTATCCCTATGTCATATAACTTGTCCAGTAATATTTTAAATTGTACTTTGTCATATGCTTTTGTCATGTCAAGTAAAATTCCAATTGCGTATTTTTTATCATTTAAGATATCTACTACTCTTTGCATAAAATTGTAAATTGCTAGTATTGTCGACCGATTCTTTCGAAAACCATTTTGAGACTCGTCAAATATGTTATATTTTTCACAAAAATGTTCAACCCGTCTTTGCATTGCTTTTTCAAATATTTTGGATGACGTAGGTAAGAGTGCTATCGGTCTGTAATTGTTAGGATCTAGTTTCGAGCATTTTTTGTGTATTGGTTTTATTAGCGACGTTTTTAATAAATCAGGGAACGTACCTTCTTTGAAGGATTGATTAACTAAGATATGGTAAGGTAAGGTCAGTTCGTCAGCGCATTTTTTTATAAGGATTGGTGGCAATTCATCGACGCCATAGCTATATTTACTTTTTAAATTTTTTAGGATTAAGTTTATTTCCTGGGTGCTTACCTCACTAACATACAAGGTGTTTTCGAGGCGGTGACAAGCAGGGCGGCCGCATGCGGCGGATGCACCCGGCTGACTACCTGTATTCCCGACGGATGCAAAGAACTCATTGAAATGGTTCGCTATCTCACATGGATCAGACGTTATCTTACTATGGATTTTAAGTTGAATGTTTACTTTAGTCTTTTTAACATTTTTATTCGTGCGTCTTTTTATTATTTTCCACATTGTTTTTGTTTTATTTTGAGAGTTATTCATTTCGTTAATATATTGTTTACGTTTAGATTTTTTAACCGATTTTTTTAATATCTTAGCATACTGAATATAGTGTTTCGTTAGGATTGGATTTTTACAAAATGTTACTAAAATTCGCAATAGTCTTTTATGTTTACTAGAAGTTTTTTTACCGCGAGTTACCCATGAAGGTTTTTTGTTGCACCTTAAAGTAATAACTTTCTTTGGTATATATATATTTAAGAGTTCTAGTATTTTTTTATGGAAAAGAATATAATTTTCATTTAGACTATTTTCTATATTTAATTCAGTTGTCCAGTTTACTTTTTTTAAAATATTTTTGTACATTAATATATTTTGTTTATTAAATAGCCGTTTTTCAATTTTCCAAGCCACTGGTTTGGTTAATTCTTCAGTAGGAGTTTTGATTCTTAAGATAACAGCTTTATGGTCGGAGAAGCCGTAGTCATGGACTTCTGTATATATTTTAGTTTTGCAAAAGTTTGTAAATAAAAGATCTAAGCAACTCGATGAAGATATGGTTACTCGGGTAGGTTCGGTAATATATTGTTTAAAATTGTATTCTAGCATAAGGTTTAGTAAGTTGTTTGATTGTGTGTTTTTTTCCAGCACATTTACGTTAAAATCGCCTCCTATAATGATATTCATTGTATTATATTTTTTGTTTAAAAGCTCCAGTAATAACGTTAATTGATTATAAAATGAATCGGTTTGCCTACCATTCCAGTAAATAACAATTAGTAAAATGTTAATTTTAGAAATAGCTATTGCACAGATTTCAATTACAAATTCAATCGACAGGTCCACAACATCCTTTCTTTCACTAAATTCTATGCCGTCGCGCAGTAATATGCACACGCCGCCTCCAGTATAGTTTTGCCTGCAGAATGATGAAGCTATGTTGTAGTTGTTGAGCATAACTAATGGTAGTTTATTTGGTGATATCCATGTTTCCGATATACAGATTGCATGATATATTGGTGTATCAAGTAAGAACGACTCTAACGTGTGTAGCTTATTAGCAATACTCTGCATATTTTGGTATAAAATATTGTAGTTGTAGTTTTTTTGATTTATTGTGCTATTGGGAACGAAAAGTACGAGAGGGAATGCTTTTTTGTGTACTAGTGATGTCAAAGGATCTATTTGGGTTGTTTAAAGAAGAATTTTGGGTGGCGTAGTATGGTTGTTCTTCACGTTGGCTGTGCAGGTAAGATTTATCATGATATTTCCCATTAATAATGAGTTTATTATTTCTTATGGTTGCATAATGACCCTCTTGTCTGGCCGCTTGTAATTGTTCTCGTAGGTTTTTTCTGTGCTTTAATCCCTCCTCGTCTAGATACTCTGATAGGTAAAGTCTAGTATTTTTGAAGAAGCGAGCGTTCTGTAAAATATATTTTGTTAGTTTTTTACTCAGAAGCTCAATAACAACTGGTCTCTTCGTACTTTTCTTTCCAATTCTTTTGGTCTCTTCTATATAGGCGATAATATCTATGTTTAGTATGTCTCTGAATATATTTGCAATCCTGTAGTGTAACTGCTCCTCTGTTTCGTACTCAAATTCTGTCAAGCCATAAAGAACTATTTTATTTGTGTTGTTGGTATTTTCTCTGCCCTGAATATTAGTATTACTTTGATGATTAAGCTTTTTTATCTTGTGGTCTAGCATTTCTATATTTTTCCTGTTGTTTTCACACTGCATCTTTAAGTTATTTATGTTTGTTTCAACTTCGTTATATTTAGTAGATAATAATGATACCGTTTTCTTCAATTCTTGGATTTGATCACTAATCTCTGAGGTTTGGCTACTGATTGTAGTGTTTTGGCATCTTATGTCTTCTATAGCTGATTTCAATGAGTCTATCTTTTCATTTTGTTGGGTTTGTTTTGTTACTAAATCTGTAAACATTACTTTCATTTCTGTGATCATAATCTCAAGGTTTTGTAGTTCGTCCTTACGCTTTCTTCTTTTTTGGGTAGCATTTGTATTTTCGTTTCCAGGGGATGTCAAATGTGGTTCATTTTGTTGAACAACATCTGTTGTTGGAGTATTAGGCGGGGTTCGTCTTATCATATTTATTTTTCACGTTTGAAAAGAGTGATAATTTTGTGCTTTACTCACTATATCAATGACGAGCAAATTTTTTTGAAAAGAATCTGTTTTATTCTCCGGTCCGTCGCTAGCACAGTTCAGTGACACGATGACTCATGCGTTGATGTGGTTGTTTGAAAATGAACGTTACTGGTAGGTAAAATTTTATTTTCGTCGTTTTTACTTGATGAAATCCAGTAGGAGATGAAACACATTTAACTTTTGTCTTTAGTCACAGTTTGGTACAGTTTTTTAAAACTTAGTTTTTGTTTTTATCACTGTTTTTGATTTTTTCAAGCAAGAGTACATAAAGTGCGTTTAGTTGCGCGTAAACCGCGAGTCCATTTTCAAATTCTAACTCACCGATGTTCTTCGCGTCCGACGATTGAAATGATTTCAAATATGTAATAAAAATTGTGATCCGACCTTTATAACTGCTACGCTTCCTAGTCAATTCAATAATCTCCTTTGAGATTTCAGCTTTTTCAGTCATTTTGGGAGTCGGTTGCACAATCCTGAAATCGACATACAATTATTCACCAATACTACTAAACAGGAACTTTACTTACTAGTTTATACAATTAATATACGAGCGAAGTGAAGAACTTATGTGACTTAAGTTATTTATAACATCAGACCTGTTACTGAAATTATATAATTCGCAAGTACAAGGGATCATGAAAATAGTTGTCTAGCTATTACAATAATAAACTTATGTATCATCTCAATAAAACGTTAAATAACATTCAGTATAATTATTACTGCACTTGAGTAAAATATTTTAATCTAATTGATACATAGTAAGTAATTTTGTTATATAAGCTAATGTCCTGAATACATCCTATATATAAAGGCTAAGAATAAAAATATACCGACTTTTATACCACTCACTCCGTAGACGATACCTCCCATCCACCTATAGCCTTCACGTAGTACGGGACACGGGGCTATTATTCCAACTTCACTTATATTTGCTGGTTATCCAGTAAATCCAGTATTTCCAGAAATCTAATTTATCCAGTAAATCCAGTAAATCCGGCTCGAAGATGACCAAAATGTTAATGACGGGGATGGTCGGTGAATTAAATAAAATATTATAACCGTTTGGAATGAGTGAAAGATTTTTAATACATATTAGGACACAGAAAATATTGACAATGAAAAAAGACAAAAGAAGAATATAAAAATAGTGCTCGCCGATTTAAATAAAGAATTATAATAAAATAAAAAGTCCTCGAAGACGTCTTGCCTTGGACGGCTGGAGTTTTGCCACGCGTGTGTCTTTGACATGCGTGAACAATGTGACTTATTTAATCGAGGTTTCGCTGTATCTTCATGACAGCAATTGGCACCTACTAGTGGTGAAACGGTTGGATAAATTCTGAACAATTGTCCTTTTCTACCAAAATGCATTAAGTGGTCATCAATCTGATATATCAAGTTCCGACTGCTTGTCTTCTGTTTGATAATTTATAGAGAGGAATTACTTGTTGTAAATTTTATTATAATGAATCTCGCACACGAATCCATTCGGCAAGGCTGTTTGATTCAAGATCAAATAATATGTTTATACTAGTGTCTTTACCTAAAAACTAATAATAAACCGCCGTCTTTCATTTCGGGAAAGCCAGTACCCATACCAGAAAATAATGGCTTAACAAGACTCTTAAAACTTGTATAAGCTATTCTTAAGATTGTGATCCGACTGAAAGGAAAGGAAGTTAATAATTAAGTAGGTAACGTTTAGCTATCAATCACCTAGCGGTATGATATGTATGTATGAAATATATTATACGACCTATTTAGATATCTACAAAATATACACAAAAAAAATCGCTCGAGCCGTTTCGAAGGAGTGCGACCACAAATACCATTACACGAGATTTTTATAAATTAGATAAGCGAACAAGTCAGTTGAACCTTTTCTAAAGTTAGCAGGAAACAGTAATTAAGGCACAGATAAATATATAAACCGATGAACAACAAAAAAAAAATTATATTAAATGATATTTTGATAATTGTTATAAATTTTACTGCGTTAATAAATACGCCAGTAATAGTTAATATCAAATAAGTACTTCACATTCTGGAACAGTTACTACGTCAGTCGCAGTCAGTTATAGTTTTAATTTTAATAATACGTTAACGGAAATCCTTTACGACAATTAGGTATTACATGGACGGAGAAGTGTGAAGTTTAGCACAGTTAAATACTGTATGGAGGAGTGCAGAAAGCTAATATTTTTGCATAATTAATATGAATCAGAAATACATAAAATTAACAAAATAACATTATACACAAATGCATGGTGCATTTGACACATACACCTACAGGGTACATTCAAATGTCAATGTGAATTATTATTATCCCCGGAACACAGAGACAACAGTTATTATCAGTCTCAAATCGAATTGAATTTGACAAGTAGGACCTACGGTTAAAATCGATTTTTGACCACAGAACAGTTTTCTAGTAGTTAAGCAATGTGTAGCTTTTAGGTTAGCGACAAGACTGCCCATTGTATTACATACTGACTACCGATTAGTAGTGTACCTAATTTTTATTTTCTGTTTTGGTGTGTACAGTCAATACTTTAAATAAAACAATACATAAATAAGTCACAAGTTAGAGTTAAATTTATATTGAATTAAGGCCTATTTTAACAGCAGGACAATAGTTGAATTTCAGACTTAGAGAATCCCTAGTACTTGTGTGGAGGGCTTAGCTGATTTTTAATAAACAAACACTATATAATAAGAGATTAAATAAATTTAAATAATACTACTTAGTTATGCCAGCGATGGGCAAAGCAGAAGGTTGATAACTTTGTATAGTTAAGCAATGTTGCAGCAGGTGTCATTAAATCGTGTTCAGAGAATCCCTTTGAGGGCTTTGAAAGTGGAGCGACTTTACTATTATACTTACTATTGTCGATCGAGATAAATATGATGTAACCACAGGCACATTGTATACCTGTATGTTATACACTGTTAACATTTAACTACAGAGACATTCCTGATTAATTTTCAGATCACGAATCAGTTTTGATTGGATCGAATGAGACCATGGATGTGTACGACGGATGTAGCTGCTCTAGCAGTACACTAGCGCTCTGCATGCAGCTTCGCCTGCGTTTTCCAGGATATTGAGTACCCTCGAGCTTATTGCAGATCATGGCCTACCTGTGTCTTAAAAATGAAAATCCGTCCTGTAAGTTGCGTGAAAGATTAACAAAAGTCTGTACAACATTTATAATATTAGTAGGAATAGGATGATTCTGAACATAACGTTTTTGTGATAGCGATTAATTCTTTGAGAATTATGTGCAAGATTCACATACTATTATACTTTTAGTTATCCCATGAGGTCTAGAGCTAAATTATTGTTACTGATTTGCTTCTTGTGTTCATTAAATAGTTTCGATTGTATTTAATGTAAGTATGGAATTAATTGGATCGATGAAATATTGAACACACAATTTATCAACAGTGCTTCAGTATTTATCCGTAGTCGGTCAATTTTTATTTATAATTATGATATTAGTATAATCTTAATGTTTCATTCCTTTCCATCAGCCAAGTATTGCACTTTGAATCGATATATCGATACGCCAGTTCAGTTAGTGAGGAAAATTATTAGTCGAAGTATCGCAATAGTAGTTCGTCGGTCATGCATTGTACCGAATCGATCGGTGCTTGTCTTGATACGTCGGATGCTAGTGCGGATAACACAGTGCCGTATGCCATAAGTAACCGATTATCTTATGGTGGCCAGTGGTATCAACTCGTTAAGTTGGCGTTTTGATGATTGAACTTGGTGCTTATGGTCCATGCTGATACATCAAAGCCCAGCAACATAGCCCTACTGCATACCATCGGCCAGTAGGGTGCTCCGTTAAAGTTAGTGATTTGCTGATTGAATGTCGACTCGATCGATCGAACTTTTGTGTATGACAGCTGGAATGCTAAACTAATATCATACAACAGCTAATACTTTAGCATCATTAGTAAAAGATTTTATCTTTATTTATTTTTTATTTTATTTTATTTTGGACACAGACATTCACATAAGATTTCATATATTACAAAAAACTATTTAGTTGCAGACATTGAGTGCCAACACTTATTTATATAATAGTGTTATTTTTTATGTTAAAAAGAATTTCAATAGGCACAAATTTTTACATTTTATATTGTGACCATATTTCATATTTATAAAAATTAAATGTACGTACTAATTAGATAAAGAGACTTTTCATACAAGCACCACACCGCCTGTGGTGGTTAGTGGCGTAGGTTTGTTAGGAAGCTCCACACCGCCTGTCGCCTGGTGGTCAGTGGTGAAGGTTTATCATTCAGTGAATAAGAGCTCCACACCGTCTGTGTCTGGTCGGTCGTGATAAAAGATTTAAGCATATCGATATTTGAGTACCTATCTTATGAAAGATGTTTAACTGTCTAGTAAGAGCAATTGCCTAGTCAACGAAGTTAAGTGTCTAATCAATGAATTTGTCTATTGGTTTTCAATTATTGAAGTTATACTTCTTATGCGACTTGCAACAAGGTTGCTTTAAACGTTTAACGAAATTTTTTTTATGAAAGCACTGGATAGATGGCCCTAGCTTCTTATTATCTTTACCTCTTTTAAAATTTAATGTTATTACTTATACAAATCTCGCAGAGTCTCAAAAACGTGATTCAGATTCATGAACAACGCCATCTAGTTTGTACTTGTGTAAACATAGATAGTACACAAGTAATATTTTATTATATTAGTGGATTGAATATTTTGATAACTGATATATGTGGAAGTTCAATCGATCGTCGAGAATGACGAATTTATGATTAATGTTTCTTGTTTTTATTTAATACAAAATAGTTTTTGAAAGATGGTTAAAACTGATACAAGTTATTAAATTAAATATTTAATTAATTACATCAAAGAAGTATAACTTCTCACGCGCATACAAAAGTACACGCACCCTTTTTTATATGATTTACTGTAAACTAATTGTAAACAATTTGCAAAATTCTTTATTGAGCTTGACTACCTATTTCGAACATATTTTTTTTTTTGTTTTGTTTTCCTTTTGTTTGGTTACGACATGAAAACAGTGTAATAGAATACAGACATAAAAGTATAAATATCATATTATAAAAAAAGTCGATTAATGATTTTAAAATGTTGCTGTAGTATAATTGTTTTTGACAAGTTGTAGTTTGTATAGTTGTAGTATTGTAGTAGTTGGAGTAGATGTTAAGTATTGTATGAATATAACCGATCAACATGCCGATTGTTAGGGTTACCACCTGGTGTCGTATGCGAGGACGCATACGTTGTCAGGATGGTCGATTGTTAGGGTTTCAAATTAATAACGAACAATGCTGTCTTTGTTTTCAACAACGAG